>CM065053.1:128006333-128628833 GCA_032883995.1 Coronaproctus castanopsis
ATGATTCCATCATTGTGTTATTGAGTTTATCTTATAACAAAAAGATGGTGTAAGAACTTGTGAAGTCAATTGTACTTTTAATTTAATTTTTTAAACTCTGTATTATATATATATATATATATATATATATATATATATTGTTTTTAAATTTTCAAATGAAAAATACGGGTCATCCGAGTTTTAGAAGAACTACAACAATCTTCAACATGATTTTACGTAATAAAATATAAGTTACACGTCATCATCATTATCGTGGACGTACTTTTCTTTCGACGAATGTCGTAATTAGCACATTGTACGTTATTTTTTTGTCTAGAAAATGGGCCAGCATTCAAAGCCATAAGTACAACGCTGATGCACGCGCATATTATAAGGAGTGGGGGTGCTCTCTTTTTTGGAGTTATATGATGAGAAATTTAAGACCTAGGACCGCGAACCTCGACCGATTGAATTCGAGGTTTAAAAGAAAAGCCACTTGTTATATATATATATATAAAATACATCATTTTTTATTTACAATCTGCATATGGTTGCAATAAGTAAATGTGCTGAAGAAATGGGAAATAATCAGATACTGTTGATGGTCCATTGACCACAACTTAGGACATATCAAGAAAAAATGAGAGGAGGAGGAAGTTTTAAGACTGTCTCTTGGCCAGTTGCTCTTCAATCGACGCGATGAAGCGAGTGACATATCACGATTTGTCTGTTGTAGAATAGCTGGATTGGCGGCATTTCTTAATCTGCTGAAAAAGAACTTGTATCTTTTTTTGGCTACTTCTGAAACAGTTGGTATCTGCAAGTCGGAACGTATTGATTGATTTGACACGAACCAAGAAGAGTGTATAATTTGACGTAAGATTTTTGATTCCATTAACTGCGACCGTCGGATGTTAGCTGGCTTAGTAGTGCCACATAGTTCAAAATTGGTTTTACGACTGAGTCTTCCATAATAGTTGGTTCTCGACCGATAGCTATGACTGTTTTCTAAAAAGGCGATTGAACGGGCCATATCCCGAATATAAATGCGTCAACGAAAACGAGTAACGAACGATAAACACACTCGTTTCGGTTCATTGGGGAAAAAATCGCCACCACGGAACGACCTCGAGTCTGTTTTTGAATCGTCATCATTACGATCGATTGCCGAAGGCATCGTTTCGGAATACGCGGAATAATAATCTAATATACGCGTGTATTCTTGCAAGTATCGAAACCAGATCAATTTCATGTTTCTCAACTTCCGGTCTATTTCTCGTAATTCTACTCGTATTTTCCTACCCGATGTCGAAATGTATGCGAAGATACTAACTCGCCTTCATCGGTCGAACACCAAGTAAATATTTCTTCCACTATATGATACTATATACATATCCGTTTATACGTATATATATATATATATATATATATATATATATATATATATATTATTCGAGGTAACGCCGTAAAGTGCGTGTATGCGCGAAACAAGAGAAATAGAAATAATCAAGTAAATATAGCAAGGTCCGCGCAACGGTTAATCGGTGGTGGTAATAATAAGGTAATATTCGCCAGACGATGAAAAACCTCTTTGTTATGTTCTTAGTAATTATCGTTACCCCTAAGCCATTCGGTATTAATAATAATTACCGAGATTTAACGACGCTACCTTGATCGAAAGTGTGGTAACATCGCCCGCTGTTACGATCATTACGATCACCAGTAAGGTGAAACAACCGTCGTCGTTTAACTAATAACAATCGGGAGGCTTTTCCCTTTATGAATATTATTAATCCGACCTTAAATCAATAGACAGAAAACTATAGGAGGCTAGTAGGTTTTCTAAGGAATTACAACTTTTAAACATACCCACCCCCTACGGTATACAACTCCGGTAACGGATATTTCCTGCCGATCAGTATCCAGTTATTTTCTATACAATTCTGATTATCCAAAATTTTGTTGAATGACAATTGCAGACGTCTAGAACTAAAATTACAACGAGCACTAGGATAGTAATTAGACAACATTGATCTTATTAAGATAATCGCTTCATTCTTTCTTCTTCAATATTTACAATTTGAAAAAAAAAAACGGAAGGGATAAAAATAAATAGTGGCTTGTTTTTAAAGAACAGCTGGCTACAAAATATTTAAGTTTTTTTTTTTTTTTTTTAAATACATTTTACACTACAACTACCCAACCTGATGGCCATCAAGTGACAAATGAAGGGAAAGAACTCGGTTATGCTCATTTATTTATAAAAAAATAATAATAAGTGTAAAGGAAAGTTTATAGATTTTATTAATAAATTTTTAAATGTCACCCGAATGTATAAAAACTTTGTTTACGAATAACAATTTTTTATTAGTTCCTAACTATTCTTCTTCTTCTTCTTCTTCTTCTTCATCCGCCATTTCCATTACATAGGTCGGCAATTAAGTATAATCTCTTTCGACCCAGCAGTCCGAAGTAATGGGATAGACGAACAGCCCAACCAGCGTCCTAGGTCACCCATTCATGAATTTCGTGGACGGTCCACTGATCTGTTACCGGAGATTTTATAATAATCCGCGCAATATTTCATATTTAGGTCCTCTCCGAATGTGTCCTAGGTATCGCAGCTTCATTTCTTGAATACAGATTACTAATTCTGAGTGTTTTTTATTCGCTTTATTAAGAACTTCTTTACTGGCTGACTTTTTTTGTATCCAAGGAATTTTTAATATCTCCCTATATAGGTACATCTCTAAAGCTTCGATGCGCTTTCAATAGCATCCAGCATCCAGTCGCCGCCATATAACCAAACTGAAAAGACAGCATTTTACTATTCTTAAACGTAGGTCTAAATTGAGTTCTTTCCGAAGTATTCTTTAGAGGAAATAACAGATTATTATTTTTCCAACCGTTTTTATCCGGTTTTCATTGGCCTATATATATATATATATATATATATATATATATATCATCGTTTATCGTATACTTAACAGTGTACATGGAGGACACGAATTTGACCACCTACCGAATATAAGATGGATAATTTATTACATTTAAATTCGATATTTTATAATTAAAAGCCATTAAAAAATACCATCCGTTCCGCACGTAATTAAGTACCGATATAAATACGAAAAATTTATAGGGCTTTGTTCTTTATGTAATAGTTAACGAGATTTTGAAAATTTACCACCCGCGGATTCAGAGGCTACGATGACATAATCTAACAATCATTTCACCAGGATATGTTCGTATAATTCTTTTCATTTAATTAACTAATCGTCTTTCTCGGAATTTCACCTCTATCGTCCATTGTTTGGTATATATATATATATGGATTGAACTAATACATTCTTCACCTATTTACCGAGTTTGACTCTACAACAATTGATCACGGTCATGAAAGTAAATCTTTTTTTTTATCGACGTCAGCTGGAATCTAGGTGAGATAAATGGCATTAATCGTAAGATATGCTAATACCATATACAACGCTCCTTGAAATACTTTTTTTACATTGTGTAAATTAACATCCGTATAAGGAATATAAACATTTTTTAATAGTAGTTCGTTTTTTTGTTTGTTTTAACGTTTGACTATTCATATATTTTAGGAAAGTTGTGTGTACAAAGGTGCAAAGGACCGGAGGAGAATTATATATCAATTAAACTACACATATATCGACTGTATATTTATAAATAAATAAATAATTATTTCAAACTTGCGTGTGAAGTCCTTTGCGAGTGTACTTATATTTAGGGGCAACAGTTAGGATGACGTAACATAGTCCCATTACACATCATACGTACAAACTTAAAACTCAAGAATATTATAAAAGGATAAAATCTTTATATTAGCGATTGCAATTTTTGCAAGTGACTTATTATTACATTTATAAACTTAATTTTCTAAACATATAATAAATGCAGTAGCAGAAGATTGATCAGTTGCTGCTGATATTGGTTTCACGGTTGAATTATTATTTTTTTTTAGAATAGGAACTAGCTCATGATATTAAATTTATGTCGCACAGCACTTTCGAAGAACTTGAAGAAATCCTGACTGATTAGTGCTGTTTAAATAAAGGGACTGCATGTATTCTACTTTATACTTAATTCGCTGATTAGCAAAAGCAGAACATTCATAGATAAAATGTTCAAGGTCATCTATAAAATTTCCAGAATAACAGGTACACCTTGGAACATTAACAAGATGGAACCTGTATAAGTAAGCTGCAAACTTGCCATGGCCAGATAAGACCCGAGAGCTGTAGAAGTTAAACTTCTTCATTTTCATTCTGTTAGTAATATTAGGGAAGAATTGGTATGTTTTCCTTCCTGTGATGTGAACATCCCACCTCCCCTGCCACTCTGTCAACAACATTCGGGAAACATGCTTTTTAAATAGGTTTATTGAAATTGTATTTTGAAGAGCCTTTAGCTCATTATTATCCACTAATTGAAGAGTTGTTAACAGCTTCAGGTCACCCAGTATTCGAGAAATTCACTTGTGACTGCTCTGCCTGTGATGTATAGATCTAGTGGGAGGACACCACTAAAGACACAGGCAGCTGAGGTGGGAGCAGTTCGATACAAAAGTGACATACTAAGAAGAAATTTTCTCTGTTGTTTATTCACATATAAATTAGTAACTTATAATATATCTTTTAATTATTTAATATAACGAATCGGAGCTACTCCAGTGTAGAATTTAAGTAAATCGATTGTTATTTATAGATATACAAATTATGATTTCGATATAAATCATACACTAGCGGTTAGTTAATAAAACAAACTTGACGAAAAAGGACCACGTAAATATGTACAGAAAATTGTATATCAGTTGCATTGAAATATCTTCGGTCGGATTTAATTTTATATTTAATTTGAGATATCTTCTTGTTTTTTCTTTCTCTCACACACACAACATGCATAATCGCAACTATCTTCGTTATTACGCCACGTTCAACTGTCTAAGATAACCAATTACATAAGTCATTGTCTTTTTTTTTAGAAAGCAATTCATGGTCTATAAATAAAAATTACAAAAAATATATATAAATTTTCAAATCTCGTGGAATCTTTTTTGGTAATATATGTTGGTGTAAAAATAAAATTCAAATAGGAGAATGTCTCAGAAAGCGGATTCATTTCGTGTGGGTAAGGCAATCGCTCTGTAATAAGAAAACCAGGTGTTAGAAGTACTTATATCAGGGTGAGAGATATTGTAAAATATGGGGACGGTCCAATCAAGTCATAGGTACCCTGAAGGTAAGAGTATTTTAAGTATTAACATAACGTAACCCGTTGATTAGGAACAGTGCAGAAAAGCTATGCACGAGCATATCGACCATTTTGACGTGTATGAATATTTGCGAACAGCATTATAACTATCCATCTATCTGCATATATATAGATAGATAGATTTATCTATATATAAATACGTTTATTTGCAACATTTTATGTTTATTATCATTATTATTATCGTGCATATTAAAAGAAATGTATGTAATATTCGTGAACGTGCTTATTGAGGAAAGTAACTAAATGAACAGTATATATATATATCACTTTCCTTATCTCAAGCTTCTATTGCAATGGAGGCCAAGGTTCACAATCACATTTAGTTATACAAACTACCTAGAAGAATGACTGAAATAAAAGTTGTCGACTTGAAATATTAATAACGATAATAGACTGATGATCGTTACTTACTTCATGTACACGATAATGAATAACCGATGGATAACCAATGGATAAGACCAAAGGTACGAAAAAAATATCGGTGTTAATTACTAGAAAACTAAACAACGTTGTGCAAATACATACAAATCCACACGCACACAAATATATATATATATCTCGTTTTCTACAACTATCATTACTATTGTTATCTATCAATGGTCGAAGATATATAAATATGCGTTCGTGTACCGACTGACCGTGCAATAGACAGTACTTAACGAGGAGCATATATAACAAGCATCGTCGATCATTATCGTGCTGATGATAGCAATGACCCATATGACTAACAAGCAATAAGCCACACATTTGTTATTTTCTTATATTTCGACCATATTCGCTGCCGGTTGAAATAATCAACTAATTGGTTGGTATATATTCGTTATTTTACAGATATTCAATAAAAATTTATTTTATTAAGATTTATTCATGAAGAAGAAAATATCACGAACACTAAACAAAAATTAAAACGTTTTTGTTATTCGTTTCCGTTTAATGCAGTTTATGTCCCTCAAAGTATATCCACAATATCTCCGGTTATTAATATATATATATAAAATGTACATATATGCATGTAATGTTTATATAATACGTATAATACATACGTTTATTCATCATAGTGTATGTATGTATCTATAAACAGGTATATATATTTTAATATAACAGCATCCATTTTAATGCAAAATTAGAAATGGATAATGTCGTTATAAGTGATTAAATTACTGGGACGATCTGGTTAGATTTAATATAGGACAAAGCCTGGGTGACTGTTGTAGGATCATTCGAGGGGATCTTTTGTATAGGAAAGATTCCGGTTAAAGTCTAAGCGGGATACTGTAAATTTGGTATACGAGTCAAAAGTGTACGGCCGAACTGAATTATAACATTGTAGGAAGCATAAAGGACAGGCTGTAGGAGATGAAGTCCTATGTAAGACGTAGTCATGAGATGTGACAAATTCTCGAATGGTTGATCATTGTAAAGTGGCGCCGGGACACACCCTCTCTATTGATCAACATGGTTCGATTGATGATTTTATTGATTTTAAAAAGGTTTGTTTAGTATTGCAGTGTTTTCCATTTCGGTTTTGACTTTTGTTGGAATCGTCTCTTCATTGACAGTAGCTAGGTTACATCTGGGCCAACAGAGCAGCTACTCTGTCATTGCCAGACACCTGGATATTGCCGGGAACCCATAAGTATGTTGCCCTACAGTTGACTTTTACGAGATATATATATGTTTATATACATTGTGCGAGTGTTATTTATCTCTGAGATTATAAAAGTACGTCAATAGCTACAGTTGAATAATGGCGGTAGAATTAAGTGATTCGTCAGACGGATCGAATGTGTCAAAATTATTTATAATAAAATACACTCTCGACCTATAAGGGAAACAATGATTTCCTATATACGACTAAATAATGAAAATCAGGAATATATGGCCGATTTTTTTTACATAACTTCTACAAGTGGTGACATTAACAAATTTTATAGTGGGTAAATGTAAATATATATTATATATATATATATATATAATATATATATGTATATTTGAGTTGATCACTTGTCCATCTTTTCTGTCTTATGTTCTTTCTAAATCGAGCCGCTTGCTAATAAAGGAATCGTGCGTGAAAATACGGTATCTCATGTATTACACATAACATACATGCGCACGCACACACACACATATATATTACGCGTGTACGTACGTATGTGTATGTATGTATAGGAACAGAGAAAGTTATTACGTTATTTTTATTTGTGAAATCCCGATGAACGTTGACTGATTTTTTGTTTAAATAAAATATCAATCTAATTATTATTAAAAATATTTGCCTGGGAATTGAAAATATATATATATTTTTTCTAATTAAAATTTGAAACACGATTTCTACGTAACAAAAGGGAAATAACATGTCCCATAAATGTTATAAACATTAACGACCTTGCGAAAAAATAATAAGGTTGCATTAATTCTTTTCGTAAATACATCTATTTAATTAATTTTATTTGGCGGCGAGATGAGTCATATTTAATTATAGTTATATTCAACTTATTTTATTATAGCGCATTAAAATATTGAAACGCGACGATTTATTAGCTTGAAATATAATAATAATAATAATAATAATAATAATAATAATGATAATGATAAATTATTAGTATAAATTTTTTCTCGCAATTCGTCTTTTTAAATTTTAACTGGCGTTTCGAGAGTTGATGAAATTTTAAGTAACGACGAGATGATATCATATGGGATTATACAGATTTGACGGAAAATTATACGAATTTAAATGACCGTTATATTATTATTATTATTATTATTATTATTATTATTATTATTATTATTATTCACGCCTACGTACGTAGAAAACTACGAATGCATAATGTGTGTGTGTGTGTGTGTGTGTGAAGTAAAATCTGTTATTTAGGGATTACACAAATTTGGTAAGATCGTCATACCTAGTTGTTATTATTATTATTATAAATAAAGTTGTAACTTATTAAATTATATTTTACTATTATTATTATATTATCATTATTGTTATCATTGCATTTATTTTCCATTTATTTAATTATTAGTAATTATTATTTTTTTTTATTGAGTGTACCTTTATACTTTTCACTTTTTCATTTTATTTTTCTATCCTTTACACTATTTGCAAATGTTTGCTCATTTTCCTTCATTATTAATTCCAAACAAGGATTTTAAATTTTTATATATATGTATTGTATGTATGTGTGCGTGCGTATATATATATATATTATTATTCCCATTTATTAATTTTTATTTGGTTGTACTTTGCATATTTATATCATGTGGTGGGTTTAAATAAATCTGATCTGGTTTGATTTGATGATGATACTGATAATTATTGTTATTATAATTATTGAAGATGTTTTTTTTTTAATGTGGATGCCTTTACAGCTTACACAACGTGATATACGTACAAACTAACTTATATTTCTAAAAACGTGGACAACTTCTCTAGAAATATCGCCATCTCTGGAAACATACGTAAATTCCAAAGATGAAGAAGGTCAGTACACTGCATGGAGGATCATTATTGGATTTCCTTCACTAGTCGTTTTCCTTCGCTATATTATTATTATTATTATTATTATTATTAGTATTATTATATTGTAGTATTTTATATAATATTTAAAATAAATTTATTTGAATTTTAATAATAATTATTATTATATCGGCATTTTAACGTATCGACAAAAATTTAGAAATTATTATTAGAGAATAATAAAAAATCGCGAATAAAAATACTTTGCCCATATATTAACATCGGCATCCAATACTATATAATTTCCCGATGATATTAAACTGTTGTTGCGAGCAAAATTACACGGTAAAAGATTTGCCAGGAAGGAAAATAAGATCGCGAGACTTGTCTGATTGTTAATAACACCAATTACTCTGATTTGAATATCACAATTGACACGTCACCTTCCCCTTCACCTAAATTAATTTCAACTCTATTTGACAAATGGCCTAATCATGTTTTGATATTTTCAAATCGCTCCAACGTTCCCGGTCGCTCCATTACAGGAACATTCTTTATACCGCATTACGATACTTCCAAATCATTCATTTCAATTTTCACTGCTGAAGGTTTGAACATATTAATGTCCATCCAGCTCTAATCCCGACTTACTTTCTCATTCCTTCAATCAATATATTATTTTATAGGATTCCTTAGGGTTCCTCGTGTCGTTAAAATAATCATATCCTTCTAGCTGTGTGACAACTAAAATATTCAAGCTGACCTGGTGACCTCATATAAAACAGTTCAAAGCTAAATGTTTGAAATTATTAAACATTCTCAAGTATCGCTCCAAACCATCCTACAACTTACATATCCAAATACTAATAAATTTCTACAAATCCATCATTCTTAGTAGACTAAACTATGGGTGTGAAGTTTACTCCATAGCAAAAGCTACTACAATGCCTAGATCCCATACACCATTCTGCTCTTCGGCTAATTCTTGGCGCTCACCATCACCGGCTGTGAGCATGTGTTCCTTACTAGGGATACTCCCACTACATGATCATAGAGAATATCTAACACATTTAAACTAATACTCCGTTCCATTCCTATACACGACTCTTTTCCCAAATTCTTATTTGATCCTATCCCTCGCCTTACAGCCATTCTAAATGATTTCAACATAAATTACAGCATTTATAATATGACTAACTCAAATTATCCAACTCCTCCCCCTTGGAAAGAGAATATACATACTAATATATTTCTCCTGAAATATAACAATATGGCTGAGAATGAGCTCATTATGAAAGCAAATAACTTAATAAATAGCTATTTACCAGTATTGTCATGTTTTACTGGTGTCGCCAAATCCCTATCCCATTCTATTAATAGCCCTGCAGCATATGCATTCTCCGTTAACAATTTATACTATCCAATACGACTGCATGATTCTTGTTCTATATACGATGCAGAATTATACGGTATATTTTTCTGTCTTCAGCGCTTACTCCTAAATCACAGTGACACCAAAACTTCAATCGTTACAGACTCTCTTGTCGCTGTATTGGCCCTCCAAAAAACAAAATAACCCTCTAATTAACTGCATACAATCTGTTCTTTACAAATTAACACAAGATACAGATCCAGTATCCCTCTTGTGGGCTCCAGGTCATAAGAGGATTTTTGGGAATGAAGTAGTGGATAGGGCAGCCTATTCTATACTATGTTCCGCTACAACCTATAAAGCCCTAACGTCTCCAGTACTAAACACAGCCCTCAAAATACTTCTTCCACCACAACTGGCAACAGAAGTGGAATTCATACCATCATAACTTCCTTCTTGCCATCAAATGCACTGTAGGCTTCTGGGAACCACCTACTAATTTAACCCGTTCCAATTACATAGTACTCAGCAAGCTCCGCCTTGATCACGTATCACTCTCTCATGATCAACTTCTCCAACGTACCAAACTTCCGGCCTTTTATCCCTTGTTTGTTCACAAACCTCTCTCTCTTATCTGCCATATTTTATTGTACTGCCCTACACTACTCCCTTCCGGGCCAATATCCATCCGGGTACTCTATCTGCTTTCCTCTCCAACAGTTCTCAACTATTCCCTCAGTTATACAATTCCTTTTCTCCTCCAACCACAGTTACTACATCTAACTGTTAAATCACCAGTAGCCTCGATAGTTAAACATAGCCCTATAAAAATATATAAAAAAAACACATTATTTACTATACTACTGTGGTATAGTTACCTCATACGCTTGGGTTCCCGGACATTCCTGATTTCATAATAACGACATTGGCGATGCGCTCACCGGATAAGCGCTTTTTTACGGTGCATTCGTTCCGTCACATACTTCCTCAGATGGGTTTCATGGTTAGCCAATTCTTCCACACCGCGTTATTATTCGCTACCTCTCCTGTCATTTGGAATCTTAAATTAACTTCTATACCAATAATTTATTGTCACCATCACCTGCTTACGTTCTGCACGTAATCGACTTCCATCGCAATTGTTCGAAATTGTAATTCCCCTAATTGCTCCCATCCATCCGATATATGCACATTATCTCCGATGAAAACCACATTTTCGAGCAACTCTTTCTCTCATAAATTTTTTAACAACAATCAGTTATCGTTTTCTTTTGTTCATTACTTCATTTATAAATGTGTACTCTGCAGTTTATACAAGATTATTTCACCTTGATGGATGTATATAATTATCTATATATATATTGTATATACGCGTATATGGTTGTATGCGTTTCTTATTTGCGCACATGTATAAATGTTTTTAATAAATATTTGCGATTTTCTTAAAATTGTAACATTGCGTATTATATTCGGGAAAATTTGATTTGATTATTATTATTATTATTATTGTTGTTACCTTAATATCTCTCTCCCTCACATTTTACACTATATTAGGCGTAATTTCTGATGGAACATGTGACACGTGCCATGTTGACGACTGTATTGAGCATTAAATTTGGGTTTGTCGGAAATTTCTAAAGCATAGATATGAGCTGTTCTCTAATATTTTACGAAAATGACATACATTACCTGTGAGTATTGAATTAATTGTTTCTGACCCCCTATTGTCTTCGGTTACAATCAGTTTATACAAATTTATCAAGCGTAGTGGCATTGAGATTTAAAATACACTACTTGGATATAAACTGCCCAAATAAAGCAAGTTGGGTTAAAAAAAAAAATCCAAACTATTACCGATAATTATACAACGCGCTTTAGGCTAATTACTAGGACGATGAACGACAAGAAATTCCTAATGAAGCGCTGCCTACTGAATTTCCGGATCGATGGTACAAAGATGAATAATAATAAAGCTAATAACCCGATTCGCGAGTTTAATACCGAACAATAGATAACCGACTAGTGTTAACTAATCGGGGTTAAAAATAAAACAATGCCAACGTGTAAAAGACCAATTATAATAATAATCGCTAACAATACTAATAAAGTTTCATCAACGTTTTAATTAGGATCCGGTAATATTAAAATGTCTAAATAGAACGCGCCATTAAGTTTGCCTCTTCCTATCTGAATATTTTCAAACGACGCAAAATGTTCTGTTTATCAACGCGGAAATCACCGCCACATTATATATATATATATATATATATATATATAGAATGTCGAGGCATTGTAGAGTAGTGATTTTATGAATTAACAAAATAGCTTGAAAATGACTTTATAGTCGAAAAGCTTCGCTTATATAATAAAAATTTTTTTAGTGATTAATTTTGATTTTATTTTAATTATATATATATATATAAGGAAAATGCAAAACAAACTTTTATTAAGCCAGAATGACTTACGATGAATTTAGTAAACAGTATTAATGCGATCGAAAAGAAAGAAAAATAAATATTGAGGAATATCCTCGGACCAAGATGTGAAAATGATACGTGGAAGTTAGGAACTAATAAAGAAGTATATGAAATAGTCGAAAAAATAACAGATACTACACGTAAAAGAATGGCCGGGTTTTACCGTCATCTTAAAGGGATGGATAAAAATATTAGATTTTTTTTTTGATAAAAATCAGAATACAAGAATAAGTTGAAAAAGAACTTAAACAACATGAATATAAATTTATGCAGTTATTGATTTTTAAATTCTTCAATTTTAAAGTAGCAAAGATACTGGGAAAAAATTCGTAAGTTTTTTTGCCACTTATTAAGGTATTCTACCTTTCCTACCACAGATCGACCAGTTGAAGAAATGCATATTTCCCGAATTGAACCGGAGTTAAAGAAATAGAAGGAAGCTCGAAAGATGCAAATAATAAATTCTGACACTTCTGTAAAGAATAGTCCACAAGCAACCTGTACTCATCCGTCCTGTCAACCAGATACAAATCAAGAAGCTGGACGCAACAGATAACATACCAATACTTAATATAAATTTACGCTGTTGCCGATTAGCCAGGGTAAGAACCATTTTATTAACATAGACGGCATCGTCATATCCATACAAGTACCGAGTTATCCCTACGTTCTCTAAATTTAAATCATCATATTATGTTTGTATTCTAATTAATTTTTTATAGTAAATAACAACATATTAGAACAGGACGTAATAAATAATAAAGTCCAGGTAAAATATCATTTGGAAATATAAACATTGTTCTTCCGGGGTAAAAAAAAAAATAATATCCGAAGCAATTCAATTTTCTAATAATCAAATCGCGAGATAAATTTAATTGAAAGAACGATTAGAGTAAAATGCTGAAAATGGCAATACACAGATTACATTGCCACATAATAATATCGATGGTAAAAACGGGCTAAGAACGCTACATACATATCGTGTAGTCGATGAACGGTAGATTCTCTGATAATTTTAACTAAAATTACCCCGAACGACCGCAGCTCCTTTCGAAAACCGAATAACAACCGAGATTTAAAAATTAAAAATGTGGCACTCTTTGAAATTCGGGCGAAAGTCGAATAATAAATGTAAGTCGGAATTATATCGAATCGATTTATACCGTGTGAACCATTATTACGAATTCATCGCTAGATAGATTACAAATTACACAATAATCGACAATCATATGCAGGGTAGGTGCAATGCCAAATGAACAAACGGAATCGTCGTCTAAAATCCGATAGTTGATGACCCTGCCCGTTAATTCGCATTCCAATCGAGAAAAATCGAAACAGAAATTATTGTAAAACTTTGTTGCTAATATATTATAAATATACATGTGTGTGTGTGTGTGTGTGCAAACCTACCAAATTAATTGTTAATAAAAAAAAAAAGAAAAGTAGGTGACGGTCACTTTACCGCCAAAATATATTGCCCTCATTAGTAATTTGCCCGTGTGAAAATCAATTAATTGCATCACATGAACTTTCGTCCGCACTGTACCTTCGCGCATCTACAAATAATTTTTTGAAACACTTTTAAGTAATACTATTACAATATGGATACATATACATACACGCGCACACTCCAAAATAAATATATATATATATATATATATATATATATACTATTCATTTTAATAATTATTTCATTCAGCTAACATCAAATTATTAAAATAACGTGAAATTTTGATAGATGCAATGTTAAAGTTTTTCGCATGAATATACCGATACGTATAATAAATTTATTTTTCTAAAATTTCGATTAGCAATACTTATAAATGATATGTTCTACACCGTAACTTGCTAACATTTATCGAAATACTGTTAGATCGAAATCATCATTATCAACATCATCAACAGTATACGCTAAATTTGATCAGATTTCACGTTTCATCACAGCGCATAGTAAAGTTCTCTTCCAATGTCGTTATATTTCCGCACCTTGATATTTACGGCCTTTTTCCTTCCATTTTTCCTGGAATAATTATTACTCTAGATAAAAATCATTTGCCTACTGGTTAGGAATTTCATCTAAAGTATGAGAGAGTACACCACGATAGAAAAAAAACGACAGAACGCTAGAGGGAAAACTGCTGCATGATTATCAGACAACAATACAGTCGTTTAGTAATCATAAACATAATGTCCAAGTGAAATTATTATCTAAAAAAAAAATTCTGAAAATATATGGGAAACCTGCATTACATACATACATACATTTATGTATATATATATAAACTATACCTGACGATAATTAAAATTAAATTTAAAAATGCGATGTAGTTGTTTTTTTTTTAAAGTGCATTATCATTATCAATGCCGGAAATTGTGAATTAAGAAAAAAAATGGTTTTATTATTAATAAATAAAACACGTTTTACGCCATATAATCCATTAAGCAAGGATTTCCATTTATTATAATATTATTTATAAAAGAAGAATGACATTCGTAGTTATTTTAATTAAAATTTCTTTGTTCACCATTTTGAAGCACACAACAAACACATTGTACCCGCATGTACCATATATACGTATATATACATATATATACATACATATATATATACATATAATATATATACATGTATAAGGTAATCAAAATGTGAATCCACACTTTTTATAAACTAAGGGAACAAAAGTGGAAACGGCTGAAAATGCCTCTTTTTGGGCTATGTGAACCGATAATTAGCCCACACCATATAATATACAATAAATGAACCGCTACACATGTTATACATTATGTTTTAAAATGTTACTAATTAAATTGTCTCGTTTGCTTATTTGTATATTTATATATTTATATATATATATATATATATATATATATATATGTATATACCCGGCTTTTTTGCTTTCCAGTGCATTAGCTAGCATTCCTCCATGTCTCAGTGCATGTCCAACCTATTCCAACCTCATTTTTCTTATGCTTCGTGGGGTACAACGTCGTTCTTGGATTGATTCGATATTTCGTTATTCCATGAGACTTTCAACAGACGACGTCAACACCAAGTTATACTTCTAATTTTTATTATCTTTTACGGACATAATCCAGGCTTCTGATCCATAAAAGGCTACTGTTAATATTCGTTTCCGTACGTTTACGGACATGCTTCGCTGTGCGCTCAGTTGTTTTTTATTCGTGAATGCTGTATTTGTTCTGACCGCTATTTCCTTGCGACATGATGCATCATCCGTTATCCATTGACCCCCAGATACTCGTAAGCTTTCATCTGTTCTACATCATTTCCTTCCAGCCTTATATTAACCTTCATCGGTTGCTAACTGATGAAAATGATTGTGGTCTTGTATTAGTTCTCATTCCATATTTCTTCGCAGTACGTTGTGGCATCGTTAACGTACCTACAGACCTTATATGTATGTGTGTATGCATGTGTTTGTGCTGTGTAAATGTAATTCGATTTCGTCCGAATTAAATTGTCCGTTATTTCATTTAAAACATATAGGGGGGGGGGGTACTCTTTCATTAATATCCGACTATCGTCAAAAAATATCGTTCGGTTAAATTACAATTAAACGTATACTTAATGAAACAGAATGAAAACATTTTTTAATTAAACACTATCTGTTAAATTATTTTTATTTTCCTTTTTACGCAGTGAGGCGAAAAAAACCACCGATAATGGTGTGGTTATTTTAATTAGTTTATTATTATTATTTCAGCCACAATACATCTTACACGCTACTATGCCGAGATGTACTGTTTACACGCAACACACACACATGTATATATAATGTATTATATAATAGGGCAATTTTCGAACGTGCGAATATTTGCGGTTGGAAAAAAGGCGAATTATTAATATTGGTTGTTTTAAGGCTCTTCCTAGATTACTTAAAAATAAATAAATAACCAAGGTAAATACGAACATAAAAAATGTTACAGCTTCTTTTAAAAAGTGAGCATATCTGGTTTGGTTAGAAAACTTCCTCTCCGTTAATTAGGTGAACGAACTCGACTCGTCGTAATGATTCCCCCTAATTACATTTGTGCCCAATGAACGAGATTAAATTGAAAGTTCACACCGGTTTCATTTGGTATTTCTGTCTATAAAATTTACATATATATATATAGTATACGTATATAGAAATATACATAGCACTACATTAAAATAATAATGATAACATGTATGCACGTTTGTCCGAAAAATGTGATTATGACAATCCATTATTACACCCATCCTATAAACCTCCTTCTCGATTGATTATCTAACTTCCTGTTATAATAAATTATAATAATAAATCCTTCCATATTCGTAGAAAAGGTTATTCTTCGGAGTTCACTCATCTCGCTAACATGTTTAGTGGATTCACATTATATTTTTCCTTTCACTAACACGATTTTTTTTATCGTCATATACTTCCGGGACTTTGAATGTGGCACGTGTGCTAACGCATGTTCTAAACTTTGAATTTTCTTTATATATATATATATATATATATATATATATATATATATATATATATATATATTTATATATATATATTTATATTTATATTTATATTTATATATTATATATATATATATTCTACGTAAAATAACCAGTTTATAATTGCATAATACACTGTTATCTTATTACTCTTCTGTTAGTTGAGATATATATTATATAGCGACTATGACCTATTAACAACCATATCCTTTCCCTGATTTTCTACTCATTACATCCAAGTTAGCCGCTGCCCTCTCGTGCGATCCTCGTAATAAGAACAGTAAGGAAATGACAACAACTGTACGTAACCGGTAGTAGTTTATTAAATAAATGCATAAGCTATAGACGCTGCAACCCAGATGCGGATTATTTTCTATTTATCCGTACTAACTCGATCCGCTTCTGGAGGCGTGGAAAGAAATAACGGACGTTATTTTTAAGGCGGATTTTTCCTTTAGTTTTGCTTTCCACCTATTAAAAATAAGTATTCCACATCGACGGACGAACAAATCGAGGAAATTTTAATTTCCCTATTTTGTCGATTAATTCGATTAAATTTTTCTCCAAATTGTCGTTTAAAATTTTGAAAAAAAAAACACAAAAAACGAGAGCTTCTCAACGCAAAACGTAATCTTTTTTTTTTGTAGTGAAGAAGGGGTTTTTGAAAAAGGTTTACTTGTTATCGTAATGCGAAATTTGACTATGATTGAGGTATCATCCATCAGCGAACTTGTATATAGATAAACGTAAATGTGCACATTACGAGTCGTAAGTAAAAAGAGACATATTTTTGGGAAAAAGATTTGAGTTGATCGTGCAATATATCAGAGGACGAAAGATAATTGAGGAACATTATAAGAGTGCACGCTTTTCATCGGTGATATACTGGTTTAACGAGCAGTAATGGGGGGGGAATGAAGATGGGTGTGAAATAACGAAGTAGTATACATATTCTATGGGCGAAAAGTTGTATTTCTATATTGTAAATATCGAATATCAGCCTGAAGCAATTTATAATGCGGAATCTTATAATGGTTATCGCAGATCGTTTACCGGTATTCGTTATAGGAAGTTTTAATAATGATGAACAAACGAAAAGAATAAAATGGGACATAATAATTAGAGAGAAAATCAATTCCGCCGTACAAACTTAATCGAGATTCTAGTAGTGTTACAATATGATTACTACAGATTTTCAGTATTATCGGAGAAGAATGAGGATTGTATTTTGAAAATTTCGAGATACTTGAGTCCGAAAGGATTATATCGTTTTTTGAGACAGTTAGTCGAAAGGCTGACACGGAGAAAATGAAGGGTAGTTTCCGATTCTGCAGTGAAAATAGAATAAATTCTCTAATAATTTGAATAAGGAGATAACAAAGGTTCCACTCGTATAGGTGATTAATGTAGACTTTTTTTTTTAACAATTTAGATCAGTTGTCATTAATGTCGGGATATAAAGAGCGCGTTAACGAGAGAAGTAGATATAGAAGCTTTACAATAATCTAAATCTATTATTAGTAAAAAGAAAAATTAACTGAAAATTTGCTGTAACTGGAAAAATGATGTGCAGAGAGCCGAAGAAGAAGCGGACGCGGCGATCAGTTCTGAAAAGTATTGAGGAATAATAAAAAAAGGCGCGTAAAACGATGAAACCTTTGTCTCCACTTCTAGAGCTGATATCGGAGCAGAGATAAGTGCACCTAAAGACGAACGTAGATAATACCATTATCAAAAAACAGGAAACTGCCGTAATCCATAATACCACGCATAAAAAATTTATTAACAGAATAAGAGAGTCGCCTCCAAAAGTTTTACGAGATTAATCCGTTTTGAAAGTTTTCTCACGAAAAATTCAATAGAGTCCACGATCCCCTTACGAAATATAATCCATGGATAATTAGTCCATTTACGTAATAATCAATACGTTTGTCAGAAAAAAACGCATTTATGAGGTGAAAGAGAAAAACTCCTACTATCGACTTAACATATTATTCCATGTCATCCGCATAATTTCGAGAATACTAACGAAGAGAATAATCTCATAACAATAATACAATATTAGCGATAATAACGATAAAGTAGATGAAGAAGATTATAGACATTATAGTTATGATACTAAAAATATTACAATTATTATAATGTTTAAAATAATCGTAATAAAATTATGATTATCGAAAAAATAAAACGAATAAAATCTAATTTATCTATTTAGATTTTTACTCGGCGAAAATAAAATTATTCGCATAAGTATAGATGTACGAAAACACACATATACATAATAGCGTGTACGAAAAACGCGTTGCTCTATTTAGAGTGCCCAGTTCTTAGGCTGGAGAGATTTAAGCAATTTTTACACCGCGCTGTACGTTATTATCGTACATATCAGCGTGCCAGTATAAATTTTATATATTAGATAATATATACTTGAATAAGAATTGTAAATAGTAATTTGTAAGTGTCGAGTCAAGATTTATTTCGAAAAAATAAATGAAAACAGTGCAACAGTAATTCTATTCAGTAAATATTATGTATAATATATATATATAAAAAAGATATATTCGTTAAAGTAATATTTTCAGCTGAAAGCTACACTTGGTGTCATCATATTTTTGAAATACTTCGTCATGTTAAATGCCAAACATTTCAAGTTTATAGAGCAAAACATCATTCGGCATTACATAATGTAGTAAATTGAGCTAATACGAGATCTAGTGACTGTTTTTGAAACGTACAGCCTTTTTTACACTTCTAAACAAAGAATATATCTTAAAATTATATATATGCAACTATATATGTGTAGTATGTAAATAAGAGTTCTGTGGTACTTCAGGGCCTCCATTAAATTTTAAGCAACTACATTACACATTTACATTATTTCAAGTTGCGTTTTATATATATAATAATAATAATAATAATGGGGAGATATAAGATTCACTGTTTCCGTTAGTTAACTTTCGAAATTTTTATGAATTTATTAAAGTTTGAAATATCATGTTATAATTAACAAATATTAAATTATATATTATATAATTTTTATAAAACATTTATTAGGTATTGTAATTTAAATGTTTTATTATTTCTAAAATAAGCAAATTAATCTAAAATTTTCTACTGTAAATTCTCAAATTGCAAAGAGAAGTTGCAGTGGATTATGTTTACCAGCACTTGAATTATCCCGTAAATATAACACCGTAAAAAGGCAATAAGTCCGTTAAATTACAAAAATGTCCGTTATCAATTAAAATTGCGGAACAAAAAGAAATTTTAAAAAAATTATTAAAATAACAATGTAGGTATTTAGGAAAACAATACGGGCAACATATACATACATACATACATACATACATACATACATACATACATTTATATATATATATATATATATATATATATATATATATATATATATATATATATAAAATAACAACAATATTATTGTCGTTATTACTATAATCACAATCGTGATAATTAAATAATAATAATAATAAAATCAAATTATGTTAGCATTAATACAATCGTTATTATAATTGATAATTACAATGATGTAGTAATTAAGATAAAATTTTGTGGATAAAGTGACAAGTTAATCACGCTGTTGAAACGGTACCTTAATTATCGATCACTTTTTAAGATTATCAAATGATCACAATGATTACAAGTAAAACCGGACTGCTTACTACTACTAAGTAAGAAAGTTATTTTTTATCGCACTAACTTAGGGCGCGTATAATAAAAATTTCACAATGAAAATAATAATAATAATAATAATAATATGGATTGAAAATTTTGTCTGTTCCGAAATATTCCAAACTTAATATTTCGTTTTATTATTCTTAAATTAAATAATTTTTGATTTTTGTTATTAAGCTGGTGGGTAATGGGTGTAAAGATTAGAAGCAATTCGGTCTTTTCATCTTTATTAATGGAATCAATGTTGTAATATTTACTTGTAAATTAGTAATTGGATCTACATGCATCATACGATAATCTCGTTTTATAGCAATATCAACGTATTTCGGATTCCATTAGGACATTTATTTTCTTTTTTTTTTATCCTCCATTAAAACGAATACAAATAAACATAGGCCCGCAATATTACGTCCCAATTTCGTCACATCCTGAACTAAGCTCATACGCAAGTTAATATATATACGAATATACGAATGACACGTAAACACACGGTTACGTATTTAGCATAACGCGAATTACTCAATTACATAAAAATCTTTTAAAATTCCTGGTTTTATTAACTTCGTCGATTGCTTACAACGAACTTTCAGTTAAATAATTTGATGTAGTTAAAATCGTTCATAGAATTTTAAAATAGTAATAAAATTTCCTGAACGAAAAAAGTTTCAAATAAAGCCAACGCGCAAAGAGAGCTCCTGAAAAATATTAATGAAATATAAATGATAGATCTAGATCATGTTCTAAGAGCAGAAAAGTAAGTTATTTGATACTGCAAACAGGAATTCATGGTAAAAGACCAGTTGGTAGAAGGAAAAATTCACCCGACAAACAACATCGAGAAACGGAATAACATTAATGATACCGGTGGTGGGGCATTTTTAAGGTAGCAGGAGAGAGGAATTATTGGGAATAGCCTAGTCACTGCATAGTATACGGCATATTAGAAGAAGAAGAACTATATTATTATTATTATTATCTGAGAATTCTAATCGAATTTGAATATTTTCACGTGTTAGGTTCTTCCATTGGATCATGATTTAAGGTAAATTTTTCCTTCCCGATCATTTCCAACGTACTACTAATTGTCTACTTGACCTTTTTCCAAAACTGTAAACAATGTTTTTACAATACAAACAGATATCGCTTATCTTTTTTTGTTAGTTCGATATACATATATATGTGTGTGTGTGTATGTAGAAATCGTTAATTTATGGAGTCTCGCGGGTGATTGAACTTCTTCTTTAAACATACGAAACAAAACATCAACATTTGTTTTAGAAATATGTATATATGTGTATATATACATATATAAACGATATTAATACAATATTAAATTAGTATTATCTACTGTAGAGTTAAACATAAGTTGGAGGGTGAATTAATTCGATATTTAACGCCAGAAAATAAAATTTACAATATTTACATTAGTCGCAAAACAAGTATTCGAAGCTATATATACGCCTATAGTTCTAACCTACGGTTGACACAAATTATTTCTCAAGCTAGAAATTCGCGACAATGCCGTCTTTGTGGAGTACTGTTAAACATTATAGTTTTTATTGCGCAGACAGCAGCATAAAGATAACGGTGATAATCGAAATTTATACACTGAACATAGTCGATTTTATAGACGTCTTTCGAAATTCTGAAAACGGGAGGACGCGTAACCCCGTTAATTCGATAACTTCCATTTCAGTTTTTCGTCTAATCTGTTTATAATTTATAAAACAATAATTTTTCGTTTTTCTTTTTAAAAAACCTATCATTCGCGACGGTATTAAAATTTTTTTTTTTTTATTTTATTTTAAATTTAAATTTGGGTTTCGTCGTTTCAGACGATTTTTAAATTCGATTTTTTCTTGCAGCAATTTTTCGGCGTTCATAAAATATGTTATACCAAACCTCCTCAATCCATAAAATTGTCAGACCGTAAAATTTGTTCCGTTACATTAGGGATCCGCAACTCTCTAGAATCGATTAAGATCTCTTAGTTTCCATACAATTGCATATTAAATCATGAACGTTCGACGGGTTTTCTTTTAATTCTCGAGAACCGGCGCATTTCTCTCGATTGTCCTAAATCCTGATCCGGAATTATCTCGCAAATCTGTAATTGCGTAAGATTTTTATAATTTTCACGCTTTTCTGTAAAACTACATTTTCAGATCGGTTTTTGTTCTTAGTTGATACGGATTAAAATAAAGAATCGTCGGAATATTACGAACGGTTCTTGAAATAACGAAAACGAGGAAAACAAATAATAATAATAATAAGGAATTATGCTTATAATACTTTTATTATTTACAATTAGGCAATCGTCCGGCAATAATAATAATAATTAATAATAATAATAATAGTAGTAAATAATAAAAATAAAATTAAGTAATAATTTTTCTTGTATTATCGCGTTATAGGGAAGATATGGAAAAAGTCAACGTGCAGTTTTACGATAATGGAACCGTATCTTTTCAGCATAATAAAATTTTGCAATTTCTGCCTCACATGTCTGTGCCGGATGCTGAAACGCTGAAACTGGTCGTGCCTAATATACCGTTACTGGTGAGAACGATGTTTATATAGAAATTATAATTATTAATATTCTTACGGTAATAACGATCGTTTAGTAAATTCGGTATGGAATCCCGAAAATTAACGACAGAACACACCCGGAGAAAGAAACGTAATTTTATACAACACAGATGCTTCGTATATATATATATATATATATATATATATATATATATAGATCATAATTGACCGTCGTGACCATTATGTAGCAATCAAATTCCTCCACAGTTGTCGATCATCCGCCGAGTGTACCAAATCTGATATTGACAAATTAACACGTCGGCATATTTGTTTCGTCCATCGGGTCATTGGCCGACCTTTCATTCTATATCCGTTCATTTTGCCTAGTGTAACTATCCTAAGTCCCGTCCCCGCCAAATACGTTGTACCTTATTCGTAGCATTTAGACTCATCGCAGATCGTCTCTTTATTTCTTTGCTTGAGCCTCGTTTATTGTTGATCCGGACACCTAGACATTTCAAATTCATTGACGATTTCATATCCGTCTAATTGTTGTGAAGTATTAGATATTTTGTTTTATTTTTGTTTATACACAATCCGAATTCATGGCTTACTGTCGTCAGTTTATTTAAAGTTGCGCTTAATTCTTCCATAGATGATGCAAAAATTGTCGTGTCATCGGCATATCTCAAATTATTAATTTTGACGCTATCAATTGAAATACCTCCTTCCTCTACGGTAAGAGCACGTCGCATTATATATTCAGAGTATGTGTTATATAAAAGTGGCGATAGGATACATACTTGTCTAACACCTTTTGATATTTTGAAAGGTTTAGAGGAATAATTATCTGCTCTTACTGTATTATAATTATTTTCATAAAGTGATTTCACTAGCATTATGAGATGGTTTGGAACACCCATTTCTGACAAAATTATCCATAGCTTGATCACGCTGTCAGAAGCCTTCTTATAATCTATAAATGCTATACATACAGGCACGTAATATTCTCTGGCTTTTTCTATAATTTGTTTCACTTTCAAAATCTGATTCCGCGTGCCTTTTCCGATGACAAAGCCGGCTTGTTCTTCAGGAATTTGCCAATTAAGATAAGACTTTAAACGCTCATTTATTACGTGTATTAGTATCTTAGAAGCAGGTGGAATGAAGGCGATTGTACGATAGTTATCGCAACTTTTTGTAGATCATTTTTTATGTATCGGTATTAAAATTGACGCGGTCCACTGGCGCGGCCATTCACGATATACTATAATTGAGCTTTTGGTATTACCGAACACCATTATTACTAAACGTACGCGGAGATCGGTACCAACGTTATACGAACAAACTATAAAATAAATTTGCGATCTATTGGACAAGAAAATCAGAGAATAACACGAAGATATATGGATGTAAGAATTACGAAAAATAATATTCGATTTTCGTGTATATTACGCTAGGGTTATTTAAAAGTAATAAGTGATGGTATACGGCGGAAAGATGTATATTAACATTTAAAAAAAAAATCTGTGGCCATTATACAAAAAATTACAGTAAACGGTTGTTAATACCTACTTTGAACCCATAGCAAGCATCATAGATAATCAGCTCTATACAGTGGAGATGACTGACAGCAGATTATGCCCACAGCTAATACGAATTTAAACGAGGAAAAAATTTACGGGTTGATACCGATCGTGAAGGTGTAATTAAGAAAACAGTTTGCCTCGGCCAACACAGTTTGAATATACTTATAAAAATTCATTTGCATGCAACTTCAACGACGAAACCAATGTGCCTCGACTGAATTTCATTGTACATAGTTACAAATAACGGGAAAACATCGCATTCAACATAAACGTACAAAATAAAAAAAAAAAAAAAAAGTGATAATGCATTAGCAACGAAGAAACTTGTTCGAAACATTTATTTCGTCCCAGGAAATTTCGTATTTCGAGCGAACTCGATTATAATATTTAAAATAATTAATTACGTTAAAATTTCGAGGTTATAAAACCGTCAATAATTCCTCCTTTAAAATATCATAACTGATTTTCTCTTTTATACATAATTTTAAGAAAACACGGAAGAAAATAAGGAACGAGACTGAAAAATTTTTAAACACGTGGATACTGAAAACAAAATACTTTCGACAACTTAGTCCCGGAAGATAATATAATCGACCGAATGATAAATACATTTTAAAATTTGAACGTGTGCATGTGTAGCATATGAAAAAATCTTTGAAAAGCTTATGACCAATTTATAAAGTAATAAATTATTCGAATTAAATGTAAATAAATATATAATATAAATTATAGACTTGATTAATATTATGAAGTATAAATAAATATATAATATAAATTATAGACTTGATTAATATTATGAAGTATTCGTATATGTATGCACACACACAACATATATATATATATATATATATATATATATATATATATGTATATATGAAAGATTATTCAATCAAGGTGATCACAGTGTTTTAAAATAATACTATAGTGTTAGAGGAATTAAAAAATAAACACTTTCGGTCACATTAAACATCGCGCGAACGACTAATTATCTTTTGAACACAAATGTCAAAAGTTCGAAATTAAGTTAATAAAACCATTTTTTCTTTATTACCAATCTATTTCATCACTTTTAATCCGCGCGTTTGCGTGTGTTTAAGTAAGCGCAATGTAAGTCGTTTAACAACCATATTTTCAATACTGATAATACCATTAATAATAATCAAATGTAATAATAATTTAAATATAATAATAGTTAAATATAATAGTAATTATTGTCTATTTTACAGACTTTAACTACGCAGGCGAACAGTTTGAACGTTGTATTGCAAAAAGGTATATCGCTATTTTTGAAAATGACCGGGATGCAACCGTTCAAAACGGTTACCATTAAAGAGTTCATCTTCGGATATGACGATACGCTAACGTCTTTGGCTAATCAATACTTTCCGGAGGGCAAAAGGCCGCCTAAGAAAATGGGTCTTTTCCTGTTGGTTAGTTAAATCATAATATTCTAATTCGAAACCTAGGTTTAGGTTGTTTTTTTTTTAAATCACGTCAAAACAAGTCACCTAAAATGATTTTCCCATAAAAAAAAAATAAATAAATATATAAATAAATAAAACGATCGATTTTCGAAATATTTCGTCATTAATCGTTCGTAATAAATTTAATTCGCTCACAATATTATTTATTACAGAGAAATGGAACGCTAACCGATAAAGCTTCCATATTTACCGGCGTAAACGATATGAATAATTTCGGCTATATGGATCACCTAAACGGACTCGACCATTTGCCGTACTGGGAAGGAGAATGCAGTTCTGTTCGAGCATCGGAAGGTTAGTCATTTGCTTTATTATTGTCTTATACGTATCGATTTATAGGCATACTTTTTACTATTATTATTAAAAGTCCACTCCGGTTGCGTGGTTACCTGTTCTAACCAATACGGTATCTCCTAATATCCGAAGATAAAAGACTGCAGTAAAAGAATGGGAAAAGTATGTCAGCAACAAAGCCCTCATGATACAACTGGATACAAATGTAGCAGACCACCTCAAATCGAACAGTTCGGCATCGAGGTTAAATCCGACGGTTTTTTTTTTGGCCCAGCTTGCGCCATTTGTCCAGTTTAATCCTTTATCCAGTTAATCTATTTTAAATCTCAATGCCACTACATTTGATAAAATTATATAAACTGACAGAGACAGAAGACAGTGGGTTGGAAACAATCAATTCAATACTCACGGGTAATGTGTGCCATTTTTGTACAACACTAAACAACATCTCATCTCTATGTTTTCGAAACTTCGGATAAATCCAAATTTGATGCTCGATACAATTGTCAACATGGCACACATCACATGTACCATCAGAAATTATGCACAATTTAGCTAGGTGTGAGGGGGAAGAAATTATGGCCAGTACGCAATCTAAATAAAGTTGATATATAATCCCTCGAAATGTTTTTATGTAATTGAAACCATGGTTTACTGGGAACTGTATGCACCAAGGCGAAGTATTTTTTCCCTTTATTTTGACTTTCGGCGATGTAGTACTATTGGAAATCAATTAGTACAGATTGTTTAATCTTTGGTAAAATATCAGTCCAATTCCATTTAATATTCTCGTAAGGGACACTTGATAGATTATAACGCGTCAATTCATCGACCACCTCATTTCCAGTAATACCACAATGAGAAGGGACCCACTTAAACTTTACTCTAGATCCACGATTGTAAAGCTGAATAACCCGATGTCTAACATCAAATTCTAACTTTGATATTTTAGGTTCTGGGAACTTAGATAATTGTAATAAGACACTTGAGGAATCGGATATTATTAGAATATTCTTTTCCCTCATATCTTTGACTAAGGCTTTGTAAATGGCAAACAATTCTACAACAAATGAGGAGCCTGCAAAGGATAATCTGTATACTTTCGATATGTCTTTTTTCGGGTAATATAAAGCAGAGGTATAATTTTCCCGTATTTTATCGACCGACCCATCTGTAAAAATAATTTCATAGTGGCTGAATTTTTCATTGATTGCTTGCATAAATGCAGCGTTGTTAACTCCAGAAGGGATAGTTTTAGCAATATTATTATCAAAGGTAATTAAATCAACGTCTAGCAAGAAAAATAAATCCTGAAAGTAGAAACGGTAGAAGGGATAAGAAACATTTTGGATGATTTCAATTTTTTCCCATTTATTATGGCTGCAGAGAAGAGGAGGTAGACTTTTATTTGACCAATATCTATTATGCCGCAGTCTCAGTAAACATCGAATTTGTTTGTTAATCACATGGGTTTTTCTCTCTTTCACTTTGAGATAAAACTTGTTCGCTATATACTCCTGCCTAAGTTTTAATGGAGGTAGATCGAGAACCTAGGTTATGATTTATAACATTTGTAACGTAGTTAATAATTAATCGTAACGAAATGTTGGTCAAATATTAGAATTTAACCTTTGAACTAATTCATCTCGCTTTATCCAATTATTCATCACACTACCTACGCTAAATATCCGAAATATAAATAAATCCTAATATTATTATCGGGCGGAAGACAATGGCAAACCACCACGCGTAACACCCGTTGCGCGCTAGTAATACAAAAACACGCGAGGCTGTATTGTGTCGTGACAACAAAGCGATTACAATCAGTTCTCCCGGGTGTGTGTATGCGTCTATCTACGATAATAACGCCATATTATGATCGCTTTGCATGCTACTTACACCGTACAAACAAAATACGTATAGGTAAGTAGTCGTCTACCTCCGATACGAAGACAGCACTTAATGCTGATGATAAATATCGCTATATGTTAAATAGTTCGCGCGGTATCAGATGAATAGATGAATTCATTATACATATAAATCTCATTTCCATTTTAAAACTTAATTCTTATACACACTCATCCTTATCTATTTACCCACACGCATACACATGTGTATAAGTGCTCAGGAAAGCGTCAACTCCTTACGTAGATAAACTACTCGTTAAAAAGGGTTTCAAATTAACAGCGCATGTGCTACGCATGAAGAACGTGTGCTGGAAAGAATGATATAATTCTAGAAGATGGATGCAGGCTACTCGGGAGATCGCTGTTACCGTATAAAAATGTAGTAGATGCGTATTTTAAAAGATCGGTATTAAACCGATGTAATCGTATTAATACTTATATTTTAATATAAATTGACTATTACAGAAAAATTTTGCCAATATGAAAACTTAAATATTATATATATATATATATGTACGAGCTGTTGGTGAGTGATAATTTTTGTTGTCACTTTCCTCTTTGCGATTTGGAGCCTATTGCAGACAGCCCAGGTTTTTTTTATACAGCTTTTAATATACTATTACTGAGATACAATCTTAGCCGTTTGACTAAATAATTATGATCATTAACTTAGATGATTACTAACAGCGATTTTCGTAGTTTTTCGAAAAAGAATAAATTACGTCAAAGTGGTGTTTCTATTTCTTTAAATAAACTGAATTAGAATTCCCTCTTATATTACAATCTGATTGTGGTATCACCTTGCATTTTATATCACGCTTACCGACAACTCCATGCACAAGTTGTATAACATATATACGATAGTTAAATCGTTCAAATCATAATTGGTATAGCGATCGTCCTATGTATTATATATATATAATAAAGTTCTGTATTAGATGGTCATGAACGTCGGGCATTGCATACGGTATATATTCGTATCAATATGTATTATGTATATATATATATATACCATCTACGAATACATAGTGTCTAATTTTGATAAGGATGTTTATATTTAACACATTGTCTCAACGTATTACACCATCGTTCAGGTGCACGAACGACATGTGAAAGACACTACATTACAAATCGCTTATTGAAAAATCTTCGATATTTGTTACACGGAGGCAATAAACAGGTGCTGCAGACAGTAATTCGAACACACCTATATAGATAGGTCACGATTCTTCGAGTGTTAGGTACAAGTGGTTTATACATATTATATATATATATATATATATATATATATATATATATATATATATATATATTAATGTACAGGTTACATAACTGGCAGCGTACCTAAATTAGGCTAGTAGTATATATGGTAAAACGTCGAATATTTGTGCAATCATCCGAATGTTTAACATCATCCGTCGATTATTACTCACGGCTAATGCAAATTCTCTTTATCGATTTACAACGCGTATGTTTGGATGCGCACGAAATTGTATAATGCGGACGTTATATATATATATATATATATATACATATACACTGTTTTTGCAGTATGCACTTACACACGTGCATATCTATATCTCTATATCTATATATATTTTCTGTGATACAGAGTATAAGAACAAAATTCGGCAATCATGAGTTCTATGTAACTATGCTATGAATGTAAACATGATTATAATAAATGCTAATGTTAATCATAATATTAAAATTGAATAATAATAATATAACAACCAGCTAAATAATTAAATATAGAAAACAATTAATTGATAAGGTAAAATATTTAAATTATGAAATGGTTACTCCCACATGGTATAGAAAAACAGAAGAAATAAAATTAAAAAAATAATAATAAAATTCGTGTGTCAGATATAAAGAAGTTTCAAATTTTTAATGGAATTATATATGTATATATATATATATATATATATATATATATATATACACAATCATGCATGTATGTCTGTATACGTATATGCAAATAGTTATTCATTTTTCACACACAGACACATATATATTATTATTACAAGTTATTTATATATCTTATTTATATATATATATATATATACACATAATGATTTAATCCAATAAACATACCCTTATTATACAGAAAACAATGTCCGTTAACATAGGCAAAAACTTGCTTAAAATTTTCGTATGGTCTATGACACTGCGGGAACGTAGACAATGAAGCAAAATGATCGAATCACAGAAGCTTTTGAAATGTGGTGTTGACGGCGTCTGCAGAAAATAAATTGTATAGAAAAAATGAATAACAAACTAATGTTAAAAAGATTAAATTAAAAAAGAAACATATTACAAAATATCTGCAACAGGTGACTTAAGTGGCGAGGTCATGCATTACACCAGAATCAAAATATCCTAAAGAAGTGTTATTAAAGGCAAGATAGTGGGGAAAAAGCCACGTGGAAGACCACGAACGATATTTGTCGGCATAGCGCTAAAAGAAAGTGGAATATGGACTTAACCGGAATTAAAGAAAAAAAGTTGCGACAGGCTTGGATGGAAGCGATTGGTATATGTTGCGAACCAGGTTACCGGCTGATACACTGATGCTGATACATACATACATACATAAATACATTAAACAGAATGAAAACAATGTTAATCACTATAATATTATCTCGAAAAATACGAAAATATTATTGCCGACGTATATATAACGAAATATTTATTATTGCAAAACTTTAAACCGTCTCGATTTAATCGTATTATATTTTAATTTAAACGATCAGGTTCGTTTTTTCCGCCGCGAGAAAGTACGAATTCGGATTTAGTATATTTATTCGACAAAGATCTGTGCCGATCATGGCCTTTGAAGTATCGAGAAATGTCGGAAAAAGATAATATACAAGTTGGAATTTACACACCGGTCGAACATATGTTCGATCCGACCGATCCTAACTACGAAACGTGTTACTGTCAAACGCAAGAAGGATGTTCGATTAAAGGCGTCCAAAGTATCAGCCCTTGTCAATTCGGTAAGTTAACTGTCATGGATAAACCACGGGAAAATTGTTATTCGAAAAATATTTTTTTTTTCGATTAAAATAATTATTTCGATCTGACGTTAATCGTAGTAATCTTGGTTCGGTATATTTTTTTTCATATATATCGTATTTAAAAAATTCGGATATTTTGAAAAGATTTCGAACAATCACATAAATTTTTCGAGATAATACCCTTACGAATGACAAAGACGATTACGACCGACGAACCTTTAATACCCGATGTACGAGAAGTGCAAGACCGAGAATAATCGTGCGATTAATTTCATATTCATCCATTTATAGTTACCCATTCAGACTAGTTTTGAACGATATTTTAATGGTCGACTGTAAATTATCTATATCGCCATTACGTTACGAGAAAAAATGAAAGACCGAAAACTCGTCTCGTTTGATTTTTCCATTTCACGGATTATCGTATAAGTTGGCACTCAACCTTTTACTTAGGATGTCATATATAATATATATGAAGAATGCACAGAATATCATGGAAGGAAAAGATAACCAATACGAATGTATTAAATAAATGTAAAATCAGTAAATTAATGCTACTAAGCAAAAAAGAAATATTTTGGACATAAAATCCGAGAAGAGGATCTGTTTACAATAGCGATACAGAGGAAAATCCTGGGAAAAAGGCCAAGAGGAAGAGGAAGGATGGAGTATATACACGGGATCGATAGAAGAAAGTCAATACCGGAAATAATACAGATGGCGAGGCAGACTAACGTACCGCACCAACCTCCTGAATAGGAGATGGAAGATGATGATGATGATATATATACAATACAAAATAATTTTAACGATACAAAATTGTTTATTGTCATAAAATAATAAAGGGCATTTGATTTCCAATAAAATGTCTGAAATATAAAAATAACTATAAAACGCGTTAAATATTATCTAGGGTCGTTTGAAACAAGTCGCAGCGTACAAAAAAATTATTATTTATATTTTCATCTCCCTTAATCATTTTGTACCTACCGCACACGAAAACACGCTCTATTTTAAAAGTGAACCAAACGAAATATATTCGTTATATTCTAATTCGAAATTTATAAGTACTTCATTCGAAACTGATAATCTGTGGTACGTACATACACAAGATGAATATGACATTATCCATTTATTTTTGAATATTAAGGACGCTTTTTACTCAAAAAATATCTCGCTTAATGGTCGTGATACAATATATATATATATATATGACGATATGCTTTTATCTATCCACTTGTGGATGAAAGTTTACTCGCGAACGTCTTCCAACCGTTTATATTTTGCACTTTCTTTAAACAGTTTTTTCCCACCAGAATACCAATTTCCTACATCATCGTACCATCGCGTCATAGTCGTTCCTTGCTACTTATTTTTTTTGTCTATTTGTCAACATTTGCAAGACCCGTTTCGACTACCTATTGTCGTTTCTTCCGGCCAAGTGACCAGCCCATCTCATTTGAATCTGGCCGTCTACTTCACTGCATTCTCCAACCGCGTTTGTTCTCGCATGTACGTCTTTTTTTCGATCTGATAGCTTTTTATTAGATATTAATATTTAGCGCGTAGCTATATATATATACCTTTAATGAATATTGTACTTAATCTCATTCCTTAATTTTTCTTCCGGTAATGAAAAAAAATCTGCCTTTACCCTTAACGGTTCAGCTGTTGTTTGCTATACTGCCGTGTTGCATACGCTTGGATCCCAGGATAATCCAAAGTACACATTAATGATAGTAGTTTTATTTAAACCATTTTTCATTAGTTTGTTACAACGTATGTGTAGATCTGACCTCCGTTTCGCGTTTATTTACCTTTCGAACATAGTCATTTCCTCAGCTGCCGCTGTTTCGTGTTCTCGTACTGATCAGAGATTTCGAGTAACATCCACCGATGTTAGGTAAATTTATCTTTATTATCATCGATCACAACTTGCATATTCAACCTATAGGTTTAGAATCGATATTTTTTCGTTTCCAACGTACTAAAAGTTAAATTATTACCGATGAAAATTACATATTTTTCAGTTGATCTTTATTAGTTCCTTAATATCAGTCGATCAGATTCTCTATTGTTTTATTAATCTACTCCCAGGATAACTGTATTTTCACCGCGTTATACAAAATTTCTAACACGTTTACATACTATTGTAAAATTATTTTAATAATTTTAGTTTACACGTTAGAAAGTTGTGATTTTACCTTGTAACTACCATATCCAAATGTATATATATATATATATAATACGAATGCTTATTACAATTGGTCAATAAAGTTTCTTTCTCACACGTATTTACACACATACTGCTCGAAAATAATAATAATAATCATCATAAAGAAAATTGTGCTCTTTCCTTTATTATTATATGGTTTATTACGTTTCATTTTACTTTCGTTTAAAGTTGAATCTAATATGAATTCTGACATTAAGATGTCGAGAATGTTTAATGGGTTCATATATATATATATATATATATGTCCACGGTAACATAATTACTAAAACGCTCGACTGTCAAACTGACAGTTAAGACTCAATTCCAGGTCGCGGTACAAAGTTTGTCCTCATCATATAATTGTTAATTATCGCGAAGAAGGCAGCGGCACCTCACTCCATACAACAACCCATATTGGGTATAATTAGTTCTTTGAATAGTCGATTTTGTACGCGAAAATTAATGTACAATGACCTAGTCATCGCGTTTAGCAACAAGACGACCATACTATTGTAGGTAATCGTTCTGTCTGCGTATAAATCTTATTTTATGTTTTTTTTTTTATTAAAAAAAAATAACTTAAAATAACTCGGCTATTAACTTTTCTCAGAAACAAGTAAATCGAATTTTTCGAAATAGTACTTATTTTCTCTTTTAGGTTTAATAGATTATTATTTGTAAAAAAAAAACATTTCAGGGGCTCCGATATATATTTCATTTCCACATTTTTATAACGGAGATCCGTCTTTATTGGACGCTGTTGAAGGTCTAAATCCGACTAAAGAAAATCACGGAACTTTCTTAAAAATACAACCGGTTAGTATTATAGAAAACTTTTAAACGTATTAAAGATTATGTATATATGTATATATAATATATATATATAATATATATATATATATTATATATATAATATATATATATATATGGTATAATTCTTTTTTAAAAAACCGCAAGCAACGTGTATTGTAGTAAAAGAATTTTTACTCGCGTTCAAAGAAAAAGTTCATCATTGTAAAGAAATTTTTAATTCGCTTAATGAAATTACATTTTTCCATAATTTATTGAATTTCAAACTCATTTTTCGATTTACGAGTAATGTGTTCAAGTTAGTAAACGCTTCTCTTTGCCATGGCGGTTCTTGTTCTTTGCTCTGTTTTCCGTGTTTCTATATTTTATTTCATTTTTTGTCGTCACTTCCCGAGAACTTGATCACTTTTATTTTCTTAGCATTAATTTTCATTTTAAACCGGCGCTATTTATTTGGTTCAGAATGGATGTATGTACGATGATTTATATATATATATATATATATATATATATATATATATATATATATGAGATTTTATTCTTCCGGCCTGCGTATTCGGAATAATAATTAACCAACGCTCATTTATGAATTTCAAACGGATGAACCTCGATGAGTGAATAGTAACTACAGAGATTGAAGGATACGCGAAAGAAGGAGAAATAACAGGTTTCGACCTTGCGTTTACATAATAACCTGTATCTTAAGCGGCGGACATACTTTCGTCAAATCGATGTGTGACCTCTTGCAATTCTAATCCACGAAAGTTTCCTTTTTATAGCTCCCCCCCAATATCGTCAGGACAAAAATTATTAATAAAGAAAAAATCAATTGGATAATACACGTACTGTTTACGGCCTGCAACCTTGCACTTCTGTCCAACATATACTGACAGTGTCCTCAATATAGCCTACAGAGATCATACTACGGTCTTCCATCTTCGTTACAGCTACTGCTCGATGACAACGTTTCTACGCTATCCAGGCTCATCCTCTAACTACATGATACTGGTTTGAATCATTTAATTTAATACTTATTTTCTCCTCTGTGCCACTAGCCATTAGTTGTTGTATATGACACATTAATTTAAATAATAATAATAATAAACGAAACGCAGAATATCCGGACAATTTCAAAACCAGCACTATATAAGAAAACGAAATGCTGGAAAACAGATTTATAAATATCATAATTTGGTGAATTTAGGCTTATAATTTACAAAGATATATTCTGAAAACTCAGCAATGTATTTCTGCAACCAGAGATCCCTTTACCTATAAGGTTAAAGATCATTAATCGTTATATATGACCGGTGGTACTAATATACGATTTGGTGACATGGTCGATAAAGGAGATATATGAAAAACGGCTAATGGCAATGAATGTGGTTTCTGAGACGTCTGCTGAAGATATCTTAGAAGGAAAAAGTAACAAGTGCGGAAATCTTAAAAAAAGCATCAGTTAGCAGATGTGGAATAAGAAAAATTGCACATTCTGGGTTACATAATTCGTGGAAAAGGATATCGCATATTACACACTATATTTACAAGGTAGAATGGAAGGAAAACGATCGAGAGGTAGAAGAAAGTTCGGATGGATAATGAACATAAAGGACTGGACAGAACAAAAAAAGGAAATTGGCAAGAAAAAAGTCAGCCAACGCGTCAAGGACACCAAAAGAAGAAGACTTATAATTATTATTCGATCGAATTATAATAAAACATTTTCGAAATAAACGATTAAAAATTCCGTTTTTACGCAAACGTGCGAACGGACATAAAAAAACTATACATATAAAAACCACCACACATAACACTATATGCAGGCTAGTAATAATATAGTACACTACAAAAACATGCAGTATTGTGTCGTGACAACAAAGCGATTACAATCAGTTCTCCCGGGTGTGTGTCTATCTACGCTAATAACGCTATATTATGATCGCTTTGTACTTACACTGTACAACAAAATATGTATAGGTAAGTAGTCACCTACCTCCGATACGGAGACGACACTTAATGATGAAGAAGTCGACAGAAGAAAATTACGTATAAATCAATCAGATGATTGAATAGTAAATTTTAAGAATCGTAATTAATTAAATATAACAACTTATACGTATTAGTTCAACATTTCGTAACTTAAATAACTTCCTACGAAGTCACAATAGGCTAACAATACCACGATGATGAAGGAGCTTACGTGTGTACTGTTATATGTGATGCGAAATAATTTAGGAAAATTATTATACGAATAATAAAATAAAAATTAACTGCGTTCATTTTAATATCCATATATGTCTATCTATAATCATTCATTTTTAATATATACGTATGTATATATATATACCACACACACACATATATATATATATATACACAAGGAGGTGCAAAAGTCAGCTTGCAAATTTGCAAAAGTTGTAAAATTAAAAAAATCAAGTTTACGAAATTCAATTTTTATTTAATTATATCACAAAACCGTTCACAGTAAGTGCTCGAACGAAGCGGTTATCGTTCCTCTCACTACGTTTTAAATAATGCTTTTCGTTTGATTTAGTAATACGTGCGAGCATTGCGCGGTATTCATTAAGTGTTTGAAATCTTCGACGTTTTGTACCAGATGCTTAAAAACCCGGTCCTTCAACATGCCCCAAAATCGAAAAATCTAACAAAATTACATCTGGCGACGTTGGGGGGCAAGCGATACGACCACCTCTGCCAATCCAATCAAGGAAATTCTCACTGAGGTAATTGCGAACTTCTAAGCTGAAATGCGCCAGAGCGCCATCCTACTGCAAAACTATGTTGCGTCCTTCGAATTACTCATCTTCATCCAAAGTGGCGCGTAGTTCTTGTAAAAGCAGTATCGACGGCCCGATAATAATTCACATCAGTCCAAACCACTACTCTTGGAGAACTAACGCTTGCGCGATTTTTGCAAGCTGATGTTTGCCCCTCCCCCTGTATATATATATATATATATATATATATATATATATATATATATAAATCAACAGGAATTATCCTAGGAAATATTTGCAATGATTTTGTATAATGGCGAAATATTTAAATTATTTATTACGAATTTATTAAAACAACGACGTTACAAATATTTATACCTCTACTTTATTAAACAAGTTTTTATGATAAAACCCAAACAATCAATTCCATCGACGAAAATTCACGTTATTACGTAATTATTCGCTGTTTAATTTTTTTTTTTTTAGTTACTTTTTTTTAGTGGTGGAGGGCATTTTTTTTCAGTTTAAGTAATCATTGAACGAGATATTGATCGTAGATCTACGGCACCGTTTCGTGAGAAAGACGAAAGAAAAAACCAAAATCAACCAACAAAACAACAATAATAATAATTAATAATAATAATAATCATAATAATAATAATAAACATAAATTAACATTCGTCGTATCTCTCTTTCTCAGCGTGTTATATTATTTCCTCGTTCTATTTGAAATTTTTCCTTCGGTTATCGATTTAACGAGTTTAACTTATATTTTTTTTTCATACACAGCCGTATATAACAAATGCGATCGATAAAATGCGATTAATTTCAATATTATTAAAATGGTATTCTCTTCATTTTGAAAACGATAAAATTATTCAATAAAAAATTTACTGATTTTCAGAAACTCGGTGTACCGTTAGAAGCCAGAGCTAGGGTGCAAATAAATTTAAAAGTCGAGCAATCCGCAATCGCCGCTGTCCGACAATTTCCGAGTATTATGTTTCCGGTCATGTGGTTGGAAGAGGTTTGTATTGCGAAACTTTTTCTCTATTTTTAAGTTTATTGTATATTATATCGCATCCAGACATACGCACACAATAGACACACACACACACATATATATGTATGTATGTATCATAAAACGCCGCACACGTATATCTACTTGTACAGGTTTATATACGCGATTGTTTATTTCTTAATTGGGTAAAAAACTTAATATAGCTCCTACATCTTCGTCCTGCATGCCAATTATCATACTGTTACAGTTGTTGTTATCGTTCGGTATTCGTCATCATTATCGAGGCGGTTCTTCTGTATACTTTAATTATCTATAATTAAGGCATAGTCGTGTCGTATACCGAAAATATTTACCTAGCACGCGATTACCTATCGTGCCTGGGGTCGCGTTATACGTCCGAATGACGTCGTTTTTCGATTAGAGTATAGAAAATAACGACGGTATTTCAATCGACCGTAATTAAGTCCACGACGATGTTTTCCATTGACGCAGTAACTGGAAATTACCGGTCGTAATATCATTTGTACATAGTTAGCGGCTTTTTATCAACTTGCATGTTTAACACTCGTTTTCAAGAAGATGAATTGTATAATATTAATTCCGGTCAAAAATTTATAAAAAAAAAATATATATATATATATATAAAAGAAAAATGTAGTAAACAATTTGAAAAACTGTTTGTAGCGTTGTTCATCGTTGTTATATAAGTCGCTGTAAGAGTACTATATAGATAATGAACGAGACCCAAAAATCACGCTGTACAAATTACCAGCAATGGAGGGCATGGGTTACTAAATGCGAGACACGTCTTATTTTAGAGAAGATTGACAGTCACTACGACTACATTATTTCACTGTTTTAATAATGACGTATAATTCAAATAGTTAATTTCCGTAGAAGATTTCTTCATTATTTCGGTGGTGGAATAAGGTTTATCGCTTTAAAAGTGTTTGTACCATCAATCACGAAAGTTCGACTGTTGAAATTAATCACTTTTAGATATAGTACTCAGTGCTATATGGGTCGTTAGAATATCACACACATACACACTATATATATATATATATATATATATATATATATATATATATGTATATATTATTCATTATGTACAGCCTTATTAAAGTACTACTACTAGTAGTAGCAGTAGTAATAGTAGTAGTAATAGTAATAAATAATTGTAATTATATCTAGACTGATAACGGTAATTTAATCGTCATAATGAAAACGAATTAATAAAAAATGGACGAAGGTGTTATAAATTTTTCGAAGAGAATGTAGTAGCGAGGGTTTAATACGAAATGTCTTATTTACCTAGAGTTACGCGTTTATTAATATAAAAATATGCGTACGAAATTCGTAAAGTTTTACAAATGATTTACGTTTAATTATTTCTATTATAAATCACTGAAATAATTAATGAAAAACAATTATTTCAACTCCCACCCGTCTGTTTATTTCCGAAGCGCCGCATCGTTCACGAATAAAAATTGAAAACAAAACGATTTAATATTTTATATATATATATATATATATATATATATATACATATATATATATACATATACGTATGTATATATGTTGGGTATTAATTATTCTATTCGTCCAACTTTTTAAAAATAGGAATTATTTTAATTTTTCCATCAAATATTTCGACAGGTCACGTTTGTGTGCATATATATATTTAAACATATCCCACACATACGATTATTATCGATCGGAAATACAAAATGACTTTTAAAAAACCAATAATCAACAGTTAGACGTTTTGAAAAAACAACTGGATGATTTTTCCTTTAAATAATTTTCTATTAGACTATATTTTCATTGTTTTTTTTTTCAGAATTAAAATAATACGTTGCAATGAATAATTTATACATTGTGATTAAAATGTATCAAAATGTAAAAATGCATAAACTAAAATCGCTAAAAAATATATATATTTATTTAATTAAACTGTAAAACTTTTTAACCATTATATGTATAATAAATATATATATATACTTTCCCTGATATGCTAACAATGTCTACCTACAAGCTGTTAGTGTACGTAATCCTCAACATTTCGCAACCGATAAGAGCTTCAGAGTTCAACCACTTCTTACCTGTATAATATAAAATTAACGTCATTTATAAATCATATTAAAACTTTAATTTTTCTTCGAAATTAATTATATTATTTATAATCACGAATTACTTATACGAACTTTGAAAGAAATCGGAACAGATGAAGCAGATGTTAAAATTATACAAGACTTATATTAAAATCAGCCAGCCATAGTTCGTTATTAAGACGCCGTTGCAGTGAAATCAAAATCAAAATGGGTCGTAAGACAATGCCAGCTATACTATTTAACATCTATTCGGAGGATATTTTTCGGAAGGCCAATGGTTGGAGAAAAACGAATATTCAATATAAGGTATGCGGATGATATTGACAGTCTTTCTTGTCTACAAGAAAGTTAGTCTCAGTTATGAGTTATATATAAATGCAGCTAAAACAAAACGGTCGTTGGTTGATAAACATAGGCGAATGAATACATGTGCAAGCAGTATTTACATTAGTTCAACTGAAATCGAAAGAGTAGCAAAAGTTCAATATTTGGGCATTTTGGTTCTGTGAAGAAGTTGATTAGATTACGGAAATTAGAACCGGAATAGAAAAATCTAGGTCAACTTTTATCTCCACGAAGATGTTATTTACCGGAAAAGATATAAATCTGCATTTGATGGATGTTAGCTAGAACTTATCTATTTACAGTCTTATTGTACACACTTGAAAGTTGGACAATTACAGCAGCATTAGAAAAAAAAATACAGGCCTCGGAGATGTATATATATATATATATATATATATATATATATATATATACTAGCTGACCCGGCGAACTTCGTATCGCCCCACAATCAATAAATGTATAAATTTATTAGCTGAATTAAATAAAGCACAAATACCGATGGAGAATTAGGAACTATACAAAAAATTAAAAAATAAATTTATAACGAAATTTAAATGATATGTCGATACTTTTTAATTTTTGTAGATTTATTGAAAATGCATTGTAGAATCGGCCGACCAAAAATCGCCGGCAGAATTTTTAAAAATCGAAAATGAAATATTCAACTCGCGATTTCTCGTTACCGGTTAATTTTTAAAAACATTTACCTCATAACATAAATTATAGATCTCGACGTCTACTTTTTTTTAAGCCCAACCCGAACCACCGATCTATCATAGGGGCCTCAAAAAGAGCACAAAACCCGAAAACCCTTCAAGCCCAATTTTCTCGGCGAGTATTCGATATAAAAATACTGCAATACCATCGTTAGACGCGTATTTTAATGACAAATAACTTCCGTGTAAACAATTTTTTCAAATTTCGAATCGTTTGCGAATTATTGCGAAAAAATTGAAATTTTGAAAAAATCGAAACTGAAATTTTTGGGTTAGGTTTGAAATTTTTGTTCGTGGTTTTTTCGCTTTATCCTATAGATCTTATGTAGTAACGACGATTTCGAGAAACAGAATCGTTTAAAAATATTTACGTCGCTCGCTATGCCTTGCCAAAGGTGGCAGGTCATCGATTTTCGAAAATTCGTAGCTCGAGACCTATCGATCATAACGAAAAACGGTTTTCTGTTTTGAATTCGTCATTTTAATATCTATCACATCCACATCGATTCAATCGAAATTTTTCCAAAATCGAAATCTCTGAATTTTTTTTTTAATTTTGACGATGACTTAGTTTAATCGGTTTTTTTACGACGATCGACTTAGGTAATAACAATTTTTTTCGTATCTCTAAACGTAAGCGATTTATAGTCGAAAACAAATTCGCTATATAATTTGTTACAAAAAATGTGATAAATGAAGAACCGCTCGACCGATTTTGTGCAAACTTCACATAAACCATCTACTAAATAGTCCGAACAAACTAAACATTTGGTTTGGATAGGTGAGCCCGTTCTTGAGTTATGCGCTTACCAACGTATTTAGCGATTCATTTCTATATTATAGATAGAGATATATATATCGACGAATATTAAAAAATCCGTGGAGACAGAATAACGAATCGAGAAGTTTTATACAAGATGTCAAAAGAAAGGGAATTATTACGGATCATTCGAGAACGCAAACTGAGTTACTATGGTCATATCCATCCAAATGAAAAATATCATCCTTTGCAATTGTTACACTACATGCAGAAATTGTTGGCAAAAGAAGTGCAGACAGAAGTAAATTTCCGCAAGCGGAGTTAAACAATGCATAAAGTAAAAATGGCATCACTGATCGCCAAACTCCGATCGGAGACGGCGTAGATGGTTATTTATTACTGTACACTTATGTTTAATTTCTAAAAGCCGAAAGAAGAAATTATTAGAAACATTACAAATATAATTAAATATCTAAGATATTAATAAATTAAATGATTAATTTTGAAGAAAAATTAACAAGTTAAAAGCGGAGGACCTATAAATGATGTGGAAACTTTGTATTAGATATAGATCGAGAAATAATTTAACTCTGATTTGTTAGGAAATGTTATTGAGCTCAACCAATAACAGAGTTCAGATGAATCATAATGTTAATCTTACGCATCGATGATTTAGTAGTGCCAAAAAAAGTTCCAGTCTTTGTTAAATATGTATATATATATTATGTATATATTTTTAGTGATTTTAGTTTGCGCTTTTTATCATTCCACATTTCATTATTTATTTATTTATTTATTTATTTATTTATTTATTATTTTAGGGTGTTGAAGAATTACCGCCGCATTTACTTAGGTGGATATACTTGGCGACTACTTTCGCCGATAAATATGTTCCTATTGTTACATACGGTATGATCGTGTTGGGAATTTTGACGTTAATTTACGTTTTCGTACGCACTTATCAAAATATGGTATTTACGATAGAAAATATCGAACGAGGTAAAAGAACATTAAAACGAGGCAGCAGTTTCATCGTGAACGGTCAACATAGGCTGATGGTCATGAGAGAATCTTACAGTTTATTGAATAATCCGACGGTCGAAACAGACGCCTCTTCGTAAATGAAATAGAAATTTAATTTCGTTTTAAAATTAAATTAAACGAACAACACATTTTGTATATAAATATATAAAAAACGACCGTTTGAACGGTTCGCAGTGATCAAAACGAGGTAATCGAGCAAATTAACGCTCGAGTCGAATTGAAGATTCGAATGCTTGTTAAATGCAGTCATATCCGATAATTTACAAGTTTCAGTACGTATACACACGCGCGTGGCGAGAAATAAAATTAACCGGCGCGTGTAAAGGAGGAACAAATTGATTTTTTAACGACGTGATCGCTCTGAGAAAAATAATAAAAAAAATCACGAATAAACATTAAAAAAAAAAAAAAATGTTTAAGCGAGGGCGAAATAATTGGGAATAAATACGAACAGCTCGAAATAATATTTTCGTTATATTTTATTATTATTTTTTATTTTTACTATTTATTACTATTATACGCATTTTGATATTACTATTATTACGATATTTGTCTGTGTGTTTTCGTGTTTTCTACCAGTCCATTATAAGTCATTGTGATAATAATTAAAATTAATTTATTATTATTTTATAAGTTTATTTCTTTTTCAAAATAAAAAATCGGATATTGAAGTTTAATTTCGATTTTTTATTTATCGTTCTATTTTATTCGAGAAACGGCAGACATAACGAAGTAGAATTAACAATAGTGTTTGAGAATATGTGAAAAATATAATTCAGTGTTCATGACGAGGTTACGAAAATTCGTAGCAGATTCTAGGCCTAACATTGGACCAAAACTTAACCGGTAAGAACATATAAACAAATAAAAATAAGATGTTTCCTAAAAAAAAATATGCTCAGGATGTTAAAATTCATCGTGAGGATCTTCTGATCGAAAAACATTAATACAGTTATACAAATTCTATATGCTAAGCAGATTAGACTACGCCAGTACAATATATGAAAGTGCAACCAATGTTCTACATTAAAAAACTCAACTCTGTTTAAAATTTAGCTCATAGAATTGCTTTGTGCGCTTTTCACACCACCTCAAACACACAGCTCTACACGTAGAAGCAAAACCACTCCAATACAGAAGACAAATACTAGCCCTAAAATATTACACGCAATCAATTTGTACACCATCCAATCCGATACCTCGGTCGTTACTAAGGAATAAATTTCATCGTGCGTTCTTAAACAAACCAAACGCATCTAAACCCCTATTAGAACGCGTTAACATTTAAGCAAAACTTCAATATTAATTACTACAAATTAAAACAAACGACGCTCCAAAACTACCACCTTCATTAAATCAAAGAACTTGAAAAATATAAAAAACACTCAACACCTACAAATATTCTCAAATCAAAATTCTACAATATTCTGGAAAAAAAGTACGATTATACACAAATATACACTGATGCATCTAAGTCTATAAACCATTCCTCATCAGCCTATCTTACACCCAACCATTCCCAAATATAAAAATCCTTCTTCTCATGACATAATCCTAAATATTCAAGAGATATACCAATTACAATTACTTGATTATGTTTTCAAGAATAATCCTTACAATATGTTGCCCATCACGGAATACTTTATGAGATCAAATCGAGAGGGGATGGTACAAATACCGAAGTTCAATAAGTATCACTCCTATATAAAGGTGTTGTAATTTATAACACGTTGCCCATGCATGTAAAAACCGACTTGAAAAATTTTAAGAAACGTCGCAAGCATTTAATGAGGTATATAAAAAATAAAAAGTAAAATAGAACTTCGTTGGTTTTTAGCGTTAGGGTTTTTCTATAAATTTATGTGTATGCATATATTGAGTACGGCGGTATGGTGTGTGTATGCTTTTGAAAATGCCAGGGTTAGCTTAATATTATGCGCGTGTGCACCTGTATCCTAAATTACATTAGATTACACTTATGTAATATTTATAACATAATTATTATTTTTTTTTTATCAACAATCGCATAATTATTTTATAAGCTTGTTTAATCTATTTTTTGTAATAAACACCGTATATTTAAGAAAATAATTCTATTGTTTATGTTGCTACTCGCGCGTTATCGCGCATTTACGGCATGTTATTATAAACTCTTATATATAAGGAAGTAAAAATAAAGCTTGATGATGATGATGATTTACCCGAGTCAGTATCAGTTTTTATAGCAGAACTTCTTGCAATCTATAAAGCTTTAAATTACATATCTAAGCAAGCGCAACCAAAATAAATATATAATACGCACAGATTCGTATAGCGCTCTTCAACATATTCAGCAACACATCGAAAACACAAATACAGATATTTTCAACCTCAAACAGATAATCAATAGTATTATCTCCAAGAACAATGAACATGTTCTTCTATGGACACCAGCTTATTCGGGAATAGCCGGGAATGAAAACATTGATCGAGACAAACCAAGGTGCTCTTGAAATCATACGTATAAACTTGTTTTGAAATTTTCCAAAAATTTCGAGATTGGATTTGGCTGGGTCGGAAAATTTGAACTATAGATGAGTCGCTTGCTTTCGAGATTGAGCTCAGAATGAGACTGAAGGAACAATCGAAAGTTGGAGAGCAGAAGGTCCAACACTTTTCGTTTTTTTTTTTTTTCTAACGTACTCATGCCAATTGAGCTTACAGTCAAGATGCAGACCTAAGTAGCGAGCAGAGTTAGAAACTGGAACCGGTTTACCATCTAAATAAGTCATTTAGTTTAATTTTCCAGGTAAGAGACCAAGCTGAAATATTGTATACAGCTGTTTGAAAGATACATGCAGTTGTATCATATTCTTTGTTCTCAAATGCTTGAATTGCAGTATGTATAACACGGTGAATTTGTTCAACGGTTGAAAATGTTTTTACGAAATCCAAACTAAACACCCGGTATCAAATGTTTGTTTACAATAACTGTCCGAAGTCGCTGTGAAATACTGTTTTCAAAGATTTTCGCAATGATAGGTAGTGGGGAAAATTGCAGACAGATAGACAATCCCTTTCTTTGACAATGAACATAACAGGAGAAAGCCTATCATGACGCGGCGATTTGTTAGACTTTAGGCTATCAATAACCTTGGCTACTTGTAGTTGAAAAGTTGGTTTAATTCTGCCATTAGATGTAATAAGACAGGAAGGAGCTATTGAGGATTGAATGCTATTGTCCTCAAAAATATGTTCAAAATGTTTGGCAAAAACATATGCTTTTTCAGAATCGCTCCGAGCCCACGAGTTATCTTCCTTCCTCAAAGAAAAACAAGGCCGGGTAGGATGGCAAATTCGCCTAGCGGCAGTCCATAATGAGTAGTTAGTTTCTTTAGGGGAGCCAAGAGATAATTGGAAAATGAATTGCTCCTCCACTGACGAATGGCGTGTGTAGTATCTTAACACAATTTAAAATGGTACGGTGTCTTTACCACGCTTTCCTTGCTTGGCGTCTTCGATGGATCAAGTGACGAATGAAGTTAGGATATCTGACTTCAGCTGGGGATTGTTCAAAATACTGAGTACTAGACTGCACATAGTGTGATAGCAGATATGAGAAATTTTCAGCTGCTGCGTCGATATCTGACGGTACATGATATTGTATATTCGGTTAATCTCGGGATTCATTAGTTCTCGAAATCTTTCCCAGTCGGTACTTTTATTTGTCAACCGTGGAGGATGATTGATTTTGACTGGTGAGGTAAGGTATGATAGCTATATGGGTAAATGATGGGAGCTTAGATCGACTATGCGCTCAGCCTTAAAATGATGTATCGATATACCCTTGGTAAGAAAGAAGTCAATGATGTCCGGTATCTTGTTGATGTCTGAGGACCACTTCCGGGCGAAATAATATGACAGTTAGCACGAACTTAAGCAATACTCGCTCCCGTGGAGTGCAAATTCTTGATTCCCATGTTGGATTTTTAGCACTGAAGTCTCCTCCAATAATCCAATATCTAACCAGAGATTTAAATAATGCATCGAAGTCAGCTTCACGAGGAGGACAGTAAATATTACCAACAATAATTGTGTGATTGTTTAATTCTATGGATATAATTGAGGACTGGATATTGTCACTGTCAAACATACCATTAGCTTAATGCTTAATTGAATTCTTGACAACAGCTCCTCCTCTTGCCATTCCACTGGAATAGTTAGTAAGGTAGACTGAGTAGTTATGGAATGTAGATTGATTTATGTAGCTGGCAAGATGTGTTTCTGAAAGCAGAGCCACATTAATATCACGCATATGAAGGACTCAAATTCGAGTTTCCTGAGGAGTAGACGATTTGCATTCCAGCATACAATTTTAATATGCCAGATAGGAGTCATTTTTTCCCTTTCTACGTGTATGTTTTGGTAGTACTTTTTGAAGATGCTCAAGAGATGTTAGTTTTTGAATAAGAGTTTGTTGAGAGGCCTCAAGCCTTTGAAGAATTTCCATCAAGTTGTTAGTATCATTTGAAAATTGAGGAGCAGCAGGATTAGGTGTAGGAACAGTTGAAATGTTTGAGGTTATCACAGAAGCATATAAGATACTTGAGGGGTGGCAAGTCTGGAAATAGATGGTAAAACTGGATTGCTTTTAGTTTGTTCCACAGCAGTGATTTTATTAGCAGGTTTTGCAACAGAAATTTTTGAATTTTTGACTGGTAGTAAGAACAGATTATCTTTACAATTTGCACATTTGGGAAATTAATATCCTGATACATATATCGTATTTTATAGTAGGTCGATATATTAAAAAAATTACACCGTCTCCTGCAACGAAGTGGTAACCGTAAAATTATGTTTAATTCTTCTTTAATAGTTCTATTCCTCTAGCAATATTAATTATATAGTATTCAGTTATTGCGATTAATTATGTATAACTCGCAATAATAAATTGACTAAATACGAATACTGGAATTATTTTAATTGCATTATAGAAATATAATAAAATAATTGTCGACTACTTCTATAATTAATAATTTGTTCAACTAAAAGTTACGCTACTAACTGTGCAAATAGAATCGAATGAGTCCGTGCGTTGCTCGTAATATTATACTACTACCGTAATTATTAACGTTCTATTACTATTATTGAAAATAAATCAGGTATTCTCGGTTATTAGACAAATGTTCAGTGTTACAATTTAAATAAAGTCCTCGATGTATACTATATATTATATTTTAGTAAAGCATATGCCTCAGAGACGTGGACTTTAAAACGCGAAATGTATAAAGCGATTAAAAGTATCTGAAATGTGGATGCTCGGGCGCATGTGGCGAATCTAATGGAAAGAGAAAAGAACAAATAAAGAAGTACCCCAAAAAAGCGGAGTGGAAAAGACGATCCTGGTAGATAACATCATGAAGAGGAAAAGAAAACACGAAATCAGAGAGGAAGAATTATTCACGCTGGCTATAAAGGAGAAAATCGACGGAATCCTTTGCGGGGAAAAATAATACTGGAAATGATAACATCAAGAATGGAGCTAAAACCCGTTACGAAGATAGTGATGCCGCAAGGAGCAGTCGATTACAGGGCTAGAGATATTCGATTTAACTGCATATTATGCAATTTTTGGAAGTCAAAGACGCCACATAATGATGATGGTACGATATTTTTTGTTGACGTATTGAGTTTAACTAAAATTTCACACGTATAATGAAAATGTTTATATCGTCCTATCGATGTATTTGTAATAGTTTTGATAAATTAAATTTAAAAATTTACAAAGAAATAGAAAAATTGAAATATATTCAAAAATTTATTTTCTATAAATTCACATTACGTTTGTTAATAACGTTTAACGTTTCGAGTGGACTTGCGTCATTCGTAATAAACGAAACGCCGGGGTTTTCTGAGAAAAAAAATTTTATGACACAAATTAGAAAATATCGAATAAAATAAAAAACACGGTGAAGTTTATTTAAAAACAACTTTCGTCGCCATATTTTAAATTGCGCTCTCTTATGGAAAATTTGGGTAATAAGTTCAGAATGTAGTTGTTAGATAGCGCTGTAGTCGTTTAGTTTATTTTTGAACTTTTATAATTTCAAAAATTATAAAGTAAATGATGAATGATTAAAGAGATTGTTCATTAATAATAGCGTTTGTTTCGTTATTTACATTAGTCGAATATTATAAGTTATTCCCCTAATGAGTACACAAAGATAAAACAAATTATTTAGCATATAGGTTTTAAATTTTTATATCTGGAAGTATGTAAAACACTGACATTTTTAATAATTGAAGTATAGCTCCGGATGACATAATACTACCGAACTCTTAGAATAAATATTCAAACAATAAGCACGTGCCACATATATTTAACCATGCAGTTCTATTCTCAAATAACATTGATTGCTCTCTTCGGGGATCCGTGTTAAAATTTAGTTTATATCGCATGGAACTCAAATTAATTATGCAACGGAATATTCTGTATTTTTTTTTCTAGATTACATAGTTTTGCTGTTGTATTATCGAAATTAGCCACAAATCGAGAAATAGGACATATTTCGTATCAATTTATTTTGCATTAATAAAGGACGGTGGTAGGTAAAATTACTCTAATATTTTGTTATCTCGGATCGTTATCTCAATGTATTTCGCTAAAGGTAAATAAACGCTGCTATATCTTTCTTATTTCTTTAACAGCGTATCCTGGTGTGATTCATTTAATATCATATTTGAATTAGGTCGGTTTTTAATTTAATTTAATAAATAGACATAAATAACAGCTAGACACGGTTGACTGGTATATATTGACCAATTCATCTGCCGTGACTTAAAAAATCTAAGTAATGGATTCAGTGAAGTAGTTGGGAGGTCGCTTAAAACTGATTTCCCAGCTAAAAAAGAAAACAAATTATTAAGATTGAAACTAAGTCTCAGATTGACTAATTTGTGACTCAGACCAGCGGCTGAGCAAAAATAATACAGGAAAAACAATGTAATATTCGAAAGGTGTGATACATCAAGTGTTGCACACAGAAGAAACCAGTAAACCTCTATCTTAATTAGTAATACATAATACTGATAAAAAATCAATTGGCAATAACAAAAATTATTATTACAAAACTCAGATAATTTTGACAGAGAAATTAAGCACAAAATATCTCAAGGTGAAACTGAACATTACCTTCTACAGAAGTTAACAAAAACATTGTCATAATTAAAACCAATACAAGTATAATTCAAAGAAGTTGAAAATCCGTATTTCTAAAAAAAATCAATTAGGGAAAATTGTTGAATTCAATGAAAGTGATCTTTCGAATCAATAACATTTCACAAGATGATGTTAAGGAGTATCTTTCGATGAGGTGTACTAGTTACATCAACCGACTAGCCGGATTTATGTGACACTTAAAATTTCAAAACGTCTATCTCAGGATTGACATATTTAAATTAAACGGGAATTTTTAAACTTTGTGGATACTGGCTCCCCGTTTCGTTAGAAAGTGCTATCGAGACAAGCATATAGCGGAATTCCGTAGAATAGGGGAAACACATTCTATTTCGTTAATAATCACAAGGAAGAGATGCGTGTAAATTATTTACAAGAATCTAGCTCATCTGTTGTAGAGTGCATAGGTAGAACAAACCATACTTACACAAGAGTTCCCCGCAATATCTAATAAACATTACATATTATAATAATAAAACAGCCCATATTGTATACTAGTATTTAACATAGATTGGTGGTAAATCATAACAAGATTATAGTTATGAAATTTGAAAAATATATAATTATTAAACATGAACAACATGCGATTTTTAATATCAACGTTGACAATTCTGTTATATTAGACAAAAAAAAAAAAAAAATAAGGCTTTCTTCAACAATTTTTTTTCTAAACAGATTCTTCAAAGTTTCATCCTTAGTACTGTAGTCTATACTACCGACTTCAGTGTTATTTCATAGTCAGCAAGATTAATCGATAAAAAAAAGCTCCCACACACGATGAAATTTATAATAAAACCGTTAAAGTTTTAAATTGTAATTCGCCTAATCTATTATGTTTGGTATTAAATACGTGCTTACGTTTCGAAGCTTTTCCAGCTATAATAAAGTAGCTAAAATTAAGCTGATTCCAAGTTGGGAAAATACCTCAATGTCCTCTCACGCTATCGTTCTATACTATTGGCGAAGTGTATTAGAAGACAGTTAATGAAGCCTAACCTGATAGCAACAATATTTTAAAACTTTATTTTTTTAATTGCAGCTACAAAGTTAGAAAACTCTGGAAATATCGAGAGAATGATCAAATTTGGTGTATATCACGCGATAAATATTAAATTATTTAATAACACTAGTAACATTAATGGAGAAAAGAAAATAGCTGACCTTTTACAAACAGCAAATATATTGTTTGATAAAATTATATTAGTTAGAAGAACATCCAGGAGGATCAAGCAAAAAAAAAAAAAAGATAAAATAACCGCTGTTATATTGTCTATTAAGGAGCAGGTCAGCCAACCTAGTGGAAAACAAATGGACAATGATGGTGAATACAATAAGCCACAAAACAGAACTGTTAAAAGAATTAAGAGTACACCCTAATAGTGCGGAAAAACGAGAACGACATAGACATAAACGAATGTAAGAAACTGATACACACAGTATCCAACGATATCAAGAACACTTACACCACCGATTTGTTTGTTAGAACAGTAGTTAAAAGTGATGTTGATAAAATAGCCTGTATGCTAAAATACAATAATGATTACAAGTGTACGCAGGAAGAATGCAGGTTAATGTCTTTAAAATCATAGTGCACTATCTATCAGCTGAGACTGATATTAATAATAACCAAATATGCTTCCTTGGCGACTTCCACGCCCTTAGTATACTTTTTGTGTAGTAAAAACGATAATGGAATACACTTAAATGATTTTATACTGCCGACATGATCTGTACATATAAACATTATCGCATCAAAGTACCTGTGCAAGAGAGCTTGATGATAGTGTTGTAGATCTGGTTAACAATCAACTTTCAGGGAGTCACTGATCTGAACTTCTCTGATCATAAATATGCTACATTTTCCTTAAAATAAGCTGAAACATAATGATACAATTGAGTACTTCAATGAATACAACCAAGCAGTATTGAATTATTCATGAGTAGTTTATTACAATAAGAAATATAACCCACGATGGAATTACAATCTTAGTAATATGCGAAAAAAAAAAACCCTGTCCTAAGTTATATAAAAAACATTCAAGTATATACAAAAACAAACTAGCTGAATATAAAAGAGCTATTAGAAGTACCAAGAAGCAACACTCGCTAATGGAGATGCATTCGGTAAATAGTATACAATACTTAAGAATCGGGCATCTGCTATCACTTCGTTGTCAGCACTCAAGAATGATGATCAGATATTATACCATACGAATGAAATATTAAATCTACTAAATAACTGATTGTTCCCTGCTGATGAAGACTATGAAATTTTTGAAAAATACATTGAGTAACTCCAGAAAAATAAACATCAACCTTATTGTTAGATGATGTTGGAAATCTACTAGAATCATTCTCTAATAAATTGCCAGGGGCAGACAATATTGCACTAAACAATCTCAAAACATTACTCCATTACTTTCCATGTGTTATTACAAACCTGCTTAATCGATGCCTATAACAGAACTCTGTCTCTGATGTAATGAAGATTGCTAAAATAATATTACTTTTGAAACCCAGTAGACCAGCCGAGCAATCCCTATTATACAGACCAATAAGTATGCTAACAATGATCTCTAAGATCTACGAAAAATTTATTCATCAGCAGCTGTATAATCGTATAACGAATGTCCTTCCCAAAGATCAGTTTGGAGCAACCAGAATATGTGTATACATAAATAATAAAAATCATAAAAAAAAGAAACAGAAAAAAGTGTATGTCACTTCAAATATTGAAGTATAATACGGTAATCTTTTTTTTTTTAATCACATATATGATATAAATTGTTGCAATTAATAATAATAATTTTTTATTATTGTACGTTGTTAATTAATTTAAGTATAGTACATTACCCTAATAACGAATTTATTATCCCATAAATAAACTCGTAAATTTAAATTGATCTATTTATTGAACATGACTGGGCATGGTTAGGATGCCAATTTCATGATCACTTCTAACGTCAATTAATATTTTTAATATAACCCCTTTACATTTTAAATTTTTTTTTTCTTCTTCACATCTAGAACTGACTAATAATAGTCATTTACTAGATATTAGTGATGACAGGATCATGATTATCAAGATCAGCCCATCAGCACGATCTCGATTTTATTAATTTTGAATCATTCACACCAGATCAACAACGTTTCTCCTTTTCAATCTCTTGCGTCCTACTGGTTGATGTAAAAGGTTTAGTGCAAGAACGTTTTCATGTCCTTCCAGTCTCGACAAATGATTGGCGGCAGCTAATTTTATTTCTTCTGTAACGTACTTGATTTGTAAATTTTGATGTAACGTATAATTGGATACATACCAAGGCTCCCACCAGCGACCTCAGCGTCTTGTTTTGGTAGCGTTGAATTCTACTAATATTACTTTTGGACGCACATCCCCATAGTTCGGCTGCGTACAACCATATTGGTTTTAGTACCATGCGATATACCAACACTTTGTTTGCAACCTATAATTGAGAGCGCGGTCCAAGCAGCCAATGGAGTTGCTTTGTTTTTAGATTGAGTTCTGTTAATTTGGTTTTAATATGCTGCAGCCATGTATGTGTTTCATCTAGATGTACTCCAAGATATTTAACAGATGAACATGTGTTTATTTGTTTGCTATTTATAGTTATATGGTAATTATTACGTTCAATTTTCTTCTTTGTGAAAATGATGTGACTGCTTTTATTTTCATTTATTGAAATTTTCCACTTATTCAACCATGTCAGGATATTATTCAAATTATTTTGTAGATTTTCTGTGGATTTTTGTGGGTTAGCATGTGTTGACATAATTGCCATATCATCAGCAAACGTTGCTGTTAGTGCATCATCAGCATCTGGCGTATCATAGGTAAACAGTAGATACAATAGTGGACCGAGTACACTTCCCTGCGGTACACCGGCCTCGATTTTTTGTATTTGTGATTCAGTTCCGTTTACTACCACTCGGAAATACCTGTCTGTTAAATAAGATTTCAAGATATTGAAATACTGAGTCGGCAATAGTTTTTTACACTTGTAAAGAATTCCTGGATGCCAAACTTTGTCAAAAGCCTGATGCACATCAAGGAATGCAGCCGAGGTTACTGTTTTATTTTGAAACGTTTCTTCAATCTTGTTAAACAGTCGGTGCACTTGTTGCACGGTTGAGTGGCCAGCTAAAATAATTTTTATTTTTTTTTCGATTCGTTAATATAGCGATAAAATTTTCGATTAACATTTTTTCACATCAAACGTTTAATATTATCCGGTTTGGTTACAATGTCAAGAGAGAGAGATTTAGAGCGGGGTGGCCTATATTGAAACTTTCGTAACTTTTCAAGTAAACCCCATATTATAATACAATTATCGTTTAATTTGAAAATAGACTTGCTATTTTTAACATAAATGACTCTGTTGAGTTCCTCAGGTCATACGCTCTGGAATATTTTATGTGCAGAATATATTGCCACAATGTATATGAATTTATGCCTTTTTGAAATGAAACATCTTAAATAATCACGTGTACTTAGTGTTTTCCTTTTACCTCTAACGTAATTCATGTTCTTCGGTGTTTAATTAGTAACTTATTTCTCGCGTGTATTATTTTTAAAACCAAGGAACAGGATGGCGAACTCAAAGCTGAAAATCAGCGACAAAAGTATTACACACTTCTGTCTCGTCATTGATTTTTTTCTTCAGCAGATTATTAATAATAACAATAAAAGATACTTTTTCATTTGATATTTAGTATATCATAAAATAAGCAACTAAAATTAAAGTTCATATTCCGAACAATGCCTATTTCCTCGTGGTCCCGGGAAATTTTCTCGTACTATTTAAATTTAGTTATCCCGTTTTTCCCCGTCGCAAAATTGTAAACCTTTTCATCTTTTATTCCTAAAATATCAACTTTTTATCCTGCATGTCTATCTATTCCCTACGTGGAAGAATTTAAAAATCGATTTTACGAATTATAAACGACATCGTAGGAAATTGTTATTAACGCTTTCACGATGTGTCGTACTTTACAATAGGGAAATTTTGTAATTAACCAGTGGCGGCTCGCGGTTAAAAAAATCTAACGGTTGCAATTACACCTCTCTTCTCTCAAACATTTTTTTCTTTTCACACAACATCCAGTCAACAGAGTGTAACACAAATACAGGACCCATTTAAAACTGTAAAAAGCTTAAAATTATGAAGTTTGATTATCGATCTCAGGATAAAAAATTGTCATATAAAACTGAAATATAGTAAAAATTTATTTCCGCATGAATAAGTACAAAATTTATACAATTAGAAAGTATAAAATTTTTTTAAAATACTAAAATGAAACAATTGGATAAACTTTACGTATAATAAGTATTCTTACTTTTCACAATTTACACAAAACAATCCTCTGGAAATGAAATAAACAATTATCATATAAATAATAAATCTTCAGCGAGGAAAACATTTTACGTATATTAACATCGGTCAGTAATAATATGAACAACATAAACTGATAAAGAGGCAATGAAGCAATCCATACGCGGAAATGTAGACGGTAAAAGGAACGCCGACAGGAATCCGAATAAGAAAAACTAACTTCGGAAAGAGATGAAATATAAGTGTTCGTTAGCAGGTAGTATACGCAAGCAACCGCACTCACGTATCATGAACAACACAATGAGAAAAACTTATTCTGCCGTGTCAAGTGTGTGTAGTTCGAGGACTCTGGTTGCAAAACGATTTTGCAACCAGCAGTAGTAGTAGCATTAGGAGAAAAATCGCCATATGACGTTGTATATGACTTTTCGATGCCTTCTTCGCATCTACAGTGCAATCACCAACCGTTGTAATTAAGCATTCAAAAGCACTTTTTTAAAAGATGTTTTACTTTTTATAATACATTCTATGAAAAATATACGAATAAAATTCACTTATTTTGTTTAATCTCTATAAAATATGTAGTACTTTTGACGATTTTATTACATCATCCGTGCTATAGTGGGAGCACCCTGGTACGTCTCAAACCGTACGCTACATGAAGATCTGAATATAAAGTACATAGAGGATGTAATTCACGAAGCGATTCAAAAACATATATGGAGACTACAGCACCACACAAACCCACTAGCAGATAATTTGTTGAAGAAACCAACAAAGGTCAAAAGATTAAAAAGAAGAACGATGATGGATTGGATATAGCCATTTCAAAACTTAAATTGAGACCTTGCTAATGGACATATTTTCAAGAAATCAAGTGCGTTCTCAAGAGACAACATCCGGTTGATGACATAAATTTGTCAGTACCTGATAAGAAGATAAAAAAAAAAATTATACTGTTCTGGATCTGAATAATGTAATTCAATTCGAAAGTACTGAAAACATAATAGCGTCAAAAGTTGAAAATTATATCACCAAATGAAAACATAGATCAACATATCGCTTTAATTTCAAACTTAATTACACAATTCAGTTTTCTAAAAGCAGTTTTAATATTAACGTATAAGATTTACACTGTATGAAAATCTTAATAATATATTTTTCAATCGCAAAAGAACCGAACAGTTTGAAGATTTCCTTTTTGCTAATGACTTGCGGGTTTGTAATCCTTATAATATTAAAACTTTCAGTAATTTTAATGCAGCTAGTGTTATTGATTTGATAATAACCCATGAAACACATATAATGAAAATGTTCAAAATATTAAAATACAACCATCAACAATAACACCACATGTAACTATTGAGTTTGAATTAATAAAACCTTAATAAAACAACAATAAGAGAATCAGATTTTAACAATTAACTACAATAATTTTGAAAATGAATTTAAAAAGATATATCATAAAATTATAAGCAAAATATATGAAATTAATAATACTAAAAGTACGAAGGAATTAGAAAATAAGATTGTTAAAGTTATACTGATATCATTAAAACAATCATTTTAAAATCTTATAGTAAAACAAAAATTTATAACAAAAATTTTTGGAAACAGACCCTTGAATCTTATAAAATTTTGCTTAAAAAATTACAGAGGAGATGTCATAAAATAAAGAATAAGAATAAAAATAAGGCTGATTCATTAAAGTTAAAAATTAATGAAATTAAAAAGAATTATACAACTGAGTTACAAAATTCAAAATATAAAAGTTGGAAAGAACTGGTTCAAAATTCTACAGTTTGGGGAAGACCATATAAAATCTGTGCGGGAAAATTTAACCCGGCGTTTGAAATAAATAACAAAATTATTTATGATGAAGTAGAAGTAGAAAAGAACAGATTGATTTTTGATGAATTATTCCTTCAGGACACAATAACTTGGACAATAATTTATCCAGGAAAAATATTTGCCGTTCATGATTATAATTTAACTGAAATAGTTAAGAACTTAAACAATAAAAAAGCTAATGGTTGCGATAATATTTCAAATAAAATGATTAAAATCATACATAAAATAGATAAAAATATATTAAAAACAATTTGCTTGCAAAAGCCCGATATACTTACAAATTATAAATCTTATACGGACATATGGAATAGCCGTATGGGGATGTGCTAAGAAGGCAAATCAGCAGCTCGTTCAAACTTGGCAAAACGTAATCCTACGAATAATTGTAGATACCTATAATTTTTCCCGCAACAATGGCATACACCGCGATCTCGCAGTAAAAAGTAAGATATTGCAACATGAACATCCCAACCTTGAATCGAAAAAGTTGCTTGACATGGAATTCTTAAAATAATATATATATATACATATATATATATATATATATATATATATATATATATATATATATATATATAAATAGTATTCGGAGATCAAATAACTGTAAATGAAATAAATTTATTCCGCCCCATCTTTAGACAATCCATTTCACACGCAAGAGTATCTGGATAAATTATGTCACATATTGAATATTTGAATAAGAAATTTATTAGCATTTACAACAAGCTTAGAAGACTCCAGTCTATCACTTTTGGCTTCAAGTATAATGAAAAGTAAATTTGGTATAAGAGTACAATTCATTCCTTATACATGTATGATGGGTCACAAACAAAAATAAATACTGATGGCAAACATCAAAGAAAACTACATTTTCATGTTTCGTATGTGTGTATGATTTGCGTCATTTGTATCTGCTTGTCACATATGCTACATTATCTCTGAATACAGGGTTGTTGGAGACGGTTTCAGTGTCGTAAATATCCAGTTTCTAGATACTACATTCTTAAATTAGATCTTTGCGAATTCGTAAAAAATATGTTAACGGCATGCAATATTTCCGTAGTGGTGAGACAATTGTCAAACTGGAACGGAGGCTACATATGTTCTTCCTTAAAAATTCTGACAGACTCAAATTTAAAAAGTCGAAAATTAATTTTTAGAATGCACGTAAAGTTTGACTACTGTCTATATAGTTCCGTATTTTGTTGCAGAGTATGTCGTGTGTGTGGTGTCAAAATAACATTAACATCTGTTTTACTTTTCATGTTTAGAACTACATCGACCTTTCTTAAAACGATAAATTTAAAAAGAAAATGTTTATATTCTAGACAAACGTTTACAGAAATTTATAACGCGCATATAAAATTACTAATTTTAACAACCTACCTGTTAACATTTCATTCAACACATTTCATTTTCTCCTTAAATCATTTCGTTATATTTTGAAAAATATATTTAATATATTTACAATTTTCGAAAAATAATATTATAATTCACACCATTTATTTAAACGTACTAGTTCTGTTTACAACGATATAGTGTGGTTTCTATCGCTATTTTCAAAGCTTCATGAATTATTCGATAATTTTTTTACCCACATCGAAGATGTGTACGTTTACTAATTATATCTTTACAAGAAAATTTTATAACAGTGGGAAATAACCTTTAAAAAATATACTTTTTACTTTCCACACGTGAGCTGTTTTAATTTTTCAAGTAGCGGAAAAGTAGTTATTTAAATCGAACGATTCTACTCTATACGCTCTGTTAAATTTTCATTAATTAATAAATAAATAAATAAAATTATACGCGATTCAGTAAAAATTCCAAAACACATCAGAAATAACAACGTATATTATATACTAGTAACTATTAGATACGTAACAGGAAATAAATAACGAACAAATGCGTAGAACATTACACGCTGCACGCAATGAAAAAGGGAGAAAAAGTAGGAAACATGTCAAATCGAAAAGAAAATGGTAATTAATGAGAAATAGATATCAGGTGATGAACGGACTAAAACTTATTTTCTCCCCTAATAATATGACGAATATATCGATGAAGTAAAAGAACGACAGAATGCAGATAGATGATTAATTAGAGAAAGAAGACGGTTAACATTTGGTAAGGACGCAGATAGAAGATAAAAATAAATACAGGATAATAACCTGTAATGTAAAAACAAGAATAATAAATATTATTACGGCAAATAATAATTTTAATAACAATAAACGTTTATAAAATATTATTACGATCGTTAATCGATTCGCGCTCTACAATTAATTTGAACGATTGTTTAAATAATGACTACAACAGCGACTAGAACTAAGAAACTAGTTTTATTATTTAAAGAATATAGCTTAGAAAACGATTTACGTAGGCATAACCTTTAACCATGTCGACAAGTTAATTAAATTTTTCTTAAAAAATACTTTACCAGTGATTTTATCGGTAGACATTAAGTATCCAAATTACGGTTTTTCATTATTAATTACTTTCGGAAATTCGAATTGCATCCGAACTAAATATATTTTTTATAGCAAATGTAATATTCGCTTGTTATCAGATTAGTCGAGTGATTTTTACCGCGTTATATAGTTAGGTGGAAAAAATAAATTGATCTATAATATATAAAATTTCAGTTAAATTTATTTACAAATCTGAACAAAAAAAAAAAAAAAAAAGTAATATTTTTAATACGTACCATGGTACTTTTTAGCGGAGATAGTAAGATGAAAATAGATTTATAAAAAAAAAAACATAAGATTTCCGGATTCATTATTTTATTGATGATAGACCACAACTTTTTTTTTTCAAACTAATTTATTCGTTATCTAGAAATTATTTTCATTCTTGAAAATTTTTCATTTATACTCAAAAATTTCTTTTATCTTCGTACTTGATATCGAAATTAAGACGTAAGAACAAACTCGTTAATTCCTTCTTGTATTAAAAAAAAAAAGTGATATATCCTATCAAAAGTTCGAAAAAAACTTTAGCTTTAACAACTTTTAATATTTACTATAGAGATTGATCAATATTTGGTAACTGGTTTAATATAAAAAAAGTCATTCAAAAGTTGCTGAAAGGCAAAAGTGTTAATAAATTCTATTATAGATAGTAAAATTATCTGATAAATTTCATCTATTTTCACATTATAAATGTTTACAATTTTTTATCATTCGGTTATTCGAACTAAATAGGTTTTTATATTTCAACGACTGTATCTTTTTTTCTCCTCGATGTCTATTAGTTTTTAATTTTTTCACAAATATATATTCGCTGGCCCATTTTAGAGCTAATAAACTGTAAATCTATATCCTTTTTTTTTTTTTTTTTTTTGTACGTTTTTACGGATATCAGATTCATCGTGTATCGTTTCCTATTAACCACCTTTTAACTAAACCAGTAAATATATTATTTTGTAAGATGAATTTTTATAATATGTGTAACGAAAAAATTGATAGAATTATATCATTAAAAGTAGGTTTTACAACGCGTCAGTTTTTAAATTTAAAATTAATGTTACTCGAAGTAGTAGATAAAATTTAACGAATATATTCGAAAATTTTTTCAGTTTTATTATTGAGACTTTTTTTTTACGGATATCAGATTCAGCGTGTATCGTTCCTATTAACCACCTTTTACCTAAACCAGTAAATATATTATTTTGTAAGATGAATTTTTATAATATGTGTAACGAAAAAATTGATAGAATTATATCATTAAAAGTAGGTTTTACTTTACGAAATATTACAAAAATTTAAATCGGAATAATCATTTTTCCGGAATATATTTTTAAATAGATATTTGGTAGAATATTGCCGATAATTTAAATTTATCTAAAGACGAATTATGTTATCCCGAAAACACACAGTTAAAGGTTACGAATTCTACGTATAAATTTGTAAACTATTTCTTGAGCTCTAAACGTAATTGACGATAAAATTGTAACGATTTAAATATATACATAATATCGCGTATAATCTTCGCGAGAAAATAATCATAATAGGTACAATAACTAATATCAGACTAGAATCGTCACTTTTGTCGCAACTAAATACGGAATCTTATAATTAATAAACTAATAAATTTTAAACTATATATATATATATTTATATCATATGCGTAATGAAACAATTTAAAAAAAAGAAACACCAACAAAATAGACTAATTACCAACTACATGAGCTAGGAAATAGAATCTTAAAATTAGTTATACACAATTTATTGACCATTCCCGTCTAAAGAAAGAAAACATTTCTTCACTGCCACAGAAAAATTTATAATTTAGACGAATCAAGTTATTAACGTTAATATAAAACTGATCGAGCTACTCGTACCCGTATTTTTAAAAATTGTATAATAAAAAATTTAAATTTGTCGAAATTCATTCGCAGTATTACCATAATTTTACGGAAAGCTCCTTTTAAAATATAGCTAAATGGAATGAATACTTACGTAGAACTGAAGAATTACTTTTACAGGAGCGTATATATTTGATTTTACTCGAGTGTCGAAAGCACACCTTATTTTTAGATAACTGTTTAAGTTAAACTCTTAAATAAGTAAATTTACTCACCGAACCACCGATATACGCGGACGAAAACTATTTTCAAAATGGCGCCTTTCGAAATTTAACTCGTTTGTATGTGTTACAGACATGAAATAAATCGAAATTTCGCTGTTTTAGCGATAGTGTGGCGGTCAACTTCCGACTTTCCGGATTATATCGATTAATTAATATTTTATTCTAAAAATTATGTTATTTTAAGCATCGTTTAAAAATTATTTTATTGAAACAAGAACAAAATTATTAATTTTTAAAATAATTTTTTGTTAATAAACTTTTAACAAAACTTTAAACTTTATTATTTTAGTTTAAAAATTCGCTTATATGTTCCTCCATGGATGGTTGGTAGAAATCATGTTTCCCGCGTTGTGATTCTCGTTCCTGTTATGTTGCTGGGGATGCGTTTTTGTTTTTATCGTTTGTAAATTCGATATATATATTTCTTTTTTTGTAATAATTTTATTTTACTTATATTTAACTATGTGTATCATTAATATATATATTTATCGAGTTTATGCGTTTATAAAGTAAGGTTAAACACTTCTAATGAGGAATAGACAAGTTATTTTATATTATGTAATTTATTCGATTTACAAATCATATTTTTAAGATTTTAACTTGTTACAATTTCTTTGATAAATAATTTCTTACTTGAATAAACCAGGTTAGGTTTGTTTCGTCTAGTTATTAGTAAAATTAAAGGAAAAAACGAGAATAGCGCATTACCCGGAAAACATAATAATGCAGGAATATCGGGAGTAAGAGTCGTGTAAGATTAGGATGTTGCCTCAATATCGAAATTTACTGTTAAAGTCTAGTTTTCCACAAATTTAATTTTCTCGTATTTTATTCCTAGTAATTTTTATTGAAATGTGATTTTAATTTTTTTTTTTTGGCGTACTTGTATAAATTCGGTCTCCCTAAACCAATAAAAGTAAACAAAAATGAAAATATACGTTATAAATCGAATATATATATATCGCGAAAAACAAGAAATAAACTATTAAGAAAGTAAATTAATTAATTAATTAAGAAAGAACACGGATAGTATAAATTAGTACGAATACGAACAGTAGCGAACAAACATATTTGAAAAAAATAAATAAAATTTTAGGAATAACAACAAAATCGAACAAAAAATAAAATCAGGTTACCGAACAATGATAAATTAGATAAAAGTAAATAAAATGCGATGAAGACGCTATGACGTTGACCTTGAATATTATTAATAGTTAAGATATTTAAGTGGTATTTTTGTATCTTATACTTCGTCTACTTATAACTTTCGCACATTTAACAAAACGCTGATTTGCAGTCTGTCAATATAAGACGTAATTTTTTCTGGGTAATAATAATAATAATAATAATATTTCTAAGAATTCAGGGCTATTGTAAACGGAAAAATAAATTCCAAAGTAATACCGAAATAATTATAAATTTTTCGATGATGTCAACTGGCTAATTATTCCTATTACACGACAATAATGTATTTTACGAGCCATCCTCCGTTCTATTAATTTTAATAAAATCTTTAACACTATAAAATAAAATCATTAACTACATCTTAATATTTTTTAACTCCCCCCCCAATAAGTAATTTAAAATTTAGGTTGGTATTTTATGGGTTTTTCCCACCGTTAAATTTAACACTAATATAATAATAATAATAATAACGGTACAAAGGAAAAAATATATTTTAGCGTTTGCGAGAAATTAAGAAGTATATCGCCATTAAATAGAAACGATTATAATTATAAACTTTTATTCGATTTTTCTTTCAGAAGAAAATTACGTTAATCAGAGGATGTACGTATAATTGACGTTTTCGAATTATAACTCATTATACATCTTTGAAAAATTATCTTGATCCTGTTTTTAAATATTATTATAAACGATAATCACTTATTTTTTTATTTTATTTTTACCATTCTTCTTACGACGATGCTCCTGTAACTGATTTGATGGAAGTCGTTGATAATCCTAATGTTGACTAGTGTTAGCGATTTTACTAGTTTGATCTGAAGGTTTAACATCGATATTGTTATCCGATATTCGATGACATCTCATGTGAGCGCTTCTACTCTGGATTTTGTTAAACATTCTACGAGTATATGAAAAAGCGCAATAATTCGACGTGAGATATCGACGTTTAGCCGAAAATTTCATTATTAAATACATTAATTAATAGCTAAACATAATCGTAAATTAACTTACTTTCCACACATTCTACAAGGGAATTCATCCGCCGATTCCGATCGTGGACTGCAACCGCTGCTCTGGTTACTAAATGGAGACATGGCATTAACCGGACTTTTCTCTAAGGCGAGGAAAATATTGCTATTATTATTGTTGTTGGTGATATTTTGATTTAAGATGCTCGTCTTACTACTAGCGATAGATCTCAATTGGGGATCCTACAACGGTAAAAGAAACGTTTGAAATAATAAAATAAAAGTAGGACTTTATTTACAAAAAATATAGATTTTTGGAAAAACGAATTAAATATATATATATATATATTTTAAAACAAAATTGAAAAATTATTTAGCAAACAAAGCTAACTTTTCTCATATTCGGATTATACTCGAATTGTACGCTCGTAATTGTTATTTCCATTGCTCTATCTGAGACCAAATTGGATAGTAGCATTACACTTAAGTTCCCAGGGTTTGATATTTATAGAAAAGATGTGAATCGTCACTGTGGAGGAGTAGCGCTGTTGATCAACAGACGACTCGAGCATGATATTCTGCCAACACCTCATTTTGTATACAAGCTGTAGGTACAGATATTTACACAGACACCAGTAAAAGAAATAATAATAATACCAATCCCAATATAGAAATTCTGACCATATACGCTGTTTATAAACCTCTTAGGCGAATGTCAAGATTCAGGGAAGATATCCTATCATTGACGATGATGAAGAATAAAGTCATTCTAATCGGAGATTTGAACTCGAAACATAAATCCTGGAATAATTTTAACAATAACCCAGCTGGTAATATCTTACTTAGTACCTGCATACAAAACAGAATACAAATACTTGCACTACGTGATACTTCCCATCATCTATTTGTCGTCCTAGTATTATTGATTTAGCTGTAGCCAAGAACGTTAACATCGACTTACCTATTTCAATTAATGATTTATCCTCAGATCATAACCCGATATTTGCAATCATTAGAACCGGTAACACAGTTCAAAAGCAAACGCAAAAAATAATCGATTTTAAAAATGCAAATTGGCAGTTATACAAGCTTCATAATAACGTCAATTTTAATACCCCTATCTCTAGCGCAGATAATATTGACTACTGTCTGGCCACTCTTATGAAATCGATTCACGAAGCCATCGCTCTTTCTGTTCCCACCAAACAGAACGTTTTTCCTACACCGTCTCTACCAGCGTATATAACCCAAATAATCAGAATAAAAAATGTTGTCAGAAGATCGTATACTAAAAGTCGTTCGCGTAGTGATGCCCAGAATAAAAAGAAACTTTTAAATCAATTCACGAATTTAGTTCGTTATTTGCTAAATAAACATAAAAACGAAAAGTTTAATAAAATGCTTTCTAATCTTTGTGTTAAAAATAATAGCCTTTGGAAAGTGTGTAAGCAATATACATGTCATTACGCAGCCCTTCCTCCACTACAGGACTCTCGCACTAGTATGTATATATATAACGACGCATCTAAAGATGAATTATTTGCTGCATATTACTCTGATATACATAGTCGTAATATACCACCTATCAAAAGAATAAAGTACATACACTTGTTAGAAGATACACAGCTTCGTCTCAGGTAACAACTGATATCAAATTCACGTCTCCAAAAGAAGTTTTTACATTCATAAAATCGACGAAAAATAAAAACTCGGTAGGTCACGATGGCATTTCTTCTGTCGTCATAAAAAAGCTGCCTCATAAGGCCATTGTACAGTTAACTAACATAATTAATGCTATGTTTAAATTCGGATACTTCCCTTCTAGTTGGAAAATCGCTAAAATAATTGCATTACCAAAACCAGGTAAAGATTGTTCCCAGCTAGACAACATTCGTCCCATTAGCCTACTTAGCAATTTAAGTAAAATTGCTGAAAAGATAGTTTTAAATAGATTAAGAAATTTCGCCGATACTAAGAATTTAATACCTAAACAACAATTTGGCTTTCAGCCTAAATATTCTACAACACAGCAAATTTTGAGAATAGCAGACTCTATTACGGATAATTTTAACTTCAACAAACACACTGGAATGGTGCTATTCGACGTAGCAAAGGCTTTTGACACAACCTGGCACGAGGGCATTGTTTATAAGATGATAGATACTAGGTTTCCAAGCTACTTAGTTAAACTTATCAATAATTATTTAAGCGATAGATCCTTCTATGTTTCTATAAACAATACAATGTCATCTAAGCCTGTTTAGCTGGAGTACGGCGAGGTAGCGTGTTAGGGCCATTCTTATTTACCTTTTATCTGCATGATTTTCCGGTAACAAACAACACTGAAGTTGCTTTGTATGCTGACGATACTGCGCTCTTCTGCAGTTCCTACAGGCCGAGCACTATTCACAAACGGCTGCAAACTGATATTGATCGTCTGATCAAATTCTTTTCTAAATGGAAAATTGCTATTAATCCGGTGAAAACTCAGGCAATATTTTTTACGCGTCGAAGGCCTTCTTTACCACGTAGACTTCACGTCAGCGGCGTTGATATAGATTGGTCAGACCATATACGTTACCTTGGGGTCATTTTAGATAAGAGACTAACTTTTATGAAGCATTTAGACCATGCTACTTTAAAAACAAATAGAGTAATCTGTACTTTATATCCGATGCTTAATCGTAAATCTTATTTAAATATAAATAATAAATTAATCATTTATAAATCATTGATTAGGCCTATCTTAACATATGCATGTCCTCTTCAGTTTCGAATGCCAGTTTTAAGAGATTACAATTAGTTCGAAATCGATGTCTCAGATGTATTGTTCCCATATACATCAAAGTGTCATATATGCACTGTATACTGCAGATTCCGCACGTAAAAGACTACATCAAATATACTTTCTTTCTTTCTTCCCTATTCAAGGTTAGCGTTAATACCTTATTACGGAAATTGTGGGGATGCACTGCCAAGTCTAATAAGAATCTTGTGCAGAAACGGAAAAACATCATTTTACGCGCAACTGTGGATGCTTACCGATACTCGCCAAAATGAAGACATTCATAAAGATTTAGATATGAAGTTTGTCGACGGTGTTAGAGTTTTCTGAGCGCATAAAAAGCGATTCTAGATATAAATGCGGAAGCTGGTCAAGTTTTAGATACCAGAAACGTGTTGCCTGGTAATTGACGTTCTGTCAAGGCCGATATAAGGACATTATTATTGCAGGTTACGGTTGTTGTTCTCTATCTAGTCTTCACAACCTCTGCTATTATTAATACGTTCAAATCCGGATTGATGATTTTATTTGATACAATCCACGGAGCATTAATTATCTTCCTTAAGATTTTTGACTGCGTGCATTGTATGCGCTTCATATTTGATGGCTTACACGAACCCCATAAATCTGATCCATACAATTGGTTTTAATAGAGTACTATACAGAAGGACTTTCTTCTTGATATTTAATTTTGATCGTTGATCAAACAGTCGCATCAGTACTGTATATCTTCTGCGTAATTCTTGATTCTGAACACTTAAATGGTATCTCCATGTCAAACGGCTATCAAGGTAGAAGACAAGATAGCGGACACGGTCAGCTCTTGGAATAACTGCGTTATTAATATATATATATATATATATATATATATATATATATATATATATATATATTGGACTACACGTTCCTCTTCTGAGTGTGAATGTAACATGATGACATTTCCTGACATTTAAATGAATTCGAAACAGTTGTATAGGAAAAGATGAAAAGAGAAAATGGCGAAGAAAACGTCTGCATCGTATTAGAACGCATACATATTTTACTTGTAAATGATTGTTTAGATATTCAGTTCCAGCATCATCATCGCTACAGTCCTAAGACTGATTCTTTGTCATGATAGTAAGCTTCCATCTTTCCCGGTGTCTCTTTTTAGTTCAGCGTAATTCTTTAGCCCGATGTCTTTCATCAGGGTTGTTATTTCTCCTCGGTCTTCGCCGATTTTCCTCGTATTTCGAGCATATTTCGAAAGTTTTCATAATTCGCATTTTATAACGACCTTTTCAATTTGTCGTAGTACCTGTTCGTTTTAGACTTTTTTTTCTATCCAGCTTATCCGTTCCGTTTTCTACGTCTCGAACGCCCGTAACTTGAAATGAAATAAGAAGTGGGTGACATCCGAAAAATGTAGATAAAATATAATTTTTAAATAATTTAAAATAAGTTTATAATTAGCATTTTATTTCATTAATATTGTAAATAATTATACATTATTTAATCCATCTCCAGCTTCCTGCGAATAAACTGTTCTTTTTTAAATCGGTTATTTTTAGAAAGTATATTCAGCGCTGGATTACATCTTCAAGTGCTTCACTTATATCTAGTCCAGTTATTGACGACTGATTACGTTGTTGTTCAAATTTGTGGCATTCTGTAATGACATGTTCTACGGTAATGAACCTTGAACTTGCATGTTACCGACGACGCATTCGCCTCGATTTTCGTTAACCCAGTGTGGCCGATTTGTAATCGATCTCTTCGTGTCTGTTCGCTCGATATGACGTCGTCCACTGTTCTATTCGCGGTTTGATTCTCCGTAATTTGTTCCGTGTTAATCTCGAACACGAATCTTGTCAAGATTTATCGCGAATTTTAATTGTTTTGGATTTCTAGTCCGTGGAGTTGGCTTCTGCCATGGTGGGTACGAGGAGCCTTATGTGGTACAATCAACCATTGTTTTAAGGCACCGTATGAAAATATTTACAACGTAATCCAAATGCTTCGTTATTTTTACTGTATTTGTTTTTTAAGTTCGAACGAAAGGTTTTGTAATAGTAGGGATGGGTATTCCTCATACTCAATTCGAAATAATATTTCAATGCTAAGAGGATTTTTCGATCTTGAGTGTTGTTATATTAGTTTCGGCATGTTTATTTTAAAGAATTAAATACGCGACGTAGACAAATCCGTGACATTTAATTGTTAATTCCATCGCTGAAACAATTACATAATTTAATTCGATAAATTTCCTCAATTAATTTATGACAAGATACTCGTCATCCATTCTTCCCCTATAGCGCTATCTATTTGTTAAAAAAAGCAACAGTTCAAACGACTGTTTTTCCCCGCTGTTAATAAATATCAGATTCTCAATTCTTCGACAGTTTTTTTTTTTTTTTTTATATGATTTGGATTAACTACCAAACTAACCGGAAAAATATATTCTAATTTTATCGAATTTTTGAATGTATTCATATGACAACAGAGTTGCATTTTTCTCTATTATCTTAACAATTTTATAAAGATTGTTACGTATTATTTCGTCATTAGTAATGAAAGTGTTATCGGTTTTTACGTCTAAATTTATTTAGCATTTCTAAGGATAAAAATAAAAATAGATTATTTTTTTAAAAATATATGGTAAATAAATTCCCGCGAATTATTATTTTTAAATATATATCGTTATGTACGATGTTAATACTACTATTAAATAAGTACATCTGTTAGTAATAGAAAAGATTAAAATGAACATGTATGTGGTTATACTCCAACGAGTAGAACTCTTTGAATTAAGTAATACTATTTATTGCTAGACAAGGTCAATTGGATGCCGAAGTGTCATCTGGTATCGTTTCTGTACCTAAAATTTAACAAGCTTTTATATTTATATGTTTAATCGCTTTTTACGCGCTCAGTAAACTCTTGTATAACATCGTCGGCATATGTAAATCCTTACGAATGTCTTCATTTCGCGAGTACTGCATCTACAATTGCGCGTAAAATCTAACAAGATTCTTGTTAGTCTTGGCAGCGTATCTTCACAATGAAAGTTCGTACAATTGGCTTTATAACTTGATTATAGAATAATAGTTTTTGCATTGTGCATCCAATACAGAACGCCTACAGATAAGTCGGTACAAATGTTGTACTCTTTGCTCAATTTGAAACGCTTTCATCTTTACGTGTACTTTTCACGACATTCTGACGTCCGAGAGCATTTCGAGATATGTAGCCGAATCAGCTCGAGGAATAAGATATACTCCATACCTACTGTCTGCATGCCTTAATGTATAAAGAACGCGGACTGATTTTGCTTTATTTAGTTTTATCGTCCAGCCTCAGGTATATTTTCTAATCAGATTTAAATGTTATTGAATTTTAGCAATCGCTGAAATCAGCACTGACAGCTAATATTGCGGTTCAGCGAATTACGTTATCAGACGTTGATAGATCGCGCGTGTGTGTAGGAGGTACAAGAGAGGTGCAACAATATTTATTATAAATCAAAAATTCCTTTTAATTTCGCTATACCTGAGGATTTTGCAGTTTCCCGTTGAGAAAAACTAATTTTCTTTTATTTTCCCAACGTTGTCGCATTTTCCTGTAATCTTCTGGACAGGCCTTTTTCCACAAGTAATAAAATTCGACGCATTGTTTCGTAGACTTCGTCTTTACCTTGTTTTGAAATACATAAAAATTATTATTACGCATAAACGAAATGAAAAACACTCATTATTACGAGTTCGCAAAAAATAAAGCATATAATTTTTATTTTTTCCATTATGAGATAAAAAAATTCTATCGATTAACTTTTATAAACCGAGTTCTTCGAGAAATTTTATTAGCTTACCATCGACGATTTTGTTTAGCTTTTACGTACACATTTGCCGTTGAAAGAACGATTAAATAAATGAACACGATTTTATATACGTCTAGGCGGTTTGTTGACTGTCGTACACAATTTTTCGTGTTTTTGTACCTTAATCATTCCAAAAAGCTGCATTTTAACCGGTTTCCACTAAGGTTATGTCCTTCCAGTCTTTCTTCTATTCCATTTCTGATGTTATACTAATTCCGTAATACACTACAAAATCGCGGTTAGTTTCATTATATTCGTACAAGCGACGACCGCTAATAATATTCCTTCTTTTATCGCAGCTATTTTACGTCGGGGAATATCCGAAATCCGAATGAGTAGTGATCATCGTAAACAACTACTTATCAATCTGCAAACTCGATCTAATAACTTTCCTCGCACACGGCTCAAAATAGGACACGCGTATTCACCGGCAGAGTAGTAAAACGTCAATGAGAAGGAATTCAACACACTCGAGTAAAATACTTATTAATTTTCGTAAACCTTCGTTTTTATTATCTCGCAGTATCCTTTCCGTAATTTAAACCCACGGATATTTAGGATTGTTGTAACGTTTCAATTTGATTCTCAGTTGGCGTTTTTAGATAGAAGTCACATACGTTCGTGTTTACGATGAATTAAGTTTCAAATAAAAGCGACAATGAAATCATACGACTCCGAAGGAATTTATTTCTTTCTCACACAAATATGTCATCGTCGTCTCGTATTCGTCGTGACTAATCCGCATTATACGTTTAATTTTCACGTACTCAGTGGGCTAACATTCGAGAGGTTGATATTTTATAGCGAGAAGTACTATTAATTCGGAAGATCGTTTTCCATAGATATCCTGAATATGACACGATTAGGACTTTTAAAGACGACTGGCTTGAAAGTATACATAATTCGTTAATCAAAGATCAAACCTATTCCTTCTGTTATTCCGATCACAATTATCCGTCATATGTAGGCTACGTCCTGGTCATTCTAGAGTTGCTTTGAACTTCAATTTTGTAAATCCTCCTTATGTTCACCGATCATAGTAGCGTTAATTTTAGAGGAGAAATTAATAATTTATTTTTTAGCTGCGGGTGTTTCGAATGTAGACGTACGGATTTGCTTGATAAGTTATTCTCTTTTGGTGTTTCCCCTCCTTATTGTATCTTATCCTTATGTTTGAATGCTGTGGTGTTTTAATTTAAATTCATTAGTATTAATCGTACTCTAATTTAACAGTTGGTTTTTGCTTTCGGAGTAATTTTCCTTTTCCTCTTTTATATGTTTCATTTTCTTATGATTTTCCTTTCTTTATTAATATTTCATAGTTGTTCCCGTCCTTTAGTTTAATTCTTCCGTTTATATTTATTTGTGCATTTATTTTTTGTTCTTTCGGTGGCCAGTATGTGCAGCCAGGTCATAAAAAAAAAATTATATGCAACGCAGATGCGACCGCATATGACGTTATACCGAGTTGGTTGTTTCTGCCTTCTCAGTGATAATTAACAGTTACTGAAAACTTTACGAATTTTTTATGTTACGATAGCACTTTAGCAACTATACTAATGTGGATAAGTAGATGCTAGCATATTCCGTTTCATATATATAGATCTAATTATAATTAGATTTTGAGCTAGTCAAAATCAAAATGACACTATCACTCAACAAGCTTTAAGATATCTTTTAGTTTCGTGGATTAAAGTACATATCTAATAATAAAATCTAATTATTCATAAGTTTCAAGACTAAAATCATTTATTATTTACAAACGATATCGTAACTATAACATCGCTGCCAATCTATTGTTAGCGTCTATTTATGTTAGATAATAAATAATTTTTTTTTTTTTAATTTATATTTAAAAATAAATCTTGGCCGAATATGTCAAACAAAAAAAAAAAAAAAACGATGACAATTCCTTAATTGCAAAAACTGTTCTTTTAATACAGCGGATAAACAAATATTTACACAAAACGATGTCCGGGATTAATAATCATACACGGGGCATAACGATATTGAAACAGAGGATAATATTTATTTTGTAATTTAATATTGTAAATTTTACCTTTTTAGATATGAGATGAAAACATTTGTCATATGTTTGAAGAGCTTTTTGAAACGCATCAATATCTTTCAGAGACCACGAGTCAGCGTGAGGATACGAATAATCTGACAAACAATGGTTCGTAGTTGACGCTCGTTTCGGCTGAGTCAGCTGGCTAATGGCTTTCTGCAATTAATTAGGTGTAAAATTCATTTTTATCTTCAACGATTCAATAAATCATTAACGTAATCTGAACAAAGTATTCAGATAATTTAGAAGTTTCTCCGCAGAAATATGTCGCAAAGAAAAACTATATACTTTGGGTAATTTATAGTACTGGCAGCTCGTACATAAAACTTGCAGGTTTTTTTCATTATGTTGTTCATAGCAGGTGGGTGCGGTTGTGTGCACATACTGCCGGGCAACAAACGAACGAGTCCATAACTTATGTTTAATCTCTTTCCGAAATTAATTTTTCTTTTTCAAATTTCTATCGATGTATCGTTTATTGTGCACACTTCTGCGTGTGAATTATTTCCTCTCTCCTATGTTCGTATTATTACTGACTTATGTTAATATGCCTGAAATTTTTTCATTACGGAAGCTTTCTTATTTATATGGCAATTGATCATTTCATTTCAGAGGATTGTTTTGTATAAATTGTGAAAAAATAAGAATACTCAGCTATTGTTTAGTTTTAATATTTTAAAAATTTTTATATATATATTTTTTTTTGGTCGGGTACTATGTACCGCTGCTACGGCCAGAAGCACCCAAAAGTAAGTATGAGATGTTAGATGAGATTGGTCATATTTATAGTTCGAACGAACTGAAGTGCTGCTTCCACAACAGTTGGATCATCAGATAAAACTGTTTTGAATGAATTACAACTGAAGTTTTGAGGACGGTATACGGAATATCGAAAAAGTGTTGGAGTATTAAGGGCATCCGGACGCAATGAGCGCACGTAGGTGGATTTGTTTTATTTAAAATATGAACACGAGTAAGTGCGGTGTGCCCAATACGGATACGGGACAGTAATAACTGTTCCTTTCTGCTATGCACAAAATACTTCCAAGGAAGTGAAGAGGAGCAAATAGTTCTAAGATGATTTGTTGGGGGAATTGCATTCCACAGATCACAAAACAATTTACTTGTTATATATTTGATGGAGGCGATTGCATCGTTTTCGGATACAGGGATTTAAGGTTTAAGGTTGAATTCGAGCTGCTTCTTTAGCTGCTTTATCAGCTAATTCATTGAATATAAAACCTGTTTGGAATCCACATTAGAGTTATTTTTAGAGTAGAATTTTGGTATAAGAGATTTAAGATTTTTATAGCAATAGGATGAAGTTTGGAAAAATTAAAGTTGAAACAGGTAATGGAAGAGAATGAATCGGAACATATTAGAAGATTATTGTGGTTTCCAGTGACAGTGGCGGATATAGCGAGTATAATTTAGCGGAAAATACCGAGTATTGTGGAGATAAGCTGTAACGAATCCCCTGAAACCACAGTACAACAATAATATTTATTAAATTTTGATGCGTCGGTATAATTTTTTTTTACATCGTCTGTATTTATTTATAGTGTTCAATGCGGATATTTATTTTGTCTATAGAGAGTGAATTTACTGCGGAAGGAGTTAGAGATGTGTTAGGTTGGATGGAAAAAGAATGCCAGGTAGGATATTGCGTGTAATTTTTATAAATTAAATCAGGAAGTTGGGAAAGTGTTTATAGGTGTATATAAAATTTTTCAACAAGGTATTTTCTTCTTAAAAACGGAGGCCATTCTTCAGCTTCGCAATAGACTGTCGATCGGACTTGTACGAAAAGCACTGATGGCTATTGTAATTACTGTATTACAGATGGTATCCAGTTTTCTCAATGCGGTATTTTTGATGGTTGTAGTGTATATTACGCTTCCGTAGTCCAGTTTTGATCTTATAAAACATCTGAATAAATGTAGTAAGAATTTTTTATCTGCTCCGAATGATGCGTGAGCCAATTTTCTCAGCATATTCTTGTCCGCAGAAATTGAAACCGGTAATTTGTTTAAATTCAGCGACCTATGCTCAAAAAAGTGTTCGAAAATTTGTAAAGACTGTATGAATGTACTGTTGCAAATGGCGGCCATCTAAACGATATTGTGTTGTACAAACGGTTGCAAGCTCATTTCTCGTTTTCCTATTTTTAAATAAAATTTTATTCAAAAATTTTTAAAGTTATTTAAAAACCAACAAAATCGTCCTCCTTCTCTTAGTCACCCTATAGATGGTAATAATGTAACTTAAAGCTTGCTTTATAACTGCAATATTTCATTAATTTTAAATTTTTAAACTGAAGCTTTAATTGACGAAATGGAAATTAATCTATTTATAAAATAATTACTTTTACGTCTCCGTTATATAGATGCAGAAGATTCAGCGCATATTCCGTATTTTGTCCACCACCGGGCACTGCAGCGCAACAAGCCAGCTCTAAATATAATTTTACTGAAATAAAAATTAAAGAATGAAAATATTTTGCTGAATAATTTCGACATTCGAAAAATAAACGACATATATATATATAATAATAATAATAATAATAATAATAATAATATAATATATTTTTCATTTGAATTTACATAATATAAAAATTTATACAGTGGAGTACATATATAACAACCTCGACCGGATTACAAATAATAAATAGTTACTTAATCTATAATAATAAATAGCTAAAAGTTAATAACACAGGAAAAGTGGAAAAAACCTGCACAAAAGAAAAGATAAAAGATTAAAACTAGAAAAAATAAAGTATTAAGTAAGTAATAGTTAGTAGAAAAGTATTTGATTATAGATCAAAATTATCTTAAGAGTAATCTATCTTTAATACGACGAGGTTTATAACGAGTATAGCGCATGCGGAGCAGCGCCATGTCGTAGTCTCCCACCACTGTGATCAGTTTGTTAGTATGCGCCTGACAGTTTGCGTAAAATTTAGCCGAAATATTACAGATATAATTCGAAATGTAAGGGAGGTGCAATCTATAATGCATGTCTTTAATTCTGTGGTATCTAGTGGCGTTTAAGGAAATTCTGCAGCAGATATTTTGAACCAACTGTAATTTTTTGATAGTACTATTTGAAACTGAAGACCAAACAGAACAGGCATAAGTTAATCTTGGACGAATAATGGATGTATATATCAGTTTTTTGTTTAGGGTAGTAAGGTGTGACCGACGGTAAAATATGGGAGAAAGCATACGAATAGCTTTATGAGTTTTGTCAATTATGTAATTAATATGGTTATTAAACGTTAAACGGCGATCCATAATGACTCCTAGATAACGTACTTCTTCCTTCCAAGGAATTGTGTTACCATTGATAATGATTTCGAGCCATGTCTCTTGGTAAATATTATGGCTTCTGTTTTATCAGTGTTGACTTTTAGTCTCCAGCGTTTATAATACTTAAAAATTAAGGACGCAGCTTTCTGTAGATGATTACTAATGGACTCGGGTCTATAAGAAGAACAATAAAGTGCTAGATCATCCGCGTAAAGTGCAGTATTAACTAATGATAATTTAGGTAGGTCATTGATTAGAATTAAAAAGAGGTAGGGCCATAAAACGCTACCTTGTGGAACCCCAGAGGTGTACATTCTAATAGAGGAATTATGAGTGAGGTGAGTTAGATAAAATTTTCGATTACTTAAATATGACTTAATTAATTTTATCAAAATCAACGGATAATTGTATTGTAATAATTTATAAATAATTCCATTGTGCCACGCCGAATCAAAAGCTTTTTCCAAATCAAATAATAATAGTCCTGTATATTTATTTAAATTAAAGTTATCAGTGATATAGTCAGCAATTCTAGCAACTTGGTGTACAGTTGAATGACCAGGCCTAAAACCAAACTGCTGGTCTATAAGAATATTATTTTTAGTTGCAAAATCCTGTAATCTAATTAAAATTACTTTTTCGAGAACTTTGCTAAGAGTACTTAGTAAGCTAATGGGTCGGATATTATTTACATCGGAAATATTTTTTCCCGGTTTGGGTACGATGATAATTTTAGCAGTTTTCCATGCTGAAGGGAAATGAGAAGTCATAAGAATGCCATTTAAGATTTTTGTTAAGAATACAATAACCTTACGAGGTAAATATGTTTAATCATGATGGTAGTCAAATCATCAGTGCCGCAGGTTATTTTATTCTTTAAAGATTTAATACATTTATTAACCTCGGTAGGCGTGGAAAGAGGTATCGGAGCAGCATTATTTATATTTATTAAAGAATTTTTGACTTTTTTGTTAACTTTATAATAATGTGCACGAGGAATTAGATTTTCGTATTGTGCACCGATGGTGGAAAAATGAAAAGCGAGTAGTTTTAATTTATCATTTAACTTATGCAGCATCTGATTAGTGACAGGGTTAATTAAAGGTGCGAGTATGGTGGTTTGTCTTGTAAGTTTTCTATTCGCTTTCCATTATTTTCAATCGATAAGTTTGATAAGAAAGTATTCCATTGATTATTTTTCCAATTTTTGAGCAGAAATGCAGTGAATTTAACTAACAACACATAAGTAATTCTAATAGACTCGTACCGAGGCGTAAACTTATACTTACTTGTTTTACGTTTGTAATAATTTTTAAGAGATATTATTCTAGATATATAGTTTGGAATTATTTTAGTTGAACAATGAATCTTATTTGTTATTTTGGGAATGTTAAGATCAGCTGTCTGCAAGATTAACAGAGTTAAATCGGCAATGGCTGAATCTATGACCCCGGGAGTAAAAAAATTTTGTTGTAAATTGATATTGTTATTAATATATGTTCTGAATAGATCCCAGTTAGCCTTTTTGTGTATGAATATTTTTTGTGATGGTAGTGTATCTTTATTCGTACAAGTGATATAAGATAATATGGGATTATGATTAGATGATAACTCGGACAGAGAAACATTGTTGAAATTTTGAACTAATATTAAGTCGAGAACACTTGGTTTTTGATTACTTTGAAGTGGTACGTATGTTGGGTCAATAGACGATAATATGTCAAAGTTATATGTGTTTGAGGCATGATATAAAACTTTACCAGCTACATTATGGCTATAACAATTCCATGATCTGTGTCGACTGTTTAGATCTCCTATAACAAGTGTTGGAATGCGGTCTTTAAATAGTAAACCTAAATCATAGTCGAAGTATATTGAATCTTTGGGGTTTCGATAAACGGATATTTAATTAAGCATAGTTTTATTTATATAAATTTGGATACTAACAGTTTGCAAAGATTTAGTCAAAATAGTGGGTAAAACACAGTGTTTAATGGTATTGTGGACAAGGAGAGCTACACCCCCTGCGTCTGCTTTTGTCGGGCCTATATATATAATAATCGGAAATTTTAATTGCAATTTTATGATCCAGTTTTGTTTCAGAGATGGCAGCGATGCCTACATTATTTTCCGAAAGGAAGTAAATTAATTCGTTAATTTTTTGTTTTATGGAATTTGCATTCCAACCTATTAGGGTAATGTTAGACATGATAGTTTATGGGGTGAAATATTGTAAAGCACATATTCAGCTATTAACATAATCTTAGTTAGGGGGTCAGAATTTTTAGACTTTAATAATTTTTTATTAATTTCACTGAAAGCAGTTACTATTTTAGGAATATTCAATTGTTTAAATAAATTAAATAATTCAGAAAAAGTAGAGTTGCTGTCAGATCCGTTATCAGTAGGCGGTACTGGCAACACTCGCATATGATTTAGATTTACTTAAACTATTACGATTAATATTAATATTATTATTATTATTATTACTTATAAAATTATTAGTATCGTTGTTAGTATTAGGGCTAATGTTGTTATTTACTATCGTGACATAATCACGTTGACGAGTAGTATGTAGTCGAGATAATGCTCGGTTACGTGCTTTACATTCTGTGGAACTGGCAGCATGAGGTAGGTCGCAATTAGCACATTTAATTTGTAACGAGGTACAAACTGTGCTCTCGTGGTTAAGCCCGCACTTAACACAACGGATTGGCATGTTACAATTGGATGATACATGTCCATATAATTGACAGCGGTAGCAACGGATTGCTCCGTTTCGTGGTCTGTATTTTTCCCAAGAGACTACGCAGTGCTGTATGACTTTGAGTTGGAGTAGTTTACGAGTATCTGTACCGTTCGGAAATTTGATTAAACAAATAGGTTGGGCATTTGAATATTTAGTTTTAAATGCGGACACATCAATAACAGCTGTAACCTTGGATATCGCTAGTTTGACTTCTTCGACGGAAATAATCCTTTTAATACCATTTTAACTGGTTTTCTATCAGAAGGTAGATGCGTATAAAAAGGCGAATTTTTCTGTCTGAGAGTATTAATGAGAGGAGATCATAATCCGAAGTAGTTGAACAATATACGAAATATTTTTTACCTCTAACTCGTATTTTAAATTCCGAGTTTAAAAGCGATGTAAATTGTAATATAGTTGCAGAATAATTTAGGTTAGCTTGTGACGTGATAACAACGGGCGGTAATCTTTTTGTGTTATCAGTCGGTTTAAATAGTGTTTCATACACTTGCATTTCATCGACTTTTAACGGGGCAAACCGGTTATTATTATTAAAATGATCATTATCATTACCTGATTCAGATTTACGCTTAAGAGTATTACTTTTACCCCTTCGTTTGGCTTGCTCTTGCTAGCTGCTGCTCCTATCTTCTTCTAAGACCATAGAATCACAGTCATCGTCATTATCATAATCTTCAGGTTCTTGCGTAAATGGTGGTATGACAACAGCAGTGTCATTAGTAACACTAGCGGCACTACTAACAACCTGCTGTCGCATTTCGGTTTGGTGGAGTGAAACATAAAAAGGAGGGGGGCACACGAATAAACTGGCTACACTGACGAACTAAGTCGACAGCGTGCCTTTAAGTTAATACAATTACACGGAAACGAATTAACTAAACTACTACTAATAGTAATACTAATCAAATCGACTTCCGACAACAATAATAAGTAAAATGTAAGATAATCCGAAACGTATAAGATAAGATAAGAACGAACATATCGGGACAGGCCCGTATTCTTATTTTTCTTATCTTCTTTTTTTCGACGTTTTAATAGAGAATAATAGGAGCGTACGTTACAAATAAAAGTTTAATACAGAGCGAACATATACACAACCGTTTTAAACTACACGCTTAGATTTGTATATATATATATATATATATATATATATATATATATATATATATATATATAAAATGCAGTAAACTACACACTTTACTAACAGTAGCATCATCATCATTAGCTACTTCTTGCTAGAAGGTGGCACAAGTTAACGTTGTTTTACTTTTTACTTTTTTCTTTTTTCTGGCTGGTTCAATTCTTTTATGCCAGTTTCATTTTGCCGAAATTGGTTGCCATCATGTTCAGTCTTCTTCCACCTAGTTTCCCTTCTTCTTTATTTCCACTTGATCAGCTAAATCCTTCTCTTATTTTGTGCGTCAAGCATTTTTTTCCCTTCCCTCGACGGCTTGAACGATGTTCATCATTTTTCTCATTCCGTTACAGTGTAATACCTGTTTATTCGTTACTTTTGTTATCTACGGATATCATCAACAGTTTTCTTTTAGCGTTCACGTTTCAGCACTATATTTCAGAACGGGCGTAACCTAACGTCGATTTATATATTCATATTCATATTTACCTTTTGACTTTCAGTACGGCATCTCGGTTTCTAAACGATTATTTGTTCATTCCGATGCGATTTTAAATTTCCTTTATACCTTAGACGTCGTTTGTTAACTATATACGCTTAAAACTTTCAACTGCGCACGTGAACGGATGTTGATCGTTGCCTGGTAGAAGAAGCATAAGGGGAATTGTTATTCCTCAAGAGTCTAGACGCGAGGTGACACCACCATTATTTTCATCGGATATGTAAATTGTAAATCAGCCACATTGTAAAGTGAAGTATTTTTAATTTTTTGTTTATAATATTTCCGCCATGCGCAACTGAGGTATTTTCCATAAGGGCGCTAATAAACTCGTACATAGCATTTGAACACAACTCCAAAATTGAATGCTTTAAAAAAATCTATTTGAAAAATTTAGCTTTTTCCTCTATTAAACCGCATTTCCAATAGATAGCCACTATCTGACGATTGACTAAGAATATTCAATTTTTTTTATTCAAGTATCTGCAGAATATGATCAAACTGCGAGCTCATCTCAAGGACAACTATGCTACATATATCTGATTCACAAAAATTCCAAGACAAAGGTTTCCTTATTGTCAACGATTAGTCTGTCAAAATAACGGCCAACATAAAGTGATTTGTCAGAACTATCACGAATACAATTATGTTGATATAGATGCCTGTGTGTTTGCTGTATTCTGATAAGTACCTAGATGATGGTTATCAATTTGTTAGTTCATTTAAAAAAAACATGCTTACCTTTCTTTTATAATTCAAAATTACAATAAAGGTTTTTTAAATTACTAGAAAATTTCTTATTTTTTTCAAGCGATGTTTCATTTTTAATTATATATAAGGAGTATTTTGGGATATGTACCTTCAAAATGTTGTGAGACACTGTTATTCCATCAACTTATGTTTAACTTATTGACGTCGTCTACATTTCAAAAACTATGTCGATATTTACCTAGATTTAAAAGTTTTAAACATTTATCCTTTATTGATCACTGTTTTTTCATTCAACCTAAACACCCAAAACCCAAAAACTATTTTGTGATAAACACAAGCTCAAAATGATAAAAACTTAGGTGCGAAAAAATTCCACTCACGAGCAAGAAGTCAGCTGCCAATTTATTAAATATCGTAATTCCTTCGTCTCATTTTCGACTTTTAATCTGTGATGTATATTGTTAGTAAAGCTTGTAAATTTCATGACTCTTAACATTTTTATGTTTTATTTTCACGTCATATTTCTCCTCACCTAATAAGCATCATCCAAAATAATTACGCAACTCAATTATGGGTACGATGTATTTATTTCAATACAAAGATTTCATTGGCAATTTTGTCAAGTTAAATCATATATAAAGTATCGTAATCATCTCACTAATTTATAACACTTTTCACGTGGATAATATTAGGTTACACCATTATATATATAATTCGGTTAGTAATTTAATTGAATTTTATTAATCTAGATAAAAGTATAATATAGTAGCGAGAAGAATAAAATAACTCTTTAAACGATTAAGTAAAATTACCAGTAGACAAATTCCTTACATAATTATACAATTATACAGTACGTTTTTTTAAAAATTAATTTATTTTTTTTATATTTCATTTCTTTCTTTATATATATATATATATATACTTTCTGTTTTATCTCGCAAGGGCGTAGTGGTGTTTTTGATACTGTGTTCATTTCAACTGGCATTTTTCAAATAGAAAATTTCCCCTGCTCCCTTCCGTTATAACAAGGTTGGTGGAGTTTCGCGTACGTCTCACATGCAAGCAAGTTCCTCTTCAATTTATGGTACCATATGTTTACCTCTTCAACAAACAGAATTCATCATTTTCCTTGGAAAACTACAATCTGTATCCTTCTACACTAATCTTTGCTAATTTCAATAATATTATCTCCGAATAGTTTCCATTACACATCCTTATTTATACAGACGGATCAAAGTCAACTCGAAGAACGGGAGCAGCAGTGTTCATTCCAGCTTTCAATACTAGTAACGTGTACAAATGATGCCAAGAATGCTCAGTATTAACTGCGGAGTGTACAGCAATACTACAAGCCTTGTCAATTTTAATGGACTTAAATATTCGCGGATACCTTATTATTACCGATTCGAAAAGCATGGTGACGAAATTGAATGTGTCAGACACATTAATTGGATTAGTTTTGTTAAAGTTTAATAATTTGGAACGTGCGGGAATATTTGTGTCCTTCTTGTGGGTGCCGGGTCATGAAGGTATTCCGAGCAATGAATTTTTGACGCATTAGCTAAAGACGCGTCATCTAATGGGGTGGAACTCTCCTTAGTGTCTCACAAGGACATCATTCACTCTATTCAACTGGAACATAATGATCGTTGGAACTAATTTACACTGAGAGCACAGCTTATTACTATCAACTTCAACCGTCTCTCCCCAAACTTCCAATTTTACTCATCAGTAGATAACGATTTGGATATCATTCCTTTCTGTATGCAGCTTAGAAAAAGTCCCTTCTGTCACCTCCGGCTTGAATAGGTAGTCTGCAATCCTGATCGTTTTTTTTTTTAAATGCTCAGCTGTAACACCGTTACGTTCTAAGCTTTACCTTATCTTGCTATTAGGAACATTTCTACAGAAGTCAGCATCTTTGATTAAATTATAAATAATCTCCACAGTATCACTTTGGGTAGGCCGTAAAGGCATCCACACTTAAAATAATAGTAATAATAATAATAATAATAAAAGTAATTCAATATATTATTTACAACGCGTTTAAAAGTTCTGATTATGGAAAGGAAAATGCAGCGTTGACGTACAAGTTTGATTTAAATTGGGCCCAAGAATATCAAACAGGCAACCATCGCTCTCTAAAAAATATTAGTAGTTTTAGATATAAAAATTTTACAAAAGAATATTTCAAAGTATATCTGTAGTATTTCCTCGGTGAAGCGTGTTGAAGAAAAATAAATAAAAAAAAAGGCAAAAATTATTTATATTTAAAAAAGACACAATCGATTTGTTTCGCTTGCTACAACACCATCGAGATAACCTGAAGTTATCCTATATATTTCTTAGAAACCGATATAAAATTTGTAATATTTTAAAAAATAAAACTGTGTTATTATAATATTTTATTGTAAATAGTTTAACAGAAAACACACACTCTCTCTCTCTCTCTCTCTCTCTCTCTCTCTCTCTCTCTCTCTATATATATCTATATATATATATATATATATATATATATATATATATATATATATATATATATATATATATATGTATAATATACACACACACACACACACACACACACATATATATATATATATATATATATCGGTGTTGATAGCCAAATGACAGACTGAAAGTAAAAAAAAAAAATATATGAGCCGTGTGTACAAATTAACTAGAATTTGAAAAGATTCGCAGATATTAAAGACTGCGTTAAATTTCTCCATTTTCGAGTATCGTAGCGAATCGTGGACTATTTGCAAAAAAAATAATAATAAAAGAATAGAAAAGAGAATACAAGTTTTCTAGTTACGATGTTGACGAAGGTTTTTGAAAATACCCCGGATGGATAAAAAATTACTAATGAAGAAGTTTTACAGAAGATAGGTGAGAAATGCAGGTTAATAGCGATGATATAACGTAAACTAGGCTATTTCGGACATATAAAAGAAACAAGCCACCGTTAGAACTCAGATCACCTGGCAGAAAAGACATAAATGAAGACCATTACCACTGATGAAGCGATAGATCTTATGCGCCCAAAAATAAATACATTAGACAGCTTGTAGCAGGTTGGCAATGAACAGATATCGATGGAGAAAAATTTTTCACGAAGTATTTGACTGATCACGATCACGACGTCCTGAGGGATTTATCATTAAAAAAAAAACAAAAACATAATGGATCTTTCAAATTCAAGTCTCGACATTTTAGAAATAAATGGCAATTTTAAAATCGTGTTTGTAATTATCATTAGTTTTAAATTTTTAAATAATTTAGTCCTGTAGCCGGCGAAACTAGTCGACTGCGTGTTTTTTCAAATATGTGTCCAATCACCACATTTTAACCGGTTTTGATGGCGAAGAACGATCGACCGATGTAATTGTGTAATATCGCCATTTTTTTAAGTCGACCATGTGGTAGTTGGTATCAATGGGTACTTATAATATCTCACTTTTGGCCGTTTTCTCCTGCTCCTGCTGTTCGTAGATTGGTCACTAGCTACGAGTAATACTTACACTCTTTAGACGATATATAACTGGCCGTTTTCGGATCCCATATTTGATAATTAATAACCGATGCGTCCGAAGACGAACCGCCGTCCTGCTTGAAAATTCCGTCCACATCGGCTTGATAGTCCGGACCGATATTAATACGCGCAATTTTGTCGCTTTTCAATTCGATAACCGAAGCATTCGTCGATTCGTTATAAACGGATTCACCGTCAGTTAGCGCTGCGAAATAATAAATTAATTTTAAAAATTTCGATACACCTATACCCGCTGCTGAGTTTATGTTGGAATTAAACGTATTACTCCGGAATGATGAAAAACCGAACAGATTGAGCTGTATAAAGTTTCGTAACCGATGTGTCTTTGCCGACATTAACATAAGGAAATGAAAAAGATGAAACATTACAAAAGATATACACAATCAGGAGAAGGTAAACAGCATCGGATTATCAGATTACGAGATAGGAAAAAAATACTCGGGTCGGTAATCGGATAAAATTGGCGGACGAATTACGCTATGTTGCACATACGGATGATATTAAACGGACCAAGCAATTTCTGCATAGTGCCCATTGAAAATTGCGGGAATCAACTCGATAAGAATTGCTCAAAATAAGAATCACCGGAAAATTCTGGGACAAAAATACATACATATATACATGCGTATATATATATATATATTATATAAAGTGGACGACACCGTGTTCAATACATGTATTATGTACTTATATGTGTCTAAATACGTACGAGTATTTAACTTTGAATATATAGCGTAGGTACGTAATTGTAAGCGGATAAATATGTGTATTGGAAAAGTTATATGTCCAGACATGTGTCGTAAAAATAGCGTTAATTAATTTACATATTGTTATTTTTGTTTTTTGTTTCAAAGTGGTTTTTTACATACAGTAAAACTTACTTTATCCGTCACCCACGGAATCGGCCCTGTGACGGATAACAGAAATTCCATTAAAAATTACGTATATACGTAGTAAATCATTTAGAAAGAAATTAAAATATGTATATGTGTTTAATCGGATAACATTTAGAGTACTATATTTTTATTTAGAAAAATGTAGTAATATAGTAGGATACAACAAATCTCTCAATGTCGAATTGTTTACATCTTAAAAAAATCGGTAACTTTCTTGCGTTTTTTTGAGCTTTCTTTACGGCAATGTTCTATATATATATATTTTTTCCATAAGTGGAATCTGCGTAATGCTTCCTCTTGTCTCTCAGACCAGTCGGTGCACTTTGTTAACATCAGCTTCCGAATGGCTGATTGCCGAAGTTTCGGTTGCATTTTGATTCTTCGTCAATTTTACCTTTATCGGACTGCTGAACATTAGATACAATATCTTCACCGGTCAAAATTTCAATACCTTCACATCTTGTTCATCGCATTATAACCAATCTGTTACCTCTTCAGTTGTTTGTCATTGTTTCCCTAGTAAGTAATGCATGTTCAGGCCATAGTTAATTCCACCCATTCTGTAGGTTTCATATTTTAAGATAGACCCCGTGCAAACGTTTGAAAATTTCGTCCTTAATATTGTAATTTTTCCCAAAAATCTTTAACTATTGTTGTACCGTCAGATGACGGCAAACATTCAATAAAATTTCTTCCGTACCGACCAGCTGCCGCTACAGTGACCGATAACATAAAGTGTGACGGTTAAAGAAGTTTTACTGTATTTGTATATAATTCGATTAATAACGTAAATATTTTTGTTACGAAACGAGAACATGTTTGATGTAAGAATTTATTTATGATTACCTTTTTTTGTATTGTGTTACGAGTAGATGGTGTATGCAAGTGTGCTATGAATGCGTGTGATGTATTCTGACGCAAGGTGAATAGAAGATTGTATTTTACCATTCGCGCATAGGCGTTTTATTTTAAAATTACTTTGAATCAAAATTTGAATTGTAATAATCATAAAATAAAAAGCCTCGGTCTGTTTCGCGTGAATATAAAACAAAATAATTTCCCTACCCGAGTTGCTATTTCGATACGGTAACGTTTGCCAGAATAAACCGGAACTGTTTCGATTAGGATTCAGCATCGGTCCGGGCGTATAATTACTGCCAGTACCACGTCCGTGTTTTCTTAATCTCGATCTATACGGAGCTGAATAGTCAAACTCGTCGTGCGTTATATTTGGGCTGTACAAAACAAAAATGAAAAAATTATAAATAATTAAAACACGATCGCTCGTTTTTCCTCAATTCATTTAGTTCGCCCCGTAATATTCTTGCCGAAGCTGGTCGCTGTCTCTTGCAAACAACGTTGTATAATCAGTAAATTTCGCCTTCTCTCAATTGAAAGACTGCAGTTGCAATGTATCCCGTATACCGTGGGGACAAAATTGTTTATTTTAAAACACAATCGCTTACGTAGAAAGTTCCGATTCGAAAATATTTATATAATATATCAAACATTAGGATTATACAAGTGAAAAAACATATGGAACACACGAGGATTTCTAAGGAAGATATAAGAAGAGACTGAACTAAATTTAAACAGAAGATCAGTTCGTTCGATGGGTTTGTAGAAACCACAGTGAAGAGGACTGGGAAAACATGGATGGAGGAAAGGAAGCAGAAACATTCCGAGAAAATGAAAGAATACTGGACAGCAAAAAAGAAAATATAAATTGAAGTTATGTGTGTAAGTGGTCCTTAGCTAGAGCTAAATTAGAAAAAATAAATAAAATATTTAAACTAGATATTATATTTTCACTTCTTTCATTGAGTAAATTTTTAATCGTTTTATACGTCAAAATTTACATTTTTATGCCAGGATTTTAACCCCCCACGTGCGACTGAAAGGGTTAACCTCATTAAGATACGGAAAGAAGTCCGAGTTTTTAATGGCAAACATTGTTGCCCTGCTGAACATAAGACGACCAACAGGAACTAGATTAGCAATAACTACTGACGCGCTGTGTCAAATTGTTTTCTATCCCCTACACGGGTTCATAAGAAATTTCTTTCGCTTGCTGAAAACTGTATGATTTGTATAATACAATTATGTAGTTCTAATTGAAGCTCCGCGTATTTTGACAGGCTCGTAACGTTTGAAGGTATTTAATCCATTTTCAATATTATATTGTCAAGAACTTCGATTGCACTGCCCAAAGATTTCATTCAGATCTACTACACCAGAAGTTCAAGGATTACTATTTTTTTTTAATAAAAGTTTGCGAAACAAAATTATACGTATAGGCTCAATATATATGCATATTATGTGGGTTTATGTGCAATAATGCTTAATTGTGTTCAATTGTTCACACGTACAACTATTATATATATATATATATAGGATATACGATATGTGTGTACGTATTGTGTTAAATCGCATATTCTACAAGTAGATTCTGTTCGCTCTACCTCGGAATGCTTATGGATAAACGTTTAACGTGGCATGATAATGTGGAAAATACGAGAAGATCTATAATGGATAGGGCTATACAGTTATGGGCCGAAAATCATTTCTAAACTTGGCCGTTTAAGCGGAATGTATATTTATAGATTATCGCTCCAATATGGAGATATGGGTTAGAATTATATGGAACAACAAGCCGAAAGAGCAGTCAAGAATTCTACCTACAATGGTATTTACGCCTTATTTTGTATCGAATGACACATTGCATGCAGAACGTGATTACATGTAAAACATGTCTATACGTAACAGCGCAGAATATTCTATGAGAAACTTCAGTTTAACCAAAATCCACTGGTACACCGAATGTTCACTATCGATTTTTCAGCCAGATCTAGCAGACGACTGAAAAGGAAGAAGTGGCGCCGCGCGATGCACTTTCGACCACTTCAGTGGGCTGTTCTCAAAAAATTCTTGTGTACTGCCAAGAAAAAAGAGTAAAAAAATAAATGAACAGTTTTCTTCTTGAATAGTCAAATTAGGCAATTCGTTGAAATTTTCCGATTATATATATTTTTCTTTCCTTTTCATGATCGATATTGTTTATGACAGGGAATGGTCGGTATACTATAAAAAAAAAAGTATATAGATAATTCTCGTATTTTTTCACCTAATACGCCAAAGTTATAGCATAAACCTCGTTGTATACATTCGATGATTGGGAATGAAACTAGCGCATTGCCCGCTAAAATGTGATTCTACAAGTGATTGGTTGTATTAGATATTGTAAAGTATCGCACAGGAGAGTAGTAGTACACTGACTACTTGTAGCACATTGCATCTCTGTGATTGCAACAAAGTGTAAATATTAGATAGATAGATAAAAGTGTATTTACAAAATAAATATATGTTACAAAAAAATAACGAAAATAATAATATAACGCATACACAGTTCTTACTACGTACACTAGTTTAAAAAAGTATGCCCAGTTGCTCATTTGACTAAAATAAAAATACAGGAAATAACAAAACCTGCATACTGATCAAAAAACTGCCTATATATAAATTTATAAATATTTAACGTTAATGGGATAAACAATAATTTTAAAAATAAATCGACAAATGTAATGCCAGCTGTACATCATAGAAGCGTGTGTTTAATTCTTTTATGTTTATAGCGTTTATATATTGGTTGCAAAACTTGTACGTGTATAATACCCTATGACTTTAATAAACGAATACTGACTGCAGGCACAGCTATAAAAAAAAAATGTTTTTTGTTCGACAACCTCGTGTATACATATGGTATAGCTTCAATGCCTTGCGAATGTGTTCAATCTTTACATAGACCGGAAGATTTAGAATTATTCTGCAGCACATATTTTGTAGCCGTTGTAACTTAAGTTAGAACGGCTAGTATATGACACACCATAATGGGACAATGAGTCATAATTGTTCTGATTATAGTTTTGTAGATTATTAATTTATTAAGCTGACGTGTAACGTCGTTTATCAAATATCGGACATAATTTAAACAGAGCCGCGTGTGTTTTATTGCAGACATATTCAACATTCGTTTTCCTGGACGTAGCTCAGGCCTTCGACAAGGTATGGCATAAAGGCCTAATATACAAATTAAGCCGACTACTGCCAGGCAACATTTGTCGACTGCTTGCATCATACCTAACGGGACGTAAATTTACAGTAGTACAAGGAGATACAACATCCGTGTCTTATGATATAGAAGCTGGAGTTCCTCAAGGAAGTGTCCTTGGTCCGATCTTGTATCTACTGTATACTCAAGACCTACCGACGGACGCGCAAACGATAACGGCTACATTCGCTGACGATACAGCTATCCTAGCTGTTGCCAGTAGCCAGTCTGACGCAACAAATAAATTGCAGAACTCACTAAATAAAGTGTATGAATGGGCGTCAAAGTGGAAAATAAGGATCAATGAAGAAAAATCTAAACACATAATGTTCACATACCGTCGAACAGAGGCGCACTACCAAGTATACTTGGGAGGCGAACCTATTCCACAGGCTAGCTCAGTCAGGTATCTTGGTATGCACCTAGACAAGCGACTGACATGGGAAGTACATGTCCGAATGAAAAGTAAGCAGATAAAGAAAACAACACAACAACTCTATTGGCTTATCGGACGGAAGTCGCAGCTGGATGTAGAACACAAATGCTTACTGTACCGGCAGATTATAAAGCCAATATGGACCTATGGCCTGCAATTATGGGGCTGTGCCAGTAGGTCTAACAGAGCGAAGATCCAGGCCAGACAAAACGTGATATTAAGAGCGATTGTCGACGCGTATCGTTATTCTAGAAATGACGATGTGCATCGAGATCTACAAATTCCGTTCGTTAACGAAGAAATTGGAAGACACGCAACTGCCCACAGGAAGCGGTTACAGCAACACGTCAACGTGGAAGCCAGTCAATTGCTCGATACCGAACTAGACGTCAGGCGGCTGAAGAGGCATCACCCGGTCGATCTAGTTATATAATTACAAAGTACAGATACAATAACAGAATGACAAAAGTCATGGCCACTGGGCCATTGACTTTAAACCCATTGGCTTGATTAATACATTAACATATGTTAGATCAGGCTACACTCCTTTAAATTGATGCTTATTTAACCTGATAGGTTAAGATTGTATCTTTATCTATAATTTAAAAAAAAAAAAAAAAAAATATTCAACATGTTTAGTAAATGTGAGACCCCGATCCAGTATTACGCCTAAATATCTAATATCGCTTTTCCAAACCAAATGTGTGTTTTGTTCACCATCACATAAGAAATGCGGTCTTCTTTTCGTAAATAGAATAGATTGAGTTTTACGGGAATTTGATTCTCCATTTATTGAAATACGAATTTACTTTAATAAAACCCCGAGTTAGTCTCCTTTGTATAGTGTCAATTCGGTACGATGTGCAATATATAGCGGTATCATCAGCACATAATGCCATCTGTAAGTTTTTAATTTTGGGTATGTTATTAATAAAAAGAAGGAATCAGTAAAGTGTAAATATTAATTTTAATAATAAAGTATTAATTATATATATATATATATATATATATATATATATATATATATATAAATAAAAAATATGTTTTTCTGTATATTCTTGAAGTGTAAATTCGTATATAAATTTCGATCGTTAAAAACAAATTAATAAAAGTGTGTTATTTTTCATACCTGATAGCCGGAACGATTTCGTCCATCAAATTCAGTTGGTATTGTTGTTGTTGTTGGCGATCATTTTCAACGCTTAAATGATAGAAATCGTTTTCTAACACCGGACAATCGTTAAACAATTGCTGATTCAGCGGTATAATAACTGACGCGGCGGTCGTTAGACGATCGGCGGTAACGATCGGACGAGTTTTATAAATGTAGCGTCCGTCGGTAACGGTCACGATACCGATGGCGGTTGTTTTTTCGAATTGGCCGAGAAGATGATCGTTGTCGATCACGATATTATTACAATCAACGATGGCGGACTCTTGTTGGTGAATTTCGCCGGACAGCGAACTATTATCGTGCTCGATTTTATTATTACTATCTACGTACATAATCCTCGTAAACGTACTATCGATTGTATCGTTAGAAAGGTTAGTCGCGAAAAATTCGGAAGAATTACCGGAAAAATTATTATTATTATTATTATTATTATTGCTGTTATTATTGCTGTTGTTATTGCCGTTATTTGCGTAAACAGATACGGGCGATAGGTCAGGTGTAACTAGTATAGGCGATTGACGAAACGAATCGTCTAAAAATTGATGATTATCGCTATTATTATTACCGTGGGTGGAAATCACGGTAGAAGTGGTTATAGCCGTTTCGTCGGTAGAATGGTCAGCGGTGGTCTCTAGAAGTTCGTTTAACGCAGCTTCGACAGTACCGGGACTGGACATGGCGTCCGAATAAAATTCGGAGGATAATTGCGAAGAATTATGCTGCACGATTTGATTAAACGAAGGCGATAATTCTTCGTGACTGGCCGGCGGTGTCGGATAGATAAAATCAGGCGACGTTAACGGCGAAGGACAATATAACGGTGTTAGATTGTCATCGGACGATCCAGTCGCTAGTACGTTAGTCGATTGAGAACAAATCGATTCGTTAACGCTATTATTATTATTATTATTGTTATTCAATTCGCCGATAAAAATTAAACGACGACGATTATCGATCTCGTCATCGACCGAATCGTAGGAAAAATCCAAAACGTTCTCCGGACAATGTTGTTCATCTTGCAGTCGATAAATTCGATAGTCGACATTCTGCAAAAGTTATTACCGAGATTGAAAAGCTTGTAAATTAAAAACGATTAAATTTATTTAGTTTTCTCAATTGTAAATAGATAATTAACTTCTAAACAAATTCTACAATTTATATATATATATATATATATCCCCCTCAGGGGGTACTACATTCGGGCCGGAGTTCAAACCGGAACGTGGCGCGTCCACAGGTGGCGGGTAGTGGAAAGACCTACAGATATGTAGGTTAGTTACGAATAAGACATTAGTCAAATAAGCAGTCGTGAACCAAGTCTCAGACAGACGATTCCAGTAGTAAAAGGTTAAGGGAACACGAGAATGCAGATGGACAACTTGAGGAACTGCTCACTAAAAGTCTGCGTAAATCCTGTGACGTTTGTCCATCGACGGGTCTAGGTGGCCGTATAAACCTAACATTGGTAACTCCTCAGTAGCACCCGTTGCCTTACGGTTACGGCTTTCGCCCAAAAAGTTAATGTATCGGGGAGTTTTAAAAAATAAAGAATTAAAATTCGCGGTATATAAAGCTGTCATAATGTCAACAATGAATTTTAAATCACTAGAGCATAAATCAAATAACTGAATTTAATTTTCTTACCAAACGATCGGAGGTACTAAGGATACAAGAAAATAAATAGCTCTCGTGAAAATCGTTTCACGAAGAAACCTTATTTTCGTATTTTCCTGAATCCGTACATTGGTGGATAACTATTATGATTAATAATTCTAGCGAGTTCCACTAAAATTGTCTTCGTTCTGCCCTTCTTTTTAGGTTTGCATAACTTTGATTTCTCCTTCAATTAGTTGTAAGAAACTTTGGATTGTGTCGATATCTATTCATTCGACTTTTTAACTTCTGAATTAAGCTCCTTGAGTCGTTTTTATGTTTTTAAAAACTTTTTCTGTCCAACTAATTTTCTGTAATCTACGCCAGCATCAAATTTTGAAGGCTATTTGTTTTTATAAATTTGGCGGTTGATCGTCTAAGCTTCCGATCTATACATCAGTATGCTCCGTACGTATGATTTAACAAAGTGCTTCCTAGTTTCTACTCTTAAATTTCTTAAAATTAGTCAAGATCTCTCTCTCTCTCTCTCTCTCTCTCTCTCTCTCTCTCTATATATATATATATATATATATATATATATATATATATATATATATATATATATATATATATATATAACTGATGGAAAGATACTAAAATACATTTTGTAAAAAGCCATGTACGGCGCCTGGAGTTAAAACCGAAAGTTATGTCGTTATAAAGCATGCGCCTGCTTCCAGAGGTAAATTTAACACTTGCCACATATAAATACTTACTACATCTGCATAGGGTTGAGAAGAAAAAGAAGACACACGTGCAAGAAAAAATTATTTTTTATTGTATCTGTGTATTTAGATATTATTTAATATCTATTTGTCTCAAATGGTTAACAGTTCGTCAATTAATTTTTCTTTAAAACAATATTTTACATATAAAATTAAATATAAAATTTTACTGCACTCCGGAGAGATCTGTGTGTGTAAATTTAATGTACGATAGATCTCCTTTAAATTTTCGTATGATTAGTACTGGAAAAATCTATGGTCTGACCCATTTATTGCAAGGCATTACAAATTTATTCAAATACCTGCCAATCCGTGGTTCTACAATATTCAAGTTTAAACGATCAAATTGCGAGGTTTTGTCGATTCAGACTGGACAGTAGTAGCCTTCCATCTTCGCTACATAAGTTGAAATTTGTTAGTTCTCCTAATTGCTCACGTCCAATGGATACCCATTTGGTGTCCGATGCGGACCGTGTTATCTTCGAATGTTCCCATTATAGTAATTGTCGTGTTTTGCTTTTTATCAAGCTCTTCATGGTCTTAAAGTTCCGTTTCCTATAAATATTGCATTTCTCGTAGCTTTTCAAAATGACCACGTATACGTTTCCTATATTTTAGATTCTGATATCATTATTTAATTTTACTCATCTCTGCATTTCTTATTAGTCTGCCTACATTATAAATAGCCCCTTCTTATTCATTTCAATAATATATAGATATGGGTATATGGAAGCCCGATAAAATAATAATAATAATAATAATAATAGTAAATTTATACACTCATTCACTCTTTTTCTATCAAGACTCTAAAACAAATTCATTTTTAATTAAGCTACTTCAACTGTGTTCCTCGACATTGCGCAGTTGATCGCGTATGGTACGAAGGACTTATCTTCAAACTTAGTTACAGTTTACCAATGATTTGGTGTCACATGGTACAGTCGTACTTATCCGATCGTTGGTTTTGCGTATCACATGAAGAAGCTACATCAGGATTTCATCCTATATTAGCAGGTGTTCCGCAGGGCCGTGTCCTAGGGCCTATCCTGTACTTGTTATATATATAGCGGACATACCGGTATTACAGGATACAACAATTGCAATGTTCGCTGACGATACAGCAATATATCATTCTCAGGCTGTGGCGAATAACAACCTGCAGTATGCTCTGGATCGTATAACCGAATGGACGAAGGATTGGAAAATTCAACTAAATGGACAGAAATCCGTACACGTCACTTTCTCCGTACGCAATCGTGATCCTCGTTACATGGTCCATATAAACAATCAGCAAGTTCCAATTGCAAATTCTTGCGAAATACTTAGGAATGCATCTGGACACAAAATTAACTTGGAGAACCCATATTGATCATAAAGCTGTCCAAATAAGAGAAAAAATACGCCAAATGTACTGGCTCGTTGGACGGCACTCTAAAATGAAACTGGAGAATAGATTGTTAATATAAAACACCATCATAAGGCTTACATGGAAATACGGGATATAAATATGGGGATGTACTAAAGCGCCGAATCGTAAAATAATTCAGACAGCTCAGAATAAGTTTCTTCGACTAATTACCAATGCTCGCTGGTTCCAACGAAATGATGCACTCCATGCAGATTTACAGATCAAATGGGCCGACGAAGTAATACAGGATTATGCTGACCAACACCACAGAAGACTTCATCATCATCCAAATCCGGAGTCCTTGGCACTTTTGCCAACAGATCGTGACTTAAGAAGGCTTAAACGTTTCAAACATACTGACTTGGTTGTTACTAAGTAATATATACGTAACAAAGCTTAACCATTCGGTTAAACCTCTGCACATGTTGAATAATCATGATTGTTGCTTATTTAAACTAAAGTTTAAGATTGCAGAAAAGAAGTAGCTGTCCTTTCTTGGAGCTACATTAAAAAAAACCACAAATTAATAATAAAATTGGAAAAAAAAAACAGAAATGAATTTCGAACGAATACCGAAAAAAGATCGAACAGACCACTTACTTGCACGTCTGGTAATTGCTGTAAATCGTTTGTAGAATTAACGCCATCCAGCAATGTAGTTTCGGGAAATAGATCGCCATCTTGTAAGTCTGCCGTTGTCGCCGCAAAATAATCGGGTTCAGTTTCGTCTCCAGTTTGAACGTAGTGATCGTTCTGTTGTTGAAATAGATTCGCGTAATCGGTGGAATTTATTAAATAGCTGGAAAATAATTATCGTTGTCGCGGTTTGTTAAATCAAATTTTTAAAATTCCGTTTTTTTTTCAGTACGAAAATAATAAGAAACAAATTATCGGCATTTTTTTTGTTCCTATAATAAAATAATTAGAATAGTCGGAAAATTACGTACTACATATCTAACGATTGGATGACGTCATATTGTAAATTATATAATCCAACGGCCGGACATAAGTTAACCAAACAGAACTATAGGAATAGTAAAATGACAAAAAAAGAATAAAAAAAATGACATCGAGTAAGTCTAGGAAAAGTTGTATACAGCTGCGACTGACAGAAGTAGCGAAATGATCACATTCGCTGAGGATACATTGATAATTTTTGCGGATTGTCAAGTAGATACAACTAAAGCTGTCTAGCGAAAAAATATGAAACGTATATTTCATCGGAAAATATTATGAAGACTGGGGATATAAATTACGAGAAATGTAACCATGACTATTTTGCCAACAGAAAAATACGTAACAAATAGCGACAGATATAAAATATCTAAAAGTAATGAAATCAAATAGGTGGGATTTCTACAGATTCTTAATATGAAAAGCACGTATACAAAAAAAAAAAGACACTAAAATGATTAGATGTGCGACTAAAAAAATTATACCGGCTCATAGGGAACAAATCACAACTTTTTTTTTTTTTATATTATACCAGTACCAATTGTCATAAACAATGGCGATCACAATAAAATACGTATTAATTTAATGTCTCCAACAAGACATTAGATTGCGATAAGAATATAATGAGTAGGTGTGGATAGAAAATTAAAATTAAAATATTACGATACGAACAATAAGATAGATTATAAGTAATGATTTAAGAGTGTGATTTAAAAGTATAAAGTTATCGCTGCAAAATCGCATCTTGATATATAAAACTACAATAAGATGCTGGCGTTGCTCGAATATGGGCATACATACCAAACATGCTCAGAGGTTTCAACGCTCGATCTATAGAATTAAACGGTCAGTGCCGAGCTATATGATTAATCGGGATTAATAAATAACACGACAGTGGCTGCTTAACAAACTAACTTCCGTCTTCTTCGGTGAAATTTCCTCAAGAAAGTCGAAACAAACGAAGATAACAGATTTGATAGTGTAAAGGTATACACAACTAGATGTACTTCGGAACAAGAGATCACCTTAGAAACGCTTGGTTTGTTAGCTTAATTACAAAAATGCGAGCACAAGAAAAAGCGCATTATGAACAAATGACAATATAATCGAGAATACTAAGGAACAAAATAGAAGCTAATAAAACGAGAGATGCAATAATAATAGAATTATATATGTAACGAGGAATTAAGTAGAAGACAAGAGACCAGCGTAGAAAATCGTTTACGTTAATGGTAATCTAGTAAGAAGGAAATGAAACAAATTCAGGAACCACTCGCGAATAGGTCAGGCAGCAGCTGAGGAACAATGTAGAATTCAAAGTGTAAAATTTATACATATCGAGACTATTTTTCTTGATAGTAATAACCGAAAACCCTTGTAACCGTAACAAAACGGACGGTGTCGTCGAGATGTTGGCTGAAATCATCTTTTATGTAAAGATGGTGTCTTAAGGGATGTCGTTTGACGGGGTTATCTTGGCTAATATCGATATAGGTGGGTTCTTGTCCCTTGAAAATGCTATACTTTCGGTGGTTTGTTTTACACGGCGGCTTTAATCGTATAATTAATTCCTATTTCGATTTCATACTTCCGCATTTCCCAGACTTCGTACGAACGCGGTTTAATAATACCCATTCTCGATGTACACGGTCAAGGCCTTTAACTATTTTCTATTTGATCACTACGCAATAAGTAAAACTATGATAGTCATTTACGCGGACACATACCCCGGAGGATTATCGAATATCGTCTTTGATCGATTTTAAAATTTCGAAATTTGATTTTAATATTTCTTATTGCGACGTATTTGCTCGGGTCGCTGATTCAGTTTTAAATGTGTCCTAATTTAGTTTCGTTTTTTTTTTCAGTTTAACAATTGTAATCAATAATTTTAATAGGAAATTCATCAGCGCGGCTAATAATTTATAAATCTAAAACGATGAGGACCGAATTACCTTTTGGGTGAAGTAGAAGGAGTAGCGGTCCGATGAACGGGAGATGAAGTAGCGGTAGGCACTGTAGCAGATTTCTTTATGAGGCTTCTGAATTGAATTTTTTTCATTAAAATATTAGTCAACACGCTAGTGTCAGCGGCCAGATAATCGATATCTTCTTGATCGACGTTTCCACCACCGTTACCAATATTATTACCATTAGCGCTATTACTATTATTATTATCCCGCGGTATGATATACAACGGTCCGCAATTACCGCCGAACGTTGAAGCGATCTCCAATAAAACGTTCGACTGTTGATGATCAATCGACGGCGACTGACGATTTTCCGGCGTTATAGTCAGTTTTCGTTTCGGGTTTTTATCCGCCGGGTCTGATTTACCATTTTGCGAACACGAAATGACAACATCTTGAACAGGGCGAATTTCGTTATCTGAAAAAAAACCACACATAAATAGAAGAGCATGTTGCATATGCAAATAAATAACTATAGTCGAAAACATATATATTTAAATTTCAATATTAAAAAAACGCACGGGTTGTTTAATGAAAATTTAACGCGATCGAACTATAAATATTTAAGTTAACATTGCAAAATCGTTGAAATTCTCAATCTGCTTGTAAAAGAATTAAACCTAGACACATCGCGGTTGCATTGACAACTCCGAATTAGTAATAGAGATTAACCGTCCGGACTAAACTACCCACGTATAAATTAATGTTGTTTTTTTTTTAGGACGTTATTGAAGGTCACTGGTGAAGAAGCGCATTAGAACACTAGACGAGCAGCTCTCGGGAGGAATTATTCGGATGAAATGGATGTATACTGAAAAACGTTGATTGATCAATGGCTCGTACATAAAGGTTGCGCAACCACCAGAAATATTCAGAACAGCATAAAATCGATGATGTAATAAAATAGAGAGATGAAAAAAAATAAGTGAATTTTAATTATATTTCCCATAGAATATATTATAAAAAGTAAAAAATTCTTTTTAAAACGTGCTTTCAAATGCAACGGTTGGTAGTTGCACGCTCGATTCAACCGGAAGAAGGTTTCGGAAAGTCATATACAGTGTTAATATGGTGATTTTGTGTCTAATGCTACTATGAGTGTAGAGTTTACATATGGCTGTATCAGCAACTGCTGGTTGCAATTGTCTTGTAGAGTACCTGAAGTACACATACTTGATGCGGCAAAATAGGTTTTTCTTGTTATGTGGTTTATAACATTTTTAAACCACGCATCGCAACCTACCGAGCTAGCGTCTGATGTCCGTTATAAATAGATTGTACCACATACTTGTAAGCCGGCCACATACACTGTGGGAAAAAATATGATTTGGGCTCCATTAAATGAAACAATATTTTATTAAGGAAATATTAAAACTTTTTCAAAATCGATTAAACTTGTACTAATTATTAAATAATAATAAATTAATTCATTTAAATTTGAAACGTTTATCATTAAAATACGACGAGTAGTAGTGTACGGTATGGTTGCAGAATGTTTATCGATTTTTCTTTCTTTTGTGTTATTTTTCGCGTGTTTTTCTTCTTTTTTCTGTTTTTTATTTCTTTCGTGTTTTAATTATTGTGGAGTGTAAGGATTTTCAGTTTATCATGTTTATACGGATATCCAGTATTATCGTTGTTTGTAATAAATAGAGGAGCCGTGCAGTAGAGGGACTGAATCAGCCCCTTATACAGGATAACCTTTTCATGCTTTTTCATTCCAAAACTGTTAGGTTGTAGTCTTCTGAGTTCGCTGTAGGTATTTTTGGGGTGTATTTTATATGACAGATGAACGAAAGTTGGTATCGATGATCACTCCAGGATATTTCAGCAGATAGTTTGAGTGAATCTACTTTGTGTATTACTGCCTGCTTCATAAACACAACGAACTGGCACTTGGGAACGGAGAAAGTAAATACAATGTTGTTGATTGTATGCTCGAGGTGCTGGCAGACAACCTCAATTAACTTGAAGAAAGTAGTTGATGATGGTGTTAATGTAAATCAGTTTACTTTCAATAATAATGCACCACATATAGCCTTTCCAATGTTCCTTTGATGTTGACAACTGCAAACTGACCGACATTTCTTATTGTTTTAAATAACTGAAATCTACTTGTAAAGGACGCTTTCTGTAGACAGCTCCTTTTACGAGATCAAACTGGTTCTGGTGGAATATATTCTAGTTATTAGCTTCTTTTTGTGCAGCATTCCATGGATTGTCCTTTCAAATACGTTTCCAACAGGATTTAATAATGATATAGGGCGATAGCCCAAGTGAGAGGGGAGTTCTTTTCCTAACCTGGGCAGTAACTTTATTTTTGCCACATTCCAGTAATCGGGAAAAAGTTGGAAGCATAAGCACTTATTGAGTAAGTGAGAGTGATTGGAATCTATAAATTTAAAGATTTTATTATTAATTTTGTTTGGAGACGGAGCCTTTTTTATTATTAAGTTTTGGAACAATGTTTTTTATTGACTACGGGTACGCAGCGCCCGGCCAGAGTTGGACATATAGAGGGAACGTAATCAGAAACTTGCCAGAAAAAGTTATTTAGAAATGTGCAGTTAGTTATATAGTACTTTATTTTGTATTTTGTAATAACAAATAAAAAGTATAAACGTGTTCATTTGTAAGAACTATAGTTTGCGGGATGTTGCAACGCATATATATATATATATATATATATATATAAGATGAGTAAATAAACAATGTATTTACATAAGAGTTTCTGATTAAAAATGAAAAGTTTTTAGGTTTTTGGAGCTTCCTTTCATTTTGGGCCTGGGACAAATTATCCCAGTTGCTTCCTTTGTGACAGGTCTGCATACGTATCACAAGAGATGATGATGATATATATTAATTGTAAATATGGGAAAGTAGAATGTGTGCTCACACGTAGTGCTTGCGTGTGTGTTTACGTTTTATATATATATATATAAACACACACACACATATATATATATATATATATTTGCGCGTCTGCACGCCTAAAATAGATTTTTATCTACCTTTTTTCTCCCGTAAGTTTTGCATTCTTCGATTACGCATAAATTTTTAACAAAAGTTTTATTTAATTTTGTTTTTCTTTCAATTTATTTAATTTTTGTCACTTTTAGTTAATTAATTAACGAAAACGTCCCGATCGACAATTACATTTTACGATAGATCGGGAGTAAAAATAAAAGATCAATAAACAAATATGACATATAAAATTAGATTAAATTTATCGTAATAATTGCCGAATTAATTTAATGCTCTCGTTCATTATTCAATAATTTATAAATACGATATTTTACGTATTCGTTATTATTTAATAATATATAACAACGTTATTTTGATCAGTTATTAAAATTTTTAATAGTCTTCGCGATAGAATTTTAATGTCTCCTTTTCCGAACAAAGTTTGATGATCAGCAAGACCATTTTGTTCTTACCCAGTAATGATATTTTTAATTTACAACTGTAGTTGAAGATTTCGTGTAATTCGTTCTAGCTTTCTTGCGAGTGTCGTCCAATTCTCGATTTCGTACAAGAACGATACTTTTACGTAGTCACTATAAATAAAACCTTTTCGTAGTAAGTTTTTTCGCAGTGATAAAAGTCGTGATTGCTTTTTTAATTCTCGTTTTTATCGCCGCAGTTTGATCAACTTCTTCCTGAACTCATGTACCTATGTAGTTATTGACTCTGTCCACTTGTTTCTGTGTCCGCAGCAATATCTCTTGTATCAACATAATATTTCAATTTTTTTTTAGACGTTTATTTTTAGCTTCCGTGTTCGGGACTAACTTCACAAACTCGATTAATCATATGATACTGTATCGCATGCTACATATTTGACTATCTTCAATCTTAATATCATCATCCGCTGTGACGGTATGTTTATATGCACTGAATAGTATAGACGACAAAACACAGCCTTGGTGTAAACATCTTTTTCTTTGCACATCATATGCAGTAAGATCGCCGCTACTAATTATACAACAACAACAACAACAACAACAACGTATATTTCAACATAAATTACAGTGTGTAATCACAAACCAAAAAATTTTAAATAATAATTACGTAACGGCCAGGATTATAGTTCTACTTGCGGATCATTCCCACGTCGGATGCATTTAAGCTAATATTATCTAAAATATTTATTAACTTTTGATGTATTTTAATGACTAAGTTCGAATTTAATAATAATTAATAAAAATTAATAATAAATAATAATAATAATAATAAATGATAAATATTGATAATTTTAATTTTTTTTTTCAAATTTCAAATTAAAATTTATTCAAATAATAATAATAATAATAAATATGCACATTGATAAAGCGAACTCACTATCATCGTTGGAAGAATTTACGGACGACGTTATGGAATTCATCCGTTTAGAAATGATTTTTTCTTCAATTAATGCTCTTACATTGACGCTAACCGTTTGAAGCGCAGGACCTGTCTTTGTTTTTTCAGCCTTTTTAGCTTCTAATTCCTGCTAAAAATTTGAATTTATATCATGTAAACATTAGTAAAAATTTGTTATGCGTGTATATATATATAAAATTTTAAAACTGAATTAACCGGCTGGATATCATACGGTTTCTGATAATGATTATATTTATATGTATATATGTTCAATTTGAAATAATTTAAATGTAAATGCTGGAAACTGTTCTAATATAATTAGATCATTAACCTAACCTATAGTCGTATTAGGAGACTGCAACTCTCATAACCCTTTTTGTGGTGGTCAATACACTCGCAATAGAGGAAAAGCCATAGAAGATCTCATCGATAACCTTAATTTATCAGTTTTAAACTGATCTGACTCATTACAACTTCAGTTACAAAAAGTGCTTTATTACCACCAGGAATTATCAGGAAATGATCACATCCCTATATTAGTAACAGTTGTAATTAAGAAACGCACAAATAATATCACACATAAAATTTATTGTAATTACGGAAAAACAAATTGGGGTGCATACTCTCATTTATACAAAAATACACATTTTCCCGCTACTGATGATAAAAATCCACAATTAGCAATTCAAACCTTTTCAAGTCATCTAGTGAATCTTGCCTACCGCTGTACAACCCACTCATCTCACAAAGGATATAAAAAAAAAAACAGTCCCCTGGTAGAACAAAAATTGTGTTGAAGCAATGAGGACTAGAATAAGGGCACTTAAGCAGCTCAAATCCCAACATACAATGGAAAATCATATTATCTTTCGGAAAGAAGATATATTTGTCTTGAAGAAATCAAAATGACAATCTCGGAAATACTTCACTTCAATTATTACCCACAAAACTCATCCTTAAGTGATATGGAATAAAATTAATTCACTCGAAGAAAAACACAACCCCCATCATTAATTATTGTTAACAACGTTGAAATCACCAACACTAGCCAAGCAGTCACAGCATTTTCCAATCAGTTTGCAGCTGCTTCAAATAAGGCTTTGCAATCACTCACTCACTCCCGACCTGTATTAATGATAACTCCCACGAATAATAAAGCAATAACATTAGAAGAGCTACATCCCATATTAACATGCATAAATTTGTTCCAACCCAAGTAATCTATTTGTTATTGGAAGTTTTCAACCAATTTTGACTGACTGATTCTTTCCCAGACTAATGGCGGATTGCAGAAGCGATTCCAATCTCAAAACCAAATAAAAACCCAACTCAGATGGAGAGCTATAGGCTAATTTATTTAATATCCGTTCTTTGTAAGGTGTTGGAAAAAATCATAAACACCCGATTACAATGGGTTCTATAAAATCAAAAACTTATCTGAAAAAAATCAGTGTGGATTTCAAGCTTCGCGATCAATACCATCTTCAAAAATACAATCACCGAAGCAATTTTAAGAAAGCAGCATGTATTAGCCATATTCTGTGACTTCAACAATGCTTTTGACTAGTCAACCATCAAAAATTCTCCAGAAATGACTCAAATGGAATATATGTTGACGTATGACAGTTTTCATAAAAAATTTTGCTGGAGCATCGCATATTCTTTGTTAGACTATGAGATCCTGTATCTAGCCCTCATGACATCATCAATGGCATTAAGCCTAACACTGTTTAATATTGCAATAAACTCTATTGTCAAATAATACATCCTTTAGTACTCAATTCCCTATTTGCTGACGACTTGGGATTATCCTTTGCACCCACTAAAATTAAAGTAATGCATTTCTGCCATAGTGCTAATCAGCTCAATATTATTTTGCATAAAAAAAATATTAAATTCTATGTCATCCACCAAATATTTAGGCTTGATATTTGATGAAAAATTAAACTTGAGAAGCACATCGACCACCTGAAAACTGCATGTTCTTGACGATTAAACCGTTTCAGGATGTTATCTCACATAGTGCAGACAAAACATTACTTTTAAGAATATATCGTTCACTAATAAAATCTAAATGCGGTTTCCCGACTTATTCATCAGCTAAAAAATCAGTACTAACATTATTAAACCCAATTAACCACTCAGTCCTAAGGCTAGTTATAGGCGCTCTTTGGTCGACATCTATAAACAATCTTTTTTACGAAGCAGAAGAATATCCTCCAGACCTACACCAATCCTATTTATTCCTAAAATTATACATTCATATTCACACAACCCCTAACCTGCCCATGTCTTCAACTTCTATACCTTTTAATCTTACTCGACCATATTTAAAATCCATGATCCATTATAAAGTTAAATTCAGTCTACACAATAAAATATGTACTTCATTACCTACTCCTACAGCAACAGCCTTTTACAATACCGCCGCTCTCGCTATCTTTTGACACCTCTCTCCTGGAATCATGTCGTCTTACTTCGTAGAGTCATTTACATTCCTCCTTTGAAGATTTAATAAAGAAATACAATCATTACGCCCATACACGTACGGTACCAATCGAGACAACTATTGTGGTTGTGCAGTATTCAAATAATCGTTTCCTGATACCACAAAACTTCAGTATCCTATCTAAGGAACTGTATGCAATTTCAATCGCTGTCGATTTGGTTATCGGAGAACTAAAAAATAATACTATTATCTGCACCGATTCCTTGAGCTCCGTTAGAAATCTCCAAAACAGATTACACCACTAACATTCCTATAGCCAACGCAACAGAATTTTCCGAAAAAATTATTCTCACCTGGATTCAGACACATAACAACGTGGGATCTAACGGCAATCCAGATGCAGCCACAAAAAAAGCATGTCTAATATCGCCTATTTCAGCTATACTAATTCTAATAAAGGACTTACTTCACAGCATAAACGAAAGATTTTCGAATTTGCAGAAATACAACATCAACTGGATAAAATCAGACGTTTGTCACAACTCGAACAGAAGAAATAAAATGGTGCTGCTCCGTGTATGCTCAGCCCACATAATGCTCACCCACAAATACGTATTTAGTTCCTTTAACTATTCCTGACTGCTTCTCCTTTGCCCTTTCTATTGCTCTGAACGTACAATCGCAAACTTGCAAATACTCTCTCAAATATTTTACAAAAATTCGTAATCTGCCCGTTCAACTAAACCAGGTGAGAATTAATAGCAGTATTTTTGGGAACAACCGGGTTGATTTTTTGGTGAAAGATTTTTCATATCTGTGTACTCTCATTGTATACGATTTATTTGGATCACCTATTTATTAAAAAATCATCTTAAGAGGAATACTAGAACATATTATGATCTCATGTGTTTACTACCTTACATTACAAATTTATACAACCTAAATTGGAGATAGGTTAATCGAATCTTCATTATCGCTATTTGTAAAATGCGTTGTAGGATACATCATCTTCCTTATTCGCTTGTTTTCAACAACGGAGCGCAGTTTATTTTTCGATCATACAGCTGTTACTTTAACATTAAGTACAACAGTAATTAGGAAATAACCCAAGCCAAAATTACACAACAGAAGAACAAATTGGGAAGAATTTAAACAAATAGTTGATGAATTTACCAACTAAAATGTAAGACTTAAGATAGGTGAAGATAAAGAAAATGCTTTGCAGAATTTTATTGTACTCCTACAGAAACGAGCATGGGCGAGTACACCAGATGAATCGGTGGGCTCCCAAATTATATACTGCCCAACAGAAATTCTAAATCAGGTAGCTAAAAAAAAAGGAATTAAGGAAGCAATGACAAACAAATAGATCATAAAAAGGAAACTCAATAAACAAACAAGGATAGTAAACAATTTATTACTCAAACTAAAGAACGAGAGCTTCACTGAATATATAACTTCCTTATCCCCACAATTGTGGAAAGCTACACGTACCCTAAGGCGCGGTCCACACTGGCGCGATACGATAAACGATACACGATACGATAAGTAAGTTGAATCGACACGGACCACTCATAGTAGTGCAAACTTTATGAAAGCAACTAATTTAGTGCACACTAGCGCGATCGCGATTATCGGTGTCGTGTCGATTAGGGCGACAAAACGTCCCGATCGCTTGGAGTGATTAGTATCGTACGACACGTCCGATAATAATGATGTCGGGTCAGCGAGAGGACATAGCATTTACTATTTCTTTTGTAAAATTGGTTGAGCAGAACCCGTGCCTATGGAATTAAACGTTAAAAAATTATTCCAGGACGGATTTGACTGGTGTTGCATGGAAGAAAATAGCCGAAAAGCTGAGGTAACAAAAAACTACATTCATTTTTATTTATGTATTTAACGTGTACATATGTACATTTTTGATAAGGCCTATGCAGAATATTTAATAAACGTATTGGTGTAAAAAAACATGAAAAAAAGTAGAAAATCGAGACAGCTATTTGAAAATAGACAAATTTTAAAATCTTAAAAAAATTAAGGAATTTGTCGTTTATAGTTCTCGAAATATTATTCATATTTGCGGTCATTTCACTAATAAAAAAAATAAGACTGCAATTCACAAAAAGAAACAATTTTTTGTTACGTGTATTTAGTGTAGATTATACACATCGCGGTAATAAATATAAATTTAATTAAAACTAATTTATGTTTCAAAATTAAATGATAACTAATTTATATTTACTCTGATGATGTGTAAGGCAATCTACACGAAATATATAAGTAAAAATCTTTTTCTATGTGAATTGTAGAGTTTTTTTGTGTGTGTTCCAGTTTTCAAATTTTTTACTATGTTAAAAGAAAATTATTCTAAAAAGTTTTATCTTTTTTTTCTAAAAATTTTTTTAACATTATTTTTTCTGGTTCCGTTTGTTTAGTGTATGGGAGATGTGAAGTTTTTACACATATGTCAAAAAAACCTTTTATTTTTCAAAAATCATATTTCCATATACTAGCAGAGTCAAAAGTTTATGCCGCTATCTACTATAATGATGCGAATCCTACATAACTCTTACTTCCAATAGAGAGCATTAACGTTGATTCCACATTTGAAAATATGAGGATTTTACTTCTGCAGAAAATATTTATGTCATCTAGGTAGCATGTCATTCTCGTTTTCTTCTTTTTAACTCTACTTCTAACCAGCTGAAACAAACCTAATATCACATCTCAGCCTGTTGGGTAAGATCAAAGTGCATTATCAGCTTAATATCTGATACACCTCAAACCAGACCTCTACTTTGGCCAAGAACAAAGTATAGTATTTGTTCTTATCAGCTTAATGTCTAATACATCTTGCAATGCAGGGTCAGTATATTAAACTAATTTTTGTAAATGGATGAAACTAATCTAATCGTGTATTTTGCCGTCCTCGTTCATTTCTTTAATTATACTCCTAACTAGACGAAACAAACCTAAACAAATGTGACCTAACCTAACCAACAAACGAGGTTTATTAACGCAAACAATTTTACATTCCGCAAAAAAAAAATGTTTCATTTCAAGTCAAAATTATAGAAATGTGATTTTTGAACAGAATGAATTATATAATCTAAAATAACTTGCGTAAACACCTATGTAAGTTTAAATTGCCGTTGTATTTCGGACATTCATAACTGTCGTTAGGAATAAAACTCCGTTCCGTTAAATAAGTTACGGTTTCGAAAAGTAAGTTAAGTAAATCCTAACCATATATTTATATCAAGCCAATAAATAAAAAAAAAATAAATCTATTATAAATTAATATACCGTTGTATAATTTTTAATTTAAACTGTAAATTTAAATACTCATTACTAACGTTGATAGAATGTACTTTGGTAATTTTTTAATATTTGGTAATATTTCATATAACTTGATAATAAAAGAAATTATTAGTTTAGTTAAAAATCTTTCATTAAAATTAATAAATCTAAAATATTCATTCGTAAAGAAAAAAAACCTGCAAAATAATGTCCAAGAATTATGAAAAATAACTGGCCATTGTTCGAATTGTTACTGAAAAATAATAATATAAATACTGCAATTATTGTTCGTTTAAGCTTTTGAAAAGCAAATAATATAACATTCGTATTAGTGCATAGTGATTAAATTTTCAGTTTCAAATAAAACATAAAAACGTAAAATTCGTACAAAATGAGAGAAATTGTACACATACAAATTGGTCAGGCCGGAAATCAAATTGGAACAAAAGTAAGTAACAATATTATTAGACAAACCGATTTGAATGATGCGTACTTACAGATTTTTAATATTAGACGATTTTTCTATGTAGAAATCATAAATATTTTAAAAACTCCGGAATTATTTTTACATTATATATCGTATTAAACGTATATTCGATGTCCAATTACATTAATTACGATGAAATTTTTTTCGAAAATTCGAATAAGTCACGCGATATATTTCTTTTCTAGTTTTGGGAAGTAGTATCCGACGAACATTCTATTAGTCCGCAAGGATATTTTTACGGCGATAATCCTCTCCAATTGGAGCGTATTAGCGTTTATTATAGCGAAGCAGCCGGTATGACATAAATAATAACAAAAACAGTGATATATAAATAAGGTTTCAAATTGACTGAATTAATTGTATTATTATATTTGGCTTCACAGGATGCAAATACGCTCCGCGAGCGATATTAGTCGATCTAGAGCCGGGAGTATTGGAATCAATTAGAAATCGCGAGTTTGGACAGATTTTTAATCCGAATAATTTCGTAGCCGGACTGACTGGAGGTGGTAACAATTGGGCTAAAGGTCATTACACGGACGGATCAGAATTAACCGGTGTAATTCTCGAATTAGTTAGGTGAGATTATTATTTATATATTTTGAAATAGGAATAATTTTTTTTTTTAAATATTTTCCCGATCATTATGATAACGCAATTTAGACGGTCTTCTGAATAATGAAAACGAGTATTTTTTAACAACATTCACTTGAAAGAATTTTTTTTCCCCGAAAAATTATTTATATTTAAAATTTGTCGGTAGTAACGTTAATTTTTACTTATTTTACAGAAAAGAAGCTGAAAGTGCAGATTGTTTGCAAGGATTCCAAATAGTACATTCGTTAGGAGGTGGAACTGGATCCGGTATGGGAACCTTGTTGATTAATAAAATGAGAGAAGAATTTCCGGATAGAATATTGAACACCCATTCTGTAATACCATCCCCGAAGGTACGAATGTATTTTTCGGATCATTTTTATTTTTAATGATATTTCGATTATTTTATACGCCCTTTTGCATGTCTTTTATTCAGAAATTGAAATTTGTAAATATGCGACGAAAGGTTTAAATTTTAGGCGCTGTAACCTTTTCCTTTTTATTTTATTATTTCAAAAATACCGATATATATATATGATATATTTCTATACATATGAAATTACAAGAACCGAATTAAATTTAAATTTATAATATAAATGATAATGATGGTCTTATTTAAAAAAAATTAGCTTTCAAACATCCGTTATAATGTTTCTCTAGAAAATATTACACCCATCGATTAATTATTAAATATTGATCGATATTGCAAAACACGAAATTCAATTAAATTTTTCACTATTTGTATAAGATAAGAATTTTAATGAAAATATTTTATTAAACTTCACATAAAAAAAAAATTAAATTCCGTATAGACGCGCATATACAAAATTATCGATAAATGTTTTCAGATGTCCGATGTAGTGGTCGAACCTTATAACACGACCTTATCGATGAACGAACTAATCGAAAGTGTGGACGAATCATTCTGTATAGACAACGAAGCCTTATTCGACATATGTAAGAGGACTTTGAAACTATCTAAACCGATATATTCGGATTTAAATCATCTCATTTCGTTGCCTATGTCCGGTATAACGGCTAGTTTTCGATTTCCCGGACAATTAAACGCCGATTTTAGAAAAATGGCCGTCAATATGGTACCATTTCCGAGATTGCATTTTTTCGTTCCCGGTTTTACACCACTTACCTCGGCCAAATCGCAAGGATTCGGCGCAATGTCGATTAACGAATTAACGATGCAAGCTTTCGACATGAAGAATATGATGGCCGCTTGCGATCCTCGTAACGGTCGTTACCTTTGCGTAGCTGTCATGTATAGAGGTCGCGTATCGACTAAAGAAGTGGAGGAACAGTTGAGCGCTATTCAACAGAGAAATTCGATGTATTTCGCCGACTGGATACCGAACAATTTAAAAACGGCCATCTGCGACATACCTAACAGAGGTCTAAGCATGTCGGCCACTTTTGTCGGTAATACGACCGCCATTAACGAAGTATTCCATCGAGTTGCGGACCAGTTTCACGCCATGTTCAATAGGAAAGCTTTTCTGCATTGGTACACGGCCGAAGGTATGGAAGAAGAAGAATTTACGAAAGCGGAAGGCAACCTGATGGATTTAATATCCGAGTATCAACAATATCAAGAAGCCAGCGGAGACGATGACGCTGAGTACGTCGAAGATACGCCGACAACTGTCGGAGCATCGCCGGAAACTGCAACTCCAACCGAAGCCGGTGCTTAAGTAGTAATCGTCGATCTAACGTATTTCCGAATTATTTATAAATTTTAAGTAGATATTCTGATTTCAAGTTGATAGTGTTAGATTTGAATAATTTCGAAATATGCGCGAATAAATTTAAATTGTAATTGGTTTTTTAATATTTAAAATGGAAAAATTACGAGCTCGCTCGAATTAAAAATTTACAATAAATTATTATCAATGGCTCCATCGGACAAATTATTTCGATCACATTATTATTAACTTAAAAACACTTAGCGCTGTAGATATTTTCTCGTGTCAAATTCTTTTATACGCCATGTATGCTCCAAGGAGAAAACCGATTTGCACGTTTCCAACATAACATTTTCCTCATCATTCATCATAATCTTTTCCTCTTCAGCTTATTAGCAACAACATTAAAGCTCATATTAAGTAACCACCTACATACATATATATATATATATATATATATTAAATTGTAGTGTGAATAGCAGTTGTTAATAAAGTGATAGTAATATTCATTCATTATAAAAAACTTTGACTTAGTAAATCGTGAGAAATTACTATTCAAATTGGAAGACATTGGTATAAAAGGTAAAATTAAAATCCGATTTGAAAAAAAACAGGGAAACGATTTTACAAATGCCAGGAAAACGGTTGTACGTTTACAAATGTCAGGAAAACGGTTGTAGGAAGTGGAACATCAGTAAAATTAGAAATTCCGGAAGTAATTTAATAATATTCATTATATATATATATATATATATATATATTGATTTTTATATATATAGATATATAAATAGGTTACATGAGATATTAAAATATAGTGGAGTATTTTCGGTTTGCTGATGATTTAGCAATAACGGCTGTGCATTCAGAAAAAAGAATGGCTGAACTGAATATATGAAAGTGATTGAGTAAATGTTAGTAAATAGACGTGTAATAACAACATAGTGATACAAATATAACAAAAAGAAACGATGTAAGTTTGAACTGCATAAACGAAAAATGATAATACATTCAAACGAAAGCGCGCATAATATAACTGTAGATAAGAAATGTTTAAGCATAAACTGTGAATAAATTTGTAAATTTTCTTCTTTGCTATATGTTTAATGCAATTCTAAGGATGCGATACTTTGCCAATACGTGGAAGATGTCGGTAATAGTCACAGTTCATAAAATAGGGAAACCGAAGTTTCATTATAACGGCCAATTAGCTTACTCTTCTCGCTATCGGAAGTCTTGGGAACCAATTAAACCCGAGATATGCTACCGAATCATCAATTTGGTTTTCGGCATAGCTACGATTCAACAATGTCACCGAATAGTTGATGCAATTTTATTAACTCTGGAGAAACACGAGGTTTGTTCCGTGATATTCCTTGATATCATGCAGGCATTTAATAAGGTCCGGCACCCTGGATTGTTATTTAAATTGTGACAAATTCTCAACGAAGATATTTATCTGTTTCTGAAATTTTACTATAACTCGTTTTCTGAATAATATCCAATCAGGTCGGTGCCGCAAGAAAGTTTGCTGGGTTGTATTACATTTATATTTCGGACATGCCAATCTCTAACGATTCGGTGACAATATATACTCACGTCTAATACGAATGTTACATATGCAAACGTTGTTGCTAAAAGTCACCTTAATCGACTAGAAAAGTAGGCAGGCCTTTGGCGGATATCGTTCAACCCAGTTAAATGTCGACACATTTTATTTACCAACAAAAAGGGTAAAGTGTCCAAATTCAAACTTGACACTTGGTAACTCGTAAATTTCAGATTCCATTCGCTTTCTCGGAATGCCTACGGATAAACGTTTAGCGTGGCATGACATGTAAGGGATAAACAGTTTATGGCCGTTGTTAGGACGACGTTTCTAGCCGTAAAGAGGAATGTCTATTTATCGATTATTGCTCCAATATGGAGATATGGGTTAGAATTATTTGGAACAACGAACATACGTCAAATAGAAGTCCAGAATTCTACGTACACCTTATTTTGTATCGAACGACACATTGCACACGTGAATATTCCATATGTAAGGGATATGTATACGGAACAGTACAGAATGTTCTATGAGAAACTCCAGTTCAACCGAAATCCCCTGATGCACCGAATATTCACTATCGATTTCCCATCCAGATCTAGCAGACGAGTGAAAAGGAAGAACTTCCTACATGCACTTCCAACTACTCGAGTGGGCTAAGTCAGGAGAATTTTTATACACTGCAAGGAGAAAAGAAGAAAAAGATAAATGAACAGATTTCTTCTTGAATTAGGTAATTCGTTGGAATTGTCGGATTAATATACATTTTCATTCCAATTCCACTTCAATCTTTCCTCCTCTTTCCTTCGTTCTTTCTTTTTCATGATCGACATTGTTTATGACAAGGAACTGGACAGTACAATAGAAAAAAAAAGAATCCAAAGCATTGTGTACATATGTATCGTACATAGATAACGCACAAATATTTAGAGACAAACGACTAACATGGGAAGTGCATGTTAGGACAAAAATTAAACAGATGAAGATCGAAACAAAAGAATTATACTGGCTTATTGGACGAAATTCAAAGCTCAGCACCATCCATAAGCGACTATTGTATCAACAAATTATTAAACCAATATGGACGTATGGTATTCAATTATGGGCATGTGCCAGCAAAACAAATATCAACAGGATACAGGCTAGGCAAAGCGTGATCTTGCGAGCCATAGTTGATGCATAATTCTCGCAACGATGATATTCATCGAGATCTGGGCGTATCTTTCGTACAGGAAGTCATCGAGGATTTCGCAAATAAACATGAACAGCGGCTGCAGCAGCATGTAAATGCTGAGGCTGTTAAACTGTTGGATACCAACGATGACATCAGACGATTAAAACGTATCTGTCGTGCAAATAAATTAAAATTCAAAAACTGTGATTGTAGCTATTGAGCTACAGGATCGCTCACGTTTGCATTTAGTATATAAGTCTGTGTATTAAATGAGCACTATGCTAATAAGAATACTTATTTAATCTGTATGATTAAGATTGTATTGTATATATATATATATATATATATATATATATTTAGAATCTTTACATCGCAATACGCACGTTGAGCTTATAGTGAAGAAGATAACATCGGTGATACCACCAGTGGCGTATGTACTTTAAGAACTTATGCTAGTGTAAAAACACAATAAAGACTGTATATATTATGTTTTAATCGAATCAAGAATAACAATATGAAATACGTAAGCGTGTATCCATAAGATAGATTATATATAAAAAAAAAAAATGTTTAAAACTAGTAATGAATAGACGAAGAAAATCAAACGAATTGATAAAGAAAGAAAATGCGTTGAAAAAGGACTGTAGTTAATGACAAAATAATTCGGAACAAGTACGGCGAACGAACAGATATGTTAAATATTACCATATAAATGAAGCATACAGTATGACCTTAATCTATATATATATATATATATATATATACATGACCTTCCGCAAACTACTGCGAAAAAGTTTATTTACGCCGACGACATCGCGTTAGCAGCGCAAGGGACATGTCTACCCTAGAGGAAGAATTGAAAGAAGATCTTAGAAATCTTTCACTATACTTCAAACGTTGGCGGGGCTTCAACTGAATAAGTCTAAAACAATTACGTCTTGTTTCCGCCTAACATCTCAACTTGCTAACACAGAACTTAACATCCGATGCAATAATGAAATACTGAAATATGAGCCTTGCCCCAAATATCTTGGCATAATCCTGGATAAGACAATTGACGTGTTCCGTAAGCATATCGAAAATACGGTAGCGAAAGTTAAATCTACAAATAACATTATTCAGAGCTGACTGGTTCATCATGCGGTGCCTCAACTTCTACACTTAGAACAGCTAGCTCTCGTTTACTCCACTACAGAATACGGGATTCCGATATGGTTGAAGAGTTAAAAAACTGGATACACAACTCAACACACAATGAGACTCATCGCGGGTACAGTAAAATCAACACCTCCGGTACTTGGCAATATTGTGCCTCCAGATCTCCGCAGAAAAACTACAGCCTTAATGGTCAAAATATGAAGCAAATCAGAGTCTCCCAATAAATGTACACGTGGTAAAATCGAAGCGGCTGAAGTCGAGGAAACCAGCGTGTATAACAGTCGACAAGCTTATTGCAGAGAAATTTCAAAGAATGGGTACAACTGAATCGAATTCGTACTGGACAAGGACGTTGCAACGATCTGCTAACGCGGTGGAACATAAAAAATGACGCTGCCTGTGATTGCGGCTACCAACATCAAACTATCGATCACATTGTTCGCAGTTGTCCAGGCAGAGCTTTTGACGGGACACTTCATGAAATAGCATTAACTTGGCTACAGAACTTAAAATAGTAGTCTTCCTGCATCATGCCACACGATATGAAGACCTGAAGTGGAAACATGTTAATTTTCTAGCAGTTTAACGTTCGCTAAGCGAATATGAAAAAAGAAGAACTTAACGGTTGTAATACGTAGTAGCGATGATGTTTCTTTTTTTTAAAAAAAAAAAAACAAGAAATATATTTGAACTTTATATTAGTCGATAGGAGTAGGCGAAATATTTTACTAATTTTCGATTCATTTTGTCAAGTTATTAACCGAAGTTTAGACAAAAATGATCGTTAAAGAACGAAAGAATTATTTGCGAAATTTATCACGCACACAATCGCCTTTCGTTATTAACGACTTTCATTTTCGAATTCTTACGGCGCTTTTAACTTTTTAATTTTATTGGCTTTTTACGTTCCGGTTGCATTTCGGTGGCCCAAAACCTTCGTACAATATCGTCGTCGTTTCATTCGACTCGGTTCTGTTCTTCCGGACAAAAAGACAAAGACAGACCGAGCATACCGGGACGGACGGTAATTTATCAATTGTTTACCGTCGGTCGCCCGAGTAACCGTTCCGGCGACCGTAATCTACTACCGGAGGAGATGATAGCGTTAGACGCATTTCGGTTGTACCGCTATTTTCGGATGCGCGAAACAAAATGAAAACCCACTAGGAAATATAACCAACTCAAACACGTAGATATATTAATATATATATATATATACGTGTGTATCGTATAAATGATGATGTAAAATAGAGAACTGGAACGATGGTTAAGAATGAGCGCGAATAGTAAAAAGGGGGAAAGGTTAGTAGGGAATAAAATTTGCAACGCTTAAGTTTGGGTACGTTTTATTTCCTCGTGACATCCCTAATAGCTCCATTAATTACGACTACAACGTCTACGGGTACGTATACGTACATACACACACACACACACAGAGTAAATAATAGTTTCCGGATTATTACAGATGTTATCCTCAGAGATGCGATGTTACCAGAGTTACCTTTTCATTTCTACGGATACTTTCACTCTCGATTCACCTTTTATTATCACGCGCGTTAACTTACTCCAGTTTTCTATACTACATTGTTAGAAATATTCAAAAAAGGCAAAATTCATATTTTACTTCGATAATGTTTCCTACGTCCGTTTAAGCTTTAAATATATATATCAAACATAATGCGTACATAAACATATTATATATATATATATATATCAATATCATCATCATCATCAGTGTATCAGCCCGTAGGCTGGTTCGCATACCAACCGCTTCCATCCGAGCGTGTCGTCAGTTTTTTTTTCTTTAATTCCGAATAAGTAGGCGCTCCACTTTTAGCACTGGACGTTGTTCGAGGTCTTCCACGTGGTTTTTTGCCCCATTATATTGCCTTCAATAACATCCTTCGGAATATTTTGATTCTAGTGTAATGCATGACCTAACCGCTTAAGTCGCCTCTTGCGGATATTTTGTAATATACTTCTTTTTTCATTTAATCATTCTAGTACTAGTTTGTTGTTAATTTTCTCTAGCGAAATAATTTTCTCTGTCTGTACTTAATTCGTTAATAGTCGCTGAAAGTGCTTTGGGATTTTCTGCTATTTAAACCTACAGGTGCAAATTCACTACAGTTTTATAATGTATGCTGCATTGTTTGTCTTGGATTTCCGCACTGGCACGCGGCAGTTCTCGTTATACTCCATTTCTCCACTAGATATCCGCATCTTCCCAGTGCGGTCATAATTCTATCGAATGTTTTTTCCACAGTTTCCTAGATAAATCCATCTGTTTAACTTCATTACTTGAGTCGACAACTAAATTGGACCTAAATTCTTTTCCCATGTTCTTTTCCATTTATTAAAATCTTTCATATCTTCTGCTCATAATTCATACATTGTCCAATGTGATTTTCTGAATTTGATAATACAAAATAACCTAATGTGATTGTTAATTAGACTATTAAATCGTATTACAAATATATATATATATATATATATATATATATATATATATATATATATATATATATATATGTATCTACTATAACCGCTAAACCAAACAGATAATTCATAAAGTAAATTCGAATTGCTGAAAATGTTTGATTTAACATTTTCATATATAACTGCTTCAAATATTGCTATTCAAACGATTGCACGAGTATTACCTATTGATCTTCATATTAAAAAACGATCACTTGTTTTTGAAATTAAAAGAGAACATATGGAATTATAAACAAAGAACATCTTAAACAAGTTGATTTGCAGATTTTTAATGAATTAAAATCAAAATATGATGCTCAAAGTAATGGTAAGTTAATTAATAAATTTTTTCCAGATATAATTAAACGTTTTAAAAACAAAAGGATTAAAGTAAATTTTTATGTGACACAGATCCTTACTGGTCATGGTTTTATCGGATATTTCTTGCATAAATTACAAATCATCAATGATGGAAAATGTCGTAATTGTACAACTAATGAAATAGAGGATGTCCAGCACATAGTATACGCATGTAGTAAATATAACCATCTGAGAAAATTGTATAATATCGATTGCTCTCTTAATCATAATGAAATTATTCTATTAGAAAAATTTCCTATTTTTAACTCGGAATTACTTAAGATTAAATATAGATATATTGATAGTCACTACCGGTAGCCATAAGCTACTTTCGCAGGCTACTCTATATTTTTTTATAATGTATATATAAATGTATTACAAGAAAAAAAATACATACATACATACATATATATTACCAGTTGCATTATATTATTATTATCCATAATAATATAATGCAACTGGAAACTAAAAGAAGAATATCGCTTGCCTGGATGGCATTTGGAAATTAGGAAACGTTTTTAAAAATAAAGAAATACCAAATAGTTTAAAAAGTAATGTATAATCAATGTGTGATGCCAGTCTTGACATATGGAGCTGAAACATGAAGCCTTATTAAAGGGACAGCTAGAAGTATTAGGAAAACCCAAACGACTCACGAGAGGATTATCCTCGGAATCAAGCTCAAAGATCGCAAGACGGTTACATGGATTAGGGAACAGACGAAATTGGTAGACGCAGTGGAGCGGATCACCAGGTTAAAAATGGAAATGGGCCGGACATTTAGCAACACAAAAGGATGAAAGATGGACTAAACGGGTATTACAGTGGTGGCCCATTGGCGTCCGCGAGGAAGACCTATAGCTAGGTGGGGTGAGATGATATTGTTAAATGGACAGGAATCAATTGGATCCGAGCCGCACAAGATAAGAGTCGTTGGAAAAGTTTGGGGACTGCCTACACCCAGCAGTAGGTTGATATAGGCATATCGTGATATATATTACCATGGACGACAAAACGTACAAATAATTCGATTATAGGTTAATTTAGAATTAAGCAACGGCTCTCCGATATTTGCAAAGAATAAATCTTAAAATACTACGGACATGTTACGAGAAAAGGAAACGACAGTTTAGAATAATAGATTTTAATTTACCGGTAAATTGAACAAGATCACGGGGAAGACTAGGTGGACGGTCACGGTAACAACGCTGAGCGGTCAAAGCCGAAACATGATAACGAACGAAAACCAGTCAAAATAGAAGTCGCTGGAGACCGTTGGTAAACGACGCAATACACAAGAGCTCACGATGAGCAGTTATTGCTCGAACGACTATTACCTAATGCCTAGTGTATACTTAATATATAATCACATCCCAATGCTAAACGCATTGTAGAATCGGCCGACTAAAAATCGCTCGAGAAATTTATCAAAATCGAAAACCGACTTTTAAACTCGCGATATCTCATTACCGATTAATTTTGATAAACTTTACGTTATTACATAAATCACAAAGCTAGACGTCTACTTTCGTCAACCCGAACACCACCATCTATTTTAGGACTCTTAAAAACGGTCCAAAACTCCTAAACCCTTTAACCACAATTTTCTCGATGAGTGTTTGGTTTACAAATACGACTATACTGTCCTTAAACGCGTATTTTACTCGCGCGTAACTTTCGTAAAAACTGTTTTCCCGAATTTTAAATCGTTCGCGATTTATCGTGATGAACGTGAAATTTGAAAAAAATTGAGTTACTCTTCTCGAGTCGGTTAAAATTTTTGTTGCGGTTTTTTTGCTTTATACGATAGATCTTATATACAAACTCCCATTTAAAAAGCAAGGATCGTTTAAAAATGTTTACGTCGCGCGCTATGCCCTGCCAAAGGTGGCGAGTTGACAATTTTTAAAAATTCGCAACTCGAAACCTGTCGATCCTATTGAAACGCGGTTTTTTATTTCGAACTCGTCACTTTAGTATCTATTAAATCGGTTCTCATGAAATTTTACAAAAATCGAAATTCAAAAAAGTCACCCCCCCAATTGTTTTCGAATTTTATTAGTTATTATGCTATTGCAGGCGAAGACAAATTCAACAAAACGGAGATCATAAAAATCGGCCCAGCTGTTCACGAGCTATAAATGTTCGAATAAGTCTGACTTTGTTTTTTAAGATATACGTGTATATTATAAATAGGGAGGAAATAAGAGATGTTGACAGGTAAGTATTCGAAGTATTATAAGATGATTATATAAAAAATGCGGAGAAAAGTGTTATAAAAGGAGGATACTAAAAAAAATGTGATCAGCATCGATGATAGATTATTAACGGCGATTAGGAGGAATAGAGAGGAATGGAGATAAGACGTTGCTGAAATAGAGAGTTGGTAAGACGGTTTAGACGTTAAACACACTCTACAAGTAGTTGTAGTGATAAAGCTACGGATTATCCTCAAGCAATAGAACGCGGGAAATTGCAGGGATATCGATTTGAATGTAGATTTTATATTGTGGCGCTATAAATGAGCTGGACCATCATTGTCGACGGATTTTATAAATCTATTTTTAATTCTTTTTTTTTCTTTTGTGCGTACTTACCTTTAATTTTCTAAAGTAGCCGCCGTGTAAACGCATGTGTCCGTTCAAAGCCGGAATATTTTTAAACTTTTTATGACATAGATTGCATTCTTCAGTTTTCTCTTCTTCCGGTATATCGGCCGAACATTTCGAAGTTTTTTTACTTCTCGGTTCTCTAGAATTTTTTTTATTAACCTGAAAAAAAAAAGTGAAACAACGTGATTGATTATTTTCGCGAGTTCAGAAAAATTTACTTCTTGTTTTATTGCATATGCGCCCATAAATATAATTAAAATTCGAATTAAGATAACGAATCATCCGGAGAAACAGTTTTTGAAATAATTATTTTAAGGAAAAAATTCGATCGAAAAATTTCAAAATTCATTTACAGAAAAACATTACAGGTGCCTTTTTACGATATTGGTCAAAAATGATTTTTTTGTTATAATTCCGGAGAAAATTCTACATTACGTGTGTAATGATTTTTAATAGTATGCGACTCGTATCTAAATTTTTTGCCTAGGTAATATATATAATATATATATATATTCTACATTCCAGCAAGATAGGGTTAAAAATAAACCACCCAAAAAACAAAAATAATGACTAACACAGGAAAAACAATAAATTCAGAGGAAATAGAACAGGTAGATGAGTATATATATATTAAAGTCAAAAAACAACAACAAATAAAGAAATGATGACGAAAACGGAAATAGTCAGAATAATATCTTTGTTTTGTGTTGCGTTAAATGGAATACTTCGAAACAAGCAAATGCTAATTAATCTGAAAAGGACATCGTACAGTCAATGTGTACTCCCAGTCCTTAAGAAAGACCCAAACGGCACACCAGAGAAAGTTGCTCAACGTCAGATTATCGGATCAGTAAACAAACGCACAGGTATATGAACCGTGTGAACCAAAGAAGTTAGATGATGCAGTGGCAATAATTGCTGAAATAAAGTGGAATTGGGCTGGCCACGTAGCCCAAAGAGATGACAACAGATGGTCAACGCGGTTCATACAATGGTGGCCGATAAACAAAAAAAGAAACCCGGGTAGACCACAATTAGGGAAAGCCTTCATCCCGAAATGGATAGATAAAGGCATATCGTGATATATATATATATATATATATATATATATATATACGTATACAATTGTATAACGTGTTACAGGTTGTTTTTTATAAGTTCATTTCATTATTATTACTATTTTTATTATTATTCTCCTGCCATGATTCGATTTTATCGTTATTATATATTATTCGTTATAATATTATTTAAATCACGAGTTCAGTTTACACTCGTAATCGATGAGTAAGGCTTGATTCACACTATAGGCAGTTACTCGCCGTTTTAATCACACGTTATCAAAATTTTACGCAAAATTTATTATGCAGTTTGGCTTTTTACATGACTAGATAATTTCCGACGTTTATATATATAAATATTTTAAAAATTGAGATGATCCTTGTCAACTCCTTAAAATGTCCGGAACCATTACAGGGTGAACCGGAAGCGATAATTGGAATAGTAAACGATACGAGGATACACAAACCTTAACTAGATGGAATACCTTGACTTCGGAAAAATATTCTCAAATGAGGGTAAACATTCGCACTATCGGTAACGATCAAGTTTCGCTCCAGTCGCGATCAATCCGAAAGAAATTATTATTATTATTATTATTATTATTATTTATGTTAAACATTTAATTTATCTTTTTAATTTCATTTATCCGTCGCTGTACAAAAATGTGTTGAAAGTAATGCAAATTTTTGAAATTTATAATTTCTAGTGATTAATTAGTATAATTATTAAACAATTAATTAAATATTTCATTAATTTTAAATACAAAAAATTAAAACGGGTTTTTTATTAAAAGCAGAATATAACCGAATTTGATTGTTGCCGGTTCAAGACTGAAGCCTGATCACAAGTGTAAACGTCGTGTGAGCGTGTACCTATAGTGCGAATCAAGCCTTAAGAGATGATGTTCCTCTCCCTTTTAAATCTTAAATCTGAGTTATATTTTGCAAAAATTCGAGAGCTGGACTGTCGTAAGAATTCTAAAAGAAAAATTACGTTCGAAATGTTCATTTATCTCCGTACATTAAACAGATGGCATAGACAGATAATGTTACGAATGAAGATGGTTTAACTGTCCAAGCAAAAACAGTCACTTCCACAGAAACGTAAATTTGAATGTAGAAATATTATAAAACGCAAGCACCTCAATGGGTTCCGAAAGTTAAAACAGACGGCAAATAAAAACATCATGAAAGCCCGACTCGCTACAGGTGGAATTCAGGAAACAAAAACAGAACTCTATTGATCGCCAAATTTCGTCCGGGAATGGGATAGCTAAAAAGAACCTGTAGTTAATATTTGCAATAGGATTCGTTGATTCATTCGATCTGCTAGTTAAGGTTTGAAACGCGATGTATGGTGTATCTTTGCAGCGTTTACTATTCCAATTATCGCTTCCGGCGTGATTATTAACCCACTCAGAAAAAATGCCCTCTCTACTATAGGATTCGTGACGTTTTAACGCTGACGAAGTTGGACATTTTAGCGGATTGACACGGAATGTAACAATTATTCAAATGTTTACATAAAAACGTTGGAAATTATCTTGTAACAAGCCAAAGTGTATAATAAATTTTGATATAACTGAAACGGTGAAAAGTTGCGATAATCTCGGTTATTGATAGAATGCTTGCTAATTCCTCAGCGGATAAAATCGTTAAATTTGGAGTCTCGTCGCATTATTGTTAACGTCATTCAACTATAACGTGTGTCGTTGTAACAGTATGATCAGCCTTCTACGGAGTATTAAATTTTTTTAGACAATATTACACATTCGGGTGAGTACATCACCGCTGTTAGTGTAATCGTTCAACAATATCATTTTCTCTTCTAGAATTTTTAACAGTTGGGTCTACGTGTAAGTCAAAATAAATTGCAACGTCTATTAATATTTCCCATACATTAGCCGTGTTATTAAAGAAATAACAAAAAAGTAAAATATTGAAAAGTTACCAAATATAAATTTACACTTAAATACTGAACAATTAACAAAAAACAATATTCAATACCTTTAAGAGCACACTATCAGCCATCGATTTAACGTTATCAATAAATGAGATCCGGTCCTACGCCACGCGATCACTATTTAATTTTTCTTCAAATGTATAAGATCAAAATCGTAACTAATAAGCCATCGCATTGGCTAACTGGAAAGGGAAAATTAAGTAAATTCCGCGACAGCTGTGTAAATTTCACTTTAATACCAACTTTGATAATATAGGTTCAGCGGCCGATATTTTAAACAATCAGATAGATGGAACTGCGGAAAAGTCATGGCTAGTTGTGAAAACTATCTTACAAAATGGAAGAGAGCGGAAGGTATAACCAAGAAGATTTTAATATGCTATTAACAAGAAAGAAAAAATTAAATTATACTATCGATATACTGGTTCGTAATCTGCCACCGTGGCTGGAAGGAACTTCTCCTCCATTCCTCTAAAAATCTGATGTCAGATATAAACACCTGTTATATATTACTTTAACAAAATTTGAACTGATAACTTTTACCTAAAAGAACAAGACAATAATTATTCCTATTCCCGCTTTCCGAAATAACCAATACCTCCTGTTGGTATTCTATCCAGAAAGTCATGATACCGCGTGGAGATTGAAAATTATAACTGCTTTTAAAGATGGGATTGAAAAGGCGGCTAGAGTATAATGAAACTTTCTTGCAAACTGCTCGATCAATTTTCGAGTGGGAATAACTCAGTTATAGGATCTTTTTAATAGAAAACGGTGTCCCTGAGGTAGCGTACATTCTGATCTGAATAAATATCGTTATTGATTATATTCCATCGTCGATATCAGTCGTTGCGGATGATGTTAACGTCACATTACAAATGACAGACTTTAGAAACGCCCAAAGCCCATTGTAAAGATGTTTATATCATTTACAGGCTTGGAGCACGATTAAGGTATTACAATTCCTTCTAAAAAAAAAACCGAAGGAAATGTTTTTTTTTTTTAAACGTTCAGACCAAGCTAGATTAGTTTAGCCTGCATTAATGATGTTTGTTTTCCAAGGCTGGAAACAGTCGTCGAAGGAATATACCCTCAGCATACGCAGATTATACATTCGTAACTACTAAACAATCATCCGGCATGTATACGAGGTTCGCTGTGTTCTGCTGACAGTTCAGGGTATTGTGCTGACATGCCCGGGATATACGTTTAATGTAACTATTAAACGATTTTATTATTAAAGCAGAATTATACAATTATTTTAAAATAGTTTATATAGTCGTTGTGCTTACTTTTAACAAATAAAAAATTAAGATTTCGTTTATTTTTTTATATTTCTACGTCAATGTAGCCATCGGATACAAAACAACCGCCCACTCTACGATGACGTTTGGAATCGTTTTTTTTTTCTTTTTTTCGAAGTGATATAGTAAACTATTTGATATCTTTCATCGATTACAATCTTATAAATCGATTAAAATACTTCAGTTTTTCATATTGCCTACGTAAAATGTCTATTTTAAGTACGCCTACAAGAGCGCTATCTTTAGTTTAATATGTAAACATTCGTTTACTATAATGTCTGTAAGGAAGCGCTATACGTAACAGAATGAATACTAGTGGAATTTTATAAAGGCGTGCGAAACTAGCGAGTTTAAATTAAAAGTGGATACTGATGGATGTGTAGCCGAAACAAATTATAAGTGTATTGATAAACTGTACGCGCGTACACGGGGTAGTTCCTTGCAAGGTATACTTAAGTTTGTGGAAGGATGCAAAACTACCAATAGTACGTGTTCATAGGCGGGTTTTTTTCTTAGAATAACTGAAAGTAACTTAAAAATATTATTGACGAACCCAGAAGTATTAATAAAATCCAATTGTTTTTCTATAGAACAATATTTAACACAAAAGCGCACGAAATGGCCGGGGCATGTGACGCGCATGGGGAATGAACGAATATCCGAAAGGATATCGGCATATTAATATACGGGGAAAAGACCGTGCTGACGTCCGAAACTTCGGTTACAAAAATGTTGTAGCGCAAGACCTGAAGATTGCAAAAAAACACCAACGTCTGTCGACTGGGAAATTTCGGCGTAAAATCGTCTGAAATGGACAGCGTTACACTTAAGACAACTGTTACCAGCAGGACATCAGCTGTAATGAACAAAACGAAGAGAATACAGAAGAATGGTAGTCACAGTGACACGTTCGAGTGTACTGTATGTAAATTTGTCACAATATACCGAATAGGACTACCGTGATCACTAAACTGCACTCTAATTAGAGGATTTATTTTATTATCGTATCAATTACGCGCTTATTTAGAGATATCCTGCATTATAAATTCACGTTCGACAGCCAGTTTTCTGCGCCTTCTTCTAGTGAATGTAGCCCAATCAGTCCTTTATTAAAGCTATTTACTTTACACGAATTTATAAAGTGTGACATCGTTTGGATCTCGCCACAGCTGCACAGCTCCGTTTCCGACAGTTTCCATTTGTTCATTAAAACTTCATACTCGAAAATCAGTGAGGAGTAGAAGAAGAAGATATATATATAAGCCTTCACTTCTCCAAAAATGCGGCAATTTTTAGTTTTTTAATTTAGAATTTTTTCATGTTTTTGCAACTTCTCTGCCGGTGAACGAAATAATGAAACAATGAAGAGCTGCGGTTTAATTTCTGGTGTAGCGTTATTTACGAAATTTAGTACGTACGTTAGTCGACTCTGTAACATTAAACGTGATATACATTATTATTACTATAAAGTGCCGTCTCCGGGTCGGAGGTAGGCGACTACTTACCTATACATATTTTGTCGTGCAGTGTAAGTAGCGTAAAAGGACAATCATAATATGACGTTAGCGTATATATATAGATACACAAAACCGGAGAATTGATTGTAATCGCTTTATATACAGTTACGCGTTTTTTTTTTTTTTGTAGTATACTGCGCGCATATGATGTTGTGTTGTACGTGGTGGTTTGCCATTGTCTTCCACGCGATAATAATATTAGGGTTATTTATATTTTTAATCGCCGATCGTATTCGAAGTCAGATACGAAGTAGTATAGAGTATAATTCTTAACACGTGAAATTTTAACGCAAACAAAATTTTTTGACGTGAAATGTTTTAATTTTAAAAAAATTTGTACAAGATACATTGAAAATTATCCACAGTATACCTAAGAAGTAGTATTGTATAATAAACATTTGTAGATACGAAGTAGTATAGATTATTTAACCCTTTCACAGTCACAACGTTCATGGTACATGAAATTTTAATGCTGAGAACATTTTTTATTTCCCGACCGATGTGAAATGTTTTAATTTAAAAAACATTTGTACAGAATACATTAAAAATTACCTATAGTTCACCTAAGATGAAGTAGTATTGCCTAATAAATACTTGTGTAAAGTTTATAATTTTGCGTCAAAATTATATAATGTACGATTGAAAGGGTAAATGAAACAGTATATACAGTTATGTATGTATTTGAGTGTGTGTACTTATGCGTTAGTACGTACATGATCGTATTTTATAGCTCCGGTTCAATCGCCGTTTAATGTTATAAAATTTTCTTTATTATAAACGATTTTGCGTTATATATATAATAAATTCGTAAAATGTGTATAATCATAAGAATAAAATCTTGACTTGATATATTGCTACTATTATTATTATTAGTATATTAGTATTAGTATTATTATTATTATTAATATTTTTTCATTCGTTAAATGAATCGTGATATAACTGTCGAGATTTCGCTATTAATTCTAACGTACGACGCGGTATACCAGTACAATATACAAACATTTACCGGAGCGATTGGTAAATGTTTTGATATTCAGGTTAGGTTACTTTAGCGATAGGAGGAAATCTAGTCGAAATTAGGAACAAGCCTAGTTAAAGCGCAAATATAATCGATCGGTAAATGGCGGTAACTTGAACCAGCTTAATTTGAAGGTAAAATTGAAGAGCTTATAAAAGTCTTCAACGTGATACGAACGAAGCGAGTCAGAGTACATTCGGCTGTGGCTGTAGGATTGAACTGAAGTGAACGATATTAACGTGAAATAACTTTATAAACGTATTGCCGTAACGATCGCTGTGTAACGATAATGTAAGACGAAAGCTCGATAAAGTAATAGAATCCAAAACCAACCACTTCTTACCACCGCCGACCGAGCAAAACTATTTACACATTGCTGTTATCGTTGCTGTTGCTATTGTTGTTAACGAATACCTACGAAATACAGTTAAACTCCAGACGGCGGATTACAAGTGGTGAGCCGGCAATAATTATGCAAATATTTCCTTCTATCCGGTTAGGTTATAGTCGCTATTATACGTATCCCTTTTATGTGTACGTTTGTATACATCGTATTTACATAAGCGTACAAGCTGTACAGGCGCTTTTTGGAATACAAATAGCTAAATTTTCGCCATCTTTTAGGGTACCTTTAAATATTGTATCCCATTTACTAAAGCGTTCTAATTTTATATTAGCCATTCTATAGTTTTCAGTTTTCAGGTAGAAGAAGATCGAACGTTATACGCTTATCGGTAGTAATAATAATAATCAAATCAAATTTATTCGAATATAATACGCAACGTTAGAAATTTCCAATGTATTTACAATTATTTATTGGAAACATTTACACACGTGTGCAGGTTTAAAGTACATACAACCATATACAAGTATATATATATATATTTAGCAAAACAAAATAAAATTGAAGTTAATCACTAAAAAATTTTACTACACAAACACGAATACGAAGCTTTCCAACTATTAAGTCATTTTCAAGCTATATATATGTATCTATATGTATGTGTATAAAATATAGATAATTATATACATCGGTCAATGCGCAATAATCTACCGCGAATAAATAGGTGTAAGTATACAAAAAGACACGCACACCAGCGCGTATGCATCAACACGAGCATATACATACGCGCAATACACAATTAAGTCGACGTGTATATTTACATCGGTGGAAATTGTAAGAACGATTACTTTAAAATACAATTTAAAAAATTTTCCAATAGGATAAGTTTAGCGAATAAACCGCCGAATAATTTACCGTCCTCTTCCAAGGTGTTGTCGGTGATACCGATTACATTAATTTTCTGAGCCGTTGAATTAAAATTAAATTTCTAATTTCGAAATCGCCAACTCCTCCTCTATGCGGAGGATGTTTAAAAACCAAAAAAAAAATATCAAATTTATATCATCGGAAATTATAAAAAAAAATTTCGTTCCAATTTTTTCGCGACGTACCTTCCCCGTTATCGCGGAGATTTAAAATTCTAAAAGCTTCTATTATCGATATATAAGAAACTACTACCAAATTTTCGGAAATTTATCCTTACCGTGTATCGAATGAGAATACCTTCTAGCGATAAATTATTAATTTACCTAATATAAAAATAAAACCTAAAAAAAAATTGAAACGTACAGTCTTCCGATCTTTATAAAAACTTACCACTACAATCATCATCATCGCCATCATCGCCATCATCGACGTTAGTACAGTCCCAAGACTGGTCCATTGCCACTATAATCTTTCCCGGCCTTCTGCAGCTTTTTTGGCATTATTTAACCCGCTATCTTTTAACAGGATTGTCATAAACGCGTTTCTCGGCCTTCCACCGGTTATTTTTTCTCGGATTTTACCTTCGAGATTATTTCGGAGTATTCCCTCTGGCCGAAGTGACCCGTCCAAGTGTTTTTTGTTGATCCGCATTTTATAACGACCTTTTTCTCTTCATTTCTCGTAGTACCTATTCATTTTGGTATTTTTCTACCCAGCTTGCCCGTTCCATTTTCTTCAAAGCCCACATCTCGAACGCGTGTAATTTATTCTTATTTAATGTCCTCAAACACCGTAAACGGTTACGGACTACACGTACATCTTCGATATTCTTTCTCGTACTTTCAACCGAACTTAGTACGTCTTTCTTGAAACGCATATTTTGCTAGTCCAATTCTATATAATTAATTTCCAGTATCGCTATACATCAGTTATAATCTTATCGGGGTATTCTCGACTTGCTCAAATATTTCTCCGTCAATTTTTTTATGCAAAGTGTTTTTTCCTAAAAATCGAATTCGAAAAAATAACTACGAAATTTCTGTGTGGATGATTTCTCTATTTAATCTTTTATTTATTTCATTCTATTTAATTTTTTGTTCTTTTATTCGACATTTAAATTATAAAAAAAAATAATCGATTTTCTTTCGTCCGATTTATTTCGAACGAATTTCGTAAATAAAAACGCGAACTGGTAAATTTGACTGTAGCGGCACTTTTTTTCATTTTGATCTACGCAAACATACATATATAAGGGATACATGCATATATATTATACATATATCGTACGATTTAGGCGTGTGCTCGAGCGTTTTCATATACTGATTGTTTAGTCTTCCGTAAAATTAATTTCCAGGCGACCGCACCGATAGAAATGGGGGTGGTTGGTTTATAGAAATTTTCCTTTGTTTCGCGAATTGCGTACGTCATGCGTGATGTGCTCTATACGGTAAGCTTCGTTAAAAAGGGTTCAATCGGAACCAAGAAGAGGCTTTACGCAATCTGCGATGACTAGTGCGACACTAGTCATCGTAAAAGGGGAGACCCTTTTTGTTTTCGATAATTTTCTCAAGCACACGAACCCGAAGCATTCGACCGTATATGTAAATTGTCTTTAATTAACTAACTATTTCCTTTTGACGAATTTTTTCCGGTTTTTTAAATTTTAATCAAGCGAAATTATCGCAAACACGCAAAGATAACAATTTTGACCCTTAAAATATAGAGCAAAATTTAGGTTCACATATATATATATATATATATATATATATATATATATATACATATAAAATAGTAAAAAAAAACCATGATTTAATTAGAGATAAAAATAAGAATATCTCTGGCCTTGGACAGTTAAATAGTTTTCAGAAATAAAAACATATCAAATATAAGTAAGCTGTACGGTCCTAACGTATAGAGCTGAAACATCGAGTTTTACCAGAGAAACAGAATTAAGAAAACCTAAATGACACACGATTAGAATTACTCTTAATATCAGACTCGAGAACCATAAGACAACGAACAAAATTACCGGATGCGATGGAACGAGTCACCCCAGGTTAAAATAGATTTAGGTAGGACATATTGTAAGATAAGACCATGATAGGTGGACTAAACACGTGATGCAGTAGTCGCCGTTTGATTGTCGTAGTACACCGGGAAGATCCATAACTAGGTGGAAGGATGATATTGTGAAATGGATATGAATTAATTGGATTCGTGCCGCACAGATATAGAAGACGTCGAAAATGTTTTGGAAATATGCCTGTACGCCGCAATGGGGGTTTACGCGCACCATTCGTTCATTAATTTATCCGCCGGAACATGTAAACAACGCAAAAAATACGCATAATAAGCCGCGTATGGATAACTATATTTTTATATTAGTGGAGTAGTATGAACTAATTATCGATGGATAGGCCCCCGACTCGCAGCCATGTTTGATGCCCGTACATGTACAAACTAATGGCACAAGACAAAGGCCGAAATAACAGAAAACACATATAGTAATTTCCGTGTCAAAGCGAGACGGATTACAGTATGACAATGGATTTAATCAATTAACGTCGGTCCAGATTAGAAACTGATATCACGAAGCTGTTTCTTTCTTTGATGGCTGAAAGTAAATGTTATAAAACTTCAAACGAAGATGAAATACCGAATAAACCTCGAAAGCCGTTGAGAAATTTACCCGAGTATTACCGTAGATAAAACATTTACTTATAGACAAGATTTGAAAAAGTTTCGGTTAACCCTTTCACGTCCATACATAGATCCCACAACCATACTTTTTTTTTAGGGGGTTCTGGATGATCAAAAATGATTTTCTAAATTCGTATATTTTTGAAGATTTAAGAAAAAAAATCGATTTAATATGTAAAATTTACCGTATAACCAAAAGTATACAATGGGCATATGTGTTCGGTAAATTAATCTCGAAGAAGTGGCGGCGTTACTTTAATAATAAATGAACATATTAAATACGATATCATTAATGTTCCTTCTTTACATTGTGTGCAAGCTGTAGCTATTAATCTCTACTTAGATAATCCCAGTGACACTTCTAACAGAACTCTTGGTCGCCATCATTCCATTATATTTTTGTTTGCTGTATATAAGACCCCGAGACACACAACCCGAAATTGTATAACGACATTTCTGCAGCTAATCGTCGAGTTATTATAATTGGTGATTTAAACGCGAAAGCTAAACTCTGCAATTGTTTCGTTGACAACGCTGCCGGTAGAGTACTTCTTAATGCCGCAGAAAAAAATGAGCTGCAGATAATGGCTCCATGTGAACCTACTTACTTCTCGTCTCAGAGTTGTAGACCAAGTGTTATAGATTTAGTACTAGCTAAAAACATAAGCATTACTACTCCTACTTCTATTAATTGTTTGTCGTCTGACCATAACCCTATAGGTACAGTCATCTATGCCAATAATAAGACACCAAAACTAATTCCTGATTACATTAATGCTGATTGGGAAAGCTTAGAAATTACATCTCTAATAATATTAAACTTGTTCACTCTATAAATAGTCCTACTGATATTGATAACAACCTCAGCGACCTTACCAATCTGATCAGAGAGGCGAGTCAAATTTCTATACCATTTAAAACACCGAACTATATACGAGCTCTGCCGGCATACATTATTATTATCGGGGTTAAAAATAAACTTCGTAGAATGTATACGAGACGTCATTCTTCTAACACTGATTGCCGTTCTATAAAAAAACGATTAAATCTATTTACAAAGTTAGTGCAAATTTTATTGAATAAAAATTTAAATGATAAAGTTGCTAACACCTTTTCCCAACTAGCTACTAATGATAACAGTCTTTGGAGGGTTTGCAAACGATACACTCAACGTATTGAAGCACTTCCACCGCTTTATGACAATCATCTTAATAGGTATGTTTATTCAGATAATGGCAAAGCTGAATTCTTGGCTGGTTACTATTTCAACACGCATAGTCGAAATGCCAGTTTATCGTCCAATTATCAGAATAATAAAATAAGACTTGCCATTAAAAAATATATAACCTCTCCGAAATTCATATCCCAGCCACTACTTACTTCACCAAAGGAGGTGCTTAAATACACTCAATCATTCAAAAACAAGCATTCAGTTGGATAACATTCCGTCGATTATCCTAAAAAAAAATTACCGTTCAAAGCTATTGTTCAACTCACTAACATTATCAATAGTATGTTTAAACTAGAATACTTTCCCTCTAACTGGAAAGTAGCAAAAATTATTACTCTTCCTAAAACTGGGAAAGATTGTTCATCACCGGATAATATTCGGCCTATAAGCTTGTTGAGTAATGTAAGATTGCCGAAAAAATTATACTGAAAAGATTACGTGTTTTCTCAGATGAAAACAATTTATTACCAAAAGTACAGTTTGGTTTTCGGCCAGGTCATTCTACAGCTCATCAAAATGCCAGAATAGCAGAGCATATTACTGACAACTTTAATTGTAATAAACACACGGGATGGTTCTATTTGACGTGGCCAAAGCATTTGATACTACTTGGCACAATGGCATTGTATATAAAATGATTGAATGTCCAAAATATCTTATTATGCTCGTTCTAAGCTATTTAAATAATAGATCATTCTATGTGTTAGTAAACGATATATTATCCTCCCGTCGAACATACTTAGCAGGAGTACCTCAAGGTAGTGTACTTGGTCCATTCCTATTCACTTTTTATTTATATGATATTCCTACAATAAATAACACAGAGAGGTAGCCTTGTACGCAGATGATACCGCATTATTCTGTAGTTCTTATATTCCAAGAGCTGTTACGAATAAATTACAATTAGGGGTGGATAGGTTGATTCGATATTTTGCTAAGTGGCAGATTGCCATCAATCCTACCAAAACTCAGGCAATGCTGTTTACTCGTAGGAGACCACTCTTACCCTCCACCTTAATGGTTAACGGTGTAAATGTAGAATGGTCAGATCAAATAAAATACTTAGGTGTTATTTTAGATAAAAGATTGACTTTTATCAAACATTTAGATTACGTGTCAATCAAAACGCAACGTGCCATTTGTTCTATTTATCCTTTGTTTAAACGCAAATCCGTCCTAAATGTCAATAATAAATTAATAATATATAAATCGCTCATTAGACCAGTTTTATGCCTGTCCTGTGTGGAGTTCTATTAGCAATTCTAGTTATAAGCGGCTTCAGTTGATTCAGATGCGTTAGATGTATACTCAACGCTCCAATATATAGTAATATAGTGAAAATGCATGAAAAATTGGAACTAGCTATGTTAAAAGATCACGTGTTAAAAGCAACTTTTTTAAACAGTGTGTTACACATGATAATGATTTGATAACGGTGATTGGAAATTATGATTCCAAGCAGTTAAGAATAAAATATACTAAATATAAGCATCGCAGGCTGAAACATAATTTGGTTTAGCTTGTTAAATATGAATAATTGTTAATATTTGTTTTAATAGTATTAAGTATTTTTGTTTATTATCATTATCATTTTATTTATCGCTAATTTCAACGGTATTGCTTTGCATATTTTCGCAGGTTTTTTAGCATTAATTTTTCCTGCATTTAGTATATACTTAAGTTGAATCTTCATTCGTTAAAAATTCATGTTTCTTCTCTTACGTTTATTGTTACTGCGGTAAGTTTTTATTTGTAACGGTACACAGTTTTAAAAAATTTCTGTTTGTTTTAATTTGTAATTTATGTGAAATATACGTTTTCTTCTTCTTCTTCTTCTTCTTCGATTTATAATTTCAATTAACAACATCGGGTACAAAATTTGTTAAATGATCAAATTAGAAAACAGGTGTGTATCGAAAATAATACATTGGGAATGAAAGAGTTTAAAGCGAGAATGGTGTCCAGGAAGTATCAACGTCGACGATTGTTTAAAAGTGTAACCCAGCGTTTTTAAGGCTAAACAGCGCTTGTTCGTGAACTAAAGCAACGCGACTAATTACGGTCGCGATAAATTTAAAACTGACAGCACGCTCGCGAATATCGACATCGAACTATTTAAAACGAAAGTCGGTAGTTAAGAAGCGAAATATAAACCAGATCTACCTATAGATCGGTAAAAGGGGTAAACGTCTCAGAATAAGAAAACTCGCATGTCTAGCAGCTGAAGAATTAATTGTTAACAATTAGTATAGTCAAAACGATTGGAAAAATGAATTGCGGTCAAGAAGTAAAGAATTCTCTCGAACGTCCGCGCTGGAAGTTTTACACGGTAGCCATTTTTTTTTTTTTTTTATTAGATGTATTAGTGTTAAAATCTTGGATATATAAAAATTATAATAGTTTAGACTACTGTCTGTTAAGGCTGCTTCGTTAACCCTTCTTATAAAGACAAATAACTGACATTGGATATCGGACGAAGAAATTTGTTATATTCGTTCGATGTTCGCTACAGTTGGATTCTATTTGTCTCGGTTATGAGTCAGTTGCTTGTTTCTCTGAACTATCGACGTCTCTAAGTTAGCTTGACATCCAGATGTAGATCCAAGTACTTTGGCGCGGTATTAGCAACTGATGCATTCTGATTATTTATACAAACGGCATATAAACGCCAAGGTGCCATGGATATTCCAATCATTCGTTAACTACACCGTTCAAAGCTTGTCGAAGGTTTATCGTTGCTTCGGCTTTGCAGTCATTGACAGTATTACTGTATAGCGTTGTTGGTTATGTCTCTATCGTACGCGATAAGATTTGTACTAAGATGAATTTGGTCGATAAAAGAACGATAAGAAAGAACCCAAATTGAATATATATATATATGTTGATGGTTTGAGACTTTTAATGGGCAGTTTCACGCATAATTTGGATATTTTCGATAATAGCGTCGTTATTGGTCGACGAGAGGTTGTTACATTTTTTTTTTTGCTGATATTCCTGAAGCATAATAAATTGGGTTTATTTAAAAGGTTCAAGCCTGTAAAGCTTTTTCTCTTGTATGTCTGACTCTAAAGCCGAGAAGGTCGTAATCGAATTTATTACCTAGCTTGTGAAATAGTTCTAGACAGTCTTTTAAAATTATTTTAAGTTCTTTCTTGCTTAGTGGATAGTAAGCAGAGGTGAAATTAATTTTCCCTATTGTTTTGTCGAATAGTTATGAGTTATTTGTATGCCATTCTGTTGTATATCTTATATGCGTTCGATAGTATTTCTAACAATTACTTCTCTACCGAGCACTTTCCGTCTGCATGAAGCATCATTGTATAATGATTTTTAAGTTAGAGTCTGAAATAAAGGCTATATTTCGTTATTTATGAACTGCTCTAATTTGTATTTCCGTTTTATAGGTCGAATGCGTTAATGATTCTGTCGTTTTAGTTTTGCTTTGATTTAGTTTTCGGAAAATAAGTAGTTTTATTTTAAATCGTCCGTAAATATTTTCTAATATCTTCAAAGCTTTTTCTCAGAAGAGCGTTTCGTCTTTAGGTTGTTCAATTCTTTTGATCGGTGTTACAGAGTGGTTTCTGCAATCGTCGTATCGTTCGTTGTTTGTAAGTTGATTAAATATACTGGGTAGCCATTCCGGTTTATGATGTGGTTTCCGTTCTAGTTTGCACATTTTCCATTCTCTTTCATCTTTTTCTTACAATATTTGAGCCGTACGACTGGCTCCACATTTTACACATAAACAGTAGTGTCGAATGTGTGTTGACACATTTTTTACAACGCGAAAGTTCATTTTTGACTTTAATGCGGAGTAAACTTCGTGTACTACATCTCACTACTACACTCGTAGACGATATTAAAAAAATGAACGAAGCAATTTTAGTTAAACGCATACGAGCAAATTTTTCAAATCATCTGACGGTGTCGGGGAAACAGTATTAACTGGTCCAGATCAAATTCGGTATTTAGGCGTTATTTTTGCATATTCAGCGTATTAATACGAAGGCGAATAAATCCATTTGTTCCCATATATCTACCATACGTAATAAACTTATTATTTATAAAACACTAATACGTTAGATATTTATTTACGCTTGTCCTGTTAGGTGTACGCCAATTATAATAAATTGCATCTTATTCAGAGATCGTAGGTGCGTACTAAATTCTCCCCCCTTATACTAGAATAGATTATACGTATAATATTCTGAAATTACCTCGTGTTAAGGTAATACATTCTTAACATGTAAATTTTCTATCATTGCCGTATACAAGATAATGAGTTCATCTCATTAACTTCATGTTTGCTTTAATTTTGAAAACGAAGTGCACACCACCCTGGCCTGTAGTATGGTGAGTATTAAGCTAAGGTGCTCCGTATTCTGCGGCTGAGTATACGAGAGCTAGCGTCCCAAGAAATCCGGACAAACGGAAACTGGTCGCACATACTACGATCATAAGGTGAACGGTTTTAACCTAAGAGAACTGGTACAATTAAATCGAATTCGGACTAAGAATGGGGGATGTCGTGATTATGATTGACCGGCAAATCATCGAGTACGTTGTCCATGGATGCGCAAGTTGAGCTTTTAACGGTATTTTCAATGACGTAACCTGGACGCGATATTATAATCGAACCGTACGAATAGACGAGTCCTAATTATTAATGATTTCATCGTTAGTTTGAACATTATCTAATATTAAATGTTTTGTTTTCGTTTTTTCTCTCTCTTTTTCACCCGCGTTATAATAGTTGCGCACTTTTCCTTCGTTACTTACCTTAATTAATTTAATTAATCTCGTAAGCTATCGCGGTAAATTCCGGTACAGGATATATTTATAAATTATATTTATCGACTGTATTCGAATTATTTGATAAAAGATTAATTTAAACATGAAATTAAAACTTACAGTCACGCAGTCGAACGTGTAATAACGAAGTCGTAAGAAATACAGATGGATGTATAAAAAATAAACCGAGCTACTTATGTTTAAATAAAATCGTAGGAAAATAACAAAAACAGTTTTAATACTCACTTAGACATTGTAAACATAAAAATCAATAAACTCGTATAGAAAAAAATAATCAAATAGCGTTCCTTTGGACTCGGGAATAACAGGAAATGAAATAGTTGATAAAGCCACCAGAATAAAATCGAAAAACATAAAAATTATAAGATCCGCACTCACAAATGATCTCTACTCAATCATAATAGAAATCAACGCTTTATATCAGGAATACTTTTTATATGTTAAGAATCCTCCGGAAAGACAAGAAAACGAATTACTCGATATTATAGGTACATGGTCGCGTTCCTACAAGATGATCAGACCTGGTACGATCGGTAGTAGGAGGAAGTTTTGCAGAATGGGCGTCCGGATGGTTAGGCTACATATTGGCTTCTCTTTTTAGAGGATTATCAGGTAGCAGCGTATTAAAAATTGCACAATTTTAATATATAAACCAAACAAAATACAACACCGTTTAATCATTAAAAGTTTTTTATTGCGAAGCTTTTCGACAATTACGTCATTTTGAAGCACACGCAATAAATATTACATAAAAGCTTCGCAATAATAAACTTTTAGTGATTAAATTGTGTTATATTTTGTTTGGTTTATAATTAATAAAATCACTACTGTCCAATATATTCAACATTTAATTTTTATTATGTATATATTTATATATCGTGGGTAGGTTAGTAGCAATATATATATATATATATATATATATATATATATATATATATATATATATATATATATATATATATGTTTTTTTTTATAGATACTTCCAAATTGCGGAGGCTTTTTAACCTATCTGGCGTCTGTAATATTTAAGGATGGGTCTTAAACTCCTTAAATAATGACCGCAATTTGATAAACTTTTTTTTTTGTTTTACTCGTCTTACATATCCGTTGGCGCCTGTAATATTTTATGTATGCAGCAAAAAATGTTGCCGCGATTTTTCGCAGATAAAGTAGGCATAGATGGATATTTATGGATAACTCTGCAGATATTGATCGGATTTTGGTAAACCTTTTTTGGTTTTGTTCGTAATCATCCCCTAAATATTCATACCCCCAATAGTTAGCCCCTAGTTGTTCATTAAAACGATTTATCGAATTACCTTAATAACTTGTAACACATTACCCTACTGGAAAAAATGTGAATGATATAAAACCGACTTAAAAACGTAATCAGACTGTACCCCCCACATATGAAAATTTACATTAAATACTATCGACTATTAGTTTATTTTTTATATTTCAATAATTAATATTAATCATATCGTAAATTTAGCTAGATTAATCCCCTTTAAGTCGCATATTCGACGTAAAATTATAAATTTTATACGCGGTGTTTGATAACTGTAGGTAATTTTCAACGATATAAACAGTTTTAAAATCGGGACATTCAACCATTAAATATTCTGTTAGCGTTCAAATTTAATGTACCACATAGGGGACATCGTGATCGAAAGAACAAAGCGTGTATAGTTAAAATTCGAAAAAATCATAAAATTCTTACTCTGCCGTTTTGTTGAATACCAGCTCGTTGTACGGCTGTTCGTTGATTTCTTTCCGGCTGTATTTGTTCATTACTACGTCCATAACCGGCTCGATTCAGCTTACATTGATCTCCGTTGTTATTTGTCTGTCGCGTCTGATTCGATTCGATTAAACGATTGTGTTGCTGTTGTTCATTTCCATCGACTGGCCGTTGTTGTTGCTGTTGTTCCTCCGATCGTTGGCATTCTTGTTCGAAAATTTTCTTCCGTATTAGCTGATCTATAAGTTCCAGTTGTTCCTTAGTTAAATTCGTTTCAGACGATGACGGCTGAACCGGTTTTTCGTACGACATTACCTACGACAAAAGGTTGAAAAAGAATTCTTACTACACACAATTGTAATGAGTCTCTAGAACTCTCCAGCATCTGTACGCACGACTTAAGTCCGAATCTCACAAAGGCCAAGAATTTAATATTGTAAAAATTAGCTATTCGTGCAACTGGTCGATAAACGAGTACCAGCTTGCTGGGAGGTAAAAAACAAACAAACAACGGAAATGACAAAACATCTTTTCTAGGAAGCATTGCTCTCTTCGGTTTAAGGACAATTATTTAATTAACATCCAATGTCAACTTTCTATTTAAGGCATCCTTTATAATAGACGTAATTTGAATTAAAACAAAAGCAACAATTATTATTATATTTTTTTTTTATATTATTTTGTTTGACGGTAAATTGTAGCGATGACAATAAGAACCAACAATGGATTCATCACTAACGTCGTATTATTCTTTGCCGAAGATCATGACTAGCCATTTTATGTTTAAAAATTGGCTAGCATTCAAACAATTGAAACGCAGGTGCGCGCACACATGATGTTATACGGAGTGGGGTACCACTGCTTTGTCCGTGATTATTAAGGGTTATGTAATGATGAAAAAATTTATAAACTTTAATGTCGAGAGTTTGATTTCGAACCTCCGACCGTCGAGTTGACAGTAGAGCGCTCTAGTATAATTATGCTACCGCGACGTAACAAATACAGTAAAACTCCTCTGGTCCAACCTCGGCTGATACAACGCTCTAGTTAATCTTAGTGATTTGAAGCTATGAAATCGTTCAACGTAAAAGATGGCATCTATACAATTGCTGAGTACATTTTGTGGATCACGAAATGGAGGACATCGTAGCTAAGTCTAGAATTTCATCTGCTAAACAAAAATCTATTGACTTTTTTTTTTCAAAGTTTTTACTACATCTACATATATAAATACATACGGTATTTATATTGTTCAAAATAATAATAACAGCTTTTGTGGAATTTATTATATATATATATATATATATATATATATATATATATATATATATATATATTTGTTTTTTTACTGTAGACAACGATACAATAATGTTTCGAGTTATACGATTGTTTATTTTACTGTAAATCCGTACTTTTCCGTATTTTCTGATAATCCGACCTTTTTTGCGTTCCGACCATACTCTTAGTCCCAACGTGACGGATTAGAAGAGATTCACAATATATACGTCATATATATATATATATATATATATATATATATATATATATATATATATATATATATATAAGAAATATAGCATCAATTATGATTATTCCGAATTATAAGAAAATTGAAAAATAATAATCAATATTCGATTATTAACGTAAAATATTTGAAGTTTCAAATTTTGCAATAATGTATGTAACGTTTAAGTAATTTCTGTAATTTATAATTTTAACACGAATTTCCATTAAACTAACAATGAAACTAGTTATTAAATTACATTTAATTAAATTCATCTCGAACTATAATTAATTATTTATTTTGAATTTTTTTAAATAAGAAAGTATTTGTGTAATTAATTTCATTCCCCAATTAAGAAATCTATTTTATTTTGTCATTTGCAGATGTAATAATAAGGCTAGTCAGGTGGAATTATTATTTCCTGAAGTGTATAATCTATATTTCTTTTGACGAGAACATACGAAGTAAAACAATACTTTTTCCTCATTTGTGGTAATTTCGATATTAGGAAAAAAAAGTTATTTGAAATAATTTATTTCACCAATACTTCCATACCACAAATGTGTTATCTACATTTCAATACTATATATATATTATATATATCATATAGCTGAAATGAAGATATTGCGCTGGTCTCAGAGATGCACTCTCCTTGACCGTGCAAAAATGAAGATATAAGAAACCATATAGGACTAGCACACATACATGTGAAACTACACGAAGTACAACCTCGATGGTACGATCATATCATTAGAAAAGCAGCCCAGTGAAGATGTTAATGGTTTATAGTCGCCGACGAGGCAGATCATGAATGCGGTGGATGGACCGTGTATGGAACGATATAAAGGAAGTTGATGTTTAGATAGAGGATGTTAACGATCGTAACAAATGGAAAAAATGTGCCGTCAAGCGGACCCTGTAATGGGAAAACTCTATGAAACAATATATATACATATTAGTAGAAATAAGAACAAGCCTTGATCTTATTGCCATGTCCTCTATTTACCTGTAGAACCTTCCGTCAAATGAGAGTATATTGTCTCCATTTACTGCTTTCAAAATCTTAAAATTTCCTGGTGGATAGCTTTTTTTTTTTTTTTTATAATTTCTAAAGTCTCTGCTGGTAAGGCATTTGTGTATAAGGGCAACATATCAAATCTTCTTGTTCCAATTTTATATAATCCCCAGTTTATTGTTTAGGCTTTTGTATAGAAGATGATAAACTACCTACTAAAGGCTTCAACTGTTTAGCCATAAAACCTTCGAATTTATATATAAGACGGTTAATGTAACAAAAAATAGGCCTTAAATTGTAGGCAGTGTAGGTACTTGGCACATCGACACCTTCTTAATCCGTGCATCTAACTCTGATAATATTCATATTTTAGCAACAATTAGCTTTAATTTTTAATAATAGCACATTTCCCATAGCTCTAACATCTTTTCATTTATTAATGATAATCGCATTTCCTGTGTCAGCCTTATACATAGTTACTTCTTAAAGACTTCAATGATATTCAGTCTAAGAAAAGTTAGGTCTACATGGTTTACATTTTCTTAATATTACAGGGCGATCTTTTATTAATTCTTTCTTGTCCGATGGAGTATCTTTAACACTCACTACTCACTATATCCTTAATGGGACTTTTTCCAGAACTTTTTTACATTTCCGTTTCCAGATGAACGTTAAGTAAGTTCTCCATCGTATTTTTCTCCTCGGCATCCAGCGATTGCTATTTTTTCAGCTTAATATAGAAGTGAGTAATTTGTTCTAGTTGTTTTTTTCCTAGTGACGTCGCGTAATTTTTCTACATGCATGCCTATAATTTCATCCATTGTAGTAACCCAGTCAGTTGTACAGAGTATATCTTTCAAATATTGTAACACTTTTTCGAGATTGTCGTTTTACCATTTGTAATATGTGTGTAATCTCATTTATGAATAACTTTTTATCCTTTTGTCAAAGGGTGTTTTGTTGTAGTAACTTCTTTATCACGACACTGTTTTAAACAAGTTAAGTTACACGGAAGATTCAATTTATCAGCACGAAATTTACTAAAGTGTAATTTTCAAACAGGACTTGTTATATATATATTTTTTTAATTTTGGTGGTTATGTTAAAAAAAAACTTATTTTCAGTAAAATCGCATTTGATTCGTCCATAATCATTAACGTTTCGTGTCAGCGTCAGAATTGAATTCGAATTAATATAAAGTTCGACACCTGAGTCGTGTGTAGCTCCTTTTATAATAGAAAGAGAGTTACTGATCGAACGTTATTAAATTAACTCTTTTCACTCTTATCAATTCCCTACACCTTTTTTCCTCTTTTTAAAATATGAATTAAGCCATTCATCGAACGGGGACTAAACGCGAGATGTAAAATCGTAAATACGAAGCCGTATTTTGAGTGATATAATGCGCATACCCCCGGGGAATCGAATGAGATGTTCTATCGTTGTCCTGCAGGATAGTAAAACGTTTATATTAAAAATATAATAATGACGACGACGATGATAATGATGATGATGTGAAAAGAGTCGCATAAGGTACATAGGCGTGTATAAATACGCAAAATACAGAACAGGGAATAGATTTTTCATCAGACACACACACACACACACATATATATATATAATCTTTTGGGAATGGGCGTTAAAAATCGGTGAAAGCGAATGTATTAGTAGATAGGTCGGTTCAAATTCGTTATCAGCTACATACACTCGTTTACGTTTCTTCTAATGATAGCGGACAAAGGCGTACCAACCCCTAAAAGCATCCACCGAAGTTTTCTATGGAATTTACATTTTAATCGTTACTACAAAGGGACCAGTACCGACCGAATTCGTGGGGGATGATAAAATGTTATGCAAGCGGAATTGAATTTCAATGCGAAATAATTCTTACGCCTTAACGAAGTGTTATCTCGCATGCTGGTTCGTCGTATGCACAAATATACGCAAACGTATACAAATTATTTTCCGATACGAATAAATATGCTCTCACCGGCAAAGTATTAATTTTATATCCCAGAGATATTGTAATACTTGAAGCGTTAGGGCTTAATAATATATTACAAACACACGCACAAATGTATATATATATATATATATATATATATATATATATATATAACGATGAAAATGAAAACTCGGCGTAATTTGAGATAAAAAGGAGAATATCTCTCCTCCGTGTGGTATTTGTGAAATGAAGCATCATCTTCAGAAATCAAGAGGAACTCAGTAGTCTGAAAAGTAAACTCTATCACTTAAAGACGTGCAGTGCTGCCGGCATGTATGAAATAAACACTGTTATGAAAGAAGTATAGTTAGACACGAATTAGTGAATTTTAAATATCACACGAAAAATATTTCTTAATATAAAACTAAAGGATAGCAAGACGATTAATTGTAATCGTTTACATATGTATGCATATATAAAACGCATTTATCAGTTTTTTCTCGACATTTTAAAAATTACAAATCAGATAAGATATATATATATATATATATATATATATATATATATATATATATAAGATCTTCGCATGATGCGACGTTACAGATAACTTTATATATTTGTGATCGCTAATTTCTAATAAAGGAGGTTCAAATAAAGCGCCAAATACAAATGAGACATTACGCTATGAAGAAACTGACTGAAATATGGAAGGATGGTTCCATTATACTAAACACACGAAAAGAAAATTTATAAGAACGCTGGTATTTTCGGTAATATGCAGCTGAATCGTGGAATTTAGAGAAGGTCGACAGTAGAGAAATGTGATTTTGAAGAGGATTATTCCGCGTACCGTGGACAGCAAAACGAACTAATGAATCCATAGCGAGTAAATTGAAATAGTGAGCTGATATTGTTGTTCATCGCGTGATGAAATATTTCGGACACGTCATTCACAGCGAACGGAATTTAGAAACACCGGTGATAAAGATCTAAAGGAACCGACGAAAGGCCGTCCGTCACAGCGTTGCACCAGATATGATAATGAATCTGGATTACCTTTTGTATCAGTATGTACAACGAGCTAATGATTGAGTGGTACGGCGCGCAACGATTTAGATTGCATTTTTGCGGTTACAAAAGAACTACAATTATTGCGCAATATCTTCAATAATTTTTTTTCCTTTTACACGCGCAGGACTCGGATTTCTACTGTTAGCTGAAGAAGATTTCACGTCTAACGTTTGTCGACAAACTGGTCATATTGTAATTGTTTTAAGAGATGTTTAGCTGGGAAATAAACAGATTATACATTGAGAATTGTATTTCTCTTTACAACGGTTATACTAAAAAAAAATTTCGTTTACGATAAATCACGAAGCTTTTCCGCTGTTAAGCAATTATTAAGTGAATATATAAAAAAATAAAATATAAAAATATATATACAACTCGTAAAAATATAAAATGTAAACAATGTTATACAATTTACAAAAATTATCAAAGTGATAAAACGATATTTGCAAAATAATCCGATAGTGAATGCGATAAATAACACAATCAATTAAGTACAATTTTTCTCTTTATTAACAAGACTCGAGCATATACGCAATGATGCAAAATATCGATTGTAATTTCAAGATTTTACAATAGTAAGTTTATTCTTTAAAAATCAAAATTTTTATCATCAGAAATTTGTTTCCATTTCGATACCGTTGGTCGTTTTTAAATCATTAATCACTATTAGACGACATTTCAGATTTCGCAATGTGTCAATCGATGCTTTATTTCAAATTTAAAAATGATACACGGATAAAAATCAATTAATTATTTTTAATCCCACAAAAAAACCGAAAAACGGAAAAAAGGAACAAGTTATTTCGATGCTTGCTACTGACTACAACTAGTACTAGAATAACTACAACACTGTTATCACTATTAAAGAACGAGTAATATTTGGCGCTTACACACTATATACATGCATACAAACATATTTATATATATATATATATATACATATATATAGGCATCAAGTGACAATGCAAAAAATAAAGTTCCCTTTTATAAAACTGTCAAATCGGTGTAGATATGATAAAATAAAAATGATACTGATGATAATAGTAGAAACAATGTAAAATATCCTCTTCCAATATCACGTTCGAGTAAGAGATAAATGGTTTCGTTCGCTCCAATTTTATTTTTATTTTTCGCTACATCTGTTACAGGATTTATCTCCCAATTAATCCGGATTAACTGATACATTCCGTACAAAGCCCGATCGTTAACATATAACAGTGTAAGTTATTTCATTGATATATACATATATATAAAAATATACTTACTTTTCACAAAAAAAAAAGATTCATGCAAAATAATCCGCGGATTTAGGAGAATTTCGAAAAATAAATAAATACATATTAACATATTTTAAAAAATAATATACCCCGTCAATTTCGAAGAAAGTATAGAATCTGAAGAACATGACGATATAAATCGATTGTTTCGGAGGACTACTTCGACGAAGATTACAAAATTACGGTGTGGCAGAAACGTGGGTACGGAATCGATTCTGTAGTCGATTCGGCGGAATTCCTCGAAGAATCGAAATCGCCCGTCACTACTAAATATGATTATCAAACCGAACGGCTGCTAGAAAGATCACTCAATTTCACTAAAAACCACAGAAAATATTGACGACGCTGTTAACGACATCACGACATAAATAGTAAAAGCGGCTTGTAAAAATACACGATTGTTGAATCATCTTCACAATCTTTGGCCTATCCGGACTGTGCGCGTGAACAAATAACAATTAAAAGACAGCTGAGAAGATAGAAAACGTTGGATGCAAACAAGATGTTCAGTTGATACAACAGCTTTAAGTAGAGAAGTTAAAAAAAATAAGTCGCTGTTTCGGAATTATAAAAATAACTCATTTAGAGAATACAAGTCTGCCGCCCACGAAGGAAAGTGAGCAATTAAGTATGGACATATAAACCAATACTTATAAGTGAACCGATAAAAGCAGACAATCGAAACCGGATTATAGACGGCGCCCCTAAAGCAGATTTGTTCGCTCTGCACCTATCAAGAGTCTTCAAATCGCGTAAAATAAAATCGCCCTCCGAAAACGACGTTCAAGAATAATTAAAATAACCTTCGAATAATTCACCAAACAAAATCAACTTAACTTCCCGAAGAAGATGAAGAAGAAGATGAAGAAGATGAAGAAGATGAAGAAGATGAAGAAGATGAAGAAGATGATGAAGAAGATGAAGAAGAAGAAACGTATATTTTCACATAATTAACCATTACAAAAAGAAAACAATAATTACGACACTGCCTACCGTTTAAAATAAACTTACCGCAGTTAAACATAACAGGAGAAACATAATTTTTAAAAATGAATGTTTAACGTATATATATATATATATATATATATATATATATATATATATATATATATATATATATATATATAAAATGCAGAAAAAATAAACAAAACAGAAAAAAACTGCGATAAAATATACAAAGCAGACCGTCAAAAATAGCGATAAATTAAAAAAAAAATCAAAACGTATTTAATATTTAAAAAATGAATTAGCGATAATTATTTGATAAGCTATAGTAAAGTATGCTCGAGTCTGCGATGCTTATACTTAGTAGATTTTGTTCTTAACTGCTTGGAAATTTCAAATCACCGTAATTAGGTCATTATCACGCGTAACACATTGTTTAAAAAAAGGTAGTGCACATTTTTAATACAGCGAAATTAGTGTGATAATAAAGAAGTCGAGCAACAAGAAGACACTCCGATATGATCCCATAACACGCCTTCCGAAAGAATTACCGAGAAAAGCGCTAATTATGTTAACCGATATTTTTAATGCTCCAATTCAATATGTCTCAATATTATGTAACAACGATCTTAAACTCAAGTAAACCTCCATAAAGTGTTCCTCTTATTGGCCAATTTCACTCCATCTACTGTTAGCCAAAGTGCTTGAAAAATTCCTTAAAAAAATAATACATAGACAGCGAAGATATAATTCCAAACACCAGTTAGGATTTCGAACTAGGCATTTAACCGTTAAACAAGTGCACCGACTAGTTAATAAAGAAAATTTTGAAAAAAAAATAGTTTCCTCGATGTACACCAGGCATTTGCAAAATATGGCATCTGTCAATTTTTTACAACTGGAAAAAACTGTTACCAACTCAGTATTTCAATATTCTGAAACCTTATTTAAGAGACAGGTATTTCCGAGTGATAATAAACGGAACAGAATCAACCAATACCAGGGAAAGTGTATTACCATTGTATCTACTGTTTACATATAATATGACAGATATTAATGATGCACCAACACAACTTTTGATGGTGACGTGACAATCGTGACAAAAAGTTCACAGTAAATCTACAAACTATATCAAATAAAATTATCGAATGGTTGAATAAGTTGAAAATTGTAATAAATGAATATAAAACCCAGTCACATTATCTTTACAAACGTAATAAATACTATATAACTATAAAGAACAAGCAAATACACATACTCATCCGTAAAATATCTTGGAGTACACCTGAATGAAACACTCACGTGGCTTCAACATATTAATATCGAAATAACGGAACTTAATTTAAAAACAAAACAACTTTATCATGCTTGAACCGCGCTCTCAATTATAGGCTGCAAATGAAATGTTGTGCTAGAACCAATATGGACGTGCACAGCCGAACTATAGGGACGTACGTTCAAAAGTAATATTAATGGAATACAACGTTATCAAAACAAAATGCTGAGGTCGCTGGTGGGGACACCGTGGTATGTATCAAATCATACACCACATTGAGATCTACGAGTCAAATACGTTGCAGAAGAAATAAAACTATCTGTCGTAAATCACTTGTCGAGATTGAAAGGACGTAGGAACTCGCTCTTGCAGGGAACTTTCTATAACGTAGGTCGCAAGAGGTTGAAAAGGAGAAACGATGTTGATTTAGCGTGACGGTTCTATAAATAAAATGATGGGCAGATTTTGAAAATCATGATCCAGTCAACATTAAAATCTAGCAAATGACTATACTAGTTAAATCTAGAAGTAAAGGAGATTTATATAGATAAACATTTACGAGAAAGTTATGTTTTCAACTATAGGTTTAAATCTAATCCTTTGCTTTTTAACTATGGATTTGAATGCATTAGTTTGCTTCTAGTAATAGGTTTTCTCATTATGATGAATATATGCTTCTATACTAATATATAAAACTGTATTGTCTGTCTGTGATTTGCGAATATTTTCATTATAATCACTGCATTGGGCTATTTTTATCACACACGAACAGAAAATCGATTTTTTAAAAATTATTATCTGTCTGTCTGTTCCGATTTAACTTTCAAAAACTATTAAAGCAATACTGATGAAATTCGCACAGCTTATAGCGTATATTATCGGATTTGTTCTAAGCTTTGTTCCACATTTATATCATAAGTAGAACAGAAAGTACAATAATTTAAATTTTTTAACGGACGGATATAATATATGCGTATATGTACGTATATTGTACTAATTGCGTTAGGGGCGTGGCCGAAATAACAAGAAAGAGACAGCACTAAAAAAATAATTACGCAGACGAAGCCGTGGGTTACTTCTGATATATACAGTGGCGCACCCAGGTATCTGGAGTGTGATCAAACACCCCCCACACACAAAAATTAAAAATGAATAAAATATACACAGTTGAATGTGTAACAAAATTCGACAGACAAAACAAACTATAAAGGATCAGGAACAAGGAAGTAAGTAATAACAAAAAACCGCAGTAGATATGACCTTGGTCAGATTCCAATTCGGAACGGCCCAATCAACGGCAATTTTTTCTTTGTGTTGCACAGTCAGTTGGATTTTCAATGTCATTAGCAGACAGAATGTGAGGAATATTTTCTAATAGTACTTTTTGCAATCCAGACTGTTTTGCATGCTATTCAAGATGAGGTTTTATTAGTGATAACGCGAGCTCGTTCAAATATTCTGTTCTGTTTCAACCATCATTTTAGCTGCTAATTGTTTAGAGCTTACACAATTTACGCGCCTTCTTGGTATGTATTTTATAATTTTCTAAGCCCTCTGGCCGGCTAAAGCCCGGTAGCCCAAGGGTGTGCCACTGAGTATATATATATATATATATGTACAGTCGTATATTTATCATAATTGACCGTCGTGACCATTATATAGAAATCAAATTCCTCCACAATTGTCGATCATCCGCCGAGAGTACACAATCTGGTATTGACAGTTTAACATGTCGGCATATTTGTTTCATCCATCGGGTCATTGGCCGACCTTTTCTTCTATGTCCGTTCATTCTTCCTAGTGTGACTGTCCTGTCTAAGTCTCGTGCACGGATTATATGACCGAAAAATTTGTGCATTTTATCGTGTATGTCTTGTGACAATCGTTTATCTATATTAATACGCTTAATGATCGAGACGTTCGTTTGTTTATCGTGCCATTTTATACCCAGCAATATGCGCCAGCATTTCATTTCAAATGTATCAATATATTGCTGATCAGTGGAGTTTATTTACCCATGTTTCATTTATTTATTTATTTATTTATTTATTTATTTAATGAAGCCACACAACAGCTAACAGCCAATTATAGTGTAGGCTTATAAATAAAATAATACAATGAATAATTTTTTCTGAATTATAAAATTAAAAATAAAAAAATAAAATACAAAAAAAAATACATTGAACACATTCACCAGCCTCACACCCATTAAACACACCAGAAAAACTACACGCATTCACAAGTCTCACACTCATTAAAACATACATCATTTACACCCCATTCACACAATCTTACTCGAAATAAACGGACGAATAATCTTCAACAAATTAATAAAAACAATATAAATCTTAACGTATATACTACATATACATTAGTAAAGGAACACATATACCAAACACACACCACATAATAACAATCTGGAACCATTGGAATAGACAACAGCGAAACTCCTCATCGCAAAATATGTTCGGGAAGCAACTTATTAAAGAAATATCTGTTATCAAAGTATATGTATCCATACAGGGAAATATGTTCAAATATACAAGCGGAAAGCTAACGTCAACGGAGAACTTAAACCCAGGTTTGTTCGTGCACGCGGCAATGATTCGATCGCCTATTTGATCTTGGTACAACGTAGGAGATGGTTGATGTTAAATACTCACTATTAACTCTACCGTTGCATACATCATGAAGAAACCTTAATTTGGCTATTTTCCTTCTGTAGTGTAAAGGCCTCACATCCATTATATTTCTTAATATATCGTAATTCATATATTTAGGGTAACCATAGGTAAAGATGGAGAACACCAGGGAACGAAATTGATATTTCCATCCCGCCAAATACGTTGCAACTTATATATATATATATATATATATATATATATATATATATATATATATATATATATGCGTGTATACCAAGCTACATTTTTGCACTATTTAATAATAATGTTGCATATACGCAATAGTGTAGTTTTTGGGATATGGTAAATATTAGATTGATACGATTGCGTTAATTTTAGTTTTCAATTATTGTATGACAGTATTAATTAAAGCTTATTTTTCCAGAAAAACAAAAATTCATGCACCGAACGATTAACATTAAGATGTATTATACGCGTATTACACTACTTAAATAAAGTTCTTTCTTCTTCTAGTTAAGATGACGTCATATCCGTACCCAGCCTCCCATTGATTTGAATTATGACTATATGTCTCGTCTTAAAACCGTTCGGAGCCGCGATTTAAAACTAGGTCGGTCCGTCGTTAAATGTAGAATTGTTGATAGTCTACGAAAATGTAATTAAGATTTTGGTCGTCTTCGGGAGTGTATACGCGAATTTGTACGAGATGAGCAGTTTCGGCAGTTCGGATTTCGTGCTTATGCGAATAAATTGTTTTGAAAATAGATATCACATTTCGCTGCCTTTCGTTTTTGCCTAAGCAGTCGATATACTAACGTAGAATAGGAATAGGCCGCTGGTGATTTATCGATATCGTTTTTCTGACAATTAACCCAAACGAAAGACGTAATAAGAATAACGAACGCGTTATTACACGCCGATGAGATAATACTAGGTTGTGGAAACGATAAGTATTTCAACGATAGTCTGCGCAGCGTTGAAATACAAACGAACGATGATAAGTTTATATTCTCATTTCTACGAAAGGCAATGAAACAGGCAAGTCACGCAGGAATTATCGTTCGCGACGCATTTGCGGCAGAGAATGTCTGCTGCATTTCTATTGTGGGAAATCGTACCTGCGTCTTAATGCGGTATGTTTTATATTTATATATTGCTTACAAGGGACGTAAATATAATTTAGATTTATCTGAACGTGTGTCGTTATTCTGGTTCGGTATCCGACGTAATTCGGGAAACTTTAAATCATTCCCATTCAGCGTGTATTTCTGCTTCTACCTGCACATCTGTTTCTATTTAAATCTCTTCGTTTTAATCTTGACGTATGAACGATTCCTCAGGAATTTGCGAATAAATTATCATTCCGCGTAACTAACCGTCTTGTGTACACAAAGGCTTTAGTAGAATCAGCGCACACGCTATTTATTCTTGTTTTTTTTTTTTATTTTTTTTTTTACAAAATAAAATTTATCCACTTCCAGAAATGTTTTTACATCGTTTTAACTATACACGTACATATGCACGATGCATGCAAAATCGAGTGTACATGTATATATATATATATATATATATATATATATATATATATATATATATATGCATTGAAATGATACGAGTTAAATTAACGTTGTCTTAACGAGAAAATGCTTATATTTAGCGTATATGAGCGATTATACCTAGTTTTTATGTGGCGAACATTGTAACCTCGGGTTGACCAGGTTTCAATCCGTTAACGTTCCGTGTTAGAAACTATTCGTATTCAGCTCATTTGTAATTAATTAACTTCGGCATGAGACCTGTGACCCATCAGTGTGGTTGAATATGATCATCATTCGATTAAGGAAAACAGTAAACATAATTTCTATGCTCATACCAATGACCGCTATAAATCTGACACAAGACCGCCGGTTCATTATTTTTATCGTCATCGGTAGGTTCCTAAGTTTGTACATAAATCTTCTTGTCCTGCACTGACTTTTGTACTAGGTGTTTACATAAGACGTCTGATGTCTGACATCTGACGTTCTACTACTAGTATCTCGGCGTAACCACTCGCAGTATTTCTAATATTAGTTGACAGTGCAAGAAAATCAAATAAGGTATAATTCATAGTGAAACGCCGCTGCACTTTACTAAAATTTTTATTATTATGAAATATATTTAAAGCGTTGTTAAATTATTATTTTATTTATATATATATATATATATATATATATATATATATATATATATATATATATATATATAGCACAAGAATCTTTTAATGCAGTTGGCTGTTAAATGTTACATATTATTGTCCACAAATCACTCTGTTTATCTGCATCAATCCAAAGAATTGTAAGGATTTCCGCAATGGTTTTTTTTCTTTCTTCCGAAATTATTCCACTAGCTTCAGGCTACTATCTAGCAATCTTTTTGAACAGAAATTGCGATTGACTTGTGAAGTTCCTTACCCAACGGTAAGGACTTTCGCTAATTGTATTTTAGTACTTTATATTATTGATGCTTATTCAAAATAGATCTGTAGGTTTAACTCGTTTTAAACGCCGGGTATCTGTATAGTTGTCCAATAAAGCAACAGCTAAAGCATTCGTGTGATAAGAGAGTTTGACGCCATATTTACGTGGCATTTCTTGAATTTTATCTTTAACGGATGTAACTTCTAGGCCTGTGTGTAATGTAAGGTTGCTTACATACCACGGGGCATCTATTATGGTTCTCAATGCTTTATTTTGAAAACGCTGTATTATAGCTGTATTACTCTGTTTAGCACAGCCCCAGAGTTGACATCCGTACGCCTAAATAGGCCTTAGAATTTGTTTATACAATAATAACTTGTTCTCCAATGTTAATTCGGATTTTCTTCCAATAAGCCAAAGCATATTCCTATACTTTATATTCAATTCATTTCGTTTGGCTGTTGTATGGTTTTTCCAGGTATTTTACTGAGTCTTTTGCTGGAATTTCCTGATTATTGATATAAATATTTTTGATGCTGAGTATTCTCTTATTTGTAAATATTACACGAGTTGATTTTTTTTTTTCATTGATTTCTATTCGCCACTGCCTGAACCATTTTGAAATAGTATTAATTACTGATTGTAAGTTAACTTCTGCATTTTCAAAAGACGAGTTAGAACAAATCACAGCTGTATCGTTCGCGAAGGTAGCGATTTCTGTATTATTTGGTACAGGTATATCTGCTGTATAAATTAGGTAAAGCATCGGACTCAGTATGCTCCCTTGCGGTACACCGGCACTTATTGGATGAAGTTAAGATTCTTCATCTCCATATTTGACTACAAAATAACGTTCGTCAAGGTAGGATTTGAGTATTTCAAATAGCTGATACGGAAGATGACACCTTCGTGCCATACTCTATCGAACGCCTGTTTTACATCGAGAAAAACTGCGTCACATATATTTTTAGATTCGAAAGATTCTTCAATAATACTGACTACACGGTGGACCTGCTCCACAGTCTCATGACCAGCTAAAACCAAATTAATGTTCCGGTATTAGACATTTTGTTTCCAATTCTTTTTAGTATTAGCTTTTCGTATACTTTAGAAAGCACCGGAAGCAGAGAGATTTGTCGGTATGATGTTAGTTCCTCTGCAGGTTGTCCTGCTTTCTTTGCTAAAATAATTTGTGAAAATTTCAACTGGATAGGAAAATGTCGTAATCGAATTATAGCATTAAATATATAAGTTAATAGGATGAAGCCTTTGCGCCGGTAATTGCTTTAAAACCCTGGCTGTAATTAAATCGTATCCTGGGGCTTTATTCGGATTCATAGTTTGAATTATTGTTTTAATTTCACTGGGAGATGTAACTTTAACGGTATTCTTCTGATCTACATCAGCCAGCGATGTTGGTAAGGATCCTGTTCCAGGATTTTTCTTAAAGACATAGGCTAAATAATTTCCAAATTCCTCGCCTTTCTCTAGATCACTTCGAGCCCATTTTCCATCTAACCTTCTAATTGGATGTATCTTCTCTACCGGGTTTTTTAATCGTTTGGTTTCTTTCCACAGCGAATAGTCGGTTTGACGAGTGGGTCACAATTTACGTAAGTAATCACTAAATGTTTTGTTGATTTTGTAGCAGTTGCTTTACTCGCTTAGTTTGATTATTTAGTCTAGTTTTATCCATCGGATTTCTGTTATTTTGCCATAACTTCCGAAATTTCCTCTTTAAAGCCACTTCCTTACCGATTTCTGCTGGATAATACTTAACTCGTATTTCTTGTGATCTGGTGTAGCCGCTCAAGCTGATTCCTGGACAGTTTTTATAAAGTCCTCTACACCTATTTCCACATCCTGTGGCGTTTTTAGTGGAATTTTTGAAGTTAATTTTATTACTCAACGTTTCTCGAAATAAATTCCAGTCAGTTCATTTTGTCTACTGCATAATTTCGGTGCGCATAATTTTCGTATAATTAACAGTACCAGTGGTGTATGATCAGATGAAAGATTATTATCATGGTAAACATCAATAAAGTTTGTTGATAAACCTTTGACCACGAAGAAGTCCAATAATGGAACTTTCAGTGGATCTGTAGGCCAGTAAGTTGTAGTTCCTGACGAGTGTACGGTTCATCAAGAGCTGGTTTTAGTTGTTTACAAACATTATCTAATGTCTTTAAATAGTTGTTAAATTGGTTTTTGGTAATAACGTGTCTCCGAGGACAATAGATGTCTGAAACAGCAATATTACCCTTTGGATTTCTGTTTATGAGTACAGTAGTAGCTTGTAAATAATTACATTCAAATTTTGGTAATTCATAATGCTTTATATTTTTTTAAATTATAATTCACGTGCCACCATGCTCGCCGTTCCATCTGGATGATAAATAAGAATCGTACCCCGTAAAGTGCACATATTTATTATTAGTTAAGTGCGTCTCTGATATTAATAATATATCGATGTTATTTTGCGTAATATACATTTCTATTTCGTTAATATGGTTTAAGATTCCGTTAGCATTCCAGGTAACGATTTTTAAGTCTGTCATTTATTGTTAGTTAACGTTGACATTATGGTTTGGATTGGGCTATTAAATAACTGAAACTGTTGGTCCATTATGTCTTTAAGAAGGTTTTTTATTTCTACCATAAATTTTTGCAGAATACGTGAAATCTGTGCGCTATTTGTATCAATATTTGGTGGGTTACTAGTGCTGTTACGTTGTAATGCTTATGAATACGTTTGGTTTTTCCGAGCATGATTAAAATCAACCGCTTGAGCCTGCTGGCCTAATGTAGGCCAATAGTTAGGCAGTGTTTGATTGTTTATTCTAGTATTATTGTCGGATATTTTTAATTATCACGCGCTTGTTGGAGTTTTTTGTATATTTCACAAGCTTTATGGTTGGAAGGATGATTTCCTTGACAATTAGCGCAAACAGGTGGTTTCTCACGTTTTTTACTGCATTGACCGGTATTATGATTTCCGCCACACTTGACGCATACATATGCTCTAGTACAATAATTTTTGGTATGCCCATATGCCTGACATCTAAAGCACTGAGGGATTATACTCTTCTTTCGTGGTGCCTCCACTTTTATTTTCATTTGGAGTAGCACCTGAGTTTTATATATTTCAGTGTTATTCTCTCGTGGTTCTAAGTCCAAGAAGAATAATGAAAGAGGCAATTTACTTATCCTATGTTTGACGTTTGAAATGTTTCTGACTTTATGTCTCAGTTCTTCAATAGCGGACTTAATCTCGTTAATGTCTATTGAATGGTGCAAGTGACGAATTACAACCCGAAAACTTCGTTCAGATTTAATTTGATACGTGTGATGTTCTATGTGACTAAAGAACGATAACTATCAGAGTCATTCGCTTTAATTTGTACCCTGTTGTCAGACAACTAACCGAACTTAAAGATACACTTTTTTAAATATCATTTAACATGTGGGTATAATTAGTAACCCCGTAGACCGTTACTGCAGGCGGCTTTCAGTTTGATATAGATTAATTTGGATTAGGAGAAAGAAATGAACTGAGTAATAAATAATTTATATATAGCGAATATTGACGGTAAAAGACAATCACGTCGACTAGGTGTAGGCTTACCCGAAGAAGAAAGACAGTTTTTATTTATTTTTTAAGAACCCAAAAACTACTCAACCAAAATTGTTGAATTAAAATTTTATTTGAAAATAGGAAAACGAGCGATTACCTTACAAAATCATCTGTCGAACGTAATATCGTTCATATGACCGCCATTTGTAACAATAGATTCAATCGGTCTTTTAAAAAATTTCGAACACTTTCTCAAGCATAGGTAGCTGAATTTTTGAAATTTCTTCAAAAATTCGAGTTTTCATGTCTTCCAGATGTCGTGGACGTGTTTCGTAAACGCGACTCTTACGGTATCCCAACAAAAAAATGGCGTAACTTGAATTCTTCTCGAAACTCACTTTAACATTGTCAGGATCGTCCATGCAAAACGCGCGTTCTCTCAGTAAGCCGTAGTAACTGAAACTGGACGAAAATGAATCTCTCGTGTATACACTAAACGCGGAACACGCGGTTTTGCGTTGTAGCAGTGTTACCAAGTGCGCTATTCGAAAAACAAATCCGTCCGTCTTCTACGGGTCAGCCTATATAAGCGGAAATCTAAGTCTAGAAATGTTGGGAATCGAATAAATTAAATATTGTCGAGATCAAGACGAAATCGTCATTATTGGATATTATCGTATAACCTAGTGTCGAATGTGCAACTAGCTGCAATTTACTAGCGTGAAAATTTAGACTGCGTTTGAAAAGACGATATTTATATTTCGTACAGATCGTAAGATCACTACCGATAATTTCCGCTCTGTAGTAAATGACGATATTGAAAAAGACAATCAAAAATAGAGCGAATTTCCTAACGATATTTGGCTGAACTAAACTTCGATTGGTCTATTTAAGGAGTATTTGAAAAATTATACGTAATACATAGGTAAATACGAACAGTCGAATTTTACATTTACATGCATAATAGAAGGATGTGTGGCACACAATATTATATTTACATATATACATGCTTAATTCTAAATTTATTAATTTGTGATCGAAACTGTACTGGGTAGGGTTATGAAAGGGTCGTAATAGATCATGAAGGGGTAAATGGCTTGGCATAGATGAAGCGTAAATCTCAGTCGATACAATCCGTAACACTTAATAGGGATGGTCTCGTTGCAAATATCATGTAATACTTTTTTTTTTAAAATATATATAATAGGCCATTGTTTCGAAAATAACATGGTAAAAAATTCAAAGAAGAATTTTCAGCCTTTATTTTCCTTTTTTTATTTAAGTCTGTGCAGACATACGAGCCTGTTTCGTATGGTAGATGACCCGAAAAAAACGATAAGAACTAACGCGAACAAATCTACGTAGTTAACGTCGGATCGGGATTATCTAGATTACAGAGTAAAATGGTCTATTAACTTCAGCGGCGCTAAACCCCCTACTACCCCCCGGTAAGGGCACTTAAAAAAACACAGACACACACACACACAAAAAGAAAACCGTTTAAAAGGGAATAGCCTGTACGTATAAAAGAATAATTTTATCCATCTATTACGAATTGAGAAAACGAGCCGTTACCAGTAACAGTATTAATAGTATGGGTCTCTCCGCTGTATACCTTTACGCTGTAATTTATCAAAGGAAACGAGCGAGTGGAGTTTATATTACTCCACTTATATACGGGACTATCTGGTTAAATGTTTTAGAGCCATCGAAGACGAGACGGTGGAGAAAAAGACAGAATCATACGGCTAATCGCAATTATGAGAGAGTAAGCGTAATTTTCCCTAGAAGAGGTACGCGAGGGATTGCAAAAATTCATTGTCGCTGAAAACGATGATACTAATAACAATAATAATAATAATAATAATAATAGTAATAGTAATGAAACGATTCGAAAGAAAGTTTGTGTATATACGGCCGGAGAGGTTGAAGATAGGTTGAATACAATAGTCAACGAACTATATAAAGGGCGAACGGTTGCCGTTAATCAATCATGTTTTAAAATTGAGCGAAAGAATCACGGGGTGTGCCCGTTAAAATGGGTAAAAAAAGTGCGAGCGCCGGAAAGAATGAATTGCTCCAGACGTAAATCCCTTCAAGAAGATAAGGGAAATAATCTGGCCGTCGTTATTCTCTATATAATAAAAACAAAAATACGTATAACAATAATAATAATAATAATAATAATAATAATATCCTAGGATCAACACTTTGAAGAGCATGCCGTATTGAACGTACACGATGAAGCAAGTAATATCGATTGCACTAAATGATTTGTGTACATTGAAAATAGGTCTTTTAGCGTGGAAAAACATAAAATGACGTAATTATACAATGTTAAATTACAACCGTATCCGTCGATATATTAATGTTGTCGACAAAATTAAACCACTTCCGTATCGCGTTCTAGATGATAAATTAAAATTTATTCCAAGCAAATAAACTTCTACGTAATTTACCCGGTTAAACAATTATCGACTTTTAACCCTTTCAATCACACTATAAATTTTAATGCTAACAAAAATTTTTTTACACGCGAAATGTGTCAGTTTTTAAACTATTTATATGGATATATTGAAAATTATCTACAGTACATCGAATATATTGTATATAATAAACACCTGTATGAAATAGTCCAAATTTTATAATGTACGACTGAAAGAGTTAAACATATTTTACACGCTAATAGTCTGAACTATGTATCGTCATTCCGACTATATCGCGGTTAAATATAAGACAATCGTTTGAAAAGAATTCCTTTTTGTAACTGACCTTTTAAAAAAATTAACCCAAAATGTTATTTTTTTTAATAATAGTTAAATTTTAATAAAATAAAAATAAATAATATGAAAAAATATTATAAAAAACAAAAAAGGGAATAGGAAATTTATTCGCGATTAACATACGCAGCTCTATTATACAAAACTTAACATCTCGAATATACGATAAAAAAAAATAAAAAAAATGGATACTCGCGATTAAAATGGAACAAAAAACCAAAAACCAATTCTGGTGGAATTATAGGAAGTTTAAATGTTAAAATTCAGCAGTTAACGTTGCTAAACTAGAGCCATTTATCAGACGTTTTATTCAGAGGTTGTCAATATTACGGACAGGCTAGCTATTGTTCGGTTTAAAAACGGAATTGTGAAAATTCCATTCAGATTGAAAAATAATAGTCGATGTATGTTTCCTTAAACGACAGACATACAAGGCCATCGTGAGAAATATCTCTGGGGAAAATTTAAAAAAAAAATAATTTTAAAAAACAACTAAAGCATTCCTGCGATTTGAGTTATGATTAAACAAGTATAATTATTAAAAAAATAAATCCACATATATATATGTATATAATATACAAAAGACTTGAAAATTTGATTATTTATTGATTGATTTATTTACAAAACATTACGGTGTACACAACAGCAAAACGCCAATTACAGTGTATACACTTACAGAATAATTATAAAGAACTAACAGAGTTATTCTGGCAATAATAGAAAATATAATATATCTACAACAAAAGAATGTCCATGTGAAATTTACATGGATCCCAACTCACATCGGGATCAAAGATAACGAAATTTGTGATCAGGCAGCCAAAATGGGAGCCTCCAGAGGCCTACTTATCCCTGCGATTCTCTCCACATGTTTAGCTGCAGCTGCAAAGGCGGATCTGTTTCATCGCAGGAGCTCCATGTTTTGTGCTACTCGGAACAATTTCTATAAACAAATTCAAACAAGTTTACCCAAGAAATCTCTCTACTTAAGCCTCCACATTCAATACCGATCTGTAATTTTTTTTCATTTTAATTCGTATTAGGTCAGGACATAATCTGCTACCCAGCCATCTCCACCGGATAGGACTGGTTAGTTCCAGTACTTGCCAGTCCCCGTCGGACTGTGGTTCGACAGCAGACATTAATCATGTCATTTTTTCGTGCAATCTACATAGTATACACAGAGAAACCTCTATCAAGATATTACTACAGTTAGGTATCTTCCCTCCATACTCTACTGCATACCTCCATGCTTAAATAATCTTTCCGTGTTAATAGCACTGGACTCTTATATATATATATATATATATATATATATATATATATATATATATATATATATATATATATAAAAATAAATCTAATATTATTTTGTTACATTCATGTATAATTATCCTTATATGTCTTAGTTTAGTTATTTACCTCTCTATTTTATAACTCGTTTGTCAGCGTTCGCGTTTAGTTTATTTTAATTTGTATGTACAATGAATAGTAACATGGCTTTATAACCTAAAATCAATTTGTGTGGCAATAAAGAACATATAAAAGTATGAACAAAAATGAAACTAGACCACACTCACACACACGCTAATTAATATAAATAATATTAAGAATGGGAAAAAATACCAACAGAAAAACGATTATGTTTCCAATTAAATACAATACCTATATACAAGCACACATCCGAACAGAGCTGAAATACCATACACCCCTACTCTCATGTAAACAAACTCTCCATCGGGGTACGCACATATGATCGAAATAAAACAAAATTACTGAAAAGTAGCAACCGTAATATAGTGTTTAAAAAAATTTATTATATATAAATTTACTATCAAAATGAATATCTAACTGTGGATGAATGTTTAGTACGTTATTGCATTGAGGTAAGGTGGATACGCTGGGAACTATAAATAAGATTGCGGATAATAAATAATTGCCATCTACGCGAGCGTTGCAAAGATCACGCACGAATCTCAGCTTACTTATCTTTCTTCTAGCACTCAAGGGTTTAATATACTTAGGAAATCGCATAAAATATTTTAACTGATAAATGTTGGGTAGACACCAGACGATAATAAATATACCTGAAAAACTGAGTTTGAAAATTTTCCACCATATTAATATATTTAGTGTAGAAATGATCCCAAAACCACTGATGCGTGTATTCTAATTGCGATCTCACAAGCGTGTTGAATAGTAACAGCGGAGTCCTAGGATCACGAAGTACGCATAAATTTCTAATGATGAAACCCATAGTTCTGTAAGCAATTATTATTAAATTTAATAAAAGAAAGAAAAACAAGATATTTTAGCCACATCGTGAGAGGGCATAAATACGAAATTTTACATCTCATTATGGAAGGAAAGCTTCCAGGCAGAAGATTAAGAGGCCGTCCTCAAAATTCGAGGTCAAAAGATTTTTATCGTTGGTTTTATCAATCGCCTGTTGAAATGTTCAGATCTGTCGTGTCAAGAAAAGACATCGCCATGTTGATCGCCAACCTTCGTGACGGAGACGGCGTATGAAGAAGAATTAGTGAATTCAGATCTTTAATATGTGAGACTGCATTCGTGCTTATTAAAGCGCCGAAACTAAATTATCTTCCTTTACTTTTTAGTTATTTTTTTTTTTTTTTTTAATTCATCTTGAAAAACCAAAATACCCCGCTATATCAAATTACGATTTTCCAGCTGTGTTCCCTTATCTATAGTGTTATATGTAACTATGTTTTCTACATTTTCATATTATATACTTGTTAATATTTAATGTAGCTTCGTATCATATATTTTAGATTTATTTAAAAAAAAATAGTTTAACTCCTTCGTGTTATGAACTTTTTTTGTTTTTTCCTCGACGTAATCTACTAATAAGATTAAAATATATTTTAATTATTTTATTATCGCGCATATTTTATTTTTATAAAACAACATTCTTTCTTTATATATACTATATATATATATATATATATATAGTATATATATATATATATATATATATATATATATATATATATATATATATATATATATACTCGTATACGTATGTGTATACATTCGCATGTTGAAAAAAGTTTTAACGGTTTTGAGTGAAATTTTGCACATACATGTATGTGTTAGATAATTGAAAAGACCAGTATGGAAATTGCGAATTTTGAAATTTTGGGTCCGGAACCTGAGTAATTTTCTAAGTTTTGAAAAATTTCTATTTTTGTTTCATTTTCTTCTTCTCGATACTTATCTAAATAGCTCGATCTCATCGATAGAAATTTCCCTTTTTTGCCGAGTATGTAACGGTAAATATAATTAACATTTTAAATCACAGGCGCCGTTTCGATTTAAAATATCGGATTTTCTTCCGGACACATTTTTAACCTACGAAAGAATTACGTAACAATATGATCCGCATGTACAAACTATTGAAGAATCTCACCGAATGAGATATAGCAGATTTAACAACAAATGTAAATGTCAATATGTAACACAGCTGTACAATCTCATTCTACCGGATAATCCACCAAGACGCCTTATGCGTAGACAGTGCAGGGATACACTACTCTAAAAAAAAAAAGCTTCAATCATGCCAGAGTAGGTTACTGATTGGAGTAAATGCTCTTCTCTAAACACATGAATTCATTTCACGAACAGCCAACGTGTTTATTGTTTTAGAGAAAAACAGGTGCATTTAAAAAAAAAAAAAAAAAAAATAGGAAAATTGACAATAAATGGACTAAAATGGAGTAGATTCTTAGAGAAAACAGCAGTGGATCGACATAAGCGACTAGATTAAATAAACATGATTATGTGTTACTTGCATGACTTTTTGTTAATGACGTTTTATTATTGTCGACATTATGCGTCATTATTATCCACACTTATAATATTCGTGTTGTAAGAATTGTTAATAATGTCGTTAGTATATGAAATTATATCACTTAATTCAACACTTTCGTACATGAGACAGCATCATTCTTGTTCAGTAACTTCCTTTGTCGGCTTCTCATTTATAAAAGATTTACGGTTGAGTAATGGCGACCGAGGTAGCGACTATATAGCCTAGCGCGGAATAATTACTGAAACGTAACTAACTAACGATTTGGCCAGAAAAAATGAACCAAATAGTTGAAAAATTCTGTGCCTCGGGGCGCAGAGAAGAAGTTGAACATAAAGACGTTTTCCCAAAAAGCCAGTAAACTCATGATTTCGTACAAATTTCACAAATAAAAGCAACTGTCCGCTATGCTTAACTTGACGTGGCGATGACTCAAATGTTCTCGTTCTCCAATCTACGTCGCACATACATCCTTTGTGCAGCGACGATTTGAACGAAATAACGGATAGCCGTGCGTGTATGCGCAAGAGTAAGAATACGAACGTGCAAAAATTTTATACATATATATATATATATGTATATATATATATAAATATATATATAATATATATACACACACACACACACACATATATATATATATATATATATATATATATATATATATATATATTATATATATAGGGAGAGATATGCTGATGTACACGCACTTACGCATGTCTGTCATAATTTCCCAACGTGTTGGTAAGTATGTATGTAAACTGAATATACACATGTGAGTGCACCATGCGGAAAAAAGTGGAGGAACCTGAATACACTACGAGAATACGCCTACCTATGTACCTCTACATGTATAAGCCTTCGGCTCGCGTTTTACAGGTTAACTGCACATATACAGCGTGCAAATTGAAGTTTCAAAACAACGCAACTTGCACACATGAGGAATGCCTCAGTAAAGTACGAGAACTATCGTCTTTTTTTCATCTTCTAATTAACATCTATTTCTAAAAGAAATTAATGGAATATCTAGAAACACCGCTGCAGATGTCACTCCCCATTAAATTAACATCGCCTATGGAAATAAATGCACAATTAAAACAACTTGATATAAAGAAAGCTGCCGGACACGATTTCATAACTGCAAAAATTCTTAAAATTACCGAGGAAAGCTGTTACTTTAATAACACTCATTTTTAACGCAATCCTTCGTACGGGATATTTTCCGGTGCAGTGGAAATTTGCTTCAATAAAATTGATTCCAAAACCGGGTAAACCTCAAAATGAAGTGTCCTCTTACAGGCCAATTAGCCTGTTACCGGTTCTCTCCAAAGTATTGGAAAAACTACTTCTCCGGAGAATCAAACCAATTCTTGAAGAAAATAAAGTGATACCAGACTATCAGTTCGGATTCAGGAATCACCATACCATTGAGCAAGTACATAGAATAGTCGACATCATAAACAAAAGTTTCGAAGAAAAGAAGTATTGTTGAGCGGTATTTCTCGACATCGAAAAGGCCTTTGATAAAGTCTGGCACGTTGGCCTATTGTACAAATTAAAACTTAAATTACCTCACGAGTACTACCAGCTAATGAAGTCATACCTAACAGAAAGATATTTCCATGTTAATGTAAATGGGAATTACTCACGAATTCATTCGATACAATCGGGAGTACCTGAAGGCAGTGTATACATACGACTTTCCAGTTAACGAAAATACAGGCACAGCTATGTTTGTCGAACCGCTATTCTCTCGACTCATGGTGATAATAATTTTTTTTTTTTTTTTTTTTATGCTCGCAATCTGCCTATTTGAGGCAATAAGCGGCGAAGATAGCATTTAACAAATATATTTATTTAGTGGAACGTGTCCCATCGGCCACAGCTCCTTATTTTAAACAGAACTACTTTTTATGGGCGTTATAGCGTATTTACATTAATGATATTACGCCTTTTTAAGCGTACGAATTCCGAACGATTTGTTGTCAGGTTCTGCGCCAGATGGTTAATATGGTTTTCTAACCGTTGAATGTATCTTTCCTTACGGTTGTAAATCGCATCTTTAATTGATGGTATTTGTAGATCCTTTCGTATATCCTCGTTTCTCACGAACCATGGCACTCCGACTATTGTACGCAATATAACGATTATGTTCGCAAATTTCCATTGTACAGGAATGTAGCTTTGGCGAAGCATTGAGTTAAATATGTATACTAACAATGTAACAGCCTTTTTTGGTAATTTCTTAACCATCAGGGCAGTAATTAAATCATGTCCAGGAGATTTTTTAAATTCAGGTGTTTTTGTATAAAATTATTTACCTCCATAGGTGACATAGATCTTATTGGAAGTTTGATTGCAGGCAGTTTTCTACTTCATTGTCTGCAGCACTTGCCGTATTTTGTTTGTATGGATTGAAGATCTGTGACAAGTACTTAGCGAAAGTTTCTGCTTTTTCCTCGTCAGTTTTCATCCATTTATTATCAGTTTTTAAGGGTGCAAGTCCCGGTGACTATTTTTAATGTTTCTTACTGCTTTCCACAAGGAATAATCTGTATTAACATCAGTTAATGAAGAGATGTAGCTATTAAAACTGCTGTTCTTCCATTCGAGAATTTTGTTTTTTTAATTCTTCGGATGCCTTATTAAACGCAGTTTTGTCGTTAGGTTTTCTGGTATTCTGCCATATGCTCATTCGTTTCCTTTTCTTCTGTATCATGTCCTTAATTACTTTCGGATGTCTTTTGATTAGTAAGACTTTATTATCTTTCTTAGGTGTTGCTAAATATGCAGCTTGTTGGATACATCTGGTGAAATTTTCTACGGCTGCCTCAATATCCTCTTTAGTTTTTTTAATGGGATATTTAATTTAATCTTATTTTCAACTAAGTGTTGATATATTTCCCAATTAGTCGATCTATTACACATTACAGGTTTACTATCACTGTAAATGACAGAGCAATTAACATTCATAATTATTGGGGAGTGATCACACGATTCAACAAGCAGATGATTAACATTGATCCTGTTACAGACGAAGAAGTCAAGTAAATCCGGGATCTTATTACTGTCATTAGCGGCCGAACAAATTCAAAACCATCTACTACACGTAGAAAAGTGGTTTAGACTGTGGAAATTCAATATTAATGAATCAAAATGCAAGCAAGTTTTATTTACTTTAAATAAAAACAAAAATTTACCGATTAAGTTAAATGGGCAAACAATTTCCGAATCGTGTAACGTAAAATATCTACCTTGATAAACGGCTTACCTGGAAAAATCATGTTATTGCTAAACGTAAACAGCTCAGCATTACATACCGAAATATTTATTGGCTGATGGGCAAATATTCAACACTGTCGTATGAAAATAATGTATTACTATATAAAACAGTCTTGAAGCCAATCTGGTCATATGGTATCCAGATTTGGGGTACAACGAGCAACTCTAATTTAGACATAGTATACAAAAATTTCAATATCAGTGTCAGCGCCATGGTATGTCCGCAATGACGACATACACAAGGATCTTCGTATACCGTCTGTTAAAGAGGTAGTCAAAAGCTGCGCTGGAAGATACTTGCATCGACTTCAAACCCACATCAATCCACTAGCAGTCAATGTTCTACGTAACGGCGTGCAATTCCAACGACTGAAGAGACGCAGTCAGATCGAATTGGGAAATCGACTGTAGCGATCAACTAGTTTATATATTATATATCATATATTATATTATATCGTATAATAATACTAAGATAAATTAAGCGATAACGACCATTGCGAAGTGTCCCGTTATAGCTTTTTAAACAGATCAGTGCTGCCTATTGTTCAACCGAACAGATTGCACGCATCTTTAAGCGTTAAAAAAAAAAATCTATTTCTTGCTATCGAAAATATTTTTACCCCGACTTATGAATTTCTGTTAGACCATCATGATACTAGCAATAAGCTAAGGTAAAAAGCAAAATAATCAGATCATAACAAATACGTGTTCATGCTACCCAAAAAAAAAAATCAATACATAAAAAGTTAAAGAGGACAGTCAGGAAATTCTTATTAGGAAGCTGACCAATTAAATCATAATAAACAGTGTGGATTCTGTAATATGGTGAAAAAAACGGACTACTATCTCAGGAGCTGACATTAATATCGGTCAGTGTTTTAACTGCTAAATTTCGACTACATTTCAAGATGACACAAAAGTGTAACAGTTTTGGGGGCAGCTTAAGTGGACTTTTCTAATTATAAATTTATATCATCGACCTCAATGAAATTATATAATTTACGTAGGACCCACAGTAAGTTCTTCAAGTTGTATTTGCTAGCGTTTTCCTAGTCAATAGAAGTTCAGACGGAAAGTTATATCGATCCTTGTATTTGGAGCCTGACCAAATCTTATTTTCGATATTGTCTTCAATATTACACAAACTACACTTCCGATGATTCGAACTTGTTAAGATGACTAAATGCTATGCATGACAGAATGTTACATAAAAAAGACAGAATGCTATGTATACAAGTAACAGTTGTAGAAAAAATATTGAAATAAACAAATTGAGATCAGTAGATGTAAGAACTATGATAACTAAATGTCATAGAAAAAAAAATGATTATTACTTAGTTGCAGCCGATATCGATTAACAAATTAGAAGTCAACATTTTTTTTTCAGCTGCCACTCAACGAATCGTTTTCAGAAGCGGAACGGGTTAACGTAAATATTTAAACTTGTAATTATTGAATGATGGGGCTGATGTGCGTTTCAAGACAAAGCATATTAAGACGAAAGTCAATCCCGTCGAATCTCTAAAAAATAATATTGAAGATGTACGTGTGATCCATCGCCCTTTATGTTATATAAACATGGACATTAAAATAGAGTGAATATGAATAAGTTACAAGCGTTGTTCGGCGTATGAGCTTGGAGGAACATTGAACGGATAAGCTGGGTAGAAAAAATTAAAAATGAACAGGTACTACGTCAAATTGAAAAGGTTCTTTATTAAACCGGATAAGGAAACTTTGATGGGTTACATGTACTGCGGCATGAGGGATTACTGCGAACTGTAAAATCGGAGACAAGAGAATCAGTGGAAGACTGAGAAAAAACGTTAAAAGCAATTCCATTAAAGAACTACACCGAACATCTGCGAAAGAGCATGAAAGATGGGGCTTATTATCATGACAATTGACCAGCCTTAGTATTAATGATGATAATGAATCATTGAATACATTTAAAATCGATTATGCAAAGCCTTACCACGTGGAAGTAAATAAAAAACTTCCTTCCTACACTACACTAGAACATTCCCTTTATGATCATTGGTAATTATTAAAATTTAGTATATTTTATGACTGCAGTTTGCAATCGAATGGCTGATTATGCATTCTTTGTTAGGTTTTTTGTACGTGTTTCTTAACGATGTTAAAGTTCCATGATGACGTAGAATAACTTCTACGCTACTTAAAAAATTGCAGAATATTATAATTTTCAAACAGTCGCACTAATATAAATATAAATTATATATATATATATATATATATGTATATATATATATATATATATATATATATGTATATATGTATATACGAATCCCGTCTACATAAATAAAAACGCTGACGATAGATTTCACTTGCAGGAACGAATTCCGAGAATAATTCCGGTGTTAAATTTGTGAATTATGAGAAGAAATTCTGAAAATAAAATAAATTAAAGTCAACAGACTCCCTTTTTCATAATATCAGGAGCTCGTGAATTGGCTGTGTCAACGAAATACCCTTAAATATTGGGGCATGTATATATATGTAAGATCGCAGTTAGTGTGCACGTGTTTTTTGTGAGTAATTTAAGAAACAGCGGAAATTAAAGGGCAAAAATGAAATTTTCAGATTTACGATTATCGCCTTTCCGATACGGTACGGCTATTTCAGCCTTTGCACGTTTCACGTTTAAATTTTGCTGACGTAATGAATGAAGGTTATAGAAGAAAATTTTAAAAGAAAACCATTCGGAATAAGTTTTTCATTTATTAGAAAACAGTCTAGTTTGTTTTTCCAGATAATATCAGCGTCCAAGTTTCGGGGTCCTTCTCGATATATAATATATATGTGTATACATATAAAATGGCATATACACAACATATTTATTCTTTCTCTGTCTGTCTGTGCCTCTCTCTCCCTCTTTATACATATATCTATCGCCGTTTTATCTTCTGGCTTCTAGTAGTAGTTTTTCTAATTGCAGAGCGTTTCGTCTGCTAATATAACCAAAATAGCGTAAAATTCGTATATCCGTATTGCAGACAATAAACTACATTTTTCGACTATCTCATTCGTGATTTTTTTCGGTCCACGAGATTCTTAAAATCCTCCGCCAACACCGCAGCACGAAAACCTTGTATTTTCTTTTTTTCTATCGATAGTTTCGCAACCATATGTGAAGATAAAGAAAATTAACGACTTCGTAATCCGGATTTTAGTGGCCATCGATATGTGCGAATCTTTTCATACTTTAGCTAAGCTACCGCATAAGCGATTCGTATTAATTGTTCTTTTAATTTCACTTACGCAATAGCCGTCGTTGGATATTAAAGAACCCACATATATGAAATCATTCACTATTTGGAATCCATTTATATCTGAATATATTTTAACCTCCTTATTAATAATCAAATAATTGTTGTTTTTTGAATGTTTATTCGAAGCCCGAAGGTACTACTCGCAGTCTGCAATTTAACATAGAAATGATGTTAGACTATTCTACCGATTCTATTTTCAGGATTTATTTTTTTCGTTAGTGACTTAACTCCCTTTGATAATAATATTGCTAAAACTTTAGCGTTAACAATGCTGCATTTGGGCAAGCAATTAATGAAAAATTTAGCCACTATGAAATCATATTTACAGATGGGTCGGTAGATAAAATACGTGGAAATTGTACTTCGGCTTTATACTATCCGAAAAAAGGCCGCGGGTATATATCCTTTGCAGGTTCCTCATTTGTTGTAGAATTGTTTGCCATTTACAAAGCTTTGCACCTAGTTAAAGATTTGAGGAAAAATAATATTCTAATCATCTCCGATTCCTTGAGTGTCTTGTTACAATTGTCTAAGTTCCCAGATCTCAATATGTCCAAGTTGGAATTTGATGTGAGACATCGTGTTATTCAGCTTTATAATCGTCGGTCTAGAGTGAAGTTTAAGTGGGTCCCTTCTCATTGTGGTATTACTGGAAACGAGGTGGTCGATGAATTAACGCGTTATAATTTATCAAGTGTCCGTTGCGAGAACATTAAGTGGAATTGGACTGAAATGTTACCAAAGATTAAACAACTTTTACTAATGGATTTTATTACTCCGCCGAAAGTCAGAATAAAGGTAAAAAGTATTTCGCTTAGGTTCATACGGTTTCCAGCAAGCCATGGTTTCAATTATACCAGAACGTTTCGCGGGATTATATATCAAGTTTATTTAGACTACATACTGGGCATAATCTTTCTCCCTCCCATCTTGCTAAATTAGGCATAATTCCGGATGGTAGATGTGATACGTGCTATGTTGACAACTGTGCTGAGCATAAAATTTGGGTTTGTCCGAAATTTCTAAAGCATAGGGATGAGCTGTTCTCTAGTATTTTATAAAAAAAGCACACATTACCTGTGAGTATTGAGTTAATTGTTTCTGAACGCCTCCTGTTAAAATTAGTTTATAAAATTTATCAAGCGTAGTTACATTGAAATTTAAAATATACTAACTAGATAAAGGTTTAAACTGGCCAAATTGCGCAAGCTGGGGCCAAAAAAAAAAATCTTTTGAAGTAGTTATTATCACTCATATCTGAAATTGGAAATTCGCTTTCCTCCAATAGGAAAACCTTCATCGCAGTCAATGAGAACCTTCCTCATAATAAGTTCATCATAAGCATTAAATAACAATGGAGATAAGTTGCATCTTCGTCTTACCGGAAATCAAGACATTGTTGATCCACTATGTTCAGAGCTATTAAATTAAAATTGATGTGTTCCGGAATTCTTGTCGTATTTTTCATTTAGTTTCCCATATTTCAATATACGAGACGTATAAATCTGTTCACAGAGATTTCAACCACGCTATAGGTAAACCGGCTGTAAATAGCGCCGCATTGAAAACTTGATAGAAACGCGAATGCTGAACGATTAAATTGGAGTAATTTAATCAATTCCCGCTACAATTTGTCGGGTGGTACTTCGTTCTTAAAAATTTAGCTTGAAGGATCATCTTAACCGCCTTGACGGGATTCTTCAATGGAAGGCGACATTGCAGAGTGCCGGAATCTAATTCGGTGATATACTTTTCTTTTTGATTATAAAAGTCTTTTATTTTCTCTAAAAATGATATTACCATTCTTTTATTTTAAAACGTTACTCTATTCGACGCTCGGGTTCTTACTCGCGAATTCTTCAAATTTTACGCGAACTTTGGACTTAGTTTGGTACGATTTATTGACACTTCTCATTCAGACAATAGTATTACGCGTTTCCAGACGAATACTTTTATTTAAAGTTCGATATTCAATAAGATAATTTTTCGCTTTTCTTCTCTCTTTCCCCGCTAAAAGGAATCTTATTTAATACTTGTTTTAGTCACTCCCAGGTATCCAATTACAACGTCTTGAACAGTCTGTCGGTATTCCTTAGGTGGTGGCCTAACCAACTCGTGGATCCAAATTCGAATAACGACGCTATAAAATTCCCCTTTTTTATTAACCGCTATCATATTTTGAGTAAAGATACACGGCAATATATAGTACTATAATATACACACGTATAAAATATCGAACACGATGAGCTTTAGATATACCTTAAAGAGTTCGGAACAAATATCTAAAAGTATTTTAAAAAATTTCAGCTTCGATTTATCAAAGCACGTTTAATAAATTCTCTAAATAAATTATCGAAATACCGGGATAGATATATACGCTTATGTAACCAACAACACAAAAATGAACAGAAATTATTAACGCTTTCTTAAATTTGGGACAGGCATTTTTTTTCGACAAAAAAAATCGATGTTCTAAACTTGTTTTTATTTATTTCTACTTCCACCTCTCGTTCTATCTCACACATCGAAATTTAAAAGTATAATAATTTACTTTATATATATCTATATATATATATATAATATATTCACACGGCGGATAGTCGACCATAAACATAGTATAGCAAGAGGGAAACACTCTAGAATTGCTGGTTATAGATTTATGTCGCGCCTTATTAATGTTATATTTTACGCGCTAGCCATTAAAAATGTTAACCCCTTTTTGACAGCTAACTCGCCTTCCCACTTAAAGAAGATTAATAGCCGGAATAGCCTTGCGGTACTTTTGGACGTTCAGCGTTTTATATAAGGAAATACGAAGAAACGATCGAAAATTGAAATTTGAAAATTCCGTCGAAAGGGGTTTTGGGGTTTTAGATTTTTCTGATTCGAAAATTTTAGACGCGTTTTCGAAATAAAAAAAAATGAAAAAAAAAAAGAAGTAAAAATGGCGTCCGTAACGGCGGCCTACTAGATGAAAAATGAACGGGTAATAACGCAACGGGACCACACCATATCCAGAGTTTCATGTACTTCTTCCACCTTGTCCATCCGAAACCATAACCATTTGAAATAGAAAAGGAAAACGTATTTAACTGGAAACATTTGTAAGATATAAAAGAAGATACACATGGATGACGTTGGCTGTTGTTGAGGGGGTAGAGGTAGATGCTACTTGAAATCACTTAATTTCTTTTTGCGTGAAATAGGAAAACATTAAAATTAGGAATAACAAATATGGACGAAGCACATATTTATATATATATATATATATATAGCGATTTATTCACATAAATATATATTAATGCAATATAATGTAGTTGATAACCTACAAACTAACGGATTATACAATAGTCTACTATAGGATAATATATCGAATACTTGTTAAAGTTTATTACAACCACCGGAATAATTAACGCAACAACAGACGCAAATGATCTTAGCAATCGAACGTCTATAAATAAAAGAAGGAAAAAAAATAAATTTTACTTTTTATTTCATATTTTATGACTACGTTATTTTGGAAATATGGTAACATTTTTTTTTGTTCTCTTATTAAATTTAAAGATACAGAAACATAGACAAAAAATTTTTATCGTAATTTAAATTTTGCAGCTGTTAGCCTTCACGCCAGGAAGCACGCGACAAAACTTTATGGACATCCGAATACAATTGTTGCTGAACTCCTCAATACAGAAGGAGACACTCGTAGATTAAGGCGGACCGCACGATTTATTATAACTTATTATTTTATTTACATATTCATATTAAAATTTAGATTTATGTAAAACGCTAATTATAATCTTAGTTCGTGATAAGGCATTTGCCGAATCCGTGTACCTTCGCCTATGTATTTCTATGTTAAATTTATCGTGCGTATGCCTTTGGACAGTTCAATATTGCAAATAAAAAAAAAAAAAAATTATTGTCATCTTATTATTATTATCATTATTTCTGTTTCGATTTTGGCCAACTCGGTACCGATCACGTAGAATGGCTTACACGCGATTCAATGTCTTCCTCACCAGCCGATATGATGTCCAGAATTCAAATATAAAAATAAAATACAATTTTTAATAATCAGAAAATCATTCATGACTTATCGGCGATAAGTTAAAAGAGACGGTAATCATAAATTACCGAGAACTAGACTAATAAAATTATAAAAGCGTAAAAAAACAAATGATAACTAATTCGGAGAAACTTGTAGAAAAGAAATTGCAATAGCGGATAAAAATGAGAAAACAATTACAACGAACAAGACCGTCGATCAAACACAACTATTCGTATTGTGAAAATTATGGATGATACAAAATTGTATCTAAGAAAATGAATGGTTTTCAATTTTTCCAAACTTATATTTATTTATTTATAGGTATATATACATAAAATAGGTGCACAACTCTCGATACACATTTCTTAAACATATTTATTCACAATTTCTTCGGTCAAGCTATTTGCTTGTCGACGAATTCGCTAATATTATCGCGTTTAGATGATATCCTTATTTTATTATTAAATAGGCATTTCACATTTTCACGCCACTCCCATTTGCACACTCATTCATACTAGTCACATATTTTTACTCAATGCGTGTACAGCTTTACTTCGGATGCGAGTTGTACGTCTATCAATTTTCTTCCGCGCGTTTACGAATTATTTTTTTTTCGTAATTATACCGTCGTTAAAATTTGCCGCTCATGCTTATAAGCAGATTTAACTTTCAATATGTCTTTTTCGCAGTATTTCGCCCGGTAGTTCATTTGACATTTTTCTCATAACGTATTTATTTGTTTGTCGCTTTATTCTTACCAGTGTTTTATATCTCAAGATCTTCCTTAGCATATAATTAGTTTATTTTCAACTATTTAAATTTCATTTTCCTGAACTGTTAAATATCCACACATATTTTCGTCATTAAACACAAAAACCTCTCGCATTTCGTACGTTCTCATTAATTCATATTATTTTCGTCCCTTTTAATCGATTCCCAAAAAAATTTCTGTAACCTATTGATTTTTTCCAAGCACGTTTTATCTACTGCTTCAACTAATGCATAATAGACAATTTTTAATGTACTTTTGAATATATATATATATATATATATATATATATATGTATATATATATATATATATATATATATATTGCTAATATCGTAGTTTCAATTTTTTTCCTTACATATTTTGTGCATACTCCATCGTAGATATTCTATTAACTTCTCAAATATTTATATTGTTCAATATTTTAGTTATAACTGAACTCACCGCTATTTTGTTCTATAGTTTGCGTATTCGCTAGGATATTCAATTTTAACCGCTACTATTACAGCGTCGCAGATGAACGTCAATTAAGTAACTATATGTAAAAAAATATTTCATCAACTTGGAATTGGTAGGGTACGTTTCCGAAGCCGTTACTAGTACGCTTCCGGTAGAAACCAAAATAGTGGGATTTGTTCCACGGGTTTTTTAACTCTCGGCAGGCTAATATTTATTCTTAAATGGGCAGCTGAGTTGATTAGAAAACTTTTTAACTTAAGAAATTCTTATCTCCGATAGGCCTCGAAATTAGCTTGTGTGAACAGAACTTTTAAAGATTACCATTACTCTTCAAGTCTATATAATCGCTCAATCTGTCGTAGATTCATTTCTTAATGTAAATTTAAAGCAGCGCATACTAGAATATACGTCGTTACACGATAATAATAGTCATAACCATAATCATAATCATACTCACGTTAGGCGAAATTAACGAAGGAACGAAATGCGTGCCTGAATCGAAACTGGTCGCAATCGGCGACGATTGACTAGAATAGAGTTTATCAGAAGCAGTTGAACTCGGATCGTTTTCCATAGGAGACACAAGTAACGACGATGTTATCGATGTGCTATCCTGAACTACAGACACGGGCGGTAGCTGACATATAGGAGATAACTGAGGTGTAGTAGCGTGATCGACAATCTTGGCGGACGTCAAACATGCAGCAGAAGATGGCTCTGAAGACGAAGATAAGACGCTAGATTGTTCGGATGTATTAGTAGCTCGTTCGAAGGTTAATTTATGATGAGAATTAATTGCCGTAGGAGAACCTTTACCAGAATGATCAGCAGCGGCAACTGTAACTGCAACGAATGATGATGACGACGACGATGACGATGATGAGAAACTAGACGATCTAATAGTACAATGATCGCCTAAGTGGTGATTTTCCGTATGCCTCCTTAAAGAACGAGCGTCGCAATAGGATTTTTCGCAACCTTCAGCGTTGCATTCGTACGGTTTTTTTTGTCGATGGGTTAATTTATGACCGTTCCTAAAAGAAAATAATAACGCAAAATAAATAAACAAATAAATGAGAATAAAAATCGAAAAAAAAAAGAGGCACCTTTGAAATAAGCTGTTTATAAGTTGGACAGAAATGATAAGCGAAATTACATCAACTATTAACAATACGCTCGCAAGTTTTGTTCTTACAAACGATGCACACGAAATAAATTAATCACACGACGCCACTTATCTATGTTAGTTTATCTTTAATAAATTCCTTCTTCTAGTAGCACCTCCTTAGCAGCAATTAGGCTACGTCGTGATCTAGTTCATTCTAGCTCTAGCGTCTTATATCGGTCATTTTCTTCTTTTTTCCAAAGCTGGCAATTACTATAGTTGCTTAGATTTATCCCCGTAAAGCTAGTATGAAAAAAACACGTTCTTTCATCTTGTATCCTATATAAACGAGTCTAACGATAATTCAAATTTTAAATTCTATCTGAGGTGGCTAATAACGAGTAATTGCGTATATTTTTATTCTTATTTTTATAGCGCCGACGGCACTGCTGATTTAAATGTAGTGGATGAAGTTAGACGAGGAAAGGAATTGTATAATTGAGGGAAAGAACTGTTGGAGAGGAAACGTAACCACCGAGGCTATTACGGCACTGCTGATTTAACAATTAGATGTAGTAGATGAGATTAGACGAGGAAAGGAATTGTATAATTGAGGGAAAGAACTGTTGGAAAGGAAACAACATAGGATATTATGGGGTCGACAGGAATATAAGGCAGTATAGTAAACTACGACGAATAAAACAGGGATTTGGAAGTAAATAAAATGAGCAAAAAACAGAGGATATCACGAGAGAATGAACAGGAATGCTATATAGTTGAAATGGGACAAATTAACGGCGGTTTACATCGGGTTTGATAGCAAGAAGGAAATTATCATGGTGCGGTATTTGTAATGAAGTATTCGAGGACTGTGTTTAGTAGTGGAGATGGCGGGGCTTCAGAGGTTGTTGGGGAACGTAGTATCGAACGGTATATCCATCGCTTCGTTTACAAACGAATGAATATTGGATTACTGATAATATCGTAATAACCGATTATTAACGGAATACGAACGTCGTTTCGATATTAATTCGGAAAATACGATATTATAATAAGCGGCAAAATAGGATAATATTATCGAAATTTTTATCAATTCGCACAGTGACTAGGAAGATTCTTAAAAATGTTATACATTCTCTCTATATACGTTTATCTCTCTTTTGACGTTTCTTCTAGTTTTTTAGTAGTTTGTTAATTGTCAAAGTTTTACTAGCACGCGGGAAATTCTTTCTTCGTACGGTGTTTTGCAGAGAAATACCATCTTTTCGTTAAATGCTGAGAAATAGTAGCGATGACTGTGTGTGTGGCTGCGTGGTTACTGATGGGAGGACGGATAACTTTTTTTTCCTTTTTTCCCCCCCTTTTTTTTTTCAGAAGAAACGGAAAGTAATTTCGACAAGATACAAGTTTCCGAAAAACGAGTTGTTCGAATCTACCGATTCCATCGCGACGTATTATCCTCGGTTTCACACTACCACACCCCATCGCAATGTCACCGACGATTGGTCGGTGTAGGCTTGCGGCACGAAGAACAGGAATTAAAGTAAAATAATAGCGGTTTCTTAGTTTCCGAATGACTTAGCCTAAGTAACAACGTTCTTTCATATGTCTTCATTTAAACTTACTTAAGACTCCCATTTCCTTTAAGTTAGATTCGACGGCTGCGGTGCTGCTGGTCAGCTATAGAGGCTGGATATCTTTCTATTAAGATAATCGTCATCATTACGACGGTCAGAAGATCGTCGAAGAGGAAGGAATTAATTTCCGTAATACCGCCAGAACATTCAGGCGCGTGTAATTTTCTTTCGCTTTCCCAGATACTAACAGCCTTCCTTTATTCTTTACCGCTAAAAGAAAACTAATAGGCTCTAATGTCTCCGGCAGAAATAGAAAACGCTGTTAGAGAAATATAGTCGAGCTGCAACGCCGAAGAAACACTAACGCTAGTAATGGCTAATCCGTTTCCTCTTTCTAGAAAATCGGTTGGACGTTTTTTTTTTCGATGTAATATACGTTATACGCGCGCACACAAACATACGGTTGTATGAAATATGTTGGTTAAACGAGATAAAATATTGGAAAATGATGATGTTTAAAAGAAGTGTTGTTTAAAAAATTTCCCTTCCTGTCGCGTATCGAATTATTCGCGGAATGTGGAAAAAATATTATTATTATTCTTTTAAATATTTTATAGTCTTTCGATAAACTATAATATGTGACAAACATTCGTTGTATTTGAACTCTTCTAATGTCATCATCACTATCATCATTTGTTTTCTCGAAAAAAAAAACCAAAAAAAAAATTATACACATTTTAACGAAGTAGTTTAAATGAATCGAGAATGTGAAAATTTTTTATATAACGTCTAGAAGAAATGAACAACTTCCTTCAAATACCAGATGTCAGTGTTTTCCCCCATGGAAATTAAGTATGGACACCTTCCCCCGGAAAGCTATTGTACTGGTTACATATTTGTACAATGCTATCCTCCGGACATCCTTCTTCACGGTGCAATGAAAATTTGCAGTAATAAAAGTGATACACAAACCTGGCAAGTCAACTGAAGAAATGTCATCGTATAAGCCTACTCCCGATGTTAGCTAAATTATTTGAAACATTGCTATTGAAAAGATTAAAGCCTTTACTCGTCGAATATTCGATAGTTCCAGATTTTTGGATTCCGAAATAACCATAGTACCATAGAACAGATCCATAGAGTGGTTGGTGTCATAAATTAATGCTTTGAGAATAAAAAATCTGCCGCATTTTTGGACATCGAGAAGGCTTTTGATAGAGTTAAAGGTATTTTTTACAAATTAAAACTCAAGCTGCCTTATCAGTATTTCCAAATAATAAGATCTTATCTCACGGAGAGATACTTGCAAATTAATTTCAACGGTTCGCGGTCACCTATATTTCCGATCGAGGCGGGAGTTCTACAGTATAGTGTTCTTTCCCCTACACTATATCAGATTTACATCAGTGATTTTCCGGTAAATAATAATACTACAACCGCCTTATTTGCCGACGACACTACAATTTTAACGATCCACAACGACGTCAGTACTGCTGCCAGCTACGTCCAAGATCAATTAAACTAACAAATTGGTTCAAACAGTGGAAAATAAAAGTAAACGAAGATAAGTCTATGTATTATTTACATTGAAAAGCGGATCGGCTAATCCGATATATCTCAACAATAAACAACTTCCAATAGCAAAAACTGCGCGAAATACCTTGGTCTACATCTCGACCAGAGATTGACTTGGAATAAACACATAACCACCAAACGTACATCAAACTGAAACTGAGAAATATGGACTGGTTGATTGGATTCAGTTCTTTCTCTAAAAAATAAAATTCTACTTTACAAAACAATAATAAAGCCAATTTGAACCTATCGCATAGAGCTATAGGGTGCTACATCCAATATAGCTATTATGGAAAGAACACAAGGAAAAATCCAACAGAAAATTGTGAATGCTCCTTGGTTCGTACGAAATCTATAAGGACTTGAAGATCAGCTCGGTTAAAGATGAAATCCGCGAGTGCAAGATAGAAAGAAAGACTAAATCAACACTCAAATATACTAACAAAGACTGTCAAACTGCATTAAATTCAAACGAATACACAGATTCCATCCTCTCCAACTTCAACATCGATCTTAATAATCTCTTACTCTTAAAAATTGCAGATTAAAATAACGTAAAAGTATTCATCAATAAATAGGATCAGCACCCATTGGGTTGCTATCCTCCTTTCGATTTTTATATTAACATGTCTTCACTGCTGCTTATTGTTATTAAATGCAGATTGCGTGAAAAAAAGACATAACGCCTGATTTTTTAGATGATTAGATAATTTTTAACGTACTATACAAAAAATGTTTTTTTGAAACATTCCAATGCATAAAAATAGACATTTGTTTTAAAAACTTTATGTACCCTATAATGGACACTGAAATGGTGTTAACTCTCTCGTAATTCGGTAAACTCGACACACAGTTTCAACGAATGATAAATTTACCAACAACCCAACTGTCGATATTTTCTTGCTTACTGTTAATTGCTCGAAGTAATGATGAGCGGAGAACGAGAAAACTTAATCATACGGTATCGAAGATACATTTTTCAAGATTTAATCGTAAACTAGAAAATGTTTTTCTTTTTTAATATTTCGCAAAATGTCTTATTATAGTCGAGAAAGCAGACATACACGAAAATCTAGTAATTTTTGTACAAATATTTGCACGCAGAATAGTCTTCTCGTGTTCCCGTAACATTACGGAATCAAAATTGTTTATATATTGCGAGCAGCACCTATACGAGACATGAATTTCTACTATTATTTAAAACACACGACGCAAAACTTCTCTACCCATCTTTAACTTATGTGCATTATAATCAGTCATCACTCCTTTGGGTGTTTATATAATAAACGAGACCATTATATGCTTTAGAAATGTCCTTATACTTAGAATAACAACGACAACCAGGCTTTAACACCTTAACTATGTCACTAATTACAGGTGACTTCTCATAATACTTCAATTTTACAATGAAAAAAAGGTAAATTATCTACAACTTGCTTTTCATAATCAAGGATATACAATTGTTTATATATTGTTTATATATCGTGTTTTCTTAAATATTCTTCGATAAGTCGTAGGCAAGAATACGTTGCAGACGCGATCCATAAATATCACCGATTGATGGCTGTCACACTCGGACGTATTTAGCGGTTTTAACGTAAGAATGAAACCGGATTCTAGCTATTTTCTAGACATGCTATTTTAAATCGAATCGAAGAAGTGTCTTCATTGCTGTCTGTAAAGTAAAAGTAGCCATTGTTATCAACGGGTACATTTTCAAATCTAGGTGAAGTTTAGAAGATTAAGAATAAGATTGTTTTAGGTAAAGGTACTTCGCCGAAGACGTCGGTATCGATTCCCTCTAGCGATAAATTGAAATACTGGAAATACCCGCATTACTGGAAGGATCAATACAGTATATTTCAGCAAATCGTCTTTTCGCACTATAATATTTTTTTCGCATTGCCGATTGTGTTAGAGATTTTAAATCTAAAAAATATTAATCAACTCGAAAATAGTAGGAAACGGCCTTTAAACTATTCCAAGGCAACCTGAAGGTGCTAAGGCAGGACTTTTTTTTGAAAAGCTAGTATATTCATTTACCGATCGATTGGGTGGATTGTTAGAGGTGTTTTATTGTCGTTAAAAATTCTTGTTCGGTATTCGAATCGGGGTCGTGTAAGCAAAACGTGAAATAGTTGACGGTATACGTATCGTGCGTTTGTGATAGTAATGCGCTTCAAACGTTATTTTTTTTTTACACAAAAACCAAAATTTTTTTTAGCTGGAAAATACTAATGCGAATTTTTTACGCCTTTAAATTTCCACGGACAAAGTGCGATAATTTTCCAACAAATACACACTCATACATACACATATATTATATATGTATATATATATATATATATATATATATATATATATATATATATAAAAGGAGTGCATTGTATCGCCGGGAAAAGAATGCGAATGGAAAAACGAGGAAATTTCGACTGACGTACAAATTTCCATTCGAAACAAGTTTTTAATTAGCGTATACTTAACCAAATGAAAAAACAATACGGTTGCCTGAGTTAATTACAATTTAACAAAATAGAAACGACGGTAAAAAGTAAACAAAGAGACGAAAAGCAATAAACGTCATAGTGAATAAGAAAGAGACAGAAAATAAGAATACGTCATCGTGTAACCAGACAAAGCTGAAGCAACTCTTATTGGAGTGGGATGGGAAGTGTAGATAAAACAGAAATGGCATATAAAAGTTTTTAAACGGGAGACGTTTAATTAATATTAATTAAATCCCCTTACGTAATTCCTTACGGCAGCTTCGTTCATTCGTTATCTTTTATATTTATTTTGTTTTTACTCCTTTTGAAATATACTTTTAATTTTATTTCATTCGTCCTATCGAATAAAATATTCGATAAGTATAATGAGAAATATTCGTGCGAGATGTGTACTAGATTATATGTGTGTGTGTGTGTGTCGGTATACAGCGCATTAGAAATGATGGATTTATTAAATAATTTTCTTTTTAAAAAAATAAATAGAATTTCTTCGACCAAAAAATAGGTTTCCATAAGAATGATTATAATCTTCGAAAGGATGAAAAATAATTTCAGGACAGCGAGGAAAAACTTTTTTTATAATACACGAATAGAATATAACACCGTACGATTGTGGCCATTAAAAAACTCGTACAGAATAAGTTACGAGAACTTTTTAATTATCCGTTACAGAAGAGTTCTGCAAATGAAATTGACTGTAAAAAAGTACGATACAATAAAAATCATAAAGCAGGAATTAGGTTGTTTATCGGTTATGAAATTCCATAATTTTTCGAACGACAAAACAACGTGTGTAATTAGACTGTTTCTGTATAATTATTTTATCAATAAATTTTCATTTTTCTAAAGCAGGTTAGTGTATCGGAAATTATACGTGTGTGTAATAGTTGCAATCTCCATAGTGTTTTTTTTTTTAAATCCCCCATGTGGCGTCGTTACGTTCTGAACTTTATCTTATCTTACTACCTTCCCCCTATAAAATATTAATACATGAAGGAAACAATACGCATGTGGAGGTAAAACAAGACGTGAAAAATGAATAACTAAATGAATCCCATTATATACATATATATATTCTTCTTCTTCTTCATCGTAAGCTCGATCCGAGCATCGTGATACTATGAAACCTTGATTTTATGTAACTGCGTCCGCCATATGTTTCGGTCCTCTGCATATCGAACCGCTTGCTAGAATGATGTAATGTTTAGCAATTCTTTGATTCCATCCGTATATCGTGTAGGCGTTCTTCCTTGTTTTCGCCGACCTTCGACTGAACGAATGTATAGAATAGAAAGTTAACAAAGATGTAAAACCTATATATTAATAAAACAGGCAATCTATAGAAATCCCATAGTATGTAGACAAGAATATAAAGAGGGACTATATAAAAAAGGTTTGCAGTTTACGCTTTGGACATCTATTTCACTTATGACGTTTAGGAATTGTTAAAAGCTCGCCATGCAATTATTGTAATTCAGCAGGTACAATAGGACGCATGATATGGTAGTGTGACCAGTTCTATAGAAAGTAGATTATTCTATAAAAAAGTATTACCAACATTAAAATCCCTGCCCTTAAGTGTTCTGTAATAATCCATTGTCTCGACAATACTTATATCAGTTTATAAATGATAGTATAGAAGTTTAGATATTGAAAACGTGGTTGAACTAGCAAAAAGCTAAAAAAAACGGACAAAAATATATGAACTTGTGTACCTAATTTCGCCCTCTTTCTCTCTCTCTCTATATATATATATATCTTATTTTTGTTCATTTCACTGTTCTCAGTCGTTGGAAGCAGCTATGGCGACTATTTCGCGGTATAAGATTCGGCCTATTGCCTTGTGGAACAAATCTTCTACCTTCATAGCCGACCATTTTTGAATATCATCGAGAATCGCTCTTCTGCCAATTCTTCTTTTTTCTTCTCTTTTACTCATGATTATGGTCTGCACAATACAAGCTGTGGCACGATCAAACGAAGAAAAACAGCGTATTGGAACATGTATATATATATATATACCAATTAATCGCTTCATTCATCCAGGGAACATCGCGAACCAATGTTTCTTCGCTTGCAACACCAAACTGCGACACTGGTTTCTGTTTCAAGGATGTCGAACGTATTTAAGAGCAGTCTATCTCGTAAATATCGGCCTCTTGTTTCAGTCCTTTCGTAATTTTGGCGTGGATTTCAGCGAAAAAATTCGACGAGTAGGTTGTACATTCGTTTCTCGTCCAGGGAACACGTAGTGTCGTCTTCAACATCGCATTTTCAATGCGTCCATCGAATTCACTCATCAATCGTATTTCCGAAGGCTTATAGGCGTGTATATTTATATTTCGTATATACTTCGCGACACATGTATAATAATAATTTGCAAATAAAATACTGAACCGAAAAAAAAGTGCTTTGTTTCTTCAAATAGCTTAAAAGATATTTTTTTTAGAAAATTTTTAAAAATTCTTCTATTATCGTACCAGTGTCATTTACTAACTTAATAAAAATCGATTGCAATGAAATATACGCAGCAAATATTTTGGTAATAGAAAAAATTTCTGATCAAAATAAAATAACCGGAAAAAAGTATGGAAGAAATACGAAGGATTTAAGAATTTTATGCCATACGAATCTTTCTACCCGGTGTAAATAAATGCAAACACATACGCGCATACATACATATATATATATAAGAAATTAATAGTTAATAACCAAGCTTTTCCATGTAACAGCATTACCTGTGCCTAATTTGCCAGTTCCATTCGCAGACCTCAAGAGATTCATGAAATCATTATTTCAGTTATGGCAAGAAAAATGGCAATCCATACCAACATCAAACAAACTACGATCTATCAAACCAACAACTTGGAAGACACACGTACAATATAAGAGAGATGATGTAGTTGTCTGCAGACTCCGATTGGGCCACACTAAACTAACACATGCTTATCTCCTTAATAGATCAGAAGCTCCATTGTGTACGACCTGCAACGTTGTGCTGTCTGTTCAACATATACTAACAGAGTGTCCTCAATACAGCCTACAGACATCTATACTACGGTCTTTCATCTTCATTGCAGCTACTCTTCGATGACAACGTTTCTACGCTATCCAGACTCATCCTTTTTCTAGATGATACTGGATTACACCGTTTAAGTTAATACTTATTTTCCTCTTACCTGTAGCCACTAGTTGCTCTATATGGCACATTAATTTAAATAATAATAATTTTCCGTACATAAAATTGTGATGACGGGCAATACACACACACACACACATATATATATATATTTTAACATTAAAATTGATATAAAACAATTATAATGATTTGATATAAATAATTTAAACCCTTTAGCCGTAGATTATAACATTTCGAAACAAAATTATAAATTAATATTTATTATACAATACGGCTGCTTTCGTGACTGTACATAATTTTCAATGTATTTATATAATAAATATTTTAAGAAATTGAGACGTTTCCAATTCAGAAAATAAAAAATTTTGTTAGCATTATACACGTACTATATAGCGGACATGGCGATGATTGAATTAAAAATATTAATTAAAACTATAAAATACCTACCGTATAGAAAGAAAACCTAAACGAAGAAAATTATAGGTAAATTTAAAAATAACTTTTTTAAATAGTTTCAAAGATCTAATTTTGTGAAAATTATTTAGTGCAGATAATTGTAGGATTAAAACTGGACAAGCATCTCAAGTTTTTGAACTAGATGCGCTAGATGTTGGAAGCTTTTTAAGTTAAATACTTTATTACATTTATTTATATTTATTTTAAAACGGTCCAACTGCCGAGAAGCTCTATTATTAATTTATTAATCAATAAGTGATTTTTACTGATAACCTTATAGTTTCTTTTTTATAAAAAAATCATTACTCTATATATATATATATATACAAACAAGTATACGTGCTCACACGTGTGAATGTACGTCAATGTGGGGTATTTCCGGTACTTGCAGCATATTTTAAAAAAAGGCGAAATTTGTGTAAAAACAAGTAAGGACAGTTTCCCCCGAAAAATAAGACCGTTATTTTTAAATCGACGTAAATCAAAGAAGACAACAGAGTGTTAAAAAAATATAGCAATGGATATATGTACACATACATATATATATATATATATATATATAATGTAAGTTCACACATAAACAAATAGGAGAAGTTGAAGCAGTAAACCATTTCTTGTTTGATACTTAAAAAAAGAAAAAAGAAAAACAAGACGAATAGGACAAAAGCAAACAAATTGAAAAGCCTGGTTAGTTTCGGAAGAAACAGAGATAGTAGTTCGTAAAAAACGTTATCACGTTTCATTTCCATCTATCTCTTTCTCTCTCGCACGTTGAATATATTGCTGGTAAGAGTATATGTTCGATGGTTGCTGGTTTCAGTTATATATATATATAAAATTCTGGTTTTACTCTGCCGGGGGGGTGTAAATTTCCATTTTTTATTTTTTTAAAAGTCTCTCGTTGTTTATTTTGCATACGAGATGAGATTCAGGCGGCGCGGTCTTGTTTTTTCTATTTGTTTTCGCGTTTTTGGAGTTTCCAATTTTTTTGTTTGAAGTTTCAGAAAAAGAAATTCCGCTCGATTTTAAAATAAAACGGTAAATATACTCCGAGAACGTCGGCATTAAAAATTCGAACGCATCTTCCTAAAAACACAGGAATGATAAGAGTTGTGGACCTAACTAAAAAGATAAGATGAGTTGAGGGCTATAATGCTGGTTATGTAGAAGAAATGTACTGTAAAAATTTCTACACACACACACATATATATACATTAGTAAATATTTTTTATGAATTTAATATTTTCAGTATCGATCTAGCGCGTGAGGGAACATAAATACGCAAAGTATAATTGACAGATACAGGTGTAGCGTGGTATTTTTACATTTACATAAAATAAGGATTAAATATATAAATTATTTTAAAGCATATATGTATGGTTCAACGATTAGGAATAATTTAACGACTTGTTTAACATCATTCGCAATTAATACCCTTAATATATATATATATATATATATATATATATATATATATATATATATATATATATATATATATATATATGCTACATTATAAATAAATTTATAAACTAATTAAAAAATTTTATATGATAATCTATATTCGATGTTTATATTATTTCACTCGTTATTAAAGTTTTAAACTTTATTCATAAAACGGGCATATTTTGAACTGTGAATACGTGTGTGTGTGTGTGTGTGTAAGTGGATGAATATGTCGAAGATTGAATGGACAGTGTGTAAAACCTAGTCCCCTAATTTTAGTGGTAGCAGTAGTGTCAGAATAATGCTACATAGAATATTGATAAAAATGACGATAGTATAATTAATGCGGAAAAAGGCTGGAGTTAGTTAATGGTTTATTATAATTCTCCTTCAGTTATGTTCACGGATAGCTCAAAGAAAATTAGACGTTTACAAAGAACAAAAAATTCTTCGACATAACTCGATAAATGTAGAGAAGACCTGATATCGCTAATATATAATTTGTAATTTTCTGCTTGAAATTCACCTCTAGTAGGAGATGAATTTCGTTCAAGACTATTTTTTGTTTATTCGCTAACCTTCTTTTTATATTCATTACAACCTTGACAACCCTAAGGTTAACTGTAAGATTGAAAGAGAAAAAGGAATCAGTTAATCATTGTGATAGATTTCCAGAAAAAGGATCTGATGGTTAGCTACGATAAAATAATGAAACTTAGAAAACAAATTAAATTTATAACAGTTCCTGGTGAGTCAAACTTCCTTCAATGGAACCAACCATCAAACTTTTACTCCATATTATTATTAGACATCATTCATTCCAATCTAATTATTAAAAGCAATAATTAAATATATAAGAAAATACAAAACTTTAGTGGATAATCATCGATTACTTTGCTTCTTTTATCCAAATGTAATTTGCTAACAATCTTCGTATAAAATACATAAATATAATAAAAATATTTCCTTCATAATTAATTTACGTTGTAAAGTTACACCACCTAAACTGAAATTTAGTGATTTCGCTAAACTAAAATTACATCAATCCCTTATTCAAAAATACCAACTGAGCTAGATAAATAATCAACAATTTCTGTTTTTCCAGAGTAGTTCGCAGGAGTTAATTTTGTTTAAGGTCCCTGTTAATTGCTGATAGGAAGAAAAATTAGAATACATGAAGCAGAAAATTAACCTACCAAATCCATAAAAAGAAACGCAAATAACAGAGAGCTATCATTATACATAAATAATATTCTCACACAACGACTTAATGTAATTTATAAAAATCAGATATCCAGAGTCAAGTTTATGTATTGGAAGAACTTTAGATTTGGCAACTCTTGCGAGATGTTGGTTAAAGATGGAATTAAACTTGTCATTTCTAATATTAAGCTCCACCAGTGACTGCTCACTTCTGACTCTGATAAAGATAAATAAGCCATTCCTTTTCAAATCAAATTGGAAATTCCTTGCATTCCTTCTAATTTCTAAAAATTTCCAATTACCGGTTTTTCCTATCGTTAATATCAAGTTACTTTCCTAGAGAAAGACACGCCTTTAGTTAGTAGTTATCATCCCATATTTCTGCGGAATAAAATTATTTGTGAAGGTAATTTTTAAATTACTCTTGGATAAGATGTCCAGAAAAATCCTCTTCCACCTTACAGTTTAATTTTTCATTGCATTCTAAAAAACAGAACGTTAATTCATTCTTAATTAATTTAATGATTATTTATTTCACAAATAGAATTGTAAAACTTGAATTAGGCACTTCATTCTCTTCTAGGAGTGAAAGATGTAGAGTAGCTCATGAATCTATTGCGGTTCAATTCTGTAGAGAATTTTGTTGTACTCTGTAGTCCACCATAGAGTTAAAGAATTCTCTAACTAAACATTTCAATAATAAATGCAAACTAAGTTCTCATGATGATGGATTTTGGTTGCTTTAAACATATTGAGATACTTTCGAAATAACCAGAGAAAGTTTTAGGCGACTTTGGTTCGTTTCCAAATGCAGGTTTCATTTAAGTTTAAGCTCGCTAATTTGCACAGAATATACTTTTTTTCCATTATTTTGCTTGTTCTAACATTTTCAATTCTTTAACTTGCAATTATTCACTTCACTATAAAAACACGTGATCTTCTTAGATTAACTGCCAACCTAAGATAATAAATTGCGCCAGCGGCGTATTCCATAATCCTGTAAGTAGTTACGTACTTAACTTCTTATATTTATCATCCAAAATCATTACTACTCCACTGAATTAATAGTACATGATTCTATACTTCTTATTTACTTCATTACAGACTAGTTTGTTCCCAGTTTGGTTGGCGATGGAACTATTTTCACAGCGCATCAGCGACAATAAGCACATTTCCTGGAGACTACCACATTTATATTAACTTTTATTTATGTCTTGGCATCCGCTAATTAACGCTTACAGTAATTTTAAGCGCATTAATTCCCTGTGCAATTCTAAACAAATCCAAAAAATATACATGCCCCAGGGATGGAAACATCATTTAAATATACATATATATATTTCGTAGAATATTTTTCTGTAGTATTTCTGATTCTTATCGAAATTCGAACTCAAATGTATACCATTATTTATGTATGTATGGGATGTAGTGAATCGTCGGTTGTATAATAGAGTTAGATAATGAATTCATTTTGAGTCGACATTTTGACTTACCGATAAATACAGCAAGATGTAAATGTATGTATTCCCCGGAAGCAATACGCATTTGTAGCGCCATCAAAATTAATTCATTTCAAAACCATTTCCATATACTAAAGACTACGTGGATTAGACTCTTTACTGGTACTATCGCATTCGTTATAGATGTAAAAGCTTTTTCCAGATCTTAAATGCTAAGTGAATCGCACTTGTTCTTTCTCGATGCTATCGCATCTGTAGTTCCGCATCTTGTTATAAAGCCACGATGGTTTTAACTGATATAACATTCCATCATCGATAATCCAACGGGCGTTCGAATATTTTAAGGGCGTGACAGAGTAGGCGATTAGTGCTGTAGTTGTTGAAATCTATAACATCGTCTTTCTGTTTCAATATAGCATTAGTTGTCCTGGTAAAACAGATTACGGACTATTACGCTTTGCCGTTATTTGATTGAATAAAACCTCTAGTATTGACGTAGCATAAACATAAAACAAAACTTTTGGTCTACTCCTGATGAAGACTGCGAATCATAGATTGGTTACCATACAGCGAGTACAAATAACGGCAAAACTTGTCTCATCGACAATAGTTCCGTATGTATAAAAAAGAAAAGTTAAATAAAATTTTAATAAGCTTTTATTGTAGGTTTCCATATATTCGAAATTGTTCTCTGTATAAACTATATCCATTTTTTCACTTTCAAATATTTTCGAAACGTCAGAAACGATATTTTGAACGCATGGAAACCAACCATAAAAGCTTAAAATTGTATTTTAAGTACAGCGAGAATGTGTTCACATTTTTTTCGTTTGTTGCTTTGGTTTTTTTCTTATTATGATTTTGAGAAAGTACGTTTTAAGAAACAGCTCAGTTTGAAAATGAAAACTTGTTTTGAAAAAAGAAACGAAATATTTTGAACTCAAATGCTTTGAAGTTTTACCACATGTATAAGCTCCAAATCGTAGTGTACTACTTTTGCTATCGGATGTATGTTAGAGATCATAAAATCCTTTTTACATCTCTCCGTTTCCCTTACAGTTATAATTTATCACGTAACATTTCTCCTTTAATGTTGACTAATTGTTAATATTGTCTGTACATTCCGTCTGTTCGTTTCTTATCAGAAGTTTCGTGAGTTAGTTTTATTTAAGTTTCTTTTCTTTGGCGTCTGTTAACCTTTTCTGGGATGCATTATAAAATCTTCATACAAAATAGTAAATTTTAAAACGGTGTTTATTGTACAATACTACTTCCTAGGTAAACTGTAGACAATTTTCAATGTATTTTTAAAAATTGAGACATTTCGTGTCAATCAAAAAACAAAAAAAATTTCTGTAACTAATTAAAATATCACTTATGATAAATTTATAACAATATCATCATAAGTCTCTCTCATCCATTTACACTAAATGTAGATTTCAATGCTCACTCACTATCATGGGGTAGCGCATCACTAAATAACAAAGGGTAAATAATAGAAACCATCATTTCCAACTCTAGTATTATGCGTCCCACGGAACCGACCAACTATGACGTCATATACAAATCATGTGCCATATATTTTCTAATTATCTCGCCAAGTTTAATTAGCGAAATGCAAGTCTTTAGTAATGAGCTGTGAGTAATCACCACACAAATATCTTTCTTCGCTAATTTGGACGTTGTCACTCTCAACAAAAAAAAAAAAAATACGAATAAATAAAAGTTTAGCTATTTTAAAATTAGCTTCCGCAATTCATTCGCTAAAGCTCTAACATCACGAAACATTTTTAATGCATGAATTGATTAGAACGTTGAATAGTTTAGCGAAATTTTGATATCTCTTGCAAACCACCATTCTTCAAGAATCAAAACTCAAAAAATCCCCTTATATAGTGCACCGTGTAATGCTAAATCGCAATACATAATCGCGGTAAAGTATTACAAAAACTAATATCATCTCCTTCACTTGTAAACTACATAAACTACCGCGAACTCCAATTAGATTTTAAAATAATCCAGGAAGATTTCCTAACGACAAAACTGCGTTTAATAAGGCATCCAAAGAATTAAAAAACAAAATTCTCGAATGGAAGAACAGCAGTTTTAATAGCTACATCTCTTCATTAACGCCTGACGTTAATACAGATTATTCCTTGTGGAAAGCAGTAAGAAACATTAAAAATAGTCACCAGCCGAGACTTGCACCCATAAAAACTGATAATAAATGGATGAGAACTGACGAGGAAAAAGCAGAAACTTTCGCTAAGTACTTGTCACAGATCTTCAATCCATACAAACAAAATACGGCAAGTGCTGCAGACAATGAAGTAGAAAACTGCCTGCAATCAAACTTCCAATAAGATCTATGTCACCTATGGAGGTAAATAATTTTATACAAAAACACCTGAATTTAAAAAATCTCCTGGACATGATTTAATTACTGCCCTGATGGTTAAGAAATTACCAAAAAAGGCTGTTACATTGTTAGATGCTTCGCCAAAGCTACATTCCTGTACAATGGAAATTTGCGAACATAATCGTTATATTGCGTACAATAGTCGGAGCGCCATGGTTCGTGAGAAACGAGGATATACGAAAGGATCTACAAATACCATCAATTAAAGATGCGATTTACAACCGTAAGGAAAGATACATTCAACGGTTAGAAAACCATATTAACCATCTGGCGCAGAACCTGACAACAAATCGTTCGGAATTCGTACGCTTAAAAAGGCGTAATATCATTAATGTAAATACGCTATAACGCCCATAAATAGTTCTGTTATAAAATAAGGAGCTGTGGGCGATGGGACACGTTCCACTAAATAAATATATTTCTTAAATGCTATCTTCGCCGCTTATTGCCTCAAATAGGCAGATTGCGAGCATAAAAAAAAAAAAAAAAATGATACGAATTTGTAAAATATTAGCACATCACCTATGGAAAAGATTTGAGTTATAAACAGAAAATCATTTCTCTCTACTTCTACGAGCATCTCTATCAACAATTCCCAAAAGGGTATAAAGACTATTTAGAATCGATTTTGCTTGGACTTTATTAAATGAGGAAACATACAGTGTACACATTACTACGAATGAACTCGTAAGTGCAATTAACAACACCAAACTTACATATGTTGGCCCTGATAAAACACAAGCACTGATGCTTCAAAAATTACCAGATCCCGCAATCACTTATCTGCTACCTATATACAATGAAAGAGAATAATATTTCATTTCTGTGGAATATTATAAGGTGCGTTTTTGAAGGAGAGAATAGTAGCCCATTATCGGTGGTCCAATCTTCAAGTTGGGTGAGTGATTTTTGAATGAGTCAGTAGAAAATGTCTGCGTCATCAAAAAACAACCGTATTGAGAATAGCGGTTGAATTATCATTAATTTTTTTTTTTTATTTTTTAAAAACAATCCCTTTCCCATTATGGGTTTCTGCCGGTTTTACCCGTCGGCAGACAACCCTTTGCTATATTTATTAATTATTTTTCCTTCTTCTTCATGTGTGTGTACTATCATGGTGTGCGTGAAATATGTTATGTTATTAAAATGAATATTCTCATTACTTCTCAACTGCTCTACTCATTTGTGTGTTATGATTGTGTTGTTATGTTTATGTTACTGTGAAAATGTAGATATGTTATGTGACCTCTTGTGCGTATTACCAAGGTTTGTGTTCTTATTGTGTGAAATGTGTTTACGTACTACTACTATTTTATTGCTGCGAACGGGTAGACCGACATATAAAGGGTGTTTTCGTTTATTGCAATTTTTGAAATTTTACAATAATTCATTATACTACGAGCATATTGCATATCAATTTAATTTATACATACATGCACATTAAAAATATGTAATTATACAACCTAAATAAATGAAGCTATCTTGTTTCAATTTTTACGCTTCTTGTTTTTTCTCTCCTCTCTTTTCTCCTTTTCTTCTTTTGTTCACCCTTTCCATACATTTATTAATCCAATATCATCCCCCGTTCTTTTAATTCTCCATTTACAACAAAAAAATAAAATAAAATGAAAAAAACAAATTAATAAACGTTTTAATCGGCTATCGGTGTTCTTTTTCGTTTTCTCTTTCCTTTCTCCTCATTCGGTGATTTTCTTTCTTTTTTACTAAAAACAATTCTTCTTCATATTAAGATATTGTTATCCCTTCATTATTTATCGACCATGTTTTAATTTCTTTTTTCCAAACTTCTAGTTTCCTTTCGTCCATGATTTCGGCTGGTATTTTGTTATATAATACCAGGCAGTATATATACCCCTCTGTGTTCTATATATAAAGTTATTATTCCCCTTTGTCTAGCATTGTTCTTCATATTATCTTCTACTTTTTCTGATATTATAGTTTTTCTGTTTACTATTTATTTCTATTTCTTTAAAACTTTACTATACAACAGTTTTCTGTAAAAATATCGCATTTTTGGTAATAATGTATTTAACTTTACCAGAAGATCTTTTATAGGTATTTCTTCATTCTTATTACTATTACATATAATTTTCAAGCACCTTTTTTGTAAGTAGTTTATTCCTCTAAACTTACTTCTTTCCGCTTGGCCACAAACTAATATACCATAATTCTACATGTGATTGCCACAGCGCGTTATATGCTACTTTCAGTGTTTGTTCACTCAGATAACGTTTTAACTTATACATTATCGGGATCACAAATCTTAATTTTTTTGATATGTGAAGTATATGTTCATTCCACCTGAAGTTTTCGTCTATTATTATTCCGAGATATTTGAACGTTTTTACTCTTTCAATCTTTATGCATTTACACCTCTCCATTTTATGTATACATTTTTCAGTATGTATTATCACCTCAGGCTCCCTTATAATCTTACTATTTTTCTTTTTTATCCACATCAGTTTTGTCATTCCTATATTAATTTTTAATCCTCCATCGTGAGCCCACTTGTTCATTTCGTTTATATCTTTTTCTAATAAGTTTGCAGCTTCTATTATATCATTGTGTGGTATTGCTATAGCTATATCATCTGCATATCCAAAGGCTTTTGAATATTTAAATACTTTATATATTTCATTCGTATATACCAAAGTATAATATTGGTGACAGTATACTACCTTGCGGTACTCCTGTTTCCATTATTCTCTTACTGTTCATATTATCACAAACGTTTACTACATTTTGCCTGTTGTTTAGGAAATTTTTAAACCATTCTAAATAATTTTTCTTTACTCCTATCATTTCTAAATCTTTGACTAATATGTCATGTCTTACTGTGTCGAATGCCTTTGTAAAATCCATATTAAACATTGCTTGCCTGAACCAACGTTTTTATTTATCAATTCAGAAAAATTTATCAGTAATGTTGTCGTAGATTTATTCTCTTGGTATCCATACTGACACGAATCTATGATACTGTTATTTGATAAATAATTTTTTAAATATTCTCCTACATATTTTGCTAGTACCTTGCTTAAGGATGTTCCTATCGTTATCGGTCTGTAATTATTTAAGTCTTTGTGATTACCTTTTTTATACACCGGCCTTACAATTCCGATTTTCATATCTTGCGGTATATTTCCTTCTCTGATAGATTTATTTATTAGTTTTGTAAGTACTATGTAGAAATTATCGTTACATGTTTGTAAATCTTTTATCCTATCATACCCTGTAGCTTTTTTTTTATTCATTTTTTTATTACTTGTTTAATTTTTTCTACTGTTGCTGTAGGTATATATAAATTACTTTCCGGTGGCTTGTTATCTGTGTACGTTTCGCATAATTTCTCTTCACAATTGTGGATTTGTTTGACTTGTTCTATGAAAGTATCCAATATTTTATCTGCCGTTTCTTCACCATTTCCTATATACCTTTTAATTATTTCATCTACTATTTCTTTTTTATGACCGCCTAATATATTCTTCATTATCCTCAATGTCTCTTTCACATTGCCACTTACTTCACCATTTTTTGTTGTTATAGTACCTATCTCTTCTTTCCATAATTTTAATTTTCGTTTTATTTCTCGCTTGTTTATATAATACCTCCAGTTTCTTATTCCTACGTCTTTTCCTCCATTTTTGAAATAAAATATCTCGTTCTTGTATAAGTTCTAATTCCTTATTCGCAACTTGTCTCCTAGTTTTTGTATTACTTTTATGCACATTAGTGCACTTTTTATATAGATGCTATTGAAAATCTCACTAAATGCATACAAGAATCAGCATACTTAGCCACTCCACAAAAATATGCAGGGATAACAGTAATGAATCAGCCTAAGATAATAAGAAATTTGATTACCGATAAAAGACGATTGATAAAAATTTGGCAGCATAATAGATCAACGATAAATAAGACCGCTTTTAACCGAGCAGCAAAAAAAAGTTAAAAAAAGCCCTTGCAGATGCAAAAAATGCCACATTTTAAGATTATATGGCCAACTTAACACCAAGTAAACATACAGATTATTCTTTAAAAACCATGAAAAGGAATCACTACGTTCATTGTCCACCTCTAAGAGTAAGAAATAAATGGGTGAGAAGCGTCCAAGAGAAGGCAAAAATATTTGCCAAGTACTTGTCTTTTATTTTTCAAGAAGATAATAAGACCGACAAAACCGAGTACGAAAAAGAGGTATACAATTATCTGCAAGATCAAATGTCTCTTACTATAAAAACCATATCACCGTTCGAAGTAAATACATGTATTCAAAAACATCTACACTCAAAAAATCACCTGGATATGACTTAATTACAACATATATTTTAAAAAAGTTACCCAAAAAAGCTATAACGTTATTAACATTTGTTTTTAATGCAATCCTTCGCACTGGTAATTTTCCAATACAGTGGAAATTTTCATCAATAATAATGATACAAAAACTGGGAAAACCTCAAGATGATGTGTCTTCATACAGACCTATAAGTTTGTTGCCTAGTTTATCCAAAGTTTTTGAAAAACTTGTCTTAAAAAGATTGAAGTTAGTACTGGATGAAGAAAAAATAATTCCAGACTGGCAGTTTGGTTTTAGAAATATGCATAGTACCGTAGAACAAATTCACCGAGTAGTTCATATTATAAACAGAACCTTTGAGCAAAAAAAGTACTGCACATCTGTATTTCCCGACTTTGAGAAAGCATTCGATAGAGTGTGGCATACAGGTTTACTCTGTAAACTGAAACAAAAATTTCCTCACCCATATTACTCAATATTCAAGTCGTATCTAACTGACAGGGGCTTTCAAGTTGTCGTAAATGATGCACATTCGCAAATTTATCCTGTACAAACAGGTGTACCGTAAGGTAGCGTGCTTTGCGCGATCTTATATACCATCTACACTTATGATTTCCCAGTTAACGTCAATACAACAACGGTCATGTTCGCTGACGATACAGTCATATTGTCGACAAATAGCGATCTTGTAATGGCAACTAAACATCTTCAGCAACACTTAATTGACTTAGACAAGCGGTTCAAAATGTGGAAGATCGAAGTAAACGAATTAAAGTTAGCATGTGTATTATTCAGATTAAATAAAGGAAAGTACATATTCATCTAAACAGACAAATTATTCCTCCCAGACGCAAGGTTAAATACCTTGGACTACATTTAGATCAAAGATTAACTTGGCGGAATCATATTACTGCTAAAAGAAAACAGCTTGATGTTAAATATCGAGAAATGAATTGGCCGATGAATAAACGTTCTACATTATCAGTAGAAAATAAAAGGCTGTTATATAATGCTTGATTACTAAAAATAGTTGAAATCACTAAATTTATTTAATTATGCGAAGCTTTTCGGCATTTACGCCATTGTCAAGCTATATACAATTAAAATTAATTATATAAAATCATAAAATATTAATTTAAAACTAAGTTTACAATTTTACACAAAAATGAATTATAAATACTTAAAACTATCTGACAATGACAGTGGTAAACAACACCATCAATTATCAGTAATATAAAATTTACAGAACAGTAGCTAGAAAATAATTATTTTATAAAAATATGAAAAATATATATTTATGTAATTAAAAAAATCAATAGTTAGGAATAATATTTTTATAATATACTTTTTAAAATTAATTCTTCTTCAAACTTTACCATTGAATTTAATAAATTATTTTTATCCCTTTCTTTTATTATTTCCATTTTTTCAAGTAGTTTTCTTTTTCTGTATGTAAAATTTTATGATTTTGATTAATATTATTTATTTTGTGTTTTAATTCTATACAATGTTTTCCAAATAATGATTTTTCATCATTATTTGTATATGAGTTTAAATGTTCTTTAAATCTTGTTATGAATTGTCTGTCTGTTTCTCCTATGTATTCTTTTTCACATTGGTTACAATTTAATTTATAGACTCCTGAATTTTTTAATATATTTTTATCTTCTATTTTGTTATTATTTATTGATTTTAATAATGTATTATTATTTCTTATTGCTAAATCGATGTTGTATTTGTTAAATATTTTAATTATTTTATATGTATGACTGCCTACATAATTTATTGAATCTAAGTACTTCTTTTTATCTTTTTCTATATTTTTATTGACTTTAGTTTTATTCCATATTTGATCAACTATATTAGGGTTATATTTGTTTCTTATTGCTATTTGTTTTATAATGTTTTTTCCTTATTCAATTTATCCTTGTCTGTTAAAATTGATTTATTGATAAGACTTCTTAAACTTGCTAATTTATGCATTTTTGGGTGAAATGAATCTTTTGATATTAATGTATCTGTTTGTGTAGGCTTTCTATATATATCTATATCAATATTTTGATTAATAATGTTAATTTTTAAATCTAGAAAATTTATTATTTTACCTCCTATTTCTAATGTAAATTGTATGTTTTTATTATAATTGTTTAGATTGGATACAAAACTATTCAACTTATGATCATTCTCATCATTGTTACTCCATATTATTAAAATATCATCAACATATCTTTTCCATAATTTAACATTATTTTTAAATATATTATTATTTTTAATGTTATTTTCTAATTTGTTCATATAAATATCAGCTAGAATGGGTGATAATGGAGATCCCATAATTAAACCACTATTTTGTTTATAATATTTATTTTGAAACTGGAAATAATTTTGATTTAGTACTGTCTCCAATATTCTTATATAATGATCCTTATGAATATTGTGATTTAAATTGTTATTCTTAATATATTCTATTACTTTGTCTGTAGGAATGTTGTTATACATGTTAACTACATCTAATGATATTAGTATATCACTGTTCTGAAGCTTTATTTCTTTTAGACAATTTATTAATTCTATATTATTTTTTATACTAAATTTTTCTTCAAATTCATAATTTTCTTTTAAAAAATTTGCTATATTTCTTGAAATTTTATAAGCTGGTGTATTTATACAGTTTACTAATGGTCTAATTGGTTTATTTTCTTTGTGTAATTTTATTAGGCCTGTTAAAATTGGTGCTTCTGGATTAATTTCAGTTAGATTTTTGTGGAATAATTGCATACTTGCATTATTATTATGATCATTTGTTTGGTTAATATTAGATTCTAATTGATTGATAGATAATTCCTTTTTGATAATTTCATTAAATCTAATTGTTGGATTTTTTATTTTATTTAAATTATTATTATTTATGAAGTTATACATTTTTTCCAAATATTCATCTTTATTTATGATTATAACTGTATTACCTTTGTCAGCTTTGCATATCATTAAATTATTATTTTTTAATTTTTGTTTTAATTCTATTATATCTTTTTTATTTTTGTTCTTATTATTTGTTTCTTTTTCTATGGTGTAAATGCCGAAAAGCTTCGCATAATTAAATAAATTTAGTGATTTCAACTATTTTTAGTAATCAAGTATAAATAAAATCACTACATTCCACAATCTAAACTTGTTAAAATCTATTTGGACTTATGGCATCCAGATCTATGGAACAATCAGCAATTCTAAACTTACGATCATTGAACGATTCCAGGCGAAGGTGTTACGGAGTATAGTGTATGCACCTTGGTTTGTCAGAAATGACGACCTGTATAGAGACTTACAAATTCCTACGGTAAAGGAAACCATCAGATCACTTAGCCATAATTATAAGCAACGACTTGACCGTGATTCCACTAGCTGCCAATCTAATAAATAATGGTATGCGGTTCAGACGTTTGAAAAGGATCTGCCAAACTGAACTGCACTGCAGATCCTGATTTTACAAATTATACCCAGAGAAGCTATGAATAGCTGTAATTGTACAGCGTTCATTTGACAACTTATAGTGCTGCTTATTGCTCTACAAGACAGATTGCAAGCAATTTGAAAGAGAAAAAAAAATTTATATAGGAATGAGATGGCTGAAGCGTAAGTCATTGTGATTCAGTCAGTATAACTTGAGGAAAAGAGATGGCGAACAAAATCCTAAACCAATTGTTAAAAACATTCCCGGTGCTGAGTGGAAATATGTGGGTGAGCCTGGGTCGAGGAGTATGAGGTTATTTTCTAGGATAACTATGGTTATATATTACCACGTAAAGTATTGGTTTGTGAACCACAATACAATGAATGAGTGTTAAAGTCGCCCAATAACACTATGAGATATGAAAGGTGCTGTAAAAGGTATTTAAAGTAGGTCGCAGTAATTTGTTGATCAGGGTTAACGAAAGTAATAGGAGAAGTAAGATGGGGTATACATAGCTGCATATACTTGTAAGGCAGGGAGGTTTATGAGAAGTTCAGCACGCATCTGTATAAACTCATTATCTGAACATTGACGGAACACACTAAAGCTACAGTCATCTTCTCAATCTTCGGTCCATTCCAAATATGTTCAATCTGTAATGTACCCGTTGTCTTCATAATTTGTACGCGTCTCCAGTTTCAAAGAAATATCCTTAGTCTTCCTCTTACCTCCATAATGTTCTTTTCAAAAACCCAATTAATGTAGAACACCTTCTAACATTTCTCAAAACAACTAACCTATTCTCACAAAACAGGTGCCTTTGTGCTAGTTTTAGTATATGGTAGGTAAAACGATGAGTAAAACAGGTAGAAATTTCACGCACTAAACATGTTGTAGAAGCTTTTCGATATCTTCTATACATGTAGATTATATATATAGGAATATATATTAAAATGGCGAGAGCTCGTGCCCTCAGATCTATAATGAATTTTTTTTTTAATATTACAATTTCAGAATAAACGATTTTTTTTTTAAATTTTCTTCTTTATTCGAACCTAATGGTAGATGTTACTTAATTTTTTCGGTATCATTTATTTAATTTTTTTCTTTTTTGTTTTTTACGCGTTTGTTTATTTATAATTTCAAATATCTTTTAGTTAAAGTCCCTTTTTTCTTTACGCATTTATAATAAAAAAGACGATATGTATGGTTCATCATTATTTTCATTATTTTTATTACTATATTGCTTCTACTAAAAATAACGCTGCTTTATAGTATGATGAAGAAAATTTAATTCCGGCTTTTAAAGACAATATATATATATATACGCATACATGCATGTATACATATATATATCTTCACGTATAAATACATACATACATACAACATTTCAAATTCTGAAATAGTGAATTAGCGGAAAAAAACTGACGACAATGTCGATAGAAAGCCCGATGGAAAATAGTAAACTACGCTGGCCGTGGAAATGGGCTATTACCGGGCATAGAATAAACTCGTTAAGTTAAGGGAATTTATTTCTAAAATAAAACTTACGCCAGTGTCGAAAGTGTCACGATATATAATCGATAAGGGACGGGCTACGAGACAAACAAATGGGATACAACAAATTGCTAAGCCGATAAAAATAACCGAAATCGCCTTTGTTAAATAAAAAAATATAAAGCATACGAAAAAATCGGTTAAAATAAGCAAGACGCGGACAGCTATCCTTTTAGGTTGGTCGAATTTTGAGAATCGGTTAGCTGCTGAACAAAAAAATGTTATTAATTCGACCTTTATCTGTAGGAAAAACATGAAAAAACTTTCACAATTCTTCAATCTAAAATTCCCGATTATACTGTCTCGTTCCAATTTTTTTTTTATTCCTTTCTTTCCTCACTTCATTAAAATTATAGAGGACAACGATTACTAGAAACGGAGATTTTTTCCTCACTTACGTCGTTATTTATTGATTTATTGATTGATTGATTTATTTCCATATACGGTCGAACTGAATTAATTTTTTTTTTCGCTTCATTTGTCAATTTACAACTAGCACTGTAGGCTATTAAGCTAATTTAATATCTTAGTGTAAGATGTATACAGAATGTACACTTTATACTAGATCCGTCAATTTTGTCCTCTTTAATCTACGAATGTCCGCAAGGTTATCTAACAGTACAACTGCCATATTATTTATATATAACTCCAGTCTTGCAGCATAACTTTTTGCTGTTTGCGCAATTTCATACTTTATGTTATCTTCAGGTCTGTGTGATTCGTCGCATACTATGGCGCATTTACAATGATTCTTAGAACTCTATTTTGTAACCTTTGTATAATCGCTACGTTACTCTTTTTCGAGTAGCCCCACAACTGACGTATTTCCAGACCGGTTTGATGACCTGATTATAGAGTAATAGCTTATTTTCAACTGCTGGTTCTGATACGCAATGCCCAAACCGATAATTTGTGAATTGGCAGTACGTATTTGTCTTTATCGAGCGCTCATCTGAACGCAGATTAGCCGTGTCATCTACAAAAGTAGCAATTTCAACGTTAGGCGGAGCGGCAATATCAGCAGTGTATATGATGTACAATAGCGGCCCCAGCACGCTATCCCGAGGTACCGCAGCTTCTAATGGATATATTTGTGATTCTTCATTACCATATTTTATGGAAAGGAATCTAACTCTGAAATCTGATTCAAAGGTGTCTTGAATACTTGAAGAGGAAATTGGCGTTTTATTTTATATAACTATAACAAGCCTTCGTTTCAAACTTTATCAAATGCTTGACTAACGTCCAAGAAGCGTCGCAGACTTTTTTCAATTTTGAAGATGTTTCCATCATATTAGTAATGTGATGTGTACGATGGTATTAGTTCTAAAACCGAATTGGTGTTTATGTATGTTTTTTTTTTTTTTTTTTAAATAAACTCATCGATATTTTCAATCGCACATTATCAACTTTTGACCGCAAAATGATAAATTTTGTAATCGGTAAAAAATAAAACTGCGAAGCACAAAATCCGTTTCGACAGGTAATTTTGTTTCGGAATATTCTGATGATTATCGAAAAGATTGACGTGATATTACGTCGATAAGAATGATACAACCAGATCTATCGAATGGTGTCGGGATAGTTGCGCATGTGTAAATTTAATAATTCGATTAGCTCCCGGATTAAAACCCGACCTCTTCGTCGACAAACGTTTCGTCTCATTTAAGGCGTACAAAATATTTCATTTCATGTACACGCAATTTGCGGAAACGTAAAATATTCCGACCGTACATACTCGATATTTTGTCTATTAATAAATTATCAGCGGTGTTGTTATTAATTTACTCCTTATTCGATCCACGTATTTTGATTTACTTAATATCCTTTACACATAGTGCGGTAAAGACGTCTATAATAAAATAGGGATTACGTTAATAAATGTGGGGAAAATGAAAACAATACTGATTGGAAGAAAATCGCGCCTATTTTGCGTAAAAATTGATGAACAAATAATTTAACAAGCCGAGATGTATAAATTGGCCAGATTATAACGGATGATCTCTATTGCGATACTAAAATTAATTATAGAATTGGATTAGAAAAATGTACGTTTCAAGAAAGACATATTAAAAGACAGTAGTCATTACCATCAAAGCTCTGAGAAAGAATATCGAAGATGTACGTGTAGTCTATAACCTTTTATAAGTTAATACAAATAAATTACGAGATGTAGGCTCGAAGGAAAATGAAACGGACAAGTTGGGTAGGAAAAATCCAAAATGAACGTGTACAACGACAAATTGAAGAGAAAAGGTCCTTATAAAATGAAAACACGATTACCGTCGACGGGTCGTGGGGGATTACTTTGAAATATTCTCCGAAGATGAAATCCGAAGAAAAATAACTCCCGAGAAACGTACCCTGTTAAAAGAACCACGGTGAATTAAAAGAGCTGCGGAAGACCGGGGAAGATGGAAGCTTACTAGCACGGCAATAGAGCAGTCTTAGGAGACGAGTGATGATGATGATGAGATTATTTGGTATCGATGTTTTAGCATGATATTGTTGAATATTTTTCCGTTTACTTTAATACAGTAATTAAATTTATTTTTTTCGTATTTCTGTAAACATTTTCTAGAAACATAAATAAAATAACAGCATACAACCCTTTTGCATTATTTCATTGTTAGATCTTAATGTTTGCTAATTAGTTCCGATATAAATTTTTCATAATTAATTAATAAATTCTCGAGGTCGATGCTCGTTTCGCTTAAAATATCCGTAAATTTATTAAAAATTACCGAAAGCTGTTGAAAATCTATATATAGCGGAATTCGGGCAATCATCAACTTGTGTTCCCGACACACTAAATAAAGTATCCTTTGTTCCTCGAGTTAATTTCTTTTTTGTGTGTTCCTCTATGTGTAATTTCCAGGAAATTCTTTTAATAAGCGACTCTTCAAATTAATACATCGATGATTTTCACATATTCTAGCATTTCTTTTCTTAGGCCTCAAGGAGGTGTCCTAGTGTAACTAGTAACTAACATGTAGTTGTTCCTCGAGTTAATTTCTTTTTTTGTGTGTTCTTCTATGTGTAATTTCCAGGAAACGTTTTTAATAAGCGACTCTTCAAATTAATACATCGATGATCTTCACATATTCTAGCATTTCTTTTCTTAGGCCTCAAAGGAATGTTTTGGGTCTGATGCTTTATCTGTTATTGACGGCTGATTTTCTAGTTAGTGACGATGTTATAACTGCCATACTTACGGACGATACAGCAATTTTAGCTGTAGCCAAAGAGCAAAACCTAGTCCACGAAACTCTGCAGCGGTATTTAATAGAAATCGAAACCTGACCTATACGTAAATGCGTAAGTTTGTCTATTGCGATAAATTAAATAAAATGTCGCCAGAATGGTTGTCGTGGGAACAGTAACTACGCGACATAGTATTTTCTTAATATTGAGAACAATTTGTAAAGTTGTTCAAAGTAGCAAAAGTTGCTATGTAAATCGAAAGAGCTAAACCATTCAGCCTTGTGAATTGATTAACAAATAAAATGCTATTAGAACATAGTTTAATTTCTCGTAAAACATATTCCGGCTTTAAAGGAAGATGGTAGACCGTTTAAAATCATTATTAATGATTAACGAATTGAGAACACTTTATAATACGGTCCCAGTAGAAAAAATTGTTATGTATAGCGGAAGAGTCAAACCATTCTACCTTGTGAATTGATTAACAAATAAAATGCTACTAAAATATAAATTTCTATCTTCCGGCTTTAAAGGAAAAGACCGTTTAAAAACATTTTTAACGATTAAGTACATTTAAAATCATTTTTAATGATTAACGAATAATAGTTACGAATTTTAATTTATGTTAAATATAGTCAAGGGGGTCCTTACTTCCCTGTTGTTGTCAAACAGATTTATCGTTGTTGTAGCTCATCAGCCCGCATACACATCTTTGTACTGGATTTAAGAATTCATCCTTGATACAAGTAATTTTAAATGTGTAAAGTGTTATCGGTTACATACCAAAGTCTGCAGACAATTAGTCTTATCGCTTTAACCTCTGTATTTTACTTACACGAATAACTTTACAACACGAGACCATACGCTCGCAACAGGTTTTATGATGACATTATAAATTAATAATTAATTTATTTTCAACAGTTAAGCCTGAATACGTGCCGAGCATTCAATGCAACCGTCATAGTTTCGTGTTTAATTAATTACGTTTTGTATCAATGCGCTTTAAGTTAATTTTTTGTCTAGATGAATAACAAAATATTTTATCCCATCCTCTGGCGGAATCGTTTCTCAATTAATTCGAACATGAGAACGTATTACATTCTTTAACGGAAACGTGAACTGATTTTTGTTTAGTTCACACCAATACGACTACATTTTATTTCGATTTCAATTAAAACCGTTGTCAGTTTAAGATCTGTGGTTTTTATCTACCGCTACAAGTGACGTGTCGAGCGATCACACACTGAAAATCGGCTGTTAACAATATGCGTAGTACCGGACTCAGCACACAGCGGATATGGAATAAATATTTATATAAAGAGTACGTTGCTCAAGGTAGGACTTCAGGAGGAGGTTGAGGAGTGCTGCAATTTATATATAATAAACATTATTATTTGACGACGAATAAATGATTACGTTCATGTAGATTCGCGTCTAATTTTTTCCATAATATTTCACACTCTCTATTCGATAACGTAGGACACACTCTATTTAATTTTACGCTGAAGCTAAACATAAATCTATTCCGAGTCTTCTGAGACACTGAAACTTATACATAAATCTGTTATGTACATACACGTAATGTAAGTACACTTAACATGTACATATATCATCCTATTGACACGGCTGCAATACGATAGAACGACCGACATCGGATAAAAATGAAAAATATTACAGAATTTAATTGAATTTCGCTCGGGACGAGATAATATTCAGCCGGTTATAGGGGAAGACATTTTTCACATCGAAACCAGCAGCGCTGGTTAGGCGAGGAGTAGTAGCATGTAGTCGTTTACGTACGGACGATATTTAATAGAATTTTTCTCTATAGGTTTCGCACTGCCGCAGTGAAAGAAATAAGTTGAAATGGCCCCAGATTTAAAGGTTAAGTATAGAGAACACTAGCGTTCGAACGGAATAAACTACATTTTAGGAATGTTAGGCAAGAAATAGAATTACAGCTGATGTGTATATATACATATGGAATAAAGTACGTCACAGGTTTTAAACCAACACACACACCCAATAATTGAGGCAAAAGTTCTGTTTTTTGTTTTATATATATATATATGTGTGTGTGTGGAATGAAGTATATTGTGAGCAATACCTTTTGGGAAAACGAAGGTAGGATTACAGATTTGCGATAGCAGATTAAATTTCAAAATTAGATAGGTAATGGTAATTTCGAAACTTATATAAATAAAGGGTATATGTTTCATACAATATATATATATATATATATATATATATATATATATATATATATATATATATATATATATATATATGTATATTTCATCGTCATTACCATCACTAGTGTTTTAACCTATAAGCTTGTTCGCCCCCTTAACACACATATATACATTAATATAATAATAATACTGAATTTAATACGAAATTTAAGGAAAATGTGGGATATGGAGAATATATTTCCGAATCAGTAAGACACTACGCTATATAGAGTTAAATATTGTATATAAACAAAAGATTACTCATACACGCTCATTAATTTGTATAAAGCGCTACATATATACATACATACATACATACATACATATATATATATATATATATATATATATATATATATTCATACCATTGTATTTATAAATACGTAATTCTTTTTCAAGAAACGGGGAATCATCTTTAGAAAACAGGGGTTTTATTAAATATTCTACAACAGTAAGGAAATTAAAATTTATCGGTTTCCCATTGACTATTACTACTATTTGCGTTTTTCATTAATACCTTAATTCTGTTAAAGCATTCGAAATACCTTCCATATAAAATACCTTTCTTAATAGCGGGTGATATCCAAATAATAGTATCGATTAAACAGGTACATACACACACGCAAAAATAAGCACATTATACTCGTCATACAAACGTATATATCTTTTTTCATGGGAATCGTTCGTCATTTACAAATTCATTTTTTCGTATATATGATACACCAAAAAACCATCAAAAACGTGTACAGAAATTTTGAACTAGTACATTGATGTGTCGCACTATGAAGATTCTTCTCTAAATTATACATATTAAGCTGGACGCGCAAATCAGCGGCACACAAAACATTGTTGCCAAAAGGGGCACCAGAGATTTAATAGCTCCGCTTAGGTCGTGATGACATGTTTCACAGAATACGAAAAGGCGTTTGACAGAATGCAGTATACTGAATTAAAGCGAATATTATAAGAGTATAATGTCGACAACAAAGTCTGCAAACAATTTATGTAATATGGAAATGTTATAAGACGGAAACCTTCGTCTGGAGTACTTCTGTATTAGTTACTTTCGTCGTCCATAATATTCACCGTCATGTACACATTTCGAATGCGTTTAGCCGTTTAGTTTTTACTGAATTCAGTGTCCAGGTCTCTGATGCATACTTTACAATGACATTACATAGCACTAATTTACTTTGATTTTGGTGGCAATTATTAACTTTCGATCTGTTCGTACTGCCTGTAAATTGTGGAACGATTGTTTCGCCATTTCAACACGCGACCTCTCGCACTAGAGCATTATAAACAATGGTGATGAATAAAGTAATGAAAATGTGATTAATCTAACGTCTCCAGTGAGACAATTGGATTCTCAGTGACAGTATCATTGAAGTTTATTAAAGTGATGCACTGAAATATTTTTTGATTACTACAACCATATATAAGTTTATTATTAAACTTTAAATCGATATTCGGAATTATCAAAATCCTTTTCTCTTGTAATTTGAACTATTTAATTTTCAAGTTATTGGAAGAACATCTCTCCACCATTCCCTGTTTTTTAATCGTCTTGTAGAATTGTCAGGGAGAGTAAATAAATGCATTCCGCGGACGTGTTGGTTAATATTAAATTGCAATTTATCAAAAAACTTTTTATACTGTTTTATATCAACTTCATTGACATATAGTATATTTAGGCCATTATGGAGGGTTAACTTAGATACATATTACAGATGTGATGATACGAAGTATTTCAATATTTCCAGATTGTAGTTAAATAAATTTTACTTTTTAAAGTTAAGTTTAAAGCAAATTTCCTTCCTAGAAGAGGATATGGTAATCTGGTTGGCGAAATCATAATTTTTCTTGTTTGAGTAACATCAAGCCGTCATGTTAGCCGTCGATCAGTATGCATTCCGAGATATCGTACACAGTTGATTTTCAGAATTTCATGGCAAAGGATACATATTGAAGAACATGTTACTTGTCTGTTAGTAAAGGTGGTATGTTGGCATTTGAATAGATTAAATGTTATAATCCAATTATGTACCCACTTTACGATTCGGTCCACATGATTTTGAACAGCTGCACTAGCGTATCCTCGAACTGAATTGACAGCTAATATAGCTATAGCGTCAACAAATGTTACTAATATGGTTTTGATTTGAGATAGGTATATCCGCAATATAGATGTTTTATAATATCGAGCAAACTGCCTTGTAGCACTGACTCTAAAACTTTATTTTCTCAGGAAAAAACATCATTTATTCTAACGATAAATGTTCTGCCAGTTAAGAATAATACGAAGAATTTATAAAGGTCTGTAATTAAAAATTGTTTTAGTTTAAACAACAATCCCGGGTGCCAGATCCGATCGAAAACCTGCGTTACATCTATAAAATCAGATGAGCATACGTCATCTTTTTCCAGCGTTGATGATAGAGTCAATTCAAGTGGAACTGTCTCCTGAGAATTATGATAAATTTGTACAAATTATTGATAACACATCGAGGCCATCAATACCTGAAGGCTATCGACAACAGTATGTATCTGGGTTAACGGAAGAATTGAAACATAAATTGCAACTGTACTTACATAATTATAAACAGTCGCCTTTCAGTGCGGAGACAATAAAATTAGGAGATTCAATTATTCAACAGCTGTTTAATGAAAGATACAAAAGTTTGGCTCAACTGCTGGATGAATTAGATATGAAAACAAATTTAGCAAGAAAGCCTGGTGTCTTCTAAGAATGAAACGTGTCCTTTCAAATGTGTCGCCAAACAAAATAGCCAGTTTGCTCACTCAAAACGGGAAACCAAAAGACAAGACCTGGAAAATAAAGTTAATGCGATGCCAAGAAGAAGAATAAAAATGACCATAGTTGATGAAATAACCGAAGTAATAAAGAACTTGAAAAATAGAAAAGCTGCCGGTGTAGAACAGTTAAAACCGTTAAATCATACAGGTGTTAAATAGGTTACACAACTTATGGAGAAAATCTCATGTAGTCGTAGTATTAAAAACCAGGCAAAGACAGCAACGTTGCTGCAAACTTTCATCCGATATCACTACTGAGTCAGCTAACGAAAGTATTTGAACGACTCGTACTGAAACATGTCCAGGATACAATTGAAAGTAATTTAATACCAGAACAAGTCGGGTTCCGTAAACGGAAATCAAATGAAAGGCAACTGCTGAAACTAAATCAACATATTGAGGACGGATATCAGAGGAAACAGATTACTGCTGCTGTATTTGTAGATCTTAGTGTATTTAGCGTTTGTATCATCAAATCGAACTGTTCGAAGTGCATAAATAATATGCGACAATAATACTTACAGATGATCTTGTCTTTTGAACGCCTTGTTGCAAACTGCGCATACAAACTTCCGTTCGCTGCTATGAGTTAATTTGTGTTTCGCAAGTGCCGAACCGTTGGCAAATATTTTGCCACATAACTAAAAAACAGTAAGAAAAGAATATTGCTTCAGATTAAGATGTAATCGTAAAATTGAATACTTATTTATGCAATTATATATATATATATATATATATATATATATATATATATATATATATATATATATATATATATATATACGTATTTATATAAAATGGGGTAAAATATTTGATTCAACTAGATTGTTGATAATCTTTAAATATAGCCGGATTATATAGGTAAGAGGCTTTAAAGTAATTAAAGTGGATTTACATGAAACATATATGCACACACAACAATCATAACCGAACTTGCACGTGTATACATGATCGCTGTATAATATACCTTAAAAAACTCATCTGTTATATCAGTGGTGCGCAAACGGTGGGTCGCGATCCCGGAGGGGTCGCTAAATTCAAAGAAATGTGTATAACAATAAAAAAAAAGCTTTTATTCAACAAGTAGCACCGTTAATGAAATGTAATTATATTATTCGTAAGAAATAGAACTATATAACAATTGCTCGTATTAATAGACAATCAGAACGTTACTTGTGTTCTCGGCGCTCTTTGGAAATATTTAAAGTAAGCACACTTGCAAAATAATTTAACGTATAGGTCCACGTAACTGGGGAATTAATTTTATTAGGAATAAATCAAGAATTTCAAAGGAAATAGTTTGAATTGTTAAAATCTTCCCGTTTTATTACCCGGATTTCAGACTGCACGTTGATGTGGCAATTATAATACATAGTTTTCACAGGATCTATTTATTCTTTCGTTAAAGGTCGTGCAGTTGTTTTCATCTTTGTCTCGTTAATTCGATTTTGTTAGTTTTTTCGTTCATTTTACTCTACTGTAATTCTTCGCATATTTAGGTACTCCCTCTAATAACAATTAATTTGTTATCCGGTACGTATCACTTATTTATTCAATATTAATGCTGGAAGTACATTAATAATAATAATAATTGCTTACAAACGTTTAAAAAAAATCTAAAATATTTTGCATGTTTTTCTTTTTAATTTTGTTGAAAAATCAATTATCCTGAACCCATCTCAAAAAACGTTACCGGCGTAGTTGCTATAGTAAAACGCAATGAAATATTATTTATTTATTTTAAAACTCGGTTTTAGTTTCAATAGGATAAATGGCTAAACATGGGGGCACGAAACTTTGAATAGAAAAGAGCGCCGATACAAATAAAAACGATAACGATAAACCAATAAAGTAAGAAAAATTGTGGATGATAAATATTTTTAGAAGTATCTTTTATTAAACATTACTTGCGTAAACATAAATAAAACCGTCGTTTCATAAAATTGTGTGTTTTAAAATCAAATCTCTAATAAGGCCGAAAACACCCAGTAGGCGCAAATCACAGAATGAGTTTTACTTTAACTATAATATGTTAACGATAAAAAAAAGTGTACTGTCTTCCAAAATTTTACACAAAATAAGGGTTCGCAAGTGAAAATAGTTTGCGTACCACTGATCTATACATATACAACAAACTGTAATACTGGAGATGGTTTAACTCAGTCAAAATTAGTGGAAGGGTTACGTCATCATTGCTCGATGGGACGCCGCTTTTATTCGGTTTTATAACGAAGCTAATTTAAATGGAATTTTTTGGATACGGTATAAAAATAGGAGGACGAATCCTAGCGGAGCTATGTAAAATAATTAACAAAATTAATGAATCGGCCATAAAATTCAGAATAAGGAGTTAAAAAGACCAAAATCACTGAATACTGAGGCAAAACCGAATCGGGTAAATATTGCAATTGTTGGAGTCCGGAACAGATTTCGGCTTTTAATTATCTTAATGACACTAATAGAAATAATCTTCAGCAATAGAACAATGAATATTACGGTTCGAAAACGTAGACGTGAACACGAACACGAACATTTGAAATACAAAAATCTTTAACAGAACCAAATTAAAAGTGGGAATCTTCGGCCGTTAAGCAATGTGCTCCGACACGAAGGATTGCTACGGGGGAAAAATTGAAGGCTATATCCCCATGGTATTCGCATATAGTTCATAAAGAGTATTTTTATTTCTATGTTTTTTTAATGAGTTTATCCATCAACCTAACCCTTTGTCATATTTATTAATCATTTTTCCGTTTTCCCTCTTCGTGCGGGTGCGTTTAAAATCTGTTATTTAAATCGTTTAAAACTCAACTATTGTATTCATTTGCGTGCTTTAAGTGTGTTGTTATGTTTATATGACTGTGCAATGTAATAGGATGCGATCTCTTGTGTGTATGTGTATTACCGTGGTTTGTGTTCTTCTTAGTGTGTGAGATGTCTTTATGTATAACCAATATGTAAAGGGTGTTTTCGTTTATTGAAAAAATTTTACGATAATTCCTTATACTAGGTATATAATTCATATAAATAAGCAACATATTATGTAGAATATATAATTATCCGACATAAATAAATAAAACTTTATACATTCGATAAAAGATAATAAGTTAAATAAAAATAAATTAACGCATTATAATCTAATAATATGTCTCAATAGTCGGTATTGTTTTAATTAGTATAATGTTTTCTCATTTCTTCTTTGTTCTCTTTCCTTCTTTCCTATTCTGTTTCCCCTCCTATACGTCTGTTTAATCCAATATTTAATCCCTCCCTCGTGTTCTCGTAATAGTTCCACATTCAAAATTAAAAGTAAAATAATAAACGTATTCGATCGTTTATCTGTGTTCTCTTTTTATGTTTTCTTCCTTTCTCCTCATTCGGCAATTTTGTTCCTTTTTAATGAAATTCTTCGTCTTATTATTTATCAACCGTGATTTAATTTCTTTTTTCCAACCTTCTAGTTTCCTTTCGTCCATGATTTCGGCTGGTATTTTGTTATATAATACCAGGCAGTATATATACCCCTCTGTGTTCTATATATAAAGTTATTATTTACTCCCCTTTTGTTCTTCATATTATCTTCTACTTTTTCTGATATTATAATTTTTCTGTTTACTATTTATTTCTATTTCTTTAAAACTTTACTATACAACAGTTTTCTGTAAAAATATCGCATTTTTGGTAATAATGTATTTAACTTTACCAGAAGAACTTTTATAGGTATTTCTTCATTCTTATTACTATTACATATAATTTTCAAGCACTTTTTTTGTAAGCAGTTTATTCCTTTGAACTTACTTCTCTCCGCTTGGCCCCGAAACTAATAAACCACATTCCACATGTGATTAGCGCATTATACGCTACTTTCGGTGTGTATTCACTCGAATAACGCTCTTTAACTTATACAATTTTATTTATTATTATTTTTTTTACATATGTACTGTACATGTTCATTCCAACCGATTTCCTACTGTTTGCCGTAGGTATATATAAATTACTTTCCTATGGCTCGTTATTTGTGTCCGCTTCGTATAATTTCTCTTCGCAACTGTTAATTCGATTCACTTGTATAAAAGTAGCCAATATTTCATCAACAGTTTCTTCGCATCTCCTACGTATTTTTTTTGAATTATTTCATCCGCTATTTCTTTCTGATATATTCTTTGTCTTTTCCATATTGGCACTTATTTCAATTTTTTTTTTCGTCTATTTTTTCCTTCTCTAATTTTAACTTTCGTTTTAATTTGCGCTTGTTTATCCACAAATTTCTTATTTCGACACTTTTTCCTACATTTTTAAAATAAAATATCTCGTTGTCGTATAAATTCTAAAATTTCTTTAGTCATCCATTCTTTATTCGCAACTTGTCTCCTAGTTTTAGTATTACCCTTTTCTCCATTAATTCATGTATAAATTTGTTCGAGACTTACATTCCCGACCATTTAACATTTTTCAAAGTTTCTCTTAATTTCACCTCATCGATACTTTCCGTATTTTTTCTTGTATTTTGATGCATTTTTACCAATTAGTATCCTATTAGATAATGGTCAATACTTCTATTCCTTTTTCTTTTTGATAGGAAATGAAATAATCCAAAAGGAAATACGAATAAATCTAGGAAGAAACTAGTTAGAGAATTTTTAAATATTAAGCATTCGTACAAATTAAAATTCATATTCTTCTTCATAGTCCCAACCGATTTCGATTATAGGTGGCCATCCGGCGAAGCCTCAACCATATAATGATAATGTTCTCTATCATGTGGGGAGTGTACTAAACGTCCTATGTTTTGACCTGTCCATGTTTTAATATCACCAAACCCGTCTTTTCCGTCTAATTTTCCTTTTACCTTCTGTTCTTTCCATTAGAATAGTTGGTAACAAGCGTCCCAAGAGTCGAGTGTCCAAAATATTTTAGTTTTCGAATTTTTATCAATTTAATCAATTCTCGATCTTTCTTCATAGCAGTACTTGGTTGGTCTTAACTCGTCGGTGACACCATAATTATCGACTCATGGTGCTTTTCTTAAAAGTTCACGTCTCACAGCCGTAAAATGGACCAGATGTAACAATTTAAAATATATATATATATATATATATATATATATATATATATATATATGCATATTTATATGTCGTGTACGCACGCATGATTGTGATTATTATTATTATTATTACGCGTACGATCTTGTTTAAATAAACAAGTTTATTTTCATTAGAACTGGTGTAGTAAATCCAACCGGAGTGTAGCTTTTTTGAAGTCTAGATTTGACTGTACTTTCTCTAGCAGCTACCTGACAGACGTAGTTTTTGGGTGGCGTCGAATATATATATATATATGTTTTTCAACATTTTTTTTTTATTGCCTAAATAAAGTATAAATTTACGAATTTTTAATATTGTTATCAGATTATTGTTTAATTTTATGTTTACTTTTTGTATATATGTAGGCTCATTTGAGTTTTTATTATATGTATATATATATATATATATATATATATATATATATATATATATATATACCGTATTACTTCGAGTTTAAGACGCACTTTTTTTTCACAATTCAAGGTCTAAAATCAAGGGTGCGTCTTAAATTCGAGGTACTTTCTAAATTGACCACATGTATAAGAGTAAAACTACCTATTATACGTACTAAAATCTCCTATTATACGTGGAATAGTGGTAGTAGTCCTATTGTATTTGCTACATTAATGCTATCGATATATTACACTAGCTGTAGGAGTTGATTAATGATGTTTATAAAAGTGACTTGTAAACCTATTCCCATTTCCGGTCACAGTCGTTGCGCGTCAGTCAGTGTCGCTCTCCCAAACATTGCAGTTACTAATCCATCGTTGTTTTGTTAATACGGTACTTTTTCTTTTTATTATGGAAAAGCGTTTTACATACGAAGCGGAATTTAAGCGTAAAGTTATTTTATGCGCAGAAAATATCGGAAATCGTGCCGCCGGTAAACAGTTCTCGATTAACGAAGTGAATTTTCGCCGTTGGCGTGAAATGAAAAATAAGTTATTCGCGTGTAAACGAACAAAAAAATCATTTTCGGGGCCAAAACATGGAAGATATCCGGAAATCGATGCTGCCGTTTTAACTTATTTTAAAGAACTTCGCACGAAAGGTCTTCCAGTAACGCGAGAAGCATTAATGTTAAAAGCCAGAGAAATTGCCAGCGATAAAACTCTTCAATTTAAAGCTAGTCGTGGATGGTGTGAAAAATTCATGAAAAGACAATGTCTATCATTACGTCGTAGAACCACAATTTGCCAGAAACTACCATCTGATTATGACGATAAATTGGTGCAATATCAACGTCATGTAATACAACTAAGGTTAAAGAAACAATACCATCTTAGTCAATGCTGATGAAACTGCTGTTTTCTTTGACATGCCAAAAAATTACACGGTCAGTGAGAAGGAGCAAAAACAAGTAACAGAGAAAACAACCGGCTACGAAAAATTAAGAGTAACTGTTATGCTCAGTGCTACTGCGGATGGCAATAAGTTACCACCGTATGTAATCCTGAACAGAAAAACTGTGCCAAAGGAAATCTTCTCGGATGGGGTTATTGTTCGAGCCCAACAAAATGCCTGCATGACAAGTAAACTTATGCAAGATTGGTTGGAGTGCGTATGGGAGCGAAGACCAGGTGGACTTCTCAAACGAGACAGCATTTTAGTGATGGATGCGTTTCGCGGTCATTTATCTGACGACATTAAAACCAGATTGGCAAATGGAAAATGCGATTTAGTAGTCATTCCTGGAGGTATGACAAGTCAGTTACAACCTCTTGATGTCGGTGTTAATAAAGCCTTTAAAGATCGTATTCGTGCGCAATACAATCAATGGTTGACTGAAAATAATCATCCTCTCACACCAACTGGTAAAATCAAACGAGCCTCAGCAGTACGATTGTAGGATGGATTTCAAAAGCTTGGAAAGATTTACCGCCCTGTATAATCATCAAATCCGTTTGAAGTGCTGTATATCGAATGCATTGGATGGCTCTGAAGATGATTGTGCATGGAATCATAGTGACGAAGATGACGCAAACGCCGGCAATGACGACGATTCAACAACCGACGATAGCAATTAAAAACATAATTAGAAAAAGCAATAAATAGGTAATTTAGTTATAAAAATTACTGTTTTTTCCTGTTTTTTTTTTTTTTTTTTTTATTGCAAATGAAATTGCGCTAAGTAAGCCTATGTACCTATAAGTTTATAATATTTCGTATTATGTATTGACTATTAGTATCTTAATTATTTCTATTTCTTCCAAAACTTCCTTTCCTAAAACCTTGTAATTTTAATGCGTCTTAAATTCGATGAATTTTTTTTTCTTCACGTTGGAAACCAAAAACCAGGGTGCGTCTTAAATTCGAAGTAATACGGTATATATATATATATATATATATATATATATATATATAAAGTTGGTAACACTGCGCTACAACGCAAACCGCGTGCTGTACGTTTAGTGTACACACGATAGATTCGTTTAGGTCTAGTTTCAGTTATCACAGCATCGTATAACGAGAAAGAGTTTTGCGTAGAACGTTATGTTCGGCGTGAATCGATCGCAACGGTGCAAAGAGAGTTTCGAAAAGAATTGAAAGTTACGCGATTTTTAGAGTCGCGTTTACAAAACACGTTCACGAGATCGGGAAAACCTAAAAACTCGAATTTCCGGAAAAATTTAAAACATTCAGCGATCTACGCTCGAAAAAGTCTTCGACAATTTAGTAAAGACTGAACGAACGTATTGTTGTAAATGGCGATCATCTGAAAGATATTATGTTCCACAAATGATTGTAAGTTAAACTCTCGTTTTCTTATTTTTACACAAAATTTGATTCGAAAATTTTAGTCGAGTAGTTTTTGAGTTATTAGTTATTAAAAAAAAAGCACAACCGTCAGTCTTCTCTGGTTCAGCATATTATTATTGCGTACTGTTGTTAAAACTGCGAATTTAACGTGGGTTAAAGGTAGAACAGTTTTTGCCGGAAAAACAGATAAGAGCAATCGTTTGAACGATAGACAACGAGCAAAGTAACCGAGGCGTTATTTGATAAAGTTTGTAAGAAGCGGTTGAAGTAAATAAATACGAAAACGAGTGAAGTTAAATCCCTGGATACACACACACACATATATATATATATATATATTAAGGAAGAAACTACTTATGTGAAGTTGCAAAAGTTAAAGGAACGATACTGTACAAAAGTTAGAATTTACTCAATATAAAGCGGTGTAACGTTTTGCACGTTTGTACGGTTCAAAGCTTTATTACTAATCGCTTTCATTTTTTCCAAAAGAAAGAGAACATTTTCTTCGTGTACTCATCTTACACGTCTGTAGAATTTTCTTCTTCAGACGGTTTTCTTTTATACTTCAATAATTGTCAGAATTTTACATTGTAAATAATGAAACGCTGATCGTAAGACCCTGTCAATATAATAGACAAATAATTAGATAGGTAAAGAGGCTGCGTATCAGTTTAAAAGTAAAACGTGTAAAAAAAGTGGTGGCTACAATTGCACGTCGTTTATATTTAGTGGGAGAGAGAAATAGATTCTCGTTCTTCCTTTAGTGTCAGGTATCTGTGGTTAAATTATTTACGCAGTTCTATATTGGAAATTCAAATTAAACGATAGAATTTTGAATAAATATATTCGTTGCAAATTTAACTCAAATTGTTAATGATAAATAAAACAAAATAAAAATACACTTAAATCACTATAAACTTTTATCGAATACAAAAGTTTATAGTCATTTAATAATATTTGTGTTTTTAATTCGTTTTATTTGTAATTCAAAAAAATCACTACTCTCTGATAATATCAACATAAAATTGTTAATGACTAAATAGTTGTCACAATATTGTATATATATATATATATATATATAATAATCTTATTCGTCCCATCAGCTTATTATGTACCTTTAATAAAATCATCGAAAAAATTTACTTCTCTAACTCACAACTTTCTCAAAAATGAACAATTTGGTTTTAGGACCGGTCATCAGTACATCAAGTTGCCAGAATAACTGATTTCATCACCCACTATTTGAACCTTAATAAGCAAACAGGTTTATTGTTAATTGATATTGAGAAAGCCTTTGATACAGCTTGGCATAATGGGATCTTGCACAAATTAATTAAATTCGATTATCCAATTCCTCTCGTTAAATTAATTAGATCCTATTTAAGCGATAGAACGTTTTACATTCATCTCCTACATTCACAATCAATACTTAAAACTCTTTTTGCAGGTGTTCCTCGAGGAAGTATTTCAGGTCCTTACCTATTTTTAAGATTATTAAACGATTTTCCTAGTATACTCTTCGTTCACGCCTGTTTTTATTCCGACGATCTGGCGCTATTTTGCACATCGTTCAAAACTGATACAATCTACAATATGTTACAAAAATCGGCAAACACTATTTACAAGTACTATTGGAGGCTAAAATTAAATACCGAGAAATCGCACGCTATACTGTTTATTAAAAGATTTCCCCTTTCTCTGTCTGATATTAATGGTAAATGCATCACTTTGCAGAAGCAGATTAACTATCTAGAAGTTACTCTAGACTCTCGTCTTTCATTTAACGCGCGAATTAATAAATCTATCGGTGATGCGAAAAAAGCCATTCGAATAGTAGCACCAATTTTCAGTTACCGTTCTCATATTTCTTCAGTAAACGAGAAATTAATTTACTCTACCATTATAAGACCTAGTTTATGCTTGTCCGGTCTGGTGTTCAGTGTCCGTTAGTACTTACAAAAAACTCCAGGTAATGCAAAACCGGTCTTGCAGAATATCATTAAATACTCCTCGATGGACTAAAATACAGTACACGCATTCCACGCTAAATATTACTCATATTTATAAATTATCAAAGAAACTTTATGATAAACGTATCATGACAATAACTTAATTCACATAATCGGGGATTATGCTTAATCTCAGCATGCGTTACACTAGATATAAGCATGGCCGTACTAAGCACCGATCTCTAATGTATACGATCAGATGTGTTACGATTTTTTTTATTTTTATTTATTTATATACAAGTTAAACTAAATTTAATATACCAGCTAATAGAATTTTTTTCCTATTGTTATTTTACTGTTATTTTCTTGATTATTTCTTTAGTTTTGTAAAGTCATTTGGTTGTATTTAGCTGCTAAGGTAACTTTAAGAATACTTGCCATTTGTTTATGTAAACATAAATTCTACATGATTTATAGAATTTTGTATTGAAAAAAATATATTGATGATTAAAATATTTATAGGTAAGTAGTCGCCCACCTCCGATGACGATGATGATTTATATATATATATATATATATATATATATATATATATATATATATATATATATATATATATATATATATATATTGAGAGAGAGAGAGAGAGAGAGAGAGAGAGAGAGAGAGAGAGAGAGAGAGAGAGAGAGAGAGAGAGAGAGAGTCATGTTAAACGGTAAAAATATTCATCATTAATAAGTGCATTCTACCGTTATTTTTGCTAAATCATAAATAATCGACCTGACTTTTTTTTTATTCAATTACGTGAATCTCCATATGCCGTTTGTAACTACCGGGGCTATTACAGCATAAGGAGACATGTGTCTAATTTATATGTACGCTAGTAATCCGCTTTCTCCCGCAAAAGCCAGGATTCTAACTATTGACTGAGAGTTGTTTGAGAGGATTTTGTATATGGAGTCCTGTTTTTTGTGTTTTAACCTATGTGGTATGTTTGGCAATTGGAGATTAAGTGTATGAGACTGCTGTTAAGTGTCCCTATAGGGGACAGTTTGTTGGTGAAGGGCTTTTGGTATATAGATAAGGCTGTAAGGTACAATATATTATTTTCGATTTGATCGACCTACTTTAATTCTTTTAATCTGATATTTTTCAGTATTTGTATCGTCTATTACTTCCGAGATGTATTTTAGCCGACTTCTTATTAATTTTCTTCTACCAGTTGCTGGCTCTTCAATTATCTGCGGTAAATATCGATTATTACTTGTTCTATTCAATTGTATTTTGCTAATGTTATAGATTGCTTTTCGTCTGTATAACTCGTTACTCCAAAATTCATCCATGTTTAGACGTACATTTTCAAAGCGGATATTTATATGATTCTTTGGATTAGTGAAATTTCACGTACTCGTTATTACTTCGAGAAAGTTCGTGCGTAGTTTGTTCGGATTATCCACTTTATAATTTTAAATTATTGTTATATTTTCCATATAATACGAATCAGTTTGAAATTTCCTTTAACGTATATTAATTTATACGTGTATTCGTATGCAGGATTATGCAAGTACTCTCCTGTGTAGTGATTGTGTGCATGTGTGCATTTTTTGGTAATTATACGTTTTCTCTATACGTAGTGTGTATATTCCGATGTGTATTGTGGGTGATGTATACGCAGTTTTTTTTCTTTTTAAATATTTTACTTCAATAATTTAATCTATTTTTTTTTCTTTTCAAATTTGTTAGTTTTATTCGTACGTACTCTCAGCGTTCGCATTATTTATGTGAACTGTATATAAATAAATTGAATAAACAATGATCGAAATGTATTCAGACTATTATTGGGACTATATGCACGCGTATATATCTGTCTGTCATTTCTTGTTACGTGTTCTATTTAATTGTATAAATAGATTATATAACGTATATACATATGAGAAGTTTTACAGATAATCGATATCTCCCTCTATCAGTGAAACATCTCTCCAAATCAATCGAAACATGTTTCTTTCTTCGTCGTAAGTCACATTTTAATGCATTGCTGCAACCGTATGCTTATCTCTCTTATGTAATAAAAAATGTTAATTTCAACATCACATTACGGAACATCGTGATATTACGGGAAAACTGAAAAAAAAAACCATAATAATTTCTCTCAAATTTTACAAAACATTCGTCAATTTTTTTTAGAGATTTTCAAGTCGCGCAACTTTCATAAAAAAAAAAAACCACTATAACATCTGACATCCTCAGCAAACACGCGACCAGAAATAAACAACGTAAAATTCTGTCTACCTATTTCCAAAAATGCTTAGTATTCAGACAAAATTAACAGAAAGTTATACGCAAAAAACGCTAACAGCGGCCTAGATTTAAATTGTATAACCAGTGAGCGAATAACAAAACACTACTGCAGTCGTATATGTAAAGTTTGGGAGCTCAAATTGAAAATGTAATTCGAAAGTAATGGAAGTATACATCGATACACACACACACATACAATCTACCAATTTAAATTTAATATATATATATATATATATATATATATATATATATATATATATAATCAAATATATTATACATATTTCTAAGAGAGGTTAGTAATTGGAAAAGAAACAGAACGGTGTCACGAGAAATAAAGTCTCCTAATTTTAACGACGAATAAAGGAATAGGAGCTAAAGAAAAAAGATTTTTTCCAGCACGCGTCGCAGGTAATCACTCATGTACTACAAACAGAAAAATGGGTCGAGCAGAACAAAGCCTAGAAAACAATAAAACAAGACGAATAAATTGCGGGGGGCTAGAGAAAAGAAAGGAAATGAAAGGAAATATATATGAGATACAACAAGACGATGTAAAATGGAACCAAAAAATTTCTCACAAGAAGTAGAAATAAACCACCGCGGGTGGTAATAAGATTTGTCGAAAGCTCCAGGGTATAAAGAACTTTTTTTTTTCAATATAAGCAGACGAAGATAATAAGCAGAAAGTAAAGTTAAACTTAAAGAAATCCGCCTGTTTCTACGACACGATGCGCACTACATAATTTACGCATGCTGGTGCACAGATATACACAAACGCACATATATGATCACTAATGATGCAGATCTCCTTTCACAGAGAAGTTGCATGTATAAGAATTAAGAACTACTCAAGCGCTATAATTGACTAGAATGCCGACTGTTCCTGGAATAATAACAATAATAATATTAATCATAATATCTATAATAATAATAAAATATTAATTTGAAACGAGGTACGATGTTCATACTATTTTTTTAAAAATCCAAACAAAAAATAATATATTTCCTTTTTCAGTCAATATCATGTATATAGTATAATTTATATATATATATATATATATATATATATATATATATATATATATAAAATGAATAAAATATATATACTTTGTATTATATATGTATATCAATATTTTATTACACATATTACATGTTGTATGTGTGCTCGTGTAAAAAGGAGAAAGTCTTTCTCTTCTATACCTTATTTACAGGTGTCCCCAGTGTTCGAGTTTGATCGTTTACGCAAAAGGAAATAGTAAAAGAAATTATTCCATCCATAATTTCCTGTTTCTTCTTCCTAATTCACTATATCTCCTCCCCCTCTAGCCATTGCAGTATATAAATATATTTCTTGTGGATGTATAATTTTTAAAATTCTCTCCTATTCGTCAAGATTATTTCCGTTTTGCTTTTAGTAGTTTTTATTTGGAAATTGTTTCTATCCTTCTTCTGTTCTACTTCGTCGTCGGAAAAGAAAAAAGGAAATAAAACGTTTTAACGATTTTAATAAAGTTGGTCGATTGATACGATAAAAAAATTTAATCGACTGAAATTTATACAATGGAGTGGCTTTTGCGATTTACTTTTTAGGCCTGAGGAATAGAAAACAGTTAAAACCGAACTAATAATAATAATAATCATAATAATCAAATCAAATTTATTTTAATTTCAATCAATACACCCCAGTACATTTCAAAATGAAGAAATATAAAATAAAAATTAATTACAAATCGAATACGAATAAACAAATAAAATAAAATAAAATAAAAAAACGGATAAATAAACATTGAGAAATTAATTAGTAATGGCATAACACTTAAATGATATCGTACACAATTCATTTGATTGTTTATATGAAACTAAAATAAAGGAAATAAAACCGCCTATGCGCAACACTATGCGACGGCTGGATTATTATTATAATATTAAAACAATCGAATTTATCCGAACTTAATTATTAGTATTTATATAAATCACAACACATGCAGAGAACTGAACCATGTGAATTTATTCGTGCTACAAAATACAGTAGGTTTTGATGAATTTAATTTTTCTTTTAAACTTTCATAATTAATGAGTCAAAACTGTCATCGTTTAACAATTTTCTCGTCTTTGCAGCAGATGCATTTAGTTAATAGTTTCCTTCGCCTTCTTTTGTAATTAATTAGGCTAATTTTTAGTTCTCTAGGCAATGCATTGTACTCCACTGGTCCGGCACCTAATTCTTGTTTTATTATAATGAGGAACTATCGCGTTGGTTGTATCTCCTGACTGTGTATTTACATTATCCATTAATAATAATAATAATAATAATAATAATAATAATAATAATAATCAAATCAAATCAAATCAAATTTATTCATTCAAATCCACAAATGCGCATTTATTTGCGCGAGTAGTGGAAACTGAAATAGATATACAAATACTTGGTTGGTTAATATTGCATAAATAGTTTGAACAATTCTTAACACTTATGAATATGTAAGTGACAATAAACAATAAACATACTTACAACCGCAATTGTTATGTATATACACCCACAAGACACTACACACACACCTACACACATATATACACACACGCGTACACTTAATCACATTTATATTTTGTAATAGATATAATAAAAGTAAACACATTAGTAAACACACAATTATTTACAAAAATGAATAAATATATATAGAAAATGCATACAATACATGCACACAGGTACATATAAACTTATAGACGCAGGGTTATAATGGTTAATAGGCTAACTCAATAATAAATATACCCACATAAATACATAATTCCAATACACATATCAAAAGCTAAAGCACAAATCGATATACATGTGGACACAGTAATGAAAACAATAATACAGACATACATATAATAAAGTGACTCTTCTATACATAATGACATACGCAGATGCGAACAGTAATACGACATTGACACACCAGATGAAATTAGTTGGATGAAAGATTACGCATATAATTCATCAAAAGTTTATGTCTTTTCTTGTAATTTTTTAAATTGTTAAGATTCAGTTTCACCATGTCCGGCAGCGAATTATAATTATATATAGCCTGTAATCTCGAATGATATTTTCGAAAATCAGGCACTGTAACATTATCTTTTAAGCTCGATCTTGTAATTCCTCTTCTCATTCCATGGGTAAATTTATCTTTATTTTTACATACGTAGATGATAAGTTGAATCTCATACAGATACTTAACTTTCAATATAGTACGTGCATTAGGAGAGTCATGTTCAGAATGCAAAAGTTTAAATAATATTTTTTGGAGATTTTTTATTGGGAGTAAATGGTATTCCGCAGCACCACACCAATGCAACTTTGTCAACATCATTCTGTACTAAATTTTCTAATAATTGGGGAAATCGTGAACTTGTAACTAGAACAGTATCATCCGCATATGTAAATATTTTGCCACTAACTTGTAAATTACAAAGGTCATTGATATATATTAAAAATAAAAAAGGACCAAGTACACTTCCTTGAGGAACACCGTAATTTTGAACTACTTCAGAACTATTTACTTTATTTATTTTAGTAACATACTTTCTATTGACAAGATACGAGCTGAACCAATCATAGATACTTCCTCTAAACCCACACAAATACAGTTTGCGCAATAAAATATCATGATTCACTGTATCAAAAGCTTTTCGCAAATCTAAGTAAACTGCAACAGAACAGCGACCACATTCTAAATTTTTTGTAATATAAGAAACATGCTCAAATAATGCATCATCAGTTCCCCATTTTTGGAAGAAATCCAAACTGATTACAGCTAAAAAAATTGAATTTATTGAGATATACCAACATAACCTCTTTTGCACACTTTTCAAAAATTTTTGGAATTGCCGGGAGTAAACATATAGGTCTATAATTGTCTATATTCGATTTATCACCCGTCTTATACACCGATACTATGATTCCAAGCTTTAAAATTTCTGGAAACTTCCCTGAACTGAATGATTCGTTAAAAAGATACGCAAGCGGTTTTGAGAAAAAGTCAATGTTTTCCTTAATTAACATCATTGATAACCCATCAGCACCGAACGAAGATTTACTGGGTAATGAACGAATAGCATCCTTGACGTTATCTATTGTAAATTCCAAAAAATCGAATGAGCTAGAATTATTGAATAGGTGTGTACATGGGTTATATGATAACTCATGATCGAAGCCTGCTAGAATATCGGCCACACTATTTCTGAAATGATTATTTACGTAATTAGAAATTAGTTGTTCATTTCCTTGTACTTGTACCCTTAAATTATGTAGGATTAACTCTTTAATTCCCTTTTCGGGTTTACCTAATACACCATTTATAACCGCCCAATAATTTTTTTGATTATTTTTACATTTATTCAAAAGAATTGAGTAATAAACATTTTTCGCTTTTCTTACATGTCGTTGCACTTGTTTGGAGAGAGTTTTAAACTTATTCCGTAACAAATCATTTGTAGGAGACTCTCTCAACAATTTATGAATATGATTTTTCTTACGCGTCAGATCGACTAACTGAGAAGTAATCCAAGGTGTACGCTTACCTCGAGTGCATTTATATATTAATATCCGTTTACAGTCATTAACTATAGTAAAAAGGTGCGATAAGAACCATTCAAACTTTTCGTCAATTGTCGCTATCCTACTAGATAATGGGAAAAGATTTAAAGTATGCAAGAGCCGTTGGAAAAGTCTTTTATCGAAATAGTATTTATTATGAAATACTTGCTTACGTTGTACAGATGAAAGTAAAACTGTGACATCGGTCGCAAAATGATCGGAAAACGACACCACCGATATGTCGTGAACTAATGCAATGTCATTAGAACTATCTTGACAACCTCGAACCAAGAAATGATCTAAACACGATTTATATCCTACATTTATACGAACGTACGTCGGTTCGTTTACAATAGACGCAAACCCATGCGAACTTAACAAGTTGAGATACTCAAGATTACGCGTGGAGGAAAGTAAGTCAATATTGATATCGCCCGTTACAACTGCTCTAAAAGACAACGCATCAATAATTTTACTCAAATCAACTAAAAATTCGTTATATTTAGAATCACAAAATTTGTATATACTAGCTATAGAAATACAATCGTTCGTTTTTAGAAAAAGTTTACAAATTATTACATTGCAGCTATTGAGGCTTATGTCTACACTTTCATAATGAACGTTACTTTTTATGTAAACAATAATACCGCCAGCTCTCATATGATCAACACACTTGGCTAAATAGACATACCCAGGTATGTTATAACGAGGACATTCATCTGTATATATCCATGTCTCTGTAAGCACTATTACATCGTATTTGAATTTACGTTCACTTAAATATATCATTAAATCATCATAATGCATACGGAGGCTACGAATATTTAAGTTAAATATTTTTAATTCATGACGGTTCATGAGACATTATGATTATAATCAATCCTCAGTAAAATGAATTTGTTGCACATAACTACAATGAAGAAATGAGTATCGGTTACAACGAAAGTATTACCGTCCGCATAATAACAGAAATCAAAACATCTACACAGAATAAAATTCCAAGAACATTCACATACCTGACAAGCCACAATCAAACTATACAACAAAAAGTAAATCAGCATTATATCCTTAAAAATAACTGAAGTATAATTAATCCGATTTATTAGCGTTTAAAATCAAACGATCCACATGGTCCATACTTTTAATCTCGATAACCGGAGTTCCTTCGGACGTCCGAGCTAGAATCCTGCCATTCTTAATCCAAACGAACTTGTACCCGTACGCACGCAGCTCCCTCAATTTTTTAAAAATAGCCGAATTAGCTGCAGTTAAATGCTCATTTATATAAATGACGTTATCGGGAGCAGCAGCTTCAGTTCCATTCATTTTTAACATAGCGACAGTAACTTTTAAAGCTTTACACGTTTCTTTAATAGATCAAGTTTTACCGATCTTCTGCAGAATTTGACAATAATACCCGGGGATCGTTGATTTCCTGAACGCGATAGCCGATGGCAGATATCAATGTCCATACTATTAATTATGCAACCACATGCAGCACCAACATTTTTAACTACCTCAGTTACGTCTTCATTTTTTTTATACGGCGCATTGTTAACAATAACATTATTAAGTTTAGAATATTGTTCCGCATCATTCATTCTCGCCACTAAATTTTTGTTTTCATCTTGCAACGCGATCATACCTTTTTTTTAAATCTCTAATTTCTTGTTTATACTGCTTTACCTCGTTCAATAATTCATCGAACTTAGCAGTATGAAAAGCAATAGAAGAAATTACTTCACCCAACTTAATATTTGTTGGTCCTAATTCCGCTCGAATTATGTTTACTAAGTTGCTCATCTCATTAGACGAGGACGGTGTAAGTCTAATTTTATCTCTGCAACCAGAGCATTTCCATTCCGACTTTTTACTTTTTGACATCGCCTTCCAAGTATTTGGTGCCACATTACAGCATTTGAAATGTACACTGTCTGAACATACAGAACATATAGCGAAATCTCCATTATCCGGAAGGGAGTCTGCACATAATGCACAAACTTTTGACATTTTGAAAGTAATAAGATCGGGACAAAAATAAATATATTAGTTTTACCTGAATATGAGATATGTTACCGTACTAGCAAGATATGGTCGGTAGCTATAGTTATATCGTTACTAAACAAAAGTTGAACGCGTACAATTACCAGATAACGGAAAACCACGATAACGGTCCAGATAATAGACGCAAACAAAAAGTGATAACACAATCAACAGTATTTAAACTTTAATTTAATATAAGCAAAAATTCGATTAAAAAGATATTATACGCATAACAAAAAAAACCACAAACGTCAGGAACAATTATAAACACAACCAACCAGTAGTAATAATAATAAATAATAATAATAATAATAATAATAATAATAATAATAATAGACTTAAAAGAAACATGGAAAGCTAAAGCACTACATGGAAAGTTTCCACAAGAACTACAAAATAAAAACGTTGATTCATATCTATCAAATAAACGGCTGATACGTGGAGAATTATTCCCGGAAACAGAAGGATTTTTGGTGACGATCCAGGATTAGGCGATAATAACCAGAAATTATAGGAAATATATCATTAAGGAATCAAATATGTCCGATAAATGTCGAAAATGTGGCAAAGCGAGTGAAACAATTAAACACATTTTAAGTGGGTGTGAACAATTAACATCAAGATTTTGTGTTAAAAGACACGATCATGTGGCAGCTACCGTACATTAAGAAATAAGAATAAAATGAGCCATATTATAAATATACGCCAAACACAATCTTAGAATACGAACAGCATAAATTATACTCGGACAGAACTATATTGACTGATAAAACAATAGAACATAACAGACCTGATATCGTTTTAATAGATAAGATAAATAAATTTTGTTAATAAATATAGCACTGTACCAGATAGTGTCTAAATATTGATAAAGTGAACGCGGAAGAAAAAAAAATATGAAAAACGTACAGAGCAAATGAAACGAATGATGAAACTCGATGTTGTAAAGATTGTATCATTGGTAATTGGAAAATGTGGAATTATATCGAGCAGTTTAGGCAGCAGCATAAAGAACCTAGGACTATCACCATATACGATGGAACAAATTAAAAAATCAGTATTATTGAATTCCAATATGAGAACCTTTTTAACCATCAATATTAAGGAAGTTTGTAATGGTTACTAATTAAAAGCCGTATTACAAACGTAAACCAGCATGGCTGTGAAGATTGCGGATAATCATAATAATAATAATAATAATAATAATAATGAAACTCAAATCAAATGTTATTTGTATTCATTTCAATAATAAATATAACCGAAACCGATTAAAATTTGCGTTAGAATACAAAGGAAACCGTAATAATAATAATAATTTAAAAAATCAAATCAAATTTATTTCGATCAACAATACAAAATTAGAAAGAAAATATATAAGGTGTAAATCTTGACCATGATTGCGCGAACGCCGGATTAAATAATACGGATAAATAGAAAACACAAATATTACTTCCGTTTAGTCGAACTAAATAACGTATCGTTATTAACGTATCCTTATTAACGAAGTAACACTTATTCGCTATTAATACTGTTACTTTTCATACACATTTTTAAAAAAACAAATGATAGCTTGAAAATGACTTCATAGTCGAAAAGCTTCGCGTTTATGTAATAAAATTTTTTTAGTGATTAACTTCGATTTTATTTCGTTTTGTTTTATATATATATATATACGTATACATATATATCCGTCGGTAACTTTGTTGACTACCCTCACACAACAAAACGTGGTTTCATAGGAGAGTGTTGGCGTGTATGTGTATATATATATATGTATATATATATATACATACATATATATATATATATATATATATATATATATATATATATATACGTCTGTTATTTCCGCTCGCTCGCTCATTTGGCGGGTTAATTCCCCATATAAACCGCGTCAATAAAAGTTTCACTTCAATAATAATAATAATAATGATATTTGTCCCCCAAATGAGTTTCCATGAGCGTAATAAAAGAAGTAAAAATATCCTAGTTACTATTGTTACAAGAATTAACCGCGACTAGGGAATTTAGTGATGGTGATATGCAAAAATAGAAGAGGATCACGGATAGAAGTTTGGAGGAAAAATGTAATAGTTTCAAAGGTACAAAAAGGAAGGATAAAAAACAACATCCATTTTTTGGCAAAATACGAGAATGTAATCAGTCACTCTCTGATAAGCCGACGATTCGAAGGAAGTGTTAAAAACAAAAATTGGAGTAAATTTAGCGTGTACATGTATGACTTACCTATTTTGTTATGTCACCCGACCATATTCTTGGGGGGTGGGGGTCTTCCTTATTTTCGCTTTCCTGCATATGGCCGCCAGTTTAGAAATTCCTTCGTCCACTATATGTCCCACCCAACACCATTTGTTTCATGCTATACTGGCTACAATGTTCTCGTGTTTTCCGTATATTGGATTTTCTGATTTTGTCCTTCGACCTTATTGTCAACAGTACACGTTCCGTTTTGTCTTTCCGCCTTTGCAATCGTATCCATTAATTATTTTATTAAAGGCCACGTTTCAGCTTCATAGCTTAGCACTTGTATAAAGCGTTGATTAACAATTTATCTCGGTAGGCTTGGTAGATTATTATTTCTCACTCTTACAAATTCTGTCCATCCGAGTTATATTTTCCTTTAAACTTCCTGTGAATGGCTATTTTTCTCTGTTGTAAATGTCTTCCGTAAGCACACTTAGGTATTTGTCTCTTCTACGAGACCTTCTTCTAAACTTATATTTATGTCATTCTTTTCGTCTTCTTTATATTTCGTAACCTTCGTTGTTCTTGGATTTATTTTCAAATTAATTAACGTGTTTTTTAGTTCAAGCATCATTTTCTGAAGTTGTTCTTGATTTTTATTTATATATTTCTCATTTACATTTATCCCGTTGATTTCCTATTGTAGATTTCTTAAGACGAATTCAAGAATAGTATTAAATAATTTCGTTTTAGTATCGGCTTTGTCTGGTTACTTTTTTTTTTCATTTCATCTGTTATATCGTGTATTTGTATTTGTGAAGTGTTTGATTCGTACATATTTTGTATATAGTCTGTATATAGTTTATTTATCCGCTATTTTCTAGTTCTTTCAAAATTCACCGAAACTACACTGAGTGAAGAACCTCTTCTAAATCGAGTACTCTTGAATATAGAGTGGTCTGTTGTATTCTTTACATTTTTCTATTAGCCTCGTTAATAGTTCTGTAATTTTTTCTAAATCACGCTTGCTCAGTTGGTTCTTCATTATTCGCGTTGTCTTTAACATAATTGGGATAAAAATTTTATCGAGTATCGATAATAAACTTATTGGCCTATAAATTTTTAAATTATTTCAATCTCCTTTCTGGAACGGCCTACAGATATGTAGGTTAGCTGCGAATAAGACGTCAGTCGAATAAGCAGTCGCGAACCAAGAGCAGCTACTGGTGGAGTCTCTGGCAGACGATTCCAGTAGTGACAGGGTAAGGAGACACGAGGATGCAGATGGACAGCTTGAGGACCTGTCCACTAAAAGTCTGCAAAAATCCTATGACTCCCTCGGCGGGTTAAGGCCGCCGTAAAAACCTTAAATCGCTACCTCCTCAGTAGCAGACCGCTGCCCTGCGGTAAGGATGTTTATCCAAAGGCTAAGGGAGTAAACCGTGACAGAAAATCCTGCAGAAGGCAACGGGAAACCACTGCAGTATTTTTCCACGAACACCATTATGAAATCTACAGTTCTCAATAATGTTTTGCCATGCGATCCGGCTAGCAACCGACGTTCCGATTTCCGGGGTCGGAATGAGAAGTATGCGACCGGCCTTGTAAGTGGGGCAAACCAGCCACTTCATGGAAAAAATATGACTGGGAATTTCGCAAAAGTAAAAACTAAAATAGCTACTTGGAATGTTGGAGGACTTTTACACACCGGCAAGCTTCGTATTGTGAAAATGGAGATAGAAAGGTTAGGAATTGAAATATGCGGTTTAGCGGAAACACATTACCGACAATCTGGACATTACAGAAAATGGAACACTTTATTGTTCGAGTAGAGATACAACAAGTTTTAGTGGTGTTGCTCTATGGGTATCAAACAAATTCAGTAAGATGGTTACTGGTTATAAAACAAAGAATGTCAGAGCCATAGCTATCAGGCTAGAGCGGTTCCTATTAATATTATTCAAGTATACGCACCTACTTGCGCAGCGAACAATGAAACAATTGAATTATTTTACAAAGAAGTAGAAGAACTTATGAATGATATATCAAATAGAGAAATCACAGTCGTAATGCGGGATATGAATGCTTAAATTTGTAGTTCATCTGACGTACAGTTACGAAGAACAGTCGGAAAATTTGGAATAGGCAACAGAAACGAACGAGGTGAAAGGCTACTTCAATTCGCGGTTGAAAATAATCTCAGCATAATGAACACAATGTTTAAGCATCATATACGATGGTTATATACATGGGAAGCTCCTGGTAATCGATGTAGAAACCAGATTGATTACATCTTGATACAAGAAAGATGGAAAACATCTTGTGATAATGTCATTATCCTGGAGCAGAATGCGGATCGGATCATAGACCATTAGTTATGACAATTCGGTTGAGATTGAAAAGCAAATTGCAAGCATTATCAAGATCCAGGATGAAAATTACACATCCGCAAAATTTTAAGCAAAAATTTGAAGAATATGGACCAGACGACAATACAGACACGCAAATTCGGGAAGTTGACCTTCTACGGCGTAATTTTAAAAATAAAATCATTTTGACAGTACGAGAAACTCAGCCACATGAAGAAGAAATGAAACGTAAACCGTGGATATCGTCCGAGACAATCCAATTAATTGTGAAAAGGAGAAAACTCAGAAACAGTACTCACGCAAATGAACAAGAAGTAACTCGTTTATCGTCAGAAATTCGTAAATTTTGCCGCAAAGATAAAAATAATTACTATACAGCTATTTATCAAGATATTCAGATACATGCAGAAAAAAATGAACCCAGAGATTTATATAAAAAGATTGCTTTGATTACAAGAGAATTCAAGATGAGATGTCAATCCAAAACAAACAGGGATGTATTAAAACAGAAAAACTGGATATAGCAGAAGTCTGGACGCAATACTGTCAGGAACTATACGATAATACAAATACAGAGGAACCAATAATACCAAATCCGTTGTCCGAACTTGAACCGAATATACTTAAATCAGAAATAGAAGAGGCCATAAAATATTTAAAATTGAATAAAGCTACAGGTTGCGATGGAATACCGGCGGAAATAATTAAACAAATAGGTACTACAGGAATTAAGAAAATACACGAAATATGTGAAGAAATTTAGCGAACCGGAGATTGGCCACAAGAATGGTGTAAGACGATCTACATACCTCTATTTAAGAAAGGACAAGTTACAAATTGCCGAAATTACAGAATTATTTCATTAATACCGCACACCAGTAAAATAATGCTCCGAATTATAAATAATCGATTAGCGGAATTCTCATCCAGGCAGATTCCAGATGAGTAAACAGGATTTGTAAAGGGAAAAGGAAGTCGAGAACAAATTTTAAACATAAGACTGTTGATTGAAAAAACCAGAGAACATAATATTCCGTTAGTGTTATGCTTTGTTGATTATTCAAAGGCAGAATCAAAATAATTTAAGACGAAAAAAGGTGTAAGACAAGGATGCGTCTTATCACCGGTACTTTTCAATCTATACGATGAATATATTATGAGACAGGTTTTGAACGGTTGCAGCGTTGGTGTTTCCATTGGTGGAAGAATCATTAATAACCTACGCTTTGCAGATGATACAACGCTTATAACCAGCTCAATTGATGACATGAGATCAATCTCCTTTCTTATGAAACTCGTATATTTGACGACACCCGAAACCACGTCTATCAGCTAGCTGCGTGACTGATAAAGTACAGTCAAATTTAGACGTCTCGAGAGATACATTCAGATTGGATTCACTATACCGATTCTAATAAAAATAAACTCGTTTATTTAAGTCAGAACGTACTCGTAATAATAATACTAGTACTACTATTTCTAATAAACATGCATAGTAAATGACATACGTGTGTGTTTGTGTGTAATGAATTTATTTTAAGGTGCACTTAAAATTGTACATTTTGCGAACGCTGGTTAGTACGTTTAACCAGCTATATTAAATGTAATTTTGAGCAGTAGGACGGTGCTATCTATAATTACGCCGAATGAATTTATTATATGTAACAAGCAAAATGATATCTGTGGCGAGTAATTCGTGGGTCAAAGCTATTGTCTAATGCTACTACCTAAAACTGATTTTGTTTTTTGTTTTTTTAAAGCATCCACCTATTAGTCGACAGTGCTTGCGTAAAACTTTTTAACCTTTTCACTCATACCTTATATAAAATCGCAACATTAAATTATAAATTTTATAGGGGTGTTTATATAATACTGCTTCTTGGAACCTTATCTAATTTTCGACGTATTTATATAAATATTTTTAAAATTGAGACATTTCGTGTAAAAAAAATTTTTGTTAACAATTCCATTGTCCCGTATAGTGGACATTGCGACTGAAAGGGCTAATACAGCTAGAACAGTGTAAGAAAATAAAGTCAACGTGATAAATATATATTAAATCGTATAGGAATCGATGAAATAGTTAAAGACGAGTCCACTTAAATTCTGAAAAAGAATATTTCGATGATTTTAAGGACCCTACATTTTTCCCCTAGACAAAAAAATATGCGAGGAATTTAATATGTTAATTCAACATCATGTAGTGACCATTTAGATAACAACTTGCTTTTAAGAAAAGGTTAATCCTATATAAAGGCATTGTGCAGTCCATCTATGGTTATGGGGCTGCAATTTACGTTAATAGGAAGGTGTTGAATTGTGTTAATAAACATCAGCGTAAATTCCTGCTTCGCATCTCTTCTTTGTATCGTACAACACCAACTTCAGCTGCCTGTGTCATCTGTCGTGTCTTTCCTCTGGATCTTTATCTTACGGGGAGGGCCGCTGCTGGGGCCTCTAGGCTTCTCAAGGGTAATAATCCTCACATTCAACAATTCCTGTTCCCGGATTATCTACTGTGCCCTCAGCAGCTGCTTTATAAGCAATATAAAAAACATATCTATATGATGCTTGTTAAGGAATGGCAACAAAGGTGGGACGCTGAACTTACCGGCAGGAAAACTTATGAGTTCCTGCCAGATGTCTCATTGAGACTGAAAATAAAAAATTTTAATATCAATTTTTATAATGTGCAATTATTAACTGGGCACGGTAAGCTTGGATCATATTTATATAGGTTTAAGCTTGCCAACGTTCCATCATGTTCTCTATGTTCATCAGTTGATGATGATATTGGACATATATTGTTTCAGTATCCTGCCTTTGCTGCTATTCGTGCTAAGCTTGGGATCCAGGAATCAAAATGCTTTCCACTTTATAAGTTTCATAAAACTTTTTTAGAGTATTTAGAAGAAATTATGCGATTAAAATTTAAATTATGTCAAGTTTAAGAAATATCTTGTTCATTGTTTTCATTTCAACTTAATTCAAACTTTATCCCAATATCAATAATATCGAGTCTAGCATGGTCAGCTGCTTTACTTATTATTTCTTAAGTCTTTTACTAGGTATTGTTTTTGTATATAATGCTCTTACTGGCTAATGATTACATTCATTTATTAAGATGATACTTTCTTTTCTTTAATAACAGTTATTCCTCTATGTAAGTTTGTAAGTCACAAGCGTATACAGTAATTTATTATTTATACTACGATATAAGTTTATATCAAGATTTATTATAATTTAATTCAATATTTTATAAATCACAAACTCGTTATATGCTTTCTTGGTGGAATGACTATGTATTTTTCATCCCTTTTCCATCACATATTATGTTATTATAATGTGGAGGTCTTTGCATTTGTTCATGGACCTCTATATTTACATGTATATTTTTCTCTTTTTTCAACAGTGGGAGGGTTTTTAGTGGGTAAAAATCCCACACGCTGATTTCCTTGGAATCCAGCAGCACTTGCTGAGTGCATGTGCTGCTCTCAAAAATATATATGGAACCTATAAAAAATCAGTGTCTTTTGAAGATTTTTCCCCCTTCCGCTTCAAAAAAAAAAAAAAACATAATCGAAAGTATCACTGTGTGTAATAAACTCTTCTACTACTACATAATAAAAATAATAATAATAAAAATAATAAAATAATAATAATAATAATAATAATAATAATAATAATAATAATAATAATAATAATAATAATAATAAACGTAAATGACGCACATATAATATGAGCGCGCGTAATGAATTAATTTTAATCTTTAATATTTAAGTATCTCTCTAGATGTATCGGTATCCTACTTATCGTCGAATTTCAGTCGGAATTTGACGCTTCTCGACTATCCGCTAAGATCGTTTTCTTTCGACATTAGCTTCAAAATGTATCGGAACGTTACTATCACATTTAAGCACGAATTAACGACTTCCGCATAATTCCGGTGAGTTTTAGAGCGTTAATTTCTTAATGTTTACAGAGATATTCCCCAAACACACGCCCGTACATATATGCATATTTTAAAATACACACATATATATATATATAAATATAAAAACATACATATATACGTAATATACATTAATGTATACAGTATGCGGTAAAAGGATTTAAATTCGACATTTGAAAATAAATCGTAGAAACAAGAACGTACACACCCACATGTACGCGCGTATATATATATATATATATATATAACCTAATACACTCCGCCAGAAATAAGATTTGGAAAGTACGTATAAACAAATGCAAAGCGAGAAAACCAGAGAGGTGTTGCCGTTCTTGCTCGAAGAAGAAATTCGGTATTAACGGTGGTTAAATCGGCAAATCGGTTTAACAAATTCGCCAAATATAGAAATCGACCGGATTTGGCAAAGCCCTTGTAATCCGCTGACAATCGCGAATGTTCTTTTCGGGATATTACCGAAGGGTTTTTGACGAAATATTAAATTCGATCGATAGAATTACGCCTAAAAATATAGAAAATCCGACAAACGAAGTACCAAAAAAAACAAATCCGCCTAATTTTGTTCTAATATTTCCGACGGAATTCGCCAAAAACGTACAAAATTTTATCTTTTAATCGTTATCATCATCATGCATTACTATTAAACGTAGACATTTAAATGTACATAAAGATGATTCTCTCAACTGGAAACAGTTGCTAGAAACAATTTTTATCATCTCGAACTGAAACGAATCTGTTCGGAAACCATTCCCGGATAAATGAATAATTCGCATTGTTCCTCTACTTCTAAGCAAGCTGCTACTTATTTTAGAAATCCTTCATACGAACTCAGGTCCTACGATGCGAGAAAGTTAACATTAAAGTTTTTCTTCTTTTTACATACCGACTCTTAGGTTATCAATAGATATGTTTCTCCGCTTTAGTAACGGCACATCCCAATATATGAAACCGCCTGGTTATATATTCTTATTTGTTTTAAGTGCGTCTGTGTCAGTCTTCCGGATTATCCAGTGGTGTATACACGCGCGATATTAATAGATTCAAATTTTTTTGTATATCGCTGCTTACGTAACCCCTATCACCGAATGGACATCGTCCTGAATTATACTGTTGCGAAGGTAGATTTTCGATTGAAGCGACTGTATTTTGTCGAGGTGTATTTTTCCATATACTTCTGAGTCGTATTTCTAAACAGCAGCTACGATGATATAGTATAATTTTGTTTGCAAGACTGATTTTGGATCATTTCCAATCAGTGTATATAGTTGCCTTAGTTAGTTTATTTCTCCTAATCCGTTAGGTTGGTGAACAGCATGGCACGCGAAGGATTTAGCGGCATATTTTATTTTTACACATGTTCCTTCTTTTACTACGACCACCATAAATCGTGTTCATGTTTTTCCTGTTTCTCTCGTTTGCCTTTCCTTTTAGAAACGTCTGAGTTCATATATTCTTCATTTTTCCAACGGTATTTACCATTCTCGATTGTCACTTGGAATAACTTATTATTTGTGACCGTCTGTCGATGATATTTTTAGTGTCTTTTGAAAGTACCAGATTTCGAAAGATTAAATCGTTTTGTTTTTTTTTCAGAATTGTCCACATAGATGCTTCAGACAAATGTCTTAACGAACAATTATGAGACTTTTTCTTCTTTTTGTTTTATTTTTTTACGCGTAATTCTTTTTTTATTAAAAGCGGTTTTAATTAGTTTTCTATTTCCTCTTCCCTCTTCAGTATGGCGTTATAAAAATTTCAAAGTAAGTAAATTCTATTACTCCGGATACTTTGTTTTAAGCTTCTATCCGTTTGCACTCATATAGTTATATCATATCTGTATTAATTTTAATTTTCCATTTTATAGAATCGTCCTAGCGATACCGGATAAATTGTAATTAATCCTATAATTGGACGTAAACGATATTTTTATTTTCTCGCATTTCAGTTCGAAGATCCGTCGGGGGTAAATCCGCTTTCTTATCATTTTACTTCGCTTACTCTTAGAATAATTCCCGATCATCTCTTGTTTCAAGTTTTAGCGATCGTACTTACGATTTTACAATTCTGTACATTTCTTTCTTATCGGTAAACCTTTTATTATTTCTATTTGCCTGCGTCGGTTGCGTGTATGTTGCCATCTGTAGAACGTTGCATCAACAAAAAGATAAAGAGGAGCTAGCATTGCTACAGACTATTGTCTGATACACATGCTTTCGAGTATATCTCACCGGTGCAACACAGTTCTTACGTTGATACTGAGAAGAATAAATACAACGTCGGTTTCCGGTTGCCTCTCTTAACTCTCGTCAAAGTAATCGCCGATTCGAGGAAGAAATTTTACAAAATATAGGCGTGGAAAACGCGAAGATAAAAATTAATTCATCGGTTGAAATAAATACAGGACGAGGCATTGAAAATTACCAACCGATATGCCAAAGTGTCGATTCTAAACAAAAAGTGAGTAGAGATACTAGACTGCGTGGAGACATAGTTGTCGGTAAAAAATTAAAATAAACCTTCTCAAATATGAACGGAAATAAATCTCGAACTTTAATATTCAAATTCAGTAGCATGTAGATGTCGCTACTATGTAAAGATCGTGAATGACGGTCGTGATTTTCGAAAAAAAAAAAATCGATTCGGAAAATAGCGATAAAAGTCGATTTGATTAATTTAAATTATTTATTTTTAAATAAATACTCACGGTGCATTTTTGATGTTTTAACGGACAAGACAAATCGTCGAATCTCGTTTGATATCGAAATTGCTTTTTACTCGATTGATTAATCTGCGCAGCATCGTCCTCGGTAAATGTTTGACTAGAGCCTGTAACGAAACAGAATAAATTTTCAGCCGATGTTCTAAATTCTTGCGCATATTTAATATTTAAGTATGCAACAAAAATTAATTTAATTTAAAAGAGGAATGTATCGTCTGATAATTTCAATTATTTTCTTTGGATATACTAAATTCCAAGGTTACACTAAAGTTTTTTTTTTTGCTTTTCATTAGCGCCAAAGTAGACTAAATATATTTCTGCACGCACGTGTGCATGCGTGTATATACGTGTGTTTGTGTGAATCTTCTGCGCAATAATGCTTAAGTGTGTTTAGTTGTTAAAATAAAATAAAAAAACATTTATTAATAAAAGTGAAAAAGATATATTAATAAAGCCATACGTTTTAAGCAACATGCCGTGCCGATAAAACTAAACTAACTCTGACATAACAAGCAGTGCTACCTTAACTATATATCGATAACAACTGTTTGGTTCTCAATTGGCCACGCTGAATTAAGTCGAAAACCGTCCTCTCTGTTGATGTTCTTGACTATCTCAATTTCTAAGGCTTCCCTAACAATTCTTTAACCTAACCGATCTACTTTGACTAGAACTTTTGTATCCTCAAACAAACTTCATTGCATGCTCTGTAACCGCTTGACGCCACAGCTGACTTTTCTACGCGATTATACTTGCTGTCCGCTATATGTTTCTTAATCCTTACAAAACAACAGTTTTCTGCCTCTTTGTCCCACATAACTAAGACCACGAGAGCAATTACACGCTCGATTACAACCACAAATACAGATTAATAGTCAAATAACTTTACATCAGTTTGGTTTCTTACATCACCATTCTACTGTCGACCAGCTACACATTTTTAAAAAAAATAAAATTAGTGATTTTAACTATTTTTAGTAATCAAGTATAAATTAAATTATACCTGGCTAATCAATATGAATAGATATATATTAGTTCTTATTAATATTATTATTATTATTTTTTTTAATACAGCCCTTTAGGCTATTACTAAGATACAATCTTAGCCATTTGGCTAAATAATTATCATTTTTACTTAATTATTACTTAATAGTTAACTTAACCACTAAGTATAAAACGAGTGTGGAGTACGTATTCTGTTGGCTACGGATCCATTATACATATTACGAGACTAAATCTATGGGTGGCGACGAACAAATTCCATGTTTAAATATCTCTGTTAATTTATTTGTAACGTTTTTGTATCGCTTGAAAATGATGTAATAATCGAAAAGCTTTGCATAATTAAAAATAAAATTAGTGATTTTAACTATTTTTAGTAATCAAGTATATATATATATATATATATATATATATATATATATATATATATATATATATATATATATATATATATATATATATATATATATATATTAATTAAAATTACCTATGTATTAAATTTCATTAAGTTCTCGTTAATAATATTGTTCTATTGATTGTTCTTAAATGCATCCATATACACGCATATCTATTGTATATAAAATACACTTTAATAAATATGTGTACTTGTTTTTCAATATCGTTTAACACGAAAAAATATTTCAGTCCCCTCCATTTCGTCTTAAACAATTTTCATACTATATGTTATATTTTATGTATATATATATATATATATATATATATATTGTAACAACCATGTTGTTACATGTTAATGATTAAATAAATAAATAAGATGAGTTTGAGAATTAAAAAATAAATATAAAGAATAATGATAATGACGAGGTTGAAGAGAGAAAATAGTTATGTTAAAGGGTCAATAGTAAGTTAAGATGACACACAAGGTTTATAACCTTTCTGTTGCTTTCTCGTACTAATTACACAATAAGTATATGTGCATGTGTATATATATGTGTGTGTAAGTATATGCCTAATTTTACCACTAGAAAATGAGGAGAAATTTAAAACATTTTGATTGGTTATTGAAAATCGTCTGATCGACGTATTAATAATAGAAACACACATACACACCAAAAATTATAATATATTAAATGACAAGATAATTACTACACGCGAGATGCTCCACGTGGAGCCTGTAAATTCACGTTTATGATTGAATATTAAAAATTATGTTAAACCAATCAGAAAGTACACACACACATATGTAAATGTACAAAGATTTTTCTAGCATAAATATATACAATAATAATAAACGAATCTTTCCAGAAAAATCTAGAAAGTTCTAATTAGGCATGTATATATGTATATGTGGGTGTATATATGCATATTTTTAGTATAAAAAGAGGATGTTCAGTCTCAGTCTAATTTTTAGTTAGTTAGTTCAAATTAATTCAATTTAGTTTTTAAATTAATTCATTTCATTCTAGTTTAAAGTTAGTATAGTTTTATTAGTTCAGTTTAAGTTAGTTTCAGTTTTTAATTTTAATAAACGTATTTAAAAATCGTGCGCGTTTGAAAATCCGTAATCTCTTTGTTTTTTTTTTTTTTTTATTTTAAAATTCGAATAAAAATAGAAACTGCGTTTTATTTTGTTTTGTTTTGTTCATTTTTAATTAACGGTCGTGGCCCAATCCACGTGGAATACCATCTGGAGAGTTTTCGTAAATGTCGGTAACATATATATATAATTTGCCATGTTCTCTAACAAGCTTAATAACTTCTAGAATATACGTCGGATGCGAGAAAGTTCTTAATAAAAAATCTTCGTCCGAATTGTCGCTACAAATCTAGACTAAAACTACCCTTAAAATCCATCATCCCTTATACTACAAATTGGGGTTGAAACCGGTGCGATTTTCCGAGTAAAGTGTTACGACACCGGTCGCAGAATCGCGCGTTTGGATAAGTCGCTTAGGGAGATTTTAACGCGTATATATACATACCCCTGTGTTCAATCCCCGCGCAGTAGTTAAGGGTTGAAAATTGGCCTAAAATCGGACTTTTTTCACTTAGGACGATATAAAAAAAAAACCAGGCCTAAATCGAAAATCTGTCCCGACAACAGTTTCTAAATGGCCTAACGAACATTTTCCGTCATAAATATCATCCCTCGATCTATCACCCAGGTCTCGGAAAAAGTCAAATTTTGCAAATCATCCCTTTTTTCAACTTTTTTTCATAGCCGTCTAATTATTCGTCAGATCGATTCGACTTTTTTCCACCTTATCATATAGCGAAAAATTTTACTTATATATACCGATTCTCTATATAGAATAGTAGCGGAGTTTCATCTGCCGGAAGAAGACCTATTTTAGGGATGGGGAGAAAAGTGCAAAATTTTCGCAAATTTGCAATGCCGTTTCGCAACTTTAGATGCGATTTAGCGAAAAATCACCTTCTCCGAGGAAATCAAGGACTATTTCCTTTTAAACGACGTAACACTCAAGAACGGTATTGGCTGTAACCTTGACGAAAATTTTCAACTTGCGGTGTCTTTAAAATGCTTAAACTCGTCTATGTCTTAAAGTCGTTTCTCTATTAAAGTTTTTTAATTTCAACAATTTAATAATAAACCGTAATATTAACAATTGTATGTGACGTCACACTAATCTGGATATGTATTATTAGACGGTGTGTTAGTGGCGTTGCTATATATATAACAAAACAGAACAAAAACAATGCTAATCACTATAAAATTTATTTTATTTTCGCAAAGCTTTTCGATTATTACATCTTATTTTCAAACGATACAAAAACTTTATAAATTAATCAACAGAGATATTAATAAGAACTTATATATATATTATATATATATATATATATATATATATATATATATATATATATATATATATATATATATATATATATATCGATTCATATTGATTAGCCAGATGTAATTTAATTTACTAAAAAATTGTTATATTTATAATAACTTTTAATTACAAAACCGATTTTAAAATTAATTCTTCATCGAAATTAATCATATTATTTAATAAACTATTACTACTTCTATGTTTTATAATTTGTAGTTTTTATAATAATTTTCTTTTTTAAAAGTTATATTCTATGTGTAAAATATTTATATTATCTGAAATGTTTTCTATAATATGTTTTTCTTCTCTACAATGTTTTCCATAAAGTGACTTATCAACATTTTCATTTTTATACGAATTAAAGTGTTCTCTTAGTCTATTATTTATTTGATATATATATATATATATGTATGTTTGTATACAAAAGTGTATGGGGTATAATATATGATACTAAATAGAATAAGAACTTGAGAAAGTAATTTACTTTAATTTTTTTCTAAGCCAATTTAACTATAATATATAGTAAAGATATTGAATTCCGTTTTCCATTCGCAACATCTAAAATCATTTTCAAAGCTGGATGCTCAAAATAATAATATTATTTATTTTGAAGATTTAAAATGAACAGCGTATCGATAAAAAAAAACAAAACAGCGTAAACATTTACTATATAAACGACATATTTCATCGATTTTCCTTTTTATATTTACTTCCTCGAATAAACCTGATGTAGAAAAAGACGCTGTTAACATTCGTTGGTTGAAAAGAACTTTGTATAGGAGAAAATAGAAAAAGACAGAGCGTCGATAGCGTATGAAAGAGGAATATATCAAAGTTTCTAGTGTTTAAGAACGCTATTATTCGCAATAGCTATGAAAAAGACGACTAGAGACAAACAAAACGCCACTTTGAACTTTTACTACGTTACTCTTATTATTATTATTATTATTATTAGAATTAGAATTATTATTATTAGAATTATTATTACGTGTATTATGATTATTATCGTAGGTCGCCACTAATTATTAATTATTATTACTTATATTATTGTTAAAACTGAATATTTATTATTATTAGTATCATCGTTTATTAAATTTTTACGACCACCGAAGGAAATATTTACAATGTCTGACGTAGTTGAACGTTTTCTTAGAAACGACCAAGTTATATTCAAAAGTCTGCTTTCATGTTTTGTTTTTTGTTTTTTTTTTTTGTAAATTTCTAAAGTTCAAAATTTCGCGACTTCATTCGTAACGAACATTATATTCAGTATTTGAACTATTATTCGAAAACGTCTAAACTTGCAACTAAAAAGTTCTTTACGAATCGGGAGAATTTAAGACTGATAATAAATTCGGTCGACGCTAAAATTAGAGTATCTGATAATTAAAATTACTCCACGTACTCGCGCGAAAATTCTAAATTAATAAGTAGTACCCCCGTATCTTATATATAAATTTATGCAGGAGCGCGACAATTTATCTGGGGAAAATAAAAGAAATTAATCACAGAGAAGTGTAGGTACGATAAAGGGAAGTATATAATAATATTGATAAATGACGTTCGTTTATAAAGAAATGATACGTTCTACCATCGCTAACTAAGAATGTTGCTCACGGCTACAGTCTTGTTCACTAACTACTGTCTTGTTCAAGACTTATCTTGCTTACAACTATGAACTACGTGTCTCGCTCAAGACTGCTGTCTTCCTCACGTATGCGACATAACTACTATATTTTTATCTAATTCGAATATTAAAATGTGTAATGTTACATTGAAAAACGCTCCGGAAGCTGATAACGTCAAGAGATATCGAAGGATAAAGGATGGGACGGTTGTTGCTTTAGAAGGTAGGTAATGAGGTGCATATTTTACTGTGTAGGATGGATTTTACTTTATACTGGGAGTATGGATTTTAAGCATGTTCGAGTAGATCAAAAGATAGAGAACTTAAGAGCATGGAGAGGTTAGGTGTAAGAATATGAGTGTGGAATTTTAGGAGTAAGTAGACTTGGTGTAGGTTTGGAGGATATTCTTGTGCGCACCGTTGATGATGTCATGAGTGCTAGACATGGTGTCTCCTAGTCTAAGAAAGAAACTGCAATGTTCCCAGAAATTTTTTATAAAAATTGTCATGCGTCCACGTATGTTCCATTTCAGTAGTCGCTGAAGAATTTTTTTATGCCAAACGCCTTGTTGAAATTATAGAATATGAATAATACATGCTGCTTTCTTGAGAATGCTTCAATGTATTTTGAAGGTGGTGTTGAAGGTCTGTTGTCGATCGCAAGGCTTGGAATCCACATTGATATTTTGAGATAAGTTTTTGCTTGTGTAGGACCAATTGTAATCGGGTATTTATAATTTTTTCCAACACCCTACAGAGGACAGAAGTTAAGGAAATAGGTCTATAGCTCTCCAGCTGAGTTGGATTTTTATTGAATTTTAAAATTGGAATCACGTCTGCTATGCGCGATGAATCTGGAAAAGTACCAGTGAGCCAAAATTATTCCAGCAACAGATAAATGACTTAATTTGGAGCAAATTTAAGCATGTTAATATGAATTTTTATCGCAGCCTACAGCTGCTGGTTTTGTATTCTGAATAGCGTGATGTAGCTCTTCTAATGTTATTGCTTTATTATAAGGTTCGTGAGAATCATCATCAATACGGAGTAAGGCTATGTGATTAAGTGATTGCAAAGGCTTGTTCGAAACAGCTGCGAACTGACTGGCAAATTCTGCAGCGGCTCGGTTAGTGTTAATTAATGATGGTTTATGGCGGTTGTGTTTTCATTCGAGCGAGTTAATTTTATTCCATATCACTGAAGGGCGAGTTTTGTATGTAATAGTTGAAGCTCTTTCTATTGCTTTAAGATAAATCTAGCCTTTGCTCGTTCTTTCTGGAAGGTAATATGATTTTCCATTGTAGGGTGGATTTTGAACAGCGTAACCCTGCAATGGTCGCGCATAGAACACTAACGTCGCCTGGACTACAAACGTAGACGATCTAGTTTTTGAGTAATTGTAAGCCTTTTATAACATTTGTTTCAATACTTTCATTTTACCAATAATAACAACAACGAGTATTAATAAATTACACTTTTGTTAACTAATTTTTAATATTAAAAAAATTATATAAAATATTTAACAGTAGACTGATACATCTATATGAACAAAAATAAAACACAAGTTACTAGTGAAATATTATCGGACAGCTCGAAATCAAAGTGTTTGAGGGGGTGACAACTTACTGTTAACTTGAAAACAAAAGAATAAAAAATAAAACTTAAGAATATTAATCACTTTCAGAGGATGAAGATGCTAAGTATAATATTCTCGACAGATTCTTGTAATGCGCAAATGTTCTGTGCAGGTTTTATATCACAAACTTGTCTGGCTGATTTATTTTTTGACCTTGGGAAGATATGACGACACCTTCCAAATAAATGTTTTGAAACTCGGGATGGAGATTATCTTCTATTAGATTACATCCGAGTAATTTTGCACATCTTGCACGGATACTTCCAGGAACATTATCATCGGTTACACGTTGTAAAATTTTTGGCTTCATGAGTTCGAAAGCTAGCTCGTGAAGAAAATTACGCCTGCATATTTTTGAGCTATCTCCTGTTCTTCGTTTATTGTTGGTGCAGATTACCAGTGTATTTATTGCGGATACATCGAATAGATTAAAAAATATTTTTAGTGGCCATCGACATGAATTCCGACAAACGGAATATTGGTTGCACATTTGGTCCAGTAGATCTACTCCGTATTTTGTGTTGTTATATGTTGTTTTTTCTGTCTGTGGGTTAATGGCATCATCGTCATGCATTGTTGACAAAGCCAAAACTACTCCATTCTTATACAAATGAATCTAGTGACATATTTTTCTTATATGCAAACGTAGAAGATCCTAATGCCCTATACTTTGTTTGTACCAGTTCGTTCGGTATTTCTCGCTTATTTTTTCTTAGTGTACCAATGATTGAAATTTTCTTTTTTAGTAATTCTTCCGCAAGTGGAATACTCATAAAAAAATTGTCCATTGTAATAATCTTTCGATGGGGGATATCAGTTTTAACACTACATATTCAGGTTTATTGCTTATAAAAAATGGTCAGTCTGGTTGCCTTCCTGCATAAATCTCCATGCTTAAAGTATTAACTGATTTGGCATCCACTAATGCATTCATTTTTATACCGTACTTAGCCGGCTTTGATGGAATGTACTGTCTAAAGGGACATTTTCCTCTAAATGCGACCAGCTATTCATCTATTGTCAAAAATTCACTTGGTATGTAATTTTCTTTGAATCTGCCTGTTACTAATTCAAATATCTCTCGAATAGGAGCTAGTTTGTCTAGTGTTTGACGTTCCTTTCGATAACGTCATCAAACCGAAGGTTCGCAAAATAAACCGAAATAACTGGAACGTCATCGCTATATATACAAGTTCGACACCTGTCCCTTTCGAATCGTCAAATATTTCCGCGATATGGAGTCGTCCTGATTTCAGCACTCCAGCTATGCATATAATATCTAGAAGTGCTTTCATATCGATAGAATCAGTTTCTCGTGCATTTCGAAGTCTTGTATAGTTGTGTGACAGCTCATTTATTTTTATGTCGTTGAATAAATCGATCACTGTTTCGTCAAAAAACGTAGAAAAGCATAAATGTAGAAAAGCATAAATGTAGAAAAGCATAAATGTGGGGTTAGTTTCTCTCTAGCAAGTCCTTTTACCCCAGACATACGTAATATAATATTTTGTCCCGATGTTTCCCTATTTCGTGGAGGAGGAAACATATTCTATTGTGTATTGTTATCCCTACTTAAATAAAAAAAGGCCAGTTGTTATGTATGATCTTGTTAAATCACTTTCCTCTCCAGAATCCTCTGAACACGAATCCTCTAAATTATCTGGGACGTGATCGTTTTCTTCATTATCAGATTCATCACCTAGGATATCGTCGTCTGCGTTTTCAGACAGCCATTCCATTGATTCAGTAAAAAAAAAACACAACAAAAAACCTACGTATAACACTATTATTTAATATATAATAAAACAACCAAACTATACTTCCGAACAATAAATTACACAAATAAATAAATAACAAAACAAAAACAAAAGAAAAAAAAAATAATAAACAGAAAATATAACGCCACTGGTCGCCTAGATTACATATGTAGACGACACACACATAAAAACAAACGTGACCATCGAACGCTAGTAACTACATATACTAAACTCAAGTAACACAGGCTTAAACGATCAACGGAAAGATACATAGTCGCATATATCGATCAGTCATGTTGACAACAAAATTAGTTCACATGTCTACATTTGTAGAACACGCGACCAGTGCAGGATTATGTGCCTTTCTTCTAGTCCTTGTTGCCTCGGCACAATTTTTGTTTCACCAGGGGACTCTTTTGCGTTTTTGAGATCCTTTGTGGGAAGGATGAGTTGTGCAGCGGTAAGCCAGATTTACTAGATGACCTGAAAAGGTTTGAATTGCTAATTGTGGACTTATATTATCACTATAAGAAAGACATGTGTTTTTCCATAAATGGGATTATGTTTCCCAATCTGTTTTTTGGTAATTGCGATCAATTTTATGTGTGATACTATTTATGTGTTTCTTAATTAACCCTGTTACTAATATAGGTATGTGATGACTAAGTCATGGTAGATATGGAGTTTAATATCTGAGATGATGTAATGGGTCTAAAGTTGACCACTTTTTGTAATTGAAATTAGAATGAGTTGGATCAGAGTTCAAAACTAACAAGTTAAGGTTATCTACATAATCTTCTAAGCCTTTTCCTCTACTACATGTGTACTGACTACCCCACTATGAGAGTTGTATGATTAAAGTTGAGGGTAGATTATGTACGATTTGATTTAACTTCACTGTGTTTATATTTTCATTCGGAGGAAGGTATATGCAACAGATAGTGATTTCTGGATCTAACTCAACACGTACTGAAAGGATATAAAGATTGGTTTGAAGAGGGATTTGTTCTGAAGCTGATAGAGTTCTTGATGGCGATCGCTATTTCTACATGAGCAACATTATTTAGGTATGGAACTTTTTTTTATGGTCGAATAATGGGAAAGAGTAACGATTTATTGGGTTTGTAGACACACTTCTTGGGGACATATTACTGAGATTCGTAATATGAAATTAGGATTTTGAAGTCTTCGTAGTGCCTGTAGAAACCATTGCAGTTCCAGGAAAAAATATCTGGTTTACTACTATTCATCCTGAGGGATTTTATTATCACTTTCAAGATGGGTTGCGAGGGCATTGATTATTTTTTTAAATCTTATTTTAGTTTCCCTGTGTGTTATTAAAGTGTGACAATCTTTGATTAGATTTATTAAGTCATGAATATCTGTATTATATTCTTTGGCGATTGTTATAGGATTGCTATGTTTTGTTCGACACATGTCATAAAACAGAGAAAAATTTGATAAGAAAATAGTAGTATTTTGATTTTCCTTAAAATAGGGTTCTAAACGACAAAGGAGCTGTTTTAAGGTAGGCTTGGATTTTTGGTCTGATGAGGGTCCCTCTTATGATGCATTACTTTGAGAAGTGTCCTCTGGATTTGGTGTTGAAGAGAAACTCTTTTTCTTTTTCTTTGTTTTAGTTTGTGTTCAACAATTATCCACCGTGGTCACATCAGTTGTATTTGAGGAAGATTTTGACAAGGGTCGTTTGTTTTGTTCCACTTGGTGCATTATTGCTTTGATTTTAGTTGCAATATTTACTCCATTCCGATTATTTGGTCAATTTTCTTTGAACTGCTGGAGAAGGTTGATTATGTTGTGGTGACAATAGAGTCTACATTCTTAGTGGATTCTTTAATGATTTCACACCATTTTCATTTATACTCTGAGTCGAGGTTTGTTTTACAATTGTCAGCCTTGTGGTCCCTTGTGTTACAATTAAAGCAAAGTCATTTGCCGAGATAAATACACGATGGTTTCTATCATTGAGATTTAGTGTGAAAGAGTCTGACAAGCTTAAGTCCTCATGATTTGATATATATACACCTAACGTCTCCAGCTGACAATGTGTGCAAATTCTTCATCCAGAGGCTTTACTGTAAGTAGAGATATGTGCCATTCAAGTTTCATATTTAGAGCTGATGTTAGATGTTTCTCTAGAATTTCATTTGGAATTAAAATGATTTTTGTCGAGGGGAAATTTAATTTTCGAGAGGAAATAACAATTCATATCGAAGCCACCATATGATGAAATGAATATACAGACAAGATGAGCGCTTGACAAAAATACGAATTTTTTAAATTCGTTGAAGATTGAACATTGGGTACAACTAGAAATGGATCTTGGTAACGATGTCGAAACGAATAGGACAGCAAAGGTAGGAACGTCCAGGCTAAACAAAATCCGGAAGATCAGTGATATAAGTATTCGTATAAAAGCCCGTCTAGTTAATACATTAGTAATGTCAATACTTCAGTAAGTATCTGAATGATGGACGCTGAAGAAAACGACGTAAAAAATATATAAACGCTTTTTTAAAATGTATTCCTGGTGAAGAATGTTGAAAATATCGTTGATATGTCGATGATACTTCGAGAGTTAAACATAACGATAGGGTTGAAGGATGTAGTTCGGCAAACGATTTTTACATATGTCGGTCGTATCTTAACAAATGTCACAAGATAAAATAATAAAATGCGCGGGAAGACGTGAAAAAGGTCCGTTAAGATGTAATGTTGACCAAATAAAACAATTCGTACATTAATGGATACGGTTGGCTGCGGACAGGGATGAAGTGTGTAAAATGATTACGCAGATTGGTTCATAGTATTCACATCGGATCGAGTGAAGTGAATAAGAAGAATATATGTAATAAAAATACACGCCCGAATTTTGTATATTATTAATTTTTTTTTTTTATTATTATCATTATTATTATTATTACGCGGTAAATCGTGTGTACAGTTTGCATGCATTCGAATTAGGCGAACAAAAGTCGAAAAGTGCACAAAATGAATTGACAGTAAAAACATCGGCATAGTTTTATGGAGAATCTGTTTTTTGATTATTCAGTTTATTTACCGGGAATAACACCAATCGAGAAGTTTTACATACAAGTTGTGATGATAAATCACTTTTTTTTTTAGCATTCCTAAATTTTCCAAAAACATACAATAATATAAAACGTAACCGATTTGAATTAATTTCAAGGCGAAAGATAAATAAAATCAAGATACATGCGCAGATTTATTTTGTTGTCCCCACTTTTTCTGAATACGGTCAATTTCCGGGAAGGGTAGTAGGGTAGGTTATTTCGCCCATGCTGAAGACAAGATATATATTTTATATATATATATATATACATATCTATCTATCTTATCTATATATTACATATACATACATATATATATATATATATAAAGTGATCGCGTTGATGTACTTTCCCGTACGTCGCACGTATACAGATTGAAATCAAAGCGATAGATGTAAAGAAATGTTTGAAGTATTGAATGAAATGAGAAAAATTGGTCGTCATTGAAGCGTATACGTCGGAATGAAGAACAAACGGACAAAAAGGTCGACCTACTCTGACATTTTAAAGTAATTGAATTCCGGCTGTACCGACATTTTAGCCAACGGCAAAGCAACAGCAATGGCAAAGCAACAGCAATGGCACCTTCTTTTATCGGTCTCGGTAAAAAGAATTCACCAGCAGAACGTTATTATCCGTACAAAAGATGAAATGAAGAAGAAATATACTTCGAGAATATGAAGATGAACAATAAATGCCATCGAAAATGTAGAATATTTACAACAGATAGAATATATACATATATATATTCGAAAATAATAAAAGCAGGAACTGGAGGAAGCTTTTAGAGATACCACAACTCGGACAATAATAATAATAATAATAAAAAAACTAAATGGGACAGCAACACTCTTAAAGCTAATTGGCCGTTTTTGACATAAAATTATGGATTCCACAAACCATCCTAGAAAAATTTCACATTCTCAAAACTCACGTTTCATCGTAATGATATACCACTAAGAATAAATTAAATTAATCGATCTAATCCAAAGTTGTAATAATAATAATAATAATAATAATAATAATAATAATAATAATAATAATACATAACATTGATCAAATCGCACGAAATTTATTTCATAATTTTAAATAATTACAATTACTCGTTAATAAAACGTGTGTAAATAACTAGGCGAGTAATAGCGTAAAAGATATGACCGAAATTAAATTATAAAACATATACCGAGTTGCAATTATTCGCAGAAAATAATGATAATAATAATCTTCATCATCATCATCTTTTTCTCGAACGTGTATGTGAAAATAATAATAAAAGATCAGACTTAATATAAATACAACAAATTGTAAAATAAATAATTCGTTTTAGACGGAAGTTTAAATTATTACGACCGATACAAATCGAAAATTAAATTAACCATACTCGTGCAAAATGAGAAATTTACTCGTGTATAAATATCAACGAACTATAAATTAATTTATAAACGCCTATATTGATATGTAGTTACGTTGACATACGTATGCTCGCATACAAATATACCTTACACAAAAACGTACATTTAATATTCACATACTCGTGCATCAATATAGCACGCATTTAATTTAAATAACAATTATGGAACGGAACATAGTTTTTTTCTTCTAATTATACGGGTACTATACATACTTTTAAACTGAAACTTCTATTGGCGCAGTTTATATGGGGGAGTTAATCCGCAAAAAAACGAGCGAGCGAGCGGAAATAACATAGGGATATATATATTATATGTGTGTGTGCTGTGTGTGATTATATACATATATATATATATATATATATATATATATATATATATATATATATATATGCGAAAAATTTCCTTATCACCTAAGAAAAGATATACAAAAACGAAAAAAAATCAAATTTAAAAAGAACAAGACATTGAAAGAAAAAATTGAATATAATGTAATTTGTAAGTTAATACGTTCAAAAATTAGAAATATTATATACGCAAGGAACGAAACAATGATAAAAAACATACTTGAGAATACTAACTCCATCAGAAAAATAAAAAAAATGCTGACAAGAGGCAGAAAGTTAGTTACAGCAATGAGAGGTAGTAATGGAAACATTGAACATGATCGTCAAAGTATTATTAAAAAAAATTATATGAAGATAGAACACATACGAATTACACAATATCCATAGGAAGCACGGAAATGGACGTTCCATGTTTCTTGGTAACGGAAATAGAAAATGCATTAAAGCAGTTGGGAAAAGAAAAAACACCAGGAAGTGATGGAATCACAAACGAAATACTAACTCAAGGAAAAATCGTTCTAGCTAGAGAAATAACATATTTGTTTAATTTAATATTAAGTGAAGAGATAGTACCCAGGCAATGGTTTTCAACGGAAATAATATTATTATACAGAAATGGTAAAAAGGAAGACATAAAAAATTATAGATCAATAAGCCGGTTGCAATCGTTGTACGAGATATTCACAGAAATAATTTACGCAAGGCTATATAAAGTACTGGATGACCAACAACAACCAGAACAAGCAGGTTTCAGATCTGGTTTTTCAACTATAGACAATCTACATACAGTAAATCAGCTGATAGAAAAGGCAGACGAATACATCATAAAAATTTACCTAGCATTTGTAGATTTTCGGAAGGCATTTCAATTTATCACGAGGGTTTGTATCAGGCTCTAGAAAAATAAAATATACAATCCAAATATATAAGAATTATAAAAACTATATACGATAATGGATATGGAAAGATCATTCTGGATAAAGAAGGTGAAAATTTTCTCTTAAGAAGAGGTGTGCGTCAAGGAGATGACACCAATTCTATTTAATGCTGTGCTAGAGGAGATATTCAGAAATTTGAGTTGGGAAAAAAAGGGTATAAAAATTAACGGAACCTTTATATCGAGTCTACGATTTGCAGATGATGTAACTTTAATCTCATGCAAACCAATTAAAAAGCATGTTAACGGAACTAATTCAAAAATAAAAGGTCGCGAAATAAACTTTGAAAAAACGAGTTTAATTACAAAACGGAGATAAAATAGAAATTAAAATTAACGGAAAGGCGTTACAATCGGCAGACGATGTTATCTAGGACAATTTCACAAATAGAACGGAAAAAGAGGTAAACCGAAGAATAGCGTTAGGTTGGAAAAAATTTTGGTCATTAGAAATATTTGGACTTCAGTTAGATCGTACTAAAAAAGCACAAATCTTTAACAAATACGTCCTCCCTAGCATTACTTATGGCGCTGGAACATGGTCATTGACGAGTAAATTGTGTAAAAAAATACAAACAGCTCAAAGAGCAATGGAAAAATAAAATGGTTGGGGTAACTAGGTGGGATAAGATAAGTAACGAAATATTAAGATCCATGAAATGAAGTGGAATTTGGCTGGACATGTCATGCGGTTGAAACCGAACAGATGGGCCAGGAGAAGCACGGAATGGTTACCATTAGACAAGAGAAGGACGCGGAAAAGACCAAAAACAAGATGGAGCAAAGATATCGTCAATCACGCAGGAAAATATTGGATGCGTAAAATTCAAAATTGTCTGTAATGGAATCAATTGGGAAAGAAATATGTGGATGCTTGATTGGAGGAGGCTAATGCTCGAGAACGGGCTGAAATTTCCTGTTTTAAATATAGTGCACTACATAATATTTATTATATAAGTATTAAGGTTATAATATATAGAATATTATACATGGGTATGTTATAAATAATGGAAATAAAGGCATTTGTATTTGTACATGCACCAACATCCGCTTATCAAACCACTTTTGTCGGGTTTGGTGTGTCAATGAAGTAGCGGTATGTATATATATTACATATATATATCTCACGTTCGCATGTACTGCACTACCAACACCCATCGTCAAACCACGTTTATACATATAGGTAGGCTTATTCTTATATATATATATATACGCGTAAAAATAAAAAAAAACAAATCAGTATCGAATTTAGTTAAATGTCTTTAACACTTCCCTGCACTGCGAAGCACACGTGTGTGTTTTTTTTCTTAAATAAACAGTAAACAAAATTAGGAATTAAAAGTATAAAGAAAAGTGTTTTTCAACTCACGTACTGTTCGTGGACAATGTTTTTCTAAAATCAGTTTCTTATTTTGTCGTATGGAACAATAAAATCGTGCCAAATTATACTTCATATTCGCTTAAAAAGTTGAGATATTTAACTGTGTCGGTAAGACGTTATATTCGATAATAGAACCTGCATAATAAATAATTAGGCAATTTTGTTACTCATTAAGACGAGGTACAGCTGCATTACGATCTCCAGCAGACCTACCGTTATTAACTGATACTTTAAAATTGTTTTTCGATAATGAGTTTCTTATTTTGTCCTAAGAAACAAAATCGAACAAAAAATTGTTCTTCATGTTCGCTTAAAGAGTTGAGATATTTAACTCTGTCGGTAAGACGTTATTATTCGATAGAACCTGCATAATAAATTTACTAATGAAAACGAGCTACCATCAGCTGCTTTACGAGCGTACATACTGTTATACATTCACAGGTACTTTAAAATTATTTGTACGTTTCGATTCAAAATAAATCGATTGTAATTTTATATAACCTTCATTACGTAGAAAAATTTTAACTTCTCGCATGTAATATTTACTGAAAAAATTTTATTATTATTTTATTTCATAGAAAAAAACAACAGAAAACCTAATAATAGGTACACGGATATAATGACGTATAGTTTACCTCGGTAGATATATTACGTCATTCTTCAACGGAGAATCATCAATTAACACGCGCTGAATTGCGATTTTATACGCAAGTAAAGATTGGAACTAAAACAATATTATAAAATAGACGAAAATGAAATAAACGCAAGTATCACTTTGGAAAAATGAAGAAAAATAACATGATAATCAAAAAGAAATAAAAAGAACACGAAACAAGACGACTCATTCGTCGAATGATCCGTCGATATGAATTTCCGACAATTCGATATAATGTACGTTGCGTGACTTTACCCGTGAGTGTTGTACGAAAATTGCGACTGGATGGATTAATTCGATTAGTTCGAAGAATAGCTAAATGTACCAATGCGTTCAAAAATGAAGACTCAGTCGGAGAAGAAGCATTTTGTAACGAAAGTAGTCTTATTACCATCAACTCATACCCGCTGGAATAGCGTGCAAATAACGTCTGTAAAGTAAAAGTATTACGAACTAGTTAGAGTAATTCAGTTTAAAGAAAAAATGTTCCTTTCTAAAATTTTAGCGCGAAGACGAAAATTTACCTCGATAGAAAATGTGAAAATGTAAAGAGGACGAACGTCGAGGCCACACGATTTTTATTCCTTCTTGTAAAATTGTGGAAAAAGTCGCGTATAGAAAAATTTGGTAAAAAACTGCAACGATTTGAAAAGTCATCTCGTACGATCGTCTTTACTAGAGTAGAGATATTAAAATTGAAAACGACTTTTAGAAATAATCAATACCGTCTCGCTAAAGATAAATGCCAACTTAAACGAAAATACAGACGTCGAGGATTTGCGAAAATTAAGTTCGGAAAAACTGAGATAATTTTCTGTATGCGGAGCAACAACGATATTCATCAGCATTTGACGCTATGTATATTACAGAAAATAGAGACTCGGATTTTAACAACTCCTAGTAATAATGTTTTAGCTTTATACTTAAAAAAAAAGTTCACTACAACTATTTCGTATCATCGCTTTATGCGAGGATATATATATACGTACAATAAAATAAGCTCGCGATAAAGTATTACACACTTTCGTTGGTTTATTCGCGATATTTAAATCCGAGTAAAAAGTAATGAATGTTTCCGAACACCTACTAATAAGTACGCATTAGGTCATTATAATGTAGGGACAATAAAATGAGATTGTTGTAGTGTGTTAAATTTTTATTCCATTATTCGTGATATTGAATGGAATCTATTGTTTCGAAGATAAATATCTCCACATCCATTCTCGCTCTTACGCCTCCTAAAAATCTCTCAGCTCGACTTTTCTTTTCAATCCTGGTCAGACTTCGTTCCAACCACAATTGCCTTCCTAGCCATTTGTACTCTGTCAATCTCACTCCATCTTATACTGTCCTGTGCATGCGGGAAATATAGCCGATGCTAATCATGTGATTTTTGCTTGTGATTTGTATTGCAGAGGTTATTATCAAAAAAATGTTACAATTAAATATTTACCCTCCCTACTCGGTGGCTTACTTATTGGCCCTGAATAACAACGATATCCTCACGGCTCTGGCCACCTACGTCTTTATTTCTAAAATTAGTCTTTAAGTCATTTTTTTTTTCATTTTTGAATTTGTTTTTTTTTTTTGTTTTGAATTTTTAACAGTGCACACAATGGGTAATTTTGGTTATTAGACTTAAGCCCAATTATTGTAAATAAATAAATAAATTTTTACAAGAACCTTACATTAACCGCGGTTAAATCAGCAACCGGGCTGAAGGCCTCGGTCCGGACCGAACAGATTAAAAACGGAAACAGAGCTGAACAGATTAAGGAAGGAAACGGAGCTCAAATAGGTTACTTCTTTTATTATTGTTATTTTATTTATTATGTTTAATGTTATATATAACTTTTAATGAAATGTGATAATAAATAAATTTTATTTTTATTATTATTGATGTCTTACATCATACGAGTATGGCAATGATGATGAACGTGTCTGAATACGGAACTTGGTTCTTATCTGAATTATATATATATATATATATATATATATATATATATATATATATATATATATATATATGCATACATACACTCACTATATATATATATATAAAAGAAAGAAGTGAGAAAAGTTGAATACAATCAATGAGTTTAGAAATATAGAACAAGACTTTGCGCTTGATAAGATAGATATTTCGCCAGTTACAACACTCTACTATAAACTTACTAATATGATTCGTAAACGGCAAATGATATTATTGATTTTAGTTCTCTTTTCGCCGATACTTTAGTCGTGCAACTTTTATCCACCATTTGACACACATCGCATGTGCATACCTCTTTCAGTATTTACTTCCTTTTTGCGACCATTATTTACATTATAATACGTGCACATAGTCATACGTGTATTGTGTAATGTTGCAGCGGTGAAATTTTCGAGCTAATCGAATGGAAGTAGCGTTAGAACATATTGTTAGAAATTAATGCAGAGCAGAACATTTCATATGTCGATTTGCACGGAGAAAACAATGAATTACGTCAAACTTTAAGAATATAACAATAATATTCTTTTAAGTGGAAGGTAAACTTAATATACAATTACATCGAACCAGAAACATTAATTAAAATTAAAATTATCATCGCATTTTTCTATTTCCCTTATTATGATTTTATTACTGATATTATTTTGATTTGATTTGATATAGGTTAAGCTTGTAAAATAATAAATAAATTTAATAAATAAATAAATTTTATTATTATTACTATAATTTTTATGTCTAACATTAGTGCGGCGCAAATAAGTAGACGAACGTGTATGTACTGTTATCTGAATAATATTTTGTACAAGAAATGAACGAGGAGTTGTGCCGTTTATCGCAGTCTACTCATTTATTAATTATCGATTTTATTAGAAATTTCAAGGTGTGCAATAACACGACGTTCAATTTTCGTTTAATCGTTATAGCGTTTTTTATTATATGATTAAAGTATATATATATATATATATATATATATATATATATATATATATATATATATTATTCTTTTATTTATTTAATAAAGATGCGTTTACACTTTACAGGTTATCCGATGGAATTCCGTAGGAAAGAACTGTTTTAGATTTCAATAATAAAGGTTGAGTTACCGTCTGTAGAAATATTGTCATTTAGAGGGAATAAGTTTAAGTTACTATGATGGAAGAGAGACGATGAATTATATGCAACGTAAATGCATGGTAAGCGCAGTATAAAGTTCAGAACATAATGTCATCGAAATGTATACGTTGCAGGTTATGTGTTTCTTATGCGGTGGACAGTATGGAGTTCGTTAAGTTTCGTGCGGATCGTGAACAGATGACTTTATTTCTCGATGCTTTACTCCGAACATTTGCGTCGTGTGGATCGCATCCGTTGTCCCGCGTACTTTTATAAATCCGCATTGATTAATTGTAAATACGAAAATTACACGTACGAACGATTACGAACGATTAAAAGCAAAAAACGTAATATTTTAACACGTGTAATATGGACGAAAAAGTGGACTGTATAATAAGAAAACGAAAGCGTACGACAATACTCGCGACCGGTTACGACTGTTCTAATATATACGATCACAACAACGATCATAAGTTTACGCACACACGCATACCAAACATAAACGCACATAACCTGGGTTTCCCCACACACACATATACAGTAAAAGTTACGTTCGACGTCAACCATTCTTATCTGCATAAAGTGCAGAGGAACATTCATCACTTGCCGAAATCAGCGAGCCAGTATGCCCAAAATATTTTAAAGAAGTAGTATTCGGCGGTTGTTGCTAGTTGCGACAATGTTTCACAACTTTTCGACGGAATTATACTGTCATTTCTGCTATTTATATTTATGCTGTTCAAAACTGATAGTAACTGACCATTCTTTTGTGCAAATCGAAGGTGTTAGTCTAAGACGACTGACTTTGTCTAAATCTGGCAGTATGTTCGTAATTAGTGCTCGATGCTGTGGAGCAATGTTACTTTTGCATCTAATATATTTTCCTTAGGAATCAATAATTTATTTGGTTCGGATGCTTTCTACGCACGTAAGTGACCGTGTATGCTTGAATTTTGTTTATTAATTTTTCCTTTTTACAATATGCTCTCATCGTTTCTGTTTCCACAGTTCTGACCTCCGTAATGACACACTCGTATCTTTCTTTTGCTGCACCTACATGCCAGACCATTTGTTAGTACTTTACGCATGAACGCGGTAATGCCAGAAATTGTTTCTTACACGTTCCAAACTTTAGGCACGCAATGATTCTTGTAGGCGAGTGGTCTGTATTGACTTTGACCAGCTATAATTTCCCTCCGAAAGTCTATTTACTTCTATAACGCTCAATCACGACTAACTCCATTTCGAACTTAATTTGGTCCTTTTCATCTAGTGAGCTTTACTACTAGTTTATGATCTCTGTTTATTCGGCATTTCGATGTTAATTGTGGCTAATCATTTTTTGTGGTTGAGGACGGTATATTAATTTTTCATTTTTATTGTTGATATTATTATTACATTATTGTTGTATTATCATTATTATTATTATTATTATTATTATTATTATTATTACTATGAGAGGCTTTAACACAAGTATATGCACGGTTACCAAGCTGTCCTAATAAAAATTAATAAGCATATAATAACGCAGATTACAAGGATAAATAAATAAAGGTTATTTATGTGCCAACTGTTATTATTCTGTTTAGATTGTCAAAATGGGAAGAACCCATTTTAGGTGTGTTTAAATTTTTTGATATTATTAGTGCGGAAGGTTTGATTTTTTCTTTAAAATAAAAATTATTCAAAACATATCTCTGGATTATATATAACGTTTTTTGGCATTAAATTTATAATCGTAGAAACATCGTGATTTTCGATAACTACGTTCGAAGATAATAATTATTATCTCGTATTTTTTAGATAATGGAAGAGTTAGCCTTAGTTGTAAAAAAAAAACAAAAATCAGGAAGAATTTAGAAATTCCTCGGCGATGCAGAGAAGTTTTCAACAATATTCTGGAACAAACAAAAAACCGAAATATCCAGAGAAGATGACGATAACTGATCGGACGTTTAAATTTTACACCTGGGCCGAATAAATCGTTCAGCGATGTCGTCATAATTCATCTTTAGAAAACAAAAGGAAATATTTTTATCTTCGCAGTTAGTTGCTTCTTTCTTATCTATCACGATGTTCATTGGTCGAGTCACTTTTCCTGCTACACGTTCCAAAAAACCTGAAAATTTTTCCACGCGTACGAACAATGCACTATGACGCTAGTGTAGTTAGGAATTTAACACACGCATATTCGCTTAGAAAAATTTAGCCCGATTTCCAGTGTATGCCCGTGTAGTAATTTATATATTCGTTAGATGAATTTATATGTATATATATATATATATATATATATATATATATATATATATATATATATATATATAATATATATTTGTTTGTTAATTATTTACAAAAACCGTTTGGTTATAAGCTACTTTCGTTTATCTTACACGTTATATTAATCAATTTAGATTGTTTTAAAAATTCGGTCCATTTCTCGTATTGGCAACACCCGATAATTTCTAGTCTTTGACATATGGAAGATACTTCTGGCAGTCTATGACTATGTGATTTATAGTTAAGAATTCGTTCCGCCATGTAGGCCCGTCGCGTTTTACCTAATATAAAATCACGAGTTATCCTAATACGTCTAATTCGGAATCGAGGCGACTTCTTCATATTTTTTCAAATTATCATGATCGACCGTCTTTTCCGTATGCAGCTTAGAGAAAGTCCCTTCTGTCCCCTCCATTATGAACAGGCGGTCTGCAACCCCGATAATATCTTTTTTGAATGCTCTACTGTGGCGCCGTTGCGTTCGGAGCTTTACTACGTTCTTGGAGTATTACACCTCCGTATAATGTATCGTCCCTTCTACATCTGGATAATCTACAATTATTCCCCCATATAGCGACATTTCTAGAGAAGTCAGCATGCTTGATTAAGATGTAGATAGTCCCCACAGTATCACGTTGGGTAAGCTGTAAAGGCACCTCAATTAAGGGAAAAAAAAAGAAAAAAAAATTCTAGCGGGATTGAGTGATTGTTGTGGCACAAAAATTTGCAATATATTTTTCAGCTTCAGGAAGTGGTATTTTAACGTTGTCGGCGATTAGAATTTATATATTTATACAACAGAAAAACGAATAACTATTTTCGAATACATTTCAGTTATATCGGTTAATAGAATTATTTTGATCTTGCGCATGCGAAACAGTCGTTTGCATCTGTACCTTGTAATTTTTTTTCATTTAATTTTAAAATTATTTTCCACTTGAAGTACCAATGTGGTTTTTACTTTAATTATATATACATACACACACATACACATATATATATATGTCATTGCCCAGCATAATCCTAACCTTCCGTTGTTCTCTGTAGTTATGTCTGTGCTGGTTATAAGGATACTTAGTTTGTTTTTTTAAATTTACCCATTGTAATTGGACCGTTTTATGGCCATCTAGCAAATTAATGTTACATATACTTAGATAGATAAAAAGGGTATTTATAAAACAAATATATGTTACAAAAAATAACGAAATTAATAATATAACGCATACGCAGTCCTTACTGCACACATTAGTTTAAAAATATGCCCGGTTGCTCATTTAACTAAAATAAAAATACAGAAAAAACCATAAAACAAAACCTTCATCATGATCATAAAGGTACCTATATATAAATTTATAAATATTTAAGAGGATAAACAATATTTTTTATGTGTATTATACGCAAAAATAAATTGTTAACAAAAGATAATAGCTATACATCATAATAGCGTGTGTTTAAATCTTTTGTGTTTGTAGCGTTCATATTTTAGTTGCAAACTTACACGTGTTTGTGATTCCCTATGTCGTTTATAAATGCATACTGACTGCAGACACAACTATAAAAAAAAAATGTTTTTTGTTTGACGTCGTTTATATATACATATAGATATGGTAAAATTCCTTGTAAATGTGTTCGTTCTTTACATAGGCTGCAAGATTCAGAATTATTCAGCAGCGCATATTTTGTAGCTAACTTTGCTAAGTTAAAACCGTCAGTACATGGTCATATCATCGTTTATTAAATATCGGATATAGCTTAGAGACGCGTGAGTTTTATTGCAGGGCATATTCGGCATATTTAGTAAATGTGTGACGCGTCGATCCAGCGTCGCACCTAAATATTTAATATCTAAGCAATGCGGTCTAATAGAATAGATTGAGTTTTATCGGGAATTTATTTTGATTCTCCATTTATTAAAATACGAATTTAATAAAACCCCGAGTTAGCCTTCTTTGTATCGTGTCAATTCGATACGATGTGCAGTAAATAGAGCAGTATCATCTGAATAAGTCGGAGACTAAGTAATTAGGGAGTTTGAATAATTTTGTATATTAAACCAAATTGCCAAATGTTGTCGAAGGCATTCTCTATGTCTAATAACAGTAGTCCTGTATGTATATTTTTATTATACCCATCAGTTATGGTTTCACTAATTCTTGATAATTGCATGCCGGTAGATAAATTACTCCTAAATCGCGAAATTATTTTTTTCGCTATTTTACTAAAATTACTAATTAACGACACGGGCCGCAGATTTCTGGGATTAAAAATGTCCGTACTCGATTTAAGTATATAACTGTCGACACTTCCGGCGATGGGGAAAATGAGAAAATAATAAAACTGAATTTATTACGACCGTTAACCGGATAAATGCCTATTGTGGCAAGTAATCAGTATTGCAGATATATTATCTAGACCTAGTGATTTTTTATTTTAAAGTTTTTTTACGACGACCCGACTGACTTCGCTGGCCGTTGTTCAATCAACGGGAAAAATTCTCACAGACGAATCTTTCAAGTATATTTTAGTGGAAGATATTTATTATTGCGATAATTCGATGTCAAATGCGAATTTTGCGTAACTTTGCTAACAAATTACTTTTATGTCTGAATAGACTGTGCTCTACCATTATAGCTGATTGACGGGGTAAATGCGTGTGCGTATTTGTAAGTAGTGTTATTATTTCCTTCCATTAAATTTTATCTTTAATCATCGAAGTTTATAATTGAAATTTTGATCGTTACAAGCACGTTAAATGGTTTAATAGTGCCTTTGTAAAAGCATTTTTAAGTTCTTGATAAGATATAGTCGAGGGTAATTTATCTAACAGATTTATCGTTAGCGTGTTATCGTGGCTCATCAGTCTGCTTACATATACATACTATTACGCATGGTGATTGAATAAACCAACCAGTATACATTGCAATGATCGATCTAGAAAAAGCATTCGATAAACCGGACTATTCTAGATGAAACTTTAACAGGGATAAACATCGATCTTAAGGTTGGAATTATAATAAAACAATTATATAAAACGCGAAAAAATTAATAATAACGAGCGATAAATCAGAAATTGAAGCAAAGCAAGAAAATGCGTAAGACCAATTTGTAGTTTATCGAACACTGCTCTTTAATATATATATATATATAATATGTTGATATATCAGTAATGATTTTATGAATTATAAACAAAATCGTAACACAGTTGAATCACTATAAAAGTTTTCTATTGCAAAGCTTTTCGACAGTTACTATCAAAAACATACACAATAAATTTTACATATAAAAAAAAATGAAATATTCAACGACAACTAATAATTTTACATATATATATATATATATATATATATATATATATATATATATATATATATATATATATATATATATATTTCTCTAATCAGAGGTAATTTTAATTTTAGATTTATTTTTACAATAAATTTTATTTATAGATTTTAAAAAACAATATTTTTCATCAAAATCGATATAAAAGCTTCCATTAAATGTTGATATATCGGAGAGTAATAATTTTATGAACGAAACAAAAGCTACAAATTTGTCCGACTACTTTTCTAATTTTTGCTTCAATTTCTGATCCGATCTTAAAGAGCCTGTTTCTACTGACAAAAAAAAAAAAAAAAAACTCCAAGTCCTTATTCAACGCGAGCCATTTGAAACAATAGATCACAGACTTTGCGGATACGCGGACGAAAAATTAAAAATTAATACGCGTCCCCTAGTACCTTTTTCCTTTTTATGTGTGTAATTATGAAATAAATATAACTAAACAATGCAATCCTCCTCGTGTTCACGATCGACGTTAGGCTAACAGGGTGTAGAATATTGCGATAATGAAGCCAGTATTTTCCAGCGTATCGTCTATAATTTCGATAACCGAGCGCGGTAATCGCGAAACGGGCTGGTACCATGTTATAAGTTTGCAGACATCGACTATGATGGATATCGCTCTCATAATCATTCTACGTTTACAATACACCGTTGTGTAAAAGCGCGCCATTATTACGTACGAGTGAAATTTCGGCCCCGGAAAATCGAGAATGTTCGAAACGCATAAATCATTTTTCCAGTCTGCTTTTCGTAATTTCGAAAATTTTATTTTTCACTTCCCGGCCAGCCAGGCCCCACCCACGATATCGTTACAAGCAGTGTTCTACTCCTGCCTCGAGTAAACAAGCTCGTCGACAAGTAATTTTTTCATTCCGACTTACTTTTTAAATATTTACAAAAAATACGTACGTACATATTTAATTTAATATACGCGTGTTACCGGCGTAGCGTATGTATACGTCAATAAACCAAACAAACGAGACAGATTCGTAATAAATCAATCGATCAAACGAGACAGAAATGGCTGTTGTGTATATACTGCAAAAAATTGTCAGATAAATTATCGCGAATTATCCGTTAAAATTTAACCCTCTCATATTTATACGTGAAATTTTCACACAAAAAATTCAAAATTTTACGCGGATTATTTATTATACGATGCAGCTTGTTAGATGAATCTAAATAATTCTCGCCGCGTTTAAATAAATATTTCGAAAAAATTCGAGACATTTCACGACAGCCAGAAAATAAACCATTTCGTTAGCATTAAAATTTCGTGTACCATATAATGGGAGACATAGTAACTGAAAAGGTTTAATAATTAACCCTTTCAGTCGCGGGGTGTAAATAATATGTCACATTTTTATAGTAAGGAGCATTTGATCGACTTTGTATAATGTTTAAAAATATAATGATAATTATATAAAGCGGTTATAAATTATTCGGTCGTCTGAAAAATAATTTGAAATAGGGGCGGGATGTAGTGATTTTTAAAAAGAACAACGAAAAACCTGTTAATAAAATATCAGAAATCGAAAAGGTTTTCAAGCCATTATCGAGTGAACGTGTAAAAACAAAAATATATAAAAACGTAATATATATATATATTTCTTTTTTTTGGGGGGTCAGTTTGTTAATTCTTCTAAATTGTTAGAGCGCGTGTATGCTATGCAACAATTTTACATTTTTGTCTAAAATTTACGCTTCCATATTTGAAATTTTGAACCGTGTCTAAATATGTTTCCTATGTATATTATTTTTTAAACTTAAAATTTATATAAAAAAAGAAAACAAGCGTGTCCCGGCGGAGCGCAAAAGAAGAAGTGCAACTTAAAGACATTATAACTAAATTCGATACACACATATATATTATATATATAATGCTACGTTAATCCGAAAGGATTTAAATTTCGACATGATTATCTGGCTATTGTTTTGTAAATTTTATATATTGATAGTTGATTATGTTGTTCACCACGGTCATTATCAGATTTTTTAATATTTATTTTCATTTTAATTGTAAAATTGTGTTTTTTAAAAAATTTTGTGTTCGTATATTTTTATATTTTATATTTTACTTTTGGACATCATACATCGCAACGGTAAATGAAAAATTTAAAGTTCCACCAGTATACAACTTTTACGGAATCCGTGAAAATAATATCGAAGAAAAAATTAATATAAAAAACAAAATTAATAAACAAATATATTGATAATTTCAACAATTCAAAAAATAGACAGAACAGAAGCAGAACAGCATTTTTGGAGTATATTTTCACAAAATATTTTTAAGTAATTATATTTAATTTATATTTTAAAAACTATGATTTTTTAAAAATGTTTCACTTGATAATGGCGTAAATGCCGAAAAGCTTTGTGTATAAGAAAATAAATATTAGTGATTTAACTAATTTTCGATTGATTTTTTATAAAAAATCACTACATTCCACATCATTATATAAAAAATTAAATTCTAAGTTGTTTCAAAGGTAGTATAATTGCTGTTCGCCTTTTTAAGTAGATTATCACTTTCCTCTAAAGAAAATCAGCCTTCCTGAACTTGAGTCTTCGATGACGTCAAGAATTAACTCCAATGTCGGTAATTTTAATATCGGTACTCCTTTACCGGAAGAAATATCGAGTAGTGGTAATTCGGTAATTTTTCAAGATTTTATACACGATAACAGATTGTCGTTATTAAATAATTTTAACGAATACACTTTGTTCTTTCAGCCGTGATGGTAATTACGGCTGAAAGTGTTATCGACTTGCTTTTGATAAAAGGACAACTTTTTTTTTTAGTAATATTACTCATATTCTGATCACTGTGTTGCATTGTTATTGTTATATATACTCGCAATAGTTCTAAGGATAAGTTGGTTCGTTCTCGACAATTAGTATAAACTATAATAAATAAAACAGTTTAATAAGCTTTAGATTGTGGAATGTAGTGATTTTTTTATTACTTTAATTACGAAAATCAGTTAATTAACATTATTAAGCAAAAAATTGATATAGATATATACAGAAAGCCTACACAAACAGATACATTAATACTAAAAGATTCATTTCACCCAAAAATTCATAAATTTGCAAGTTTAAGAAGTGTCTTATCAATGGAGCAAAATCAAATTTAACAGACGGTGATAAATTAAATAAAGAAAAAAAACATTATAAAACAAATAGAACCCTATTACAGTTGGTCAAATATGGAATAAAACTAAAGTCAATATAAATACAGTAAAAGATAAAAATAATTATTTAGGTTCGATAAATTATGTAGGAAGTCGTACGTATAAAATAATTAAAATATTTAACAAATATAACATCGATTTAGCAATAAGAAATAATAGTACATTATTAAAATCAATCGGTAATAACAAAATAGAAGATAGAAATATATTAAAAAATTCAAGAGTCTATAAATTAAATTGCAATCAATGTGAAAAAGAATACATAGGAGAAACAGGCTGACAATTCATAACAAGATTTAAAGAACAACTCATATGCAAATAATGATGAAAAATCAATAATGATGAAAAATCATTATTTGGAAAACATTGCGTAGAATTAGAACACAAAATAAATAATATTAACCAAAATTATAAAATTTTACATACAGAAAAAACAATTTAAAAATAGAAAAACAGTTTAAAAAAGAAAACTACTCGGAAGAATGAAAATAATAAAAGAAACGAATAAAAGTAATTTATTAAACTCAATGGTAAATTTTGAAGAAGAATTAATTTTAAAAAGTATATCGTAAAAAAATTATATTATTCCTAGCTACTGATTTTTGATTATTATAAAATATATTTTTTTTACTGTTCAACCATATTTTTAAAAAAATAATTATTTTCTAGCTACTGTTTTGTAAATTTTATATTACTGATATTTGATTGTGTTGTTTACCACAGTCACTGTCAGATTGTTTTAAGTATCTATTCTTCATTTTATATTTATAAATTTGTAAACTTATATTTAAATTTATATTTTGTGTTTTTATTTTTTAAATATTTATTTTTATCTAAATTTAAATATCGCTTGATAATGGCGTAATTGCCCAAAAGCTTTGTGAATTTCAAGAAAATAAAGTTTTAGTGATTTTAACTGATTTTTGTAATTGAGTTTAATAAGCATCTCTGAAATTTCAGATTTCGTAGTTACGTTATTATTATTATTATTATTATTATTATTACTATCGTGTCCGAGACTCATGAGGACCAATATATAAAATTAAAATTAAATATAATATAATGAGTAAAATAGTTATTGCTAGTCAAGTTTATACAATATTAATTCACGTATCGACCATTTCAATGGCTTCATCATTTAGCTCTGTGCTCCAAAGGTCTATTTCCGTAATGCCTGAAGGCACCAAGTTACACCGGAACAAATGTCCATGGCTCTGCCGTCCTCCACACTTGCATCTATCATTTTCAGCCAAGCCCTATTTGAATAAATTCACTGAGGTTCTGGCGCAACCAGAGCGAAATCGGTTTAAGGTTTTCCATCTATGAGAGGCGTAGCGGGGTCAGTTCTTCTTTCAATCTACTACCGTTCCCCGCTTTTTCTGTTCATCTCTGTGCGCGAACGTTTAGCGGTGGTCCGTCTAATCGTCTTGAGCACTGTAGAAAGCTTCTTCTGGATTTAAGACTTGATGTGACCGCCTTCTGACCAAACATTGTGTCTATAATCTGTGTCTAGTTCATTCAGCATCAGTAGCGACAGATCGGGGAATGGTGCCCCTGGACAGCGGTTTTTATATCAAGCAAAATTTAATAATTTAATATGGAAAATTTATTGAACTGCGCGGAAAACTTTACGTTGACAAATCCTCGACCGGAAAGGAAAGAAGGTTAAAAATAGACTCGTAGTTACGTTGCAAAATATTAATAATTGTTCGGAACTTTCGTTAATAACTTTCAGTTGGTTAATAAAATAAACTTTTGTAAACAAAATAAGATCTTCTAAACTTAATGATTGGTGGACTACTGAATTACAATTATTTAAAGTAACAATAAGTAAAATTAGACGTAAGTATAATAAAGCAACTTCTATAACTAATAAATTAATATATAAAATTGCATTATCTCAATTAAATAAAACTTATAAAAAAATTAAATTAATATACAAATTATAACTTACGTGAAAAAATTTATACAAAGTTCTTCTACAAAACTATTCAATAATTATGCCATTTTCAAATTAAAATAATAACAAATAATAATAAATATATTATATATAATAACAATCTGGAAAATAATTTACGTTAATATACTTAATTAATAAATAATTAATATTTATTACACCTATAAGACAAGCATATATTTTATATATTTTTCAGATGCATCATTTTTATTATTGTTATTACATTAAATCTATTAATTATAATGAAATAATTTCTGAAAAGCTTTGTTATTAATTATTAATAATTAGTGATTTTTACTAATAAATTCATTGATTCTTTTATATATATATATATATATATAATATATATATATATATATATATATATATATATATATATATATATATATATATGTATACACGATAAAAAAAGGAAAAACGGTTCTTATGTTTTTGTCATTATCACGACTAACATGAATTAAGTACCTTCATTTAAATTCTTTTTTTTTTTTTTTATTCGTTTATTCGTTTGTATAATTTCTAACATTTTTTGAACATTTGCCCCGATTTTTCTTTCTTATCGCTTCTCACATTTGGTGAGTTATACATGTACATTAATTTACATGAATAAATTAGGAGAAGAAATTGGAAAACTTGTAAACAAAACAGAATATTTTCAGCAAAAATAATTATAATGTTTTATATCTATATATATATATATGTGTGTGTGTGTGTATAGATATATAACATATATACATACTTTTCAAAAACGCTTCGATTCATTTGTAACATCTAGAACAAGCACAATAAACAACTAAAAGGAAAAATTAAACGTTTCGAAAAGTTCATTACGTTTAGTTTTTGATGAAGAACCATCTTAGCAGAAAGAAATATGATAAACAACAATAAGTAGGACGTCACGTAATTAAAAAGTCAAAAACTTGTAAAATTTAAAATTATCTCGTTTATTTGATGAGTACATGAAAGGAAGATCTCTTCGATGAACGTTTAGATATCCGGGGGTTGTAAATAATTAATAATAATATAATAATACTGATATTTTTTATTTGTACTTTATTATTCAAATTATTATTTCAAAATATGTTCTATTTACAGACGTGTACTCTTATAAATTCACTTTTTCGAGGTCTGTGCATCATGTTCACTCCAAGTTATCCCTTTTATAAAGTAATAATATTTTTTTCAATATATATATATATATATATATATATATATATATATATATATATATATATATATATATGTACTTATATATTTACAATAAATATGTATATATATATATATATATATATATATATATATATATATATATATGCACTTATAACTTGCATTGGATCCATAGATGATAACGAAATTGATCTGTCCAACTTTCTTGGGGATCGTAACGTCCGATTTTCAAATCTTACAGTCACCCATAATAATAATATAATAATACTGATATTTTTTATTTGTACTTTATTATTGAACTGAGAAGTCTAGTAGTATTTCCACACTATATCTACTTAATATGAAAATCAAAGAGTAACCACCATATAAAAAGAAAGAAATAGTCCAGTGAACCAGGTTCCAGTCATATGGACTAACTAAGACATATTGTGCATTACCTTTCATATGTGTCAAGTGTGGCGAAAACCATGAAACCAAAGATTGTCAAAAATCAGCAAATACACCAGCTAAATGTATTCATTGTGATGGCGATCACCCAGCCAACTACAAAGGGCGTACTATATACATTATAAACCAAAACAAGCAAGCGGGGGAAGTTAAAAAACATTATTGTAAATTTTCCGCGCACAATCGATGCCTCTGATTTAAAACAAACAAACAATACAACTGACCGTACTTCCTTGGTGTAGTAGTACAAAATAGTATATATTGAGGTGTAGCACGAGATGAAGTGCCACAAAATAATAGTAATGATTTAAACAAAAATAGTAACGATCAATTGTCGGAGTTCTTAACAGAATTCAAATGTTTTTAATCAGCTAATGCGACAAAATGCAACGATTATTAATACGCTGTCAACAGTAATAAATAAAGTGCTTTTAAAATGAATCACTTCCTACGGATTGCAATATGGAATATCAACGGGCTGATGAAATGCCGACATGAAGTTGAGGCATTCTTGATAACTAATAAAATTGATGCATTAATGTTATCAGAAACACATTTTACTGACAAAAATTATATAACAATACCTAAATATAATATCTATCACACTCTACACCCTAGTGGCATAGGACATGGAGGTGCAGCTATTGTTATTAAAATATCAATAACGCATCGTGTGATGGATCAATTTCCTAAAGAATAATTTACAAGCGTGTACTGTGAAACTCGAAACCCAGCATCATTCACTGATAATATCGCCTGTCTATTGTCCTCCAAGACACGAGATAGATCAAGCAAAATTTGATGAATATTTTAGTACATTAGGAAATTAATTAATATCCGGTGGAGACTTCAATGCTAAGCATACATTGTTTGGATCAAGAATAACAACTCATCGAGGGAAGCAATTTCCAGTGTACCCTCATTAAAATGCTAAACAGTAATTGGGCACGAACTAATCAAGAAAAATCTAACGTATTTTCTGGACACTTATCAAAAGCGTACCAACCGCATTCAAGTAATATTCCACGTCTTGAAAAAAGCTATAGAAAATCACTTGCATATACCATTTCAGATGTCACACAACATCTCCTATAGAAGTAAAGGCATTCATACAAAAAACATTTAAACCTAAAGATCGCACTTCCGGTATTTCTATTATCCCAATATCTATCCTCCTTCATTAACTTCGAGAATTTGTTACCATAATTTGTAGGTTACGCGAGGGTCAATTCCCGTTATAGTGTTAAATTTTTTAAACGTAGATAACCGGCGTACATATTCCCACAAATTTCCTGGAACATATAAATTATCTTCTTTTTAATAGTCCTCAATTTTATTTTAATAGACAAATATTTTTTAATATTATATCTTTCGCTGTTTTTCCAGCATATTTAATAAAATTATTATTAAGCTGTAACTATAAAGTATTATATCTTATTGTTCTTTTTATTTTAAAGTACAATATTATTATTTAAAATTATAATTTAGTATTCGATACTTAAATTGGAATCTACTGGCCACAAAGGTTTACCTAGAGGTCAAAAAAAAAAAAAAAATGCGTTTTTTGTGTAGCGATGTTAACGTTCATCCGGTTTTTCGTATTCAAGTTCGTACATTTATTATTATTTATTTATAAACGAATTCGGAAAGGAACACTTATTTAAAATTTATAAATACGAACCATAATGAAGTAGAAAATAATTTTTAGATTTAACCTATCGGTCGTTGGATATCGTCATGTTTTAACGACAAATGAATTTAGTACATTAACCCTTTCAGCAAACCCGTGATAAAATTTCGACAGAAAATTATAAATCTTATACAGGTTGTTTATTATATAACGCCGCTTTTTACATAACTCTAGCTAGATGATTTTCAATGTTTTCGCATAAATATAATTAGAATCGAGACATTTCACGATCAAGGAAAATAAAAATTTTTATTAGTATTAAAATTAGAGGGTTAAATTTTCAAATTACTGTTCGTTCCGATTTTCGTATACAATAATCGGTTAATTAGATCGCACATATATCAACTCTCGCTAAGCGTCATAATTTTCTAATAAATAATAATAATATAAATAGTAACGGTTATAATTATAATTTTGAACAAGTAATTCTAGTAATTGCGAATAGAAGAATAAATATTGGTAGTTGACGATAAACCGCGAGATAAATTAAGTCGTAGTTGGAGATGTAATAATTGCGACCGTAGCAAGAGAGGTCGATTGAACCGGTCAGGTAATTACGAAAGAAGTTATGAGCGAAACTATTTGCGAATGAACGCTTAAAATAAATGTAGAAATCTCGTTATATTTGATGTGCACTAGAATTTTAATTAAAATTTAAGAACCCTTTGGAAGCCATAATAGGTAAGCAATATTAACAAAATCCTCATCTCCAAAATTCTATTTATATATATGTTATATATGTATATATATATATATATATATATAATTCATCCCATTCGGACAGGTATATCAACGCTGGAGCAGAGTTGAAGTTACGCGTAAACTAAATACGAATGCAGGGATACGCCGATCCACTCTGCCACCGTACAAGTATCAACTACTACAAGCGATATCAACGATAGGGCAAAGCAAACCCGACAGACACGCATTAATTTTCGCGAGATCAACACGGGTGGAACAATTGTAAAATATTACATTAAAACGGAAAGCGGTATTATTGAAGATGATATCACCAGCCAGTTACTATACATCGAAGAATTTAAATTATACACACACACATATATATATATATATATATATATATATATATATATATATATATATATATATATATATTTACACGCGATAACTACAGAATTTTACACTATAAACGTTTCAACGTTTTGCAGTCACTTAAAAATGATAAAAATTAATAATGGTACAAAAAAAAAACAGAAAAAACTGAAAAAAACATAAAAAAAAACAAAGCGTTATTTTACTAACCGTTATTACGGACAATGGTCGAAATTTGATTTCCATTAGTAGTTACAGTTGTTAGTAGGTGTTTATTAGCAGCACCATCGTTGCAAATCACGTTGTTAGTATGCTGGTCAGTATGCGTTTCAATGGCATCGTTCGATAACGTTGATACGTTATTTTCCTCGAGGAACGTGTTAGAACTTACGTAACGACCGTCGGTAATCACGCTAATACGAACCGAAACGCCGTTATCGCAATTAGCGTCGGTTTCTACAACGTCACGGGTGTTGTTATTGTTAGCAGCAGTCGCGATAACGGTTGCTTTATCGTTACCGTTATTACCGTTACTCGAAATACCGTCGCTACTAATACTGTTACTGTTATTATTATTATTATTAATATTATTAGTAACGGTTATTACTGGCAAGCTGTTAGGTGAATTCTTATGCGGATTATCACCTGATGGAGACCACGGTGATAACGAAAAGGACGACTCCGAAGACAATGCTGACGTCATCGTTACGGATACTGTAGTCGTTTCGACATCATCGATGCACTCTTGTTCGGTAGCACCTCCTCCTCCGCTGCTGCTACTAGTACTACACGGAGGTCCTAATATATCATCTAGAAACTCGACGCCTGAAAATAAAGTATATAAAAAAAAAAAACAACTCAATTACAAACGCTAATAACGCTGGAATGGTTAGTTTATTTGAAATATAAATATTTTTATTAGCGCTTTACAAAATAATACAATCCCCTCACGTACCAAGCTCTAACGTGAAGTTCAAAAGCTGTATCCATTATACTCCCATCACTATCTAACGCGAATTGAAGGAAGTTATTCGTCATTTATAATTGTTGCGCTCGTATCGTCCATTATTATTACTATTATTTCAATTAGGAATATTTTCTATAAGATGTTCGATTTCATTATAAAATTACGTTTTTAGCAGCAATTTTAGGAGTAAAGAACATTTTCAATAACTATCCTAATTGTCATGTCACATTATTTGTTGTATAGTCAGGCACGAATAGTTTTCAACTTCTTCTGCAGACATGCAGGTACTCTTGCATCCTTATTATACTATACATATAGCGTTATTTTACTTTGATAAATGACCGGCCTGCATATGGCGCATATTTCTACGGGTGAAATCTTCCGAGTGGTATTCCGATAAACTTTAAAACTCCGATTTAAGCTCTTAATATTTCACGTTGAAATTTTAGTTCTTATCTACGCAAGCTTCTTAGTACTAGTTCGAAGGGCACATTTTAAACGAAGAGGAGGCTGATTGACTCTTGCCGCATGGCCGATAGTATATTTCATCGTGCGGCAATATACTTCGGTAAAATTTAAAATTCGTTGCGGTTTTCTTAGATATAATGCGGTGGTTTTCGATTGGTTTCCATATGATAGTGAAATTGAACACTGAGGAAACTGAAGTCATTATTTTTTTTTTTTCAAAGAGGCACCCATTACCCTCGCAGGAAGTCGTAACGGTCGAAGTATTAAACGGGTTAAAAAAAAATTCACACATTTAGGAATCACTCTGGACTCGCGTTTTTAGTTAAATAATCGTATTAATCCTATTATCGATATATAAAGCTATTCGAATTCTTTCACCAATATTTCATCAGAGGTGCCACCCTCGCTGTTACAAATAAAAAACTACTATATGCATTTATTATTTATACCCGATTAACATATGCATGCCCCGTTTGGTTTTCAGTTTCCAACAGTACATATTGTAAATTACAATTATCACAAAACCGTTGTTGCAGAATCTCGCTTAATGCCGCCAAGTTTGCTATATGCATTACTAAACCTTCAGCTGGTATCTTTCTATATCAACAAGCTTGCCAAAAAAATTTTATGGAAATTGTAAAATTCACGAAAATGAATTAATTAAAATCATAGGATACGGCCAGTTTACGTAATCGGAATGCTATAAAACATGGCCGACTAAAACACCGATTTTAAACATAATTTTTATTTGTTATTTTATATATTTGTTTATTTATATATTAAGTTAATTAACTGTATAATCTATTTTTCAACTTAACTGCCTACTATTTGTATAGTTTAAACATAATTTTTATTTGTTATTTTATATATTTGTTTATTTATATATTAAGTTAATTAACTGTATAATCTATTTTTCAACTTAACTGCCTACTATTTATATTTGTTTTTCTTTTTATTTTATTGTTACAGGGTTTTTTTTTTTTTTTCAAATTTCCCTGTATTATATCATTGTAGCTTTTATAGCTGAGGATAATTCTGCGTACTTGGTATACGATGTGTTGTATTTTATGTCTACAATTGAATATTATCTTATTATCATTCTCTATTACGGTAAGCACCCTTATTAGAAAGGACATAGCTTTAGGCATATAGTACTCACCTATTTGACTGAAAAGTTAGTGATTTGAACTACTTTCTCGTTATTTATTCTTTTTTCTAATCACCACATTCCACAATAGTCAAATCCTTTGGCCATAAATTATAATGAGTTCTTTCCCTTCATACGTCATCTCTTGATGGTCTCTAGGTTAGCTAGTTATAGTTTAATATATATATATATATATATATATATATATATATATATATATATATATATATATATATATATATATATATATATATATATATATATATATATACATATACATATATATATATATATATATATATATATATATATATATATATATATATATATATATATATATATAGTCCGGTCTAACGTTCATTAATTTCATTTTTATTATTTTAAAAAATCGTCTCTCATTTTTACAAATTCGCGAATGATATAAATAATTTTTTAAAGACCGGTTATCGTTATTACGCTTTATCGTAAATTTTTACATCAATACGCTTATTTACGTTTCATCACTCATCGAGGTTGTCTATTTCTTTATTTGTTTATCATCGAGAGAGAGAGAGAGAGAGAGAGAGAGAGAGAAACTGACAAATTTTATCTTTAGAATAAAAGAAAAAGAAACACCGTCAAATGGGAATTCATTTCAATTTCGAATTTTTCTTTAACGTCTTCTAGATGGAAACGAAAAAGTTCGACGTTAGATCGTCGAATGATCAAAATTTTTCGAACGATAAGTTTTCGTTCGACTTATTTTACCAACAAGAATGGTTAACCCCCGCTCCGTTCGCAAACTAACGGAAAACTTTCATTGGCAATTTTTCTAACAAACGGGCAATCTGAAACCGTTGTGTAGTCTCATTACTATTCTCCACTAACTTTTCCCCTCAGTATTGTTACTGTTTACATCGGTGTAATTATTATTAATGTTGGTACGCGCAATCTAAATATCTGGCTAGAAAGTTGAACAAATTGAACTATATATTTTATTGTCTAAGACAATTCAAATATTCTATATTCCGCCCTTTTAGCAACCCGTTTTATCGTCATACCATATCATTACTTGGGGGTGGGGGGAAAGCTATTAAACCGTTACAAACATTATAAAATGCGATAATAAACACTAGGCGAGGGATAAATGCTACGAAGGCTGATTTTCGTCCATTTAACCATTGTGGTGTAGCAAGTATACAACTTTTAAATTTCGTTTGTAAGAATAGGAAGTGTTTTCGAATTGCAAATTTCGGATGGTAGATGAAGGATAGCGAATGATGAAAAAGCCATAGTTCCGCGGTTTAGAAAATCTCGTCAAAGTATGCGAGACAGCCATGCGTCGGTGTTGTACTAGATAATTTATTACGGAATGTAGTAAAAAAAAAAAAAACAAAAAAAAAAAAGGCGGATTTAATAAATATCTTTCGAATTATATTATCGAGAAAAATTTATATTTTAATATCGATAATTGATTATTTTCCGTAGCGTTTATTAAATTTTATTCTTTCTTACAAATGCGAACTTTTTTAATGAATTGGAAACAAAAACTTGCTATTTACTTATACCATCGTCGAGATCAGAGTTTAATTCCGTAAAGTATAATTTCATCCAGCGTGAGATAGAATATTAATACTTCCGTAAGTAAAGAATTGAAATAGTACCGAAAATGTTGAATAAACGGGATCTAACGCAGATCGTGGTGCAAGGCCAACATGCACGAATTAATAATAAGAGAATTATAAATTGCATAACGGCACTGACGAAGGAAGGAGGAACTTCTTGAAAGCGTAGCAGTAGGAACCGAGTTGAAATATTTGTTTACATCTAAAAAAAAACGAACGATTAAGTTTCGTTATAAAATATTTATATACGCTGTATGCTTTTCTAGAAACCATACCGGAAGGCATCGAACAATTATTCTTTCGTAAGTTTTACATACCGATAAAAGTAGGGATGTAATGCGGAAAATTACCTTCGAAAGAATTTGTTTTGTTAACGTGAACAAGATCAGCTTTTTCGGGATAACAACCTGTGTTAGGAAACTAAAGTGGATGATGAACGAAAGAAAATTGTTAAAAATAAGTAATACCATCACAATCTGTAGAAGTCCTATTGTAGGAGAATTTAGAATTAGGAGCTGGACGGAAACCGTACGAGATTGGAATGTTGGAGCGTATCGGCATAAAAGAATAACGTCCTAGCTAATTAAGTAGAGGACCACACCTATAAAATGTATAAACGAGTCTTTAAATGAATATTAGAGCGGAAAATACTTTGGCGATAGGAGACGAAGGTTGAGTACGAGGAACAAAATTCTTCCACGCCGCTCTTTCCTTGTTTAGAAAGAATAGAGAGTAATCTGTTGTAGAACGACTAAGGGAGAATTTTGTAAATAATTATTAAAAAAACATTTCGATGTTATAATGAGGGGAATATTGGAATTTTACGCGTCAGAATGTTTATAAATGCTTAGACATGTAAATACGAGTATCGCGAGATAGGAGACAGAAATTAGAGCAGAACACGCAGAATGTAGGAATGAGGAAAAATGACTAATATTGTTTTTTAGGGAAACTAGGAATTATTAAAAATTATCGCCGTAGAATAAAAAGACGGACAAAACACGAAAATGAAAACAGAGACGATCACCGTCTAAAGGAACATATTTGACATTCCGATTAAGAACTCGAGGAGAGAATTCGATGTTCTATTGATGTTGCGGTGTCGTCATTGACAACTGGTTTTATTTGCAATACTGCCTCAAAGTGCTGGACCATTAAAATCTCCGTCACGAAAATCATTATACTTGTTATTAATCGAATCAATTGAAAATAAGCCCGTTCAGTATACTAGCCAATTCATCTAACCTGTCCGCACGAAAACGTATCCAGGGATAGAAGACGTTTTTTTCGCAAAAAAAACAACAGAATGTGACACGTGTTTGCGGCGGCAAGAACAGATCTTAAACTCGGTCTCCTTTTTTTTTCAAGATTATTTCATTTTAGAACGTTTCACTTTTTCGACTGTCCTTTAAAAAATCTACAGCATCCGAGATTGATTCGAAATGTTTTAACTTTTCGTAAAATTAAGTACATAGAGACGGCAGTCGAAGGCAAAAAAGAAAAATTCTCGGAAACTAGTGCCGTTTCGATTGCGTGGGTATTTTTTGTTTTTAAGAATGTAGAAATAAAATTTCTGTAACAACGAGCAAATTTAAAACTAGCACTATTAACGCGGAAGGAAGAAACCTAGGCTGAAGAATAACGTTTTGCGGTTGGTTTTCGGTTTTGTCGGTAGTTTAAGCTCTTACAAATTACACTCGGTTCACATATCTATATAGAACAAAATAATTCTGCGCTGTTAATGGGAATTAAACTTGCAAAATGTAAGAGATGACGACGCGAGATGAAAGTTGCGGTTTAACCGAGTGTAGTTCTCGTAACAGAAAGAAACCAACTTTGTTCGTCACGGCTACTCTCATCAGTTTGGACTGAAAGAGACAGAAGATTATTATGTATATGTGTGTATATGTCCGAAGGAGTGGAGAATGTGACCATTAACCTAACTAAAGTCTCGGTTAAATGTGTCGCTTTTTACTGTTAATAATCTTTCTACTATTTCCCATTTCAGAAACAGCGCACAAGATCCGACTGGCTTCAAAACCGCGAACTTGGGTTGTATTATACATACATATATATATATATATATATATAACACCAAAACTCTGGAAGACCGAAAAAAGGCGAGAAAGAGAGAGGTACAAGAGCAAGTTTTCAGAAAAAATCTTCTCTCGCTTTAGAAAACTAATGTTTACCGTTTGCCAGCGATAGAAAAGATAAGATGCAGTTATCGAAGGGATTTCTTTTACTTATAACAGTTACGATAGAGAAGTCCTATTGAAAAATCGTTTGCGGAATAAAGCGAGACGCGTGCGAAAAGTTTTCCAATAATGGCCCGCAAACTTTTTTTTCTTTTTTACTACAATTTTCTTTCACCTAACTTTTTAAGTTTTCCCGCTTAGTTCGTTGATAAATGACAAAATCAAATAAAACGGAGAGAGAGAGAGAGAGAGAGAAAAAGTCTTTATTCGCGAAGAATTACAAAACGTCCGAAATAATATTCTTCTATCCGAATCGGTGCAATGAGCCGGATCACGGTCGATAACTAACTTTTTACAGATAGAACGTAGTCGATGTAACGGAGGAAATTTAGATCACACGATAGTAAGAGATAGGATTAGTTAGAAGCAATTGGTAAAAGTCTGCTTAGCGGTGGACTTAGATATTTAAAGGTAAATAGCTTCGAAAAGTTACATTCTTAATATTTTTAAGTAACGAGTTTATCAGTTCTTTCGACTCCTATTCGACAGTTTTTCCTTTTTTTTTTTTTTTTTTTTTTAGTAGGCATATCTAGTAGGCCGCGAATGGTGTTTTTTTTCAATCAATTTCAATATATATGTGTATTGTGCGCATGCTGTGGATAAACGTATAAAAATATCGTTAATTTAAGGTTGCCGCGGGTATATAGTTGTATGTATGCCGCAAATGTATACATCTCGCACATGCGTAAAGACTTAAAGGTGAATAGAAAGCAATAATATAAATGTTCTATTTTTTATTATAGTAATAGGAGCCACATAGACAATAATCGTATAGAATAGTATAATGTAGAACAGCGACTTAGTATATTTCTAAAACACGATGCAATCTAAGTAATTTAACGCTATAGCTTCGAATAAAGTCACATTCTCAGTAGCATTGGTATATAGCTAGTCGGTTTGGATAAATAGTTCCCACGCAAGAAATTGAGATGTTCAACACTAAAGGCTGCGAATAATAACGGGGGAACACTCCATTATTCTCGTTATCCACACCGGCAAATATAGCACGAGAGCAGGCATTGCTGCTTGACTATGACAAATTCGGTACTAACTTCAAATATATTTATAAATAACAAATGCTCGAGGATAACGTTCGAAATCGAAGAAAATAACGTGAGACAAGAATAACATAGAAAAAATTAATTCTAGATCGATAAATTAATGTTTGATAAAATACCAAAAACAGAATGGAAAAACTTGAACAGATTTAAGACCGATATAGTAGAAATCTGCTAGCTGGGAACATCAGCTAGATGACACAACATATCATTGAAGAATGCCCATTTTACTCAGAGCCCGATTTAAAAAATAGTATGTAATTTCGACGCTTTAAAACGACTGAAAATTTTAAAATGTAATTTATAACCGATTAGTAAGTTATTCGTTAACTTTTATTAAAATTATAACTATATCTAAACGACAGAAGATGAACTCGAAAACTGGCAGGAGACATCGCCTGACGATTCTTACGAACCTAAATATGAATACTAAAACCAGCCAAACCACGCATCCTAGTTAAGCCGATACAAAGTGGTTTGTCATTTCCTTCTCTGGCTCCTTTATTTCCCACAAGAAGACGCATTTACCGACCAATTAGTTAGATAGTAAAGAACTTTTTTACTGCAAAAAAAAAATCGTTCCCTCAGTTGGACACATCGTGCCGGCAGAATTTTGAAATGAATCCCGTTATTTAGCGTATAATATAGTCAGACAAATTTCATTGACGTTGAAAAATATGGATTCATTAATTCCAAACCCGGATAAAACAGAAGTATGCTCGTTTCATCTAAGAAACAGCGAAGCCAAGGAGAAAATAAATGGCGTAACTTTAGAACGCCATTAAAATCCAGTATAAACTCCAGACAGAAGCGTGAAATATCGGTAACACTATACTAAAAAGAAAGTTTTAACTAGAGACGGTATTATGGGGAAATCGATCAGATCATCACGCGGTGCAAGACCGATGGAAAACGAAGCCGTTCAGTTTGCGCAAGAACAAACACAAACTTTGTAAAATGGTCCAGCGACGAACAACAATTGCAAGTGTGGTGAAGCGCAGACGATGGGACATCTGATGGAATGTAGACTAACCGGAATTCGGTGTAATATCGACAGTTGTAAAGAACGCGTAGCAGCATATTGGTCGAAATTTAAAATTCAAGGCTCTTCGAAAAAAAAAAAAATTAAAATACTATTAATAATAATGTATCCGATAGATAAAATTAATTTGTTATATTTCGCAATATAACCGAGTCTGTTTTATACCAGAGCGTGCAAACCTGAAGCTACTAAGGCCAGTGTGAAAATTAATATTTAGTAATAGTGTACATTAATATATTCGCCGTTGTTTTCAATTTGATAAGCTACGCGAAATATTCTGTCCAAATTGAAAGAAAAACTTCACATGTTTTTCCCCGAGCATTAGTGATCGAGCAAAATTGGTAAAAATAAATTTAAATTTTCATCGTAGATCTTCTCGGAACGCGCCAAGTTTGGGTGTCCTGTTTACATCAGTCCGACCCGAGGTGGATCGGAGTGTTTCATATACAACGCGAACGAAGTAGACCATATATTGAACGTACGATGGTCTTTCTAACAATCTTAGTTTGAAATATAAAATTAAACCAACCCCAATTCCTTATTTTAACTAAGGCCAGCTCGTATAGTATGCTGTTTATGGAGTCATAATTTGCATACTACTCACTCAGAGGTCGAACGTGAATCCTATCATTTAGCGTGTTTTTCACTTCTGGCGTTAACTCGATTAGAAAATTTCGCGCGCATACATTTATAATTTAAAAATTAACATTAACGTATTTACGATAAAATAATTTATTTACGTTTTAATTATCTTAAGCGTAATTTTTATAAATTTTCATTTATTATTATTATTTTTTTTTACGTCATACATTTAGATAACGTTCTTATACACACGCGTACACATAGTGACTCAGGAGTCTATGTTACTTTTTCACACCCTAGCATTAAGTATACTCGGCAAGGAACCATCGCACACTATTACGTTGTTTGTCTCTTTATATACTCACGCATATCGAATAAATTAAACGAACAAATAGATATATAAAAATAACGCGAAGAATTGTACGGTGATTAATATAAAAAAACCACGAAATATGCAACATGACTTAAAAACTACATCATCCCGTGTGATTGAGCGAAGAAAATGAATGAAATAGTTCAACGATCGATGACGATAGACGCGAACGCTGATGTTTCGAAGAACAATTCGTAAAAACGTCGAGGAGGTTATTCATTAATTTACCGCGATTTATGCGTTCTTAATTAGGTAATTTAATTTTTTTTTTGTTCGAGTTTAGTCGCATTCGTTATTATTTGCTTGCATGTGTGTGTGTGTGTATCGTACCTGCAGACGATGTAAACGAGGCAGCCGCGTCGCTCGCGATCAGTAAATCTATATCGTTTTCGCTGTCGTCCGAATTTAACGTCTCGTAATTGAAATTAGTGGACAGATTTTCAGAAGTCGATTCTTCTAAAACGAAATTAGTTTCCCCTACATCTTCGATGATCGGTGTCGCATTTTTGGATTCGCCGTCAATGTCTAAATTAGGTCGATTATAAATTTTCTCATCGCCGGTTATTTCATTCAATAAATATTCTATGCAAGCCGTATCATCGGAATAATTCTGAAAAGAGAACTTTAACTATAAATTTTTTTTTTTTTTTTTTTTTTTTTTTATATTTGTAATATTGAACTGCCCAAAGGCATATACACACAATACACTTAAAATAGGAAAATACATAAGCGAAGGTACGGATTCGGCCAATGCCTTATCACGAACTAAGATTATAATTAGCGTTTTACATAAATCTAAATTTTAATATGAATATGTAAATAAAAGAATAAGTTATAATAAATCGTGCGGTTTAGTCCGCCTTAATCTACGAGTGTCTCCTTCTGTATCGAGGAGTTCAGCAACAATTGTATTCGGATGTCCATAAAGTTTTGCCGCGTGCTTCCTGGCGTGAAGGCTAATAGCTGCGTCGACGTCCAAAATTTTTAAATCGCGATGTAGCAAAGCATTGGGGACATATCAAGGGGCTTTAGCTATCAAGCGGAGTGCTTTATTTTGAAATCTCTGAATAATGAGCCTGTTCGATCTCTTCGTGGTGCCCCAGAGTTGGATGCCATAACACCAAGTGGGCATTAGAATAGATAGATAAATAAGTCGTTTATTTGCTAAACTAACAGGTGAATGATATCCAAGCAGCCAATAGAGCTTGTGTATTAACTATAAATAACGATAAAAATCAATCAATCAATCAAACAACCGACACTTATTTGTGTAATCGTATTAATTACATTCGGAAAGATACACTTTATTTATTCTACAAATATAATACGAATCCGAAATAGCAGCATGAGGTACTATTAGCGAAAATTCGTATACACACTATAATACTTGATTACCGTAAATAGGAAATAACATTTTTAAATGTGTATAAATGTACACGCGCATTCGCATTCGACAAATACATATATATTAACGAACAACGCTTGACGCTAAATTGTTGGATGTAAGGTGCAACACGTGAAGAAGACGAATGTATTCGAACATGTGAAATGGAGCTGGGCGGGTCGCGTAGTGAGAAGAACGGGTGATAGATGGATTAAAAAAATAACGCTGGATATTCGTGGACGGTCGTATATAATCGATGAGCAGCCGGCATATAAAAATAATGGATGAACGAAGTTCGCGTCGAAATGGAAACAAATAAGTATTGCCCACCTTCAGCACTGAATCGATATTAGATGATATATAGGGTGACCCAGAGAAGACGGACGGTTTTGTTATTTTTCGAATAACTTAAAAACTGCTTGACAAAAATTTTTTGAATGAAATTGTTGTAGTTAAAAATAGGAAAACGAGAGATTAATTTACATCATTTGTGGAACACAATATCGTTCAGACGATCGCGATTTGCAACATAACATTTCTTCGCAAAATTTTCGAAAACTTTTTCGAGCATAGGTCGCTGAATTTTTGAAATTTCTTCAGTAATCCGAGTTTCCAGATCTTCTAGATCTCTTGGACGTGTATCGTCTGTTCTTAAGGTGTACAAATATACTCGGGGCTTCATTGTAACGTGACAACATAGCGATTACGATCGGTCATCGTGGGTGTGTGTCTATCTACGATAGCGTCATATTACGGTTGCTTTGTTCGCTACTTACACTGTATAACAAAATATATAAAGGTAAGTAGTCGCCTACCTCCGATACGGAGACGGCACTTGATGATATATATATATATATATATATATATATATATATATATATATATATACGGACGCATCGAAAATATTTTAAGCACGAGGGGAAGATCGACATAAATATTAATACAGAGAGGCATTTATAGATCGCGGAATTAAGCAAAAATGTGGGTAACTAAATGAAAACGAAAAGCTATAGCCTTACACAATTTCCAATGGTAGGACGTTTGAGAAGTTGGACATCTCAAGAAATAGTAACACATTAATACTCATATATATATATATATATATATATATATATATACATGCATACATACATACATATATAAATATATATAATTTTTATTCAGAAATGAAAAATAATATATAAAACAAAATTTATAGTGAATTATTTTAATTTATTTTATTTATTAATAGAGAAGTAAAAATTGTTATCGTGCATTTTGAATGAAAGTAACATTTATATTCATCTAATATAGTCTCGTATAAACTCGGGTGAACAATTTCCATTTTCAAATTAAATAAATAATCAAATACATATATACAATAAAAAAATGTTTACGTAATAAATTACATTAAATAGTAATAATTATAATTATTATAATAATAAATAATTTTTGATAATATTAAATAATAACAATATAATAATAATAGAGCGATAATATAAATAATGAACAATAATTGAACGTACGATGTGATCATTTTCGAATGTTGTATTACCAACGTTCGCAGTTAGTGCGGATTTCCTTTGAGAACCGTAAAATTACGTCGGTACAATTTTAGAAAAAATAAAAGAGAAATATTTTAAACGTTAAATTCGGCCGCAGGAAATCGTTTAACGGAATTGAAATTATTTAATAGTAGGCGACGACGCTTCTCCTATAACAATCGGTTTTATTGCTGGAAACTTGGAAAAATTGGTAAAGTTAAAATAACCTATTCAACCGTTATCATACATATAAACACACACACACACACATATATATATATATAAAAAGAGACAAGAAAATAAATTAAAAAAACAAAACACGAAAACAGACCATCAGAGATACATGAACGAGAAGAAAAGAGACAGAAGACATCGATATTACTATTGTTATTGTTTAATTCTAAAACTACAAATCTAACAAATCTAATTTTAAACTATAAATGCTATATACCACGTACTCGTAGTTGTAACGTAGTATTAATCGTAGTAGTAATAATAGTTTACAATAGTAATAGCAGTAAATAGTTGTAATAACAATAATAATGATAATAATAATAGTGTGGCATTTGTATAGATACGACAAGTAACGGGAAATAACGAAAGATTAGAAACGAAGTTATGTCCAAAAACGGGGCTCCTAAGGCGCCACAGTTAGCAGTACCACATAGTTCCTGTACTGTATACAAACACGTGTATATATATATGTGTATACGTAATTAGATCATCAAGAGATCAGTACTTCTTTCATCAGATAGTAGAATCCATGTATAGAATGACTAAGCAAAGCCCGAATCGGGTATCACGTTAAGAAGAATATACATACATGTGTGCGTATTAATTAAAAACTATGTATTAGCTCTGGAAAAACCATTCTATAATGAAAATTGGAAGGTTATGGACAGATCATAAGAAGATGACTGATTCCTTGGAAAGATCAGTACGACAGAGTAGAGATCGTGACCATTGAAAACGGGCGAACAAATAAGTTTGATACAGTCACAATGTCACCAAGTTCTCTAGGAGTATACAAAGTAATAATAATAAAAGAATTTTATATATATATATACATATATATATGTATATATATACATATATATATGTATATATATACATATATATATGTATATATATATATATGTATATATATACATATATATATGTATATATATATATATATATATATATATATATATATATATATATATATATATATATATATAATCTTATTAAACGAACAATTCTTGTATATACATATATTATCATAGATGTTAGCAATAATTTTGGAGCCCCACACGATTCAGTTCTTGGACCGGTCTTGTGCAATATTTTATATTCTAATATACATTCCGGATTTAACAACACTCGTCTAGGCCTACGTTTGTACAGTTACGCAGATGATTTACTCTTAATATATAATGTTCATTTATGTAGCAAATTCGACGCTGTGGTCCCATATGTATTGATCGAAAAATTATAAAATTCATTTTAATTAAAACACATCGTCTAATATTTGTAAAAAAAAAAATTAATAACATTTTCGGTAATAATTCGGAAATTTACGAAACGAAATTCTACGCGATTAAAGTAAAGTAATTATAGTTACGTATATAATAGCTTTTAATGATATGTGATTCATACCTGAATATATTTTTCGAAACACACACACACATACATATATCAGAAGTATTTATATCGGAAAAACACACTTTAAATTGCATTCATTCAGCTAACAAAATTTAAGTTCGAATTAATGCAAACGAAAAAGCTTTTTGACAAATAAAAAATGTTTTTTTTTTAAGGAGAGAATTATTTCAGCATTATCAACTTCGTATTCACTGAAATTATTCTCACACCGATATTTGAATTGGCGACCATCGCAACGGGTAAAACTTATAATTTTATTATGCTCAATTTTTCCAGCTAGTGCCGGAGTAATTAATTAAGTCCTTTTTTCCGGAAAGACGGTGGTCATTTAGACAGGCTGTTTACTTTACTAAATGAATTATCATTAGCGTTACAGCATTTTAAAGCGACAGCTTTACATTACGTAAATATCACTCCCATTTCTCATCAGCGAACATGTACATATATATATATAAAATCTTAAAGCGACGCCTCCAAAGCACAAAATGTTGCGTTCCTTTTATGTATCTTTACCCGCGACTCTGGTCTACATAGTTTACATTCAAACAAAAAGTAACAACGTAACTTTTTTCACATAGCCGGCCAAATATCTGCAGGTATAAAATTGAGTTGAAAAATTGGAAAGGATGAAAAATGACGATGGTTAATTTCATTTAAACTGTTAAAACTGTTGCTGAAATTTCGTTCTGCTTTAGCTACAGTTACAGTCAGCAAGATAAGTATCCGTTCCGGAAAATGTTCTACCAATAATTTTTTTTAACTGACCCGTTAACTGATGATAGTTTAATAATCCTTTTAGATTTTCACGGGGGTCGTCAACCGAAATTCATAACTTTGCACGCCATCAGTTAAACTAGGTTTGCGAATCAACGTAAGTTTTCTTATTTCGATACAGACTTTTCAGGAATTATTTCGATATGTACGTAATTTATCGTGTATCGATCATTTAATTGTTTTTTTAGTAGAAGAATTTTTTTCACAATAATATTTACAAATTTCTCAATCAATTTACAACCTGGATGTATCATAATTTTCCTTGTTCGTAAAACACGTTCTTTATAATAATTAGTAGCAGATAATTGCAAAGATGTCCAAAATTTCGGGAACATTATCAAAGATTCTCCTCAACAATAACATGACCCTCAAGCTTGTGATCTTCTCTTTCGCGAAATAAATCCTCCATCATGTAATGATGAAGATCTAGTATCGGAAGAATCTCCAGCTTTTTCTAAAATAGAAGAGAGTAAAGAGCTTGTATACTTCTGTTGAACCTAAACAAAATTAAAGAACGCACTCTAAGGCATCATTGAATTCCTCAGGAAACTCTGTTGTAAACAATAATAAGCTACAGACACCTGCTCAAAAACAAAAACAAAAAAAAAACGAAAAAAAAAATGGTCATTTCTGAAGGTGAGTTATCCTTAGACCAGGATCTTGATCTCTCATTAAAAGCAACCTCTAGTGCCATGCTCGAATCCAATAAAGGCCAGGTCCTTTCATTTTTTAACCTTTCTCTATTGTATGATATGTGTAAAGTGAAAGGTAACAATCTGGCAGAAATAGTAAAAGAATTGTTTGTCTACAAGAAATCCAGCTAAAACCTAACCAAAATCCTATCATCCCCTCCTATAATATTATCAAATCCATTCCTCCTTCTGGTCAATTTACGCATGAACAATTTAAGTTTTACTAGCAATTCGAGACAACATCCTCTTTTAAAAAATCTTTCCTAACACAAGTCTTCAAAATTCTATCTATTCGTATCCAAATGGAACAAACTTTTACACTTTGCTCCTACTTATCTCCAAATGAACCCACTGAAGAATCTCACTTCTTCAACATTGTATCTTTCTTAAATTCTCCTGTAATACTAACTGGAGATTTCAATACACATAGTCCTCTTCTCAGAAGTAGTCGCACAAATAGTAAAGGTTGTCTTATAGAAAACTTATTAGATCAGTTCAACCTATGTTTGCTAAATACTGATGAATCAACTCACTACAGTTTTGCTTATCAGAGTTGATCCTGCTTGATTTAATTATCACCGTACCACAGCTAACGTTCTCATGATAGCTAAATTAATTGATTCCACATTCCCATCAGATTCATGACGGCTAAACTGGAACTACAAGAAAACAAACTTAGAGAGATATTCCATTGACTACAGAAACCTCTCAAATGATATTTCAATGAATATAAACAATATTATTGATGTTTTTACCTCTCCACCACACTGGTAAAAAAGTCTCAATCTTGTACGCCTCCACCCAAAAATACAAATCGTAGATTAGTTCCTTGGTGAACAACGCTAGTGCTCAGGCAATGATGAAAAGTTTTGAAAGTAATCATCCAGAATATAAGAAAGCTCGCGCCAAGGCTAGTTGGACAATTAAACAAGTCAAGCGGAAATCATGGCAATAATTCATTACTAAGATCACTTCATTGACATCTTCAAACATGAAATGGTCGAAAATTTGTGTTCTCGAACAACCACACTCCTTTCTAGTTCTTTCAGTACTAAGTACACAAAAAAGTGCTGTATTTAAACTAGAGGAAATAGTTTCATCTTTTGCGGACCACTATCAGCACACTTCCAGTTGCTTTACCAAATCAACCTATACCCAGTATTAACATTTCTATACAGAAAACTAGAGTACAGAACCATATAATAAATCCATTAGCCTTAAGGAATTGTCCGCTACTATTATATACTAGAAAGAAACAGCTCCGGTACATGACAACTTCCACATCGTCATGTTAAAACATGCTCCTCTATTGATATTAGATCTTTTACTTCAGATTTTTCTCAAACAGCAAATCCGTTGCAATGCAATTTTGCCGTGTTGGTAAACGTAAACACGAAATGTGTATTTCTCTTCAGGGTAAAACGCTTCCTAATGAGTCGACAGTCGAGACTAAAAATTAGCATGAAAGCCGCACGTAAACTACATTAAAAAAAAAAACCTGTTACAGAAAAATGAATATTCTGAAGAAATTATCAAATACTGTCTGTGGTGCTGACTGAATCTCTTTACTACGAGATTATCGTTGTTTGATCAGATCAAGAACTGATTATGCAGCTGCAATGCATTCTTCAGCTTGTTCATCCACCCTCAAAACCATCAATGTTATCCATAATTCTTCCTTACGTTTAGTAACTGAAGCGTTTTGCACCACACCGATCGACAGTCTACAACCCTAGTCATCAGAATGACCTCCTGATTATCGTCGTTGTTTTCTCCTAGACAATTTTGTAGTGCAGTCTAAAGTTTCCGACTTTTCAATTCCTGAACTGTTTTTATCTTCTAATCCACCTTCTTTGAAATGAAAACAATCAGATCCGACTCTCTTTGACAACATCTTAAAAGCAATAACTTCCCCAAATCTGCAGTCAACCGCTCATGACACTGCAATATTACCTCCGTGGAAAGACTGGTTCTGTTGGATCTTAAAATCCACAGACTATGGAAAGTAAAACCTGCCCATCCAAGAAATCAAGAAAGAAATTACGTCACGTTCATATGAATCTACCATGTTTTACACTGACGCATCCCTGTTCAATGGATTTGTCGGCTTCTCAGTTGTCAGAGATGGAGCAATCATCATTCAATATTCGCTACCGCAGACATTCCCTGTCATTTCATGTGAATTGCATGCGATTTATCTTGCGATGGAATCTTTAATGAGCTACGATGTTGATAAACCTTCGATTATACGTTCTGACTCTCTTCCAGCACTCCAAACTCTCTGCGACGTTTTCAACCGTGATCAGCACCCCATAGCGATGAAAGTAATTAAACTGATACTGGCGGGGTCGAGTCAGAAAGTGACATTATGAACTAGCTGATAAATCGGCCAGGGAAGCTGCTATGTTCTTGCCGGTTCCGGATATTCCAGTTTCAGTGCATGACGTTAAGAAATACATTATAAATGGGCTTCTGCATTATGACAGAAGAAGTGGCAACTGACGTCACAAACCAACAAACTACAGCAAATCAAATATTCACAAGCATCTTCTTACAGACCAATCTCTCTTGGTTGCTGTTTCAGGAAATCATTTGAAATGGTTCTCAAAAACAGACCAATATGGTGGATCGAGAGTGAGAATATTCTTCCCTTAGGCATGTTTGGATTTCGTCCCGGAGGGGTACACTAGACTTTATACCTTACTTTCTATTCATTAAGATGGAGTTTCTCATAGCCTCCTTTTTGAATATCAAAAAGGAGCTTTCGATAATGTCTCCCTCCCTATTTTATACAATGCAATTTTAAAAATTGGTATTCCTGTTAATATGGCAAAATTACTATGTAAAGTTTTCTCTAGTAGATCTTTAATCTTCTTAAATCCTCTTTCTAACATCACTGTTACACGCATTTCTTATAAAGGGCTTGCCCACGGATCACCTTTGAGTCCTGTCCTTTTTAATATTTATGTTTTGGCAGTTTTTAATTGCCTATCTGGGGCGTCTTCCCGAGTTCTGTCTTATGCGGATGATTTTGTTTTATACTCGTCCCACCGAAATCTCCCTGAAGCCGTTAATAATGTTCAATCATTTATCTCTATTTTCAAAATATTAATCTCCTTTTATCTCCTGATAAATCAAGTGTTTGCGTTTTTACACTTATGCCATTTAGTTGCACCAATTTCCAAATCAATATCTATAATCAGTCGATTCCATTTGTTAAAAAAGTCAAATATTTGGGTTTACACCTGGATTCCAGATTATCCTGGAAGTCTCACATAACCGCTCTATTTACTCAATTTATGATGATCTACAATCCACTAAAATATATTAGTAACTCTTGGTGAGCGGGTGATCTCGTCATGTTAAGTTTGTTATTCAGGTCCTTCATAAGATCTAGACTAGATTATGGCTTAATATTCTATGGATCAGCTGCCCATTCTCTTCTCAAAAACCTGGATTGTCTTCAGAACATTGGTTTGAGGCTTATTACAGGCAATATTCGTTCTTGCCCTGTAGTATGCCTCCAAATCAAGACTTTGACTCTAGCATTATATTTTAGAATTCCTGACAGATAAATTCTTAACCAAATACTGCATCTTCAAAATCATACTCTCCTACATAATATCTTGTATCTTTTCAGTAACTGGAGGTTTGTTGACTTCAAAAATTCCTCTTCTTGCCAAATGGATTTCCCAATATATTGCATATAAGCCTGCACCCTTCCCTACGACATCAATCTAATTAATATAGACACTGATATTCACACACGTAAAAAATTAAACTTAATTTACCACCTGAATTAGTCAATGCTCATTTCCATTTTATCACCGAAACAAAGTATCCTAAATATATTCAGATTTTCACCGATGAATCTAAGTTACGAAAATCCATTACCTCCTGAGACCTCCATACTTACAGCGGAGCTGTCAGCGATCGATAGGGCATATGAATATATTATAAAGCTTCTTTTTTGTTCTGGCAATTTTGTTATTTGCTCCGATAGCATTAGTGCACTTTTGTCTATTCAAGACAGTAGTTTTAATTATAAGTTCTACCCTTTCATTTTAGAAATTAATGAGAAAGCTTGATTATCACTCAACGTGGAGGTCACTTGAAGTTTTTATGGATACCAAGTCATTGTGTACAAAATGAAAAAAGAACGGTATTTATAAAATAATCTGATAGCGAATGTGGTAAATAATACAATCTACAACGAGCTGTATAAAATTTATACGTAAACCTTACACAATAGCACAGAAAAATAAACACAAATAAGAACTTCTGTATAATATAAAAATTTATGAATTTTATAATATACTTCTTAGAACTAATTCTTCATCAAAATTTATCATTTAATTTAATAAATTATTATTACCTTTTGTTTTTATTATTTTCATTTTTGCTAGTTTTCTTTTTTTTTTATTATTATTATGTTTTTCTGTATGCAACATTATAAAAGAAATATAAGTAGAAAAAATGAAAATAATAAAAGAAAAGGATGAAAATAATTTATTAAATTCAACAATGATCAATTTTGATGAAGAATTTGTTCTAAAAAGTACATTATAAAATAAAATTCATCAATTTTTATATTAGACAGTTCTTATTTATCTTTATTTCTGTGCTGTTGTGTTATGTTTATGTGTAAATTTTATATTGCTTATTGCGGATTGTATTATTTACCTCATTCACTACTAGATTATTCTATAAATACTGTTTTTTTTTTTACTTCACTAATTTTTGCAAGTTGTATATTTGAATTATTGATTTTTTTACATTTTATATATTATACATACTTATATATTTTATATTTAATTTTATTGCTCATTTGATAATGAGCTGATGAAAAGCTTTGTAATTTTTTATCAAAAAAGTTTAGTGTTTAGTGATTTTAACTCCTTGTATGTTGTTTATTTTTTAAAAATCACTACATTCCACACTTTTCAAATGTATTGAAACCGGACTCTGAAATATTATCCCAAAGCCAAGATTTGTGAACGGCGCGTATATTGTTTGTATATATGTAGGATGTTTTACTTTATTTTGTATTTATCATGTGCTATTCTTCCGAATAAAGTTTAATCTGATGTGATTTGTACATTATTATACTGAAATAAATAAGTGTGTATACATGTGAATACGGACATATTTATATTGAAAAGTAATTGTATTCGGTCTAGTTTCGTTAATTTTTTCAAAAGTTAATAAAAAAAATAATAATAACGACATCATATTAAACAGCGCAACATAAAACTTTCGAAAAAGTAGAGAAATCACTGCAAACAAGCTTGACTTATACTATGAGGAAATTTACTCAGAACATAATCCAGCTAAAGCATTAATATGTGCATTAGACTGAGAATCACATAGTGGGGGACAGAATTACAGCATACGGATCATCCTAAATATTCGAGGAACACGTTAGGAAAGATCTTTATTAACTTACAGAGAAGACATCGCAAAATTAAAGAGATGAAGGTTGTAGCTAGGGCTAATAATTTAATACAGATATCCGTATGAACTAGTTGACTTGCCTACAAAATCCGCTGAAAACATCAGTTACGTTGTCGATGAATATGTGTGCCCCGTTTGGAATCGTTCAGTACATGTAAAAAAAAAAGTAGGTATAGTAATAAAACGAACTTGCAGATTGATAACTATGATTAACACACTTGTGAAAATTAAAGACTCCAAGTAGCCGCGTAGGAAGAAAAAGCTGTACATGATACTCGTCACATCTGAATTAGCCAACCCGCGATTAAGTGCAAAAGTAGTTTCCAAAGAATTGCCAAGCGATTTAGGTGTTGCAGAATTAGCAAAACATAAAGCACGGAATAGAAGACAGGTTAGAATCATTGATGAATACCAACAGCCGAAAACATCGAATATATTAAAAAGAGACAGAGCACACGTATCAAGTATAAATTAAAGAAATGAAGTAAGACGGAGTCTGGGATACGCTGACAGAAAACATATAGACACACTAGAAATGTGATGTTGGAGACGAATGCTGCGTGTCTCATGAAGCGCTAGGAGAACCAAACGGGGCACACATATTAATCGACAACGTAACTGATGTTTTCAGCGAATTTTGTAGGCAAGTCAATTAGTTCATACTGATACCTGTATTAAATTATTAGCCCTAGCTACAACCTTCACCTCTTTAATTTTTTAATTTTGCGATGTCTTCTCTGTAAGTTAATAAAGATCTTTCCTAACGTGTTCCTTGAATATTTAGGATGATCTGTATGCTGTAATTCTGTCCCCCACTATGTGATTCTCAGTCTAATGCACATATTAATGCTTTAGCTGGATTATGTTCTGAGTAAATTTCCTCATAGTATGAGTCAAGCTTGTCTGCAGTGATTTCTCTACTTTTTCGAAAGTTTTATGTTGCGTTTAAAATCGATCATTCTCAGCAAAATACTACGATTTGTTGGTCACGTAGTAACTGAAAATATGGATGCGCTGTTCGTTCATGGTGTAGTGGTTGGTAGAAGAGAGCGCGGTCGTGTACCTCTTCGATGGTCAGACGCGATTTGCAGGACGAGTGGTCGTACTTTCCACGATTGTGTAAATATCACACGCGACCATATTTGTTGGTGCAGTCTGGTCAGCCGTGTGACAGATCATGGTCACGATATCCTTGCATGGGGTGACACGACTCACTGATATATACTCTCATTTATATTTTATTGGATCCCTGGTAAAGTCGTTTGAAGTACATAATTGGACGTTTTCAATGGTAAATTGCGCCCAATGTTATTTCTATAACTCCATATTTTTACAAACATAAACATAACGTAATAATAATAAGTTTTTAAAGTAAAATAAAACTAGAATATACTTTTGAAATAAAATCATCCGCTTTCAGGGATATATTTACGCACGCCGTTTAATTAAGCGTGAAAGATAGAAATGTGTAAATTGAACGTCGCGAGGATTCGCTTAGAGAGAAAGCGATAGAGATAAATTCCGTCAGTTTTTAATTTTACTTTATTACTTGGCACGTAGCTCCACTTCCGTAATAGAAAAGTCCTCCTATTAAAATTTGAAACCATCTGGGAGCGACTGCGTTGCCTCCTTTTTGTAGGACAAAGATCTGCGATATAAAAGATAATTGGACTAAGTAGATATATATATATGCATGATACATAACGGAACATTTCATTGTCATTAAGGTAGATAGTTATTATATATATATATATGTATATTTATGAAAACAACATGTTCAGACGATAATACGGAAGTCTATTCGTCTAAGTTACTATTTAATAAGCATTGCAAAGCACTCCCACGCTGAGCGACGAATTATTCGATATATATATACATAACACATGTACATACATGAACAATAATACTTTATACTGATATTTTATTTTCATTTCGTTCCTCTTCTTAGTTTTTCAAAATTATTGGATAATATCCAAATTCGTTTTACAGCAGCCAACTTATGTATACACGGTTGGCTAACATCGGAGAATATCCAAAAAATAAAATAAAATAAAATAAAATAAAGAAAACCGACAATAACTATTGTCATGCAGAATATTTCTCGCCTTTTTGATTATCATTATTATTATTATTTTTTATTATAAATAATTCCAAATAGTCGCGTGACCTTTGGCTAACGTCTTAGTTCATTGTAGAGAATATTCCGGCTTACTTTAAAGTCGATTTTATTTTGACCCACTTCTCGAATCGTGCGATTGTCCTGTAAAAATTAAGTTTTTCTTTCGTATAAAAAAAAAAGTGAATAAATATCAGATTGACATTGAAAATAATCCTACACTAGTTTGGTTAGGAATATTTTAATACTATAATTTATAATAATAAAAATTGCGTTCCATTATTTGAAAGAATAAACTCCCCCCCGCGGAAGTGCTTAATCCTTCTAGGCATATATTACAAAACACGCAAATTATAAATTTTATACACAGGTGTTTTCTTCTTAGGTGAACTTTAGATAATTTTCACAATATTTACACGAATATTTTTTAAATGTTATCCATTTTACGTCAACCGTAAAATAAACAACTTCGTTACCATTAAAATTTCACGTACCATATAGTGGACATGGTGACACGGTTAATTATTAACGAATTACAGTGGAAATTAGAAAAATCATCAAAAACTGTATAATGGACGACGATAGATGTGGTAATTTTAAGAACGTCAATTCCAAGACGAATTAGAAATAAATTGCCTACCGTTGAACTGGAACCATTACTGTGTGTGAAATTTTCCACACAAGAATGGAAAATAATTTGATCTAAGAACTGCGTTATAAATATTAGTTATTAACACAATTGCATAACGTGGAATTTCGTTTAAAATCTTACTAATAATTTGATCACGACCAGAAGACCTTTTTTTTTTAAAGTTTTTAAAAAACAGCTTTTACTTCAACTGGAGATGTTGATCGAATAGGATAAGTTAGCTTAAAAGGTTTCTCTAAAAATTCAAGTATATCGGTCTCATTTTCCATTGCACGGTTAGTCTTAAATGCTTCGCAAAAAATGTTTCATATATATCTTTATCTTCTTTTATCCACGCGCCGTTCCCATTTCGTATGGGAGGAAGTTGGGTTGTTTGCGTTTTCGGTTGTCGTATAGTTCTCCATAATGTATGGTTTTCATTTGGTGTGACTTTGTATAAGAGTTTTAAATGACTTTAAATTGAAAAGGCAGTTGTTTTAACTTTTTTATTTTATTATTTAATAACTTTTTAATGTTTGCATCACGAGATACTTCCAACTGGTTTTTTATTATTCTTTCTTTCGTTTACAGTTTCTTTTATATATTTCGGATGTCTTTCTACCTGAATTATATGCGCAAAGACTTTACCTCTAGTAGTTGTAAGCTTCGAACTCCAGGTTGTGTTTTTTTAATTTCATTCACCTCCAGACATAAACCTGTTTCCTAATATCTAAAGTAGTGTTTGTACTTATCCTGCTAGGAGGTAAGTAAATAGAAGAGACTAAAAGCAGTCCCCTGCAACAGTACTAATACCAATATTGGTGTCTTGCATAGCTTTATTTGAAATTCCTTCCACATGGAAATGTTTAAGATTTAATTTTACTAATATCGCCGAACCTATGCTTTATTGCCCACGTATGGTGTTTTTTTTTTGTATAACACAGTATATGAAAATGGTATTTTTCAGTCACATGTGATTCAAAAATTAATAAAATATCAGTAACGATTGATTTAAAAACAGTTTAATCTCTAACTTGTGCCGAAGCATTCCACCGGCATTCCAGAGTGATATTTTTAAAGATTGCGTCATTTTTATTCATGATTGACGCGAGCATATTTAATATTACCGAATTTCGTTATAATAATTGCATAAAGATTGATTTATTACCCGCGGCGTGTTTCGTGTATAGTCGTTATTCCGCGTTAATCTTTTTTGTAAAATTAAGCGTGTTTCGTATTCGTTATTCGTTATTCGTTATTTATTCCGTATAAATCCATTCGTATTATAGTCAAAAGATATCAAACTCGTTTCTTATCAGGCGGAGATAAAGCCGCCTGAACAATGTCGAAGCAAACAGAAAGCGGTGAGTTCGTTCCGTTTACTAATACTAACAACATTCCTTCTACTAATACTAACAACATTCCTTTTACTAATACTAACAAAAGTAACGTATATTGCAACGATAATCGTATAAATATAGCTAATTCCGATAATCGCGATTTACCGCCGCGTGTTTCCGAAATTACTAACAATTTAAAATCAGATCGTCATGTAACTAACCCGAACATTTCGCCTACTACGCCATCTTACTCCGATAAAGTAAAGAAAAAAATAGTTCCGATATTAGACTTCGAACATCCAACGGAAGACCAAGGCATAATATTAAATTACATACCGGAATTAAAATTAATCGACTACCTCCAAGCAATTAAATCGATCGTTAAAGATGCAAAGAATATTATCGCTGCCTCCCGCGTTAGTAATAATAAAATTATAGTCTTCCTAGCAAACAAAAACATGGTTAATGATATAGTCCACACTCATGAGGGAATCACAATTGGACAACACTTCATAAAAGCCCGTAAACTAAACTCATCCTCGCGGAAACTAATTCTTTCAAACGTAAGCCCGATCATCACAAATACAGTCATAGAACAATACCTAAAAAATAACCTCCAGCTACAATTAGCCTCTCATATTTCCTTGTTAAGAGTACAACCACAAAATGACGAATTCGGTCACATTATAAGTTGGCGCCGGCAAGTGTACACCAACACATCAAGTAAGATCAAACTCCCTGATTCCTTCCTGTTAAACTACAACGATAGAAACTATAGAATATTTTTAACTTTAGATGATCTCATTTGCTTCAGATGTCATGAGACGGGACACAAGGGAGATGATTGCTCGTTAAACACTGAAATAGATCAACATAGTCTCTCCGTAAACAACACTTACAATGCACACCAATTTATCCGACCCTCAGTCGATATAAATGCGCTGAAACCTGCAGAAATTCCAAACGACACCGAAGCCAATCACCCTAACACAGCAATAGATCAAAGTTTTCCCGCTCTCCCTGACCTCACCTCAATACCAATCAGTCAAAAGCGTCCAGCACCGTCTACCAGTACCGATTACTCATCAAACTCCACTAGAAAAACTGCACCTGTAACACCAAAATCGGAAAAATCAAAAAACAAACCAAAAAACCCAAAAAAACAGAAAAAAGAAAATGCTAGTGACTCAGAGGAGAATGGAGAAGAAATTTCCTCGGAGGAACAAGCAGAACTATCCCTAAACGACATCTTTAGAGGTTATGTTGAAGAAGCAGAAAAGAAAAACCTAAAACATTTACTAACGCCAACAAACCTAATCTGCTTCATAGATATGTGCAACAAGTCGCAAAATGCATACCTCATAGCGGCTGAATTCACAAATGACATTCCCGGACTAATTCAGCAACTAAAATTCTGTCATTCTCACATCAACTACCGACGAACAAAAATTAGGGTCACAAAAATAATAAAAACATTAGAACTAGTGATTTCGTCACCAGCAAATAACCAATAAAAATTTAAACTGTTTTCTATGGAGCAAGCAATAATTTCGTGGAACTCTAATGGTATCTATACCCACTACGAAGACCTACAATTATTGATCAATACATACAATCCTCTCGTATTATGCATTCAAGAGACCCATCTAAAACCGAGCCAAATCTTCCAGATAAAAAATTTTAACGTATACCAATCAGATCCAGTTCCAGGTGGATGTGCTCACGGAGGAGTACTGTTGGCTGTTCGAACCAACATAATACACAACTGTATTACCCTTCCATCTCATATGCAAGCAATAGCGATTACCATTTTCACACCAAAACCCCTCTCAATCTGCACTATTTACATCGCTCCGGATCAGAAAATACAAACGGACGACTTGGAAAACATACTTCAATGCGTTCCTTCACCGCTAATCTTTACTGGCGATTTCAACGCCCATTCACCAAGCTGGGGAGGTGGAAAATATAATGCAAAAGGCCGGGTCCTGCAGGAGATAGTCGAAAAAGCTAGTTTGGCACAACTACTCACCGGTGACCCTACTCACTACAACTTTTCGCATCGTAAATGGTCGACTTTAGATCTAACGTTTATCTCACCTCAATTAATCAGTCGTTTCAATATCTTCCATCATCCGGACCTGGCGGGAAGTGATCATGTCCCAACTATCATATACGAACAAAATCCAGGTTCAAAGTATCCTAAAAACACAATTACTCATAAGTGGAACCCGTCAAAAACAAACTGGACGCAGTACAAAAATAAACTGGACAAACTTGATGAAATGAAAATCACATCCACAAATAACATATTTATGAATATACAACATATAACCCAGACTTTAGTAGAGACAGCACACTCATGCTCTCCTTCACGTCTTCAATCAACACGACGCAAAGTAGTCCCATGGTGGTCCTCAGAATGTGCAAACGCTATCCGAAACAGGAGAAGAGCGCTGCGAATCGTCAAAAGAACTCATTCACAAGAAGATCTACTAAGTTATAAACGACTGAGGGCCAAAGCAAGGAGAACATTAAAACAAGCCAAAAGGGCTTCTTGGAATGCCTACGTCTCTACAATCTCACCATTTACGCCATCAAGCCAAATATGGAGGAAAGTAAAATCCATAGAGGGATCGCCAACACTCGCAACACCGTCGGCTCTTATGATAAACAAAACTATAGAAACTGACCCAATTGAAATTCTTTCAAAATTTGCAAATTTCTTTGCATCCGCCTCCAGCGATGAAAACTTTCACCCTCAGTGCACAAAAAATCGGGACCAAATTCAACTAAGAAATTTCTGTTCAAATAACCAAGAACCATATAATGCGACATTCTCTATGAATGAATTAAAAAAAGCTATAAATCATTCGAAACCATCAGCTCCGGGTCACGATGGAATACATATCTCAATGCTCCAAAATCTGCCGGAACACGTTCAAAACCTACTGCTCGATATTCTAAACAAACTGTGGATTTCTTCACAACTTCCTGCAAGCTGGAAATTAGCAGAAACTATTCCAATCAAAAAAACGAACAAAGACCCACACCAAATAGAGAGTTATCGACCAATATCATTAACGTCAGTTTTTGGAAAGGTATTTGAGCGAATGGTCAACAACAGACTAATGTGGGAGCTAGAATCACAAAACTTATTAACTAAATATCAATGTGGATTTCGCAAAAATCGAACAACGATAGACCAAGCTCTGTATTTACAAGAATCAATAATACAAGCATTTAATAACAAGCACCACCTATTAGCGGTCTTTTTCGATCTCTCCAAAGCATTTGACACCACAACGAAGCAAAAAATACTGACTACCATGTACAACTGGGGCTTCAAGGGTCGACTTCCACTTTTCGTCGCAAATTTCTTAACAGATCGTCTCTTTAAAGTGAAGATTAAAAATAGAGTGTCGGAAGCTAAACAACTGCAAAATGGAGTTCCACAAGGCTCAGTTCTTAGTCCGACTCTATTCAATATAGCCATCAACGATATCATCGAAGACATTAAACTCCCAATTAAAACGGGACTTTTTGCCGATGACTTAGTAGTCTTCCTAACATGTGCAAACATAGAACACGGCGAACACATCATTCAGGAAGGAATCAATAAAATTACAGCAAGAGCGCAAAACAGTGGTTGGACGTTTTCTTCGGAAAAAACAAAAGCTGTTCACTTCTGTAGAATCAAATCCTGTAAAAGTAACATACATATCCTACTAAACAACACACCCATTCAAACTACATCTCATATTCGCTACTTGGGCCTTTTCTTCGACAACAAATTAACATGGAGAGAGCACATAAATCAACTGACGAAGTCATGCACAACCAAATTAAATTTACTAAAAAAATTGGCACACACATCGTATGGAGCTCACCGTTCTTCACTGTTAATGATATACCGCTCTCAAATTCGCTCAAAATGCGACTATGGAATCCCCCTCTTTTCCATAGCATCCAAGAGAGACTTCTCAAAACTAGATACTATCCACAATTCCTCGCTTCGATTAATTACAGGCGCGCTCAGAACATCCCCAATATCAAGCATCTACTGCGAAGTCTCAGAATGGCCTCCATCGCTTCGACGAGATCATCTTACGGTAAATCTTCTGTTACGCACGATTGCAAATCCAGAGCTCCCAGCAACTAACAGTATAAAACGATCTCTTCAGAGTACATCTGAAACCAAATTGTTAGGTTCAAGAGTAAAAAGAATTATATCCGATACTACGAAATCAATTCATACCGATCTATCAGAAGCTGATGAGCTATACAACATAGAAAGCAACCCTACAAAAATCCTTCCCCCATGGACTTCGAAAGACGCCGCATTCGATTTTACACTGCTCCCAAAAAAGCACTCTCACTTTGCCATCATCCACAATTTATTCTCTCCCCAAAGGAAAAAGATATACTACTCCGACGGTACAAGTTCCGCAGAATCCGCTGGTTGCGCAGTCGTCTTTAATCGAAATGTGATCTTTTCAACTTCACTTCCACCGTTATTCTCCGCTCTGTCCGCAGAACTATACGGAATCCTACTAGCGTTGGAACACGCGGTAAAATCCTACCATCACATTATAACGATAGCTACGGACTCCATGGCAGCTTTACATCACATTCAACGGAAATCAAATCATCCGATCGCAAACTCCATAAACACAATCGTACAGAACTGTCAAACGGAGATAACCTTCGTATGGATTCCGGGCCACGCAAACATACCAGGAAATCATATGGCCGATCTAGCAGCAAAAGAAGCTTCCAAAATGCGCCCAGCACTGCGTATTAAGATTCCACTCAGTGATATCAAGGAAGAAACCAAGGGCCTATTTTATAGGTTGTGGCAAAAAAGATGGACGGAACAACAAAGTACATCACACCTGCACACAATAAAACCGTCAGTTCGCGAATGGAAGTTTCAACCTGAAGACCGAAGGGATCAGGTGGTGCTGTGTCGACTCCGGATCGGTCATACGCAACTTACACATGGACACATATTCCAAAAATCAGTCCCACCAACCTGTGATAGATGCGACGTTCCGATTACAATCCACCACCTCCTATCAGAATGTCCAAAAATCCCAAAACATTCTTCCTTAAATATTTCATCAATTCTGGCCCAAGATTCCCCATCCGTTTCATCCTTTCTTGTTAAGCTTAGATCGGTAAACCTGTTTAACAAAATTTAAATTTGCTGGCCGCGCTCCTAGCCTCGCTGCTGTACATAGCGCGGAAGAAAAGAAAAAAAAAAAAAAAAAAAAAAAAAAATTATTTAAGAACGTTGTTAGGATATTATTTTTTAATTTATCTTAAATTATTTTCACGTTAATTTTATCAATTAATCTAATTGATCTTTCTATCGAATTCTGGCAAGTAAAAATTTTGTGTCTAATCGAATTTGACCATGTTTGACATCCATACGTTCTACTTCTTTCTTTGTTTTATCCTTCAAAGTTACCATCATGCTCTCTACATTTTCAATTTCCTTACTATCTATTAAGACTCCTGTTATACTTTTACCTGCAGATAATATTTTTATTTTATCGATGTTTATATTTAAACCAGATTTTTTTCCATCTCATTTCATTCATTTAGCACGACTTGTAACTCGTTAATATCTTTCGATATAATCGCTACATCATCAGCGAATCTAACATCCGCTTTATAATCGACTCCCAATAAATCGATCTTTTTTTCAAACATGTAGGTTTCAAGGGTTTTCCTATCACCAGCGGTTTCATCTTTTTACCCGACATTGTCACACACACACACACACATATATATACTTATTATTAATTATACTGAGCTTTGACAAATTTATAATCATTTTTAGTCACGAACAAGTGATGTTTGTCAAATAGAAATTACTGCCGGGCCCGTTGTAAAGATGTCAGAATGCATTATCATTCGCACTTACTACAACGGGAACTGAAAAATGTGTCCGTTAAAAGAGATGCCCGTTATAGATGGGTCTCCGTTAAAAGGGGCTTCACTGTATTAGGTCATTGTACAAAATCAAACTTTTATGTATATATATATATATACATATATATATATGTATATATATATATATATGTATATATATGTATATGTGTATATATATATATATATATATATATATATATATATATATATATATATATATTCATCCTATTGTATATGTATTCCATGTTGATATTAATTTTTGTCACTGCGGGGGAAAAAGACGGTTAAATCAGTCACGACGTCCACTATATGGTACATAAAATTTTAATACTAACACGATTAATATATTTATGAAATGCCTCAATTCTAATAATATTTATGTAAATACATTAAAAATCATCTAGACTCATCTAAGAAGCAGCGTTGTATAATAAACACTATGTATAAAATTACTAATTTTTTGTTAAAATTTCATGTGTGACTGAAAGGGTTAAAAGACAGGTACGTTTAAGGAATTTGAAGAATTCTATTATCTATTCGGCTTGTTGGGGCTTGGCCTTACGTTTATTACCTAGGAAATTTGTAGGATAAAAAGAAAACAGAAATCGTACAACTATATGCGGAAAATATTTGTTTGTTCCTTGTGAGAAGGATTTTTTCAATCTGTGACAATAATAATAATAATAATAATAATAATAATCATCATCATCATGATCGTAATCGAATCGAATCATTTTATATTTGTTTATAACAATAAAATGTTACACCGGTTAAATTGTGATGTAATAATAGTAACGTTGATAAGAGAAAGGAACTAACGAAGTAATAATTATAAATAATCCATAGATATATTAAAAATAATAATAATAATAATCATCATCATCATCATCATGATCTAATCGAATGGAATCATTTTATATTTGTTTATAACAATAAAATGTTACACCAGTTAAATTGTGATGTAATAATAGTAACGGAGAAAGGAACTAACGAAGTAATAATTATAAATAATCCATAGATATATTAAAAATAATAATAATGATGATGATTATTATTATTACTAGGAGCGGTTAGTAAGATGTTTAGTGCGAGTGTAAATAAGCAAGGACCCGATGACGACGTTGGGAGCGGAATTGTCGCGTAAATTTAATAAGAAGAACACAAATTAGCGAAAGAGAAAAATGCTGATGAGGAAGAAGTAAGTCGCGACCCCGTCATATTCGTCTTGCGCTTTTGGACTGGGAGAGATTAATTAATTAACCGACTAGCAGTTCTAGGCTTCTAGCGACATCGCTGAATTAATCGGTCGAAACAAAAACGGATCCGCGTATAACGGTCGCGCCATTTACCAGACCAACTTTTCAACCGCTAATTGTTAATATACGAATATTAAGGTCATTATTCTAACGACGTAAAATTTGTGTTTGAGCAAGAACACACACACACACACATGTGTGTGCATATGTATGCACATATATATGTATGTATATATTTATTCATGTGTATCGTAAATCTAGTCAGTAATGTAAGAAATGTACAAAATTCGTTGTAGTATGTAACAATGGTCATAATCATCGCAGCAGTCATCATGATTATTCTCATTGTTATCGGATCAATTATTATTATTATTATTATTATTATTATTATTATTATTATTAGAATTAGGGTGATCCAGCCCGTTATTACGCTATGACATTTCGTCGCTGGCATAAATTAAATTTTGGCTGCCTTCCCAACAAGTTAAAACGAAAATTCTTAACGGTATTAAAATCGTTCTTAAAACCGTTAAAAGTAAAACCGAAAATTAAGTTAAAACGATTCGTACGTACCATCTTTAAATAATAAAATCCTTATTTCTCTCGAATAACTAGGAATATATCACCTAGGCGAAGTAATGGTATGCCTAGTTTGTTCCTTTATCAATTGATTCATCGTCATCAATTGGATACAATAATAATGTTATATATATATATATATATATATATATATATATATATATATATCCATTTTATATTCAGTTAATTCTGACCATTATAAGTTAAAGGTGCTTTCCATAGCTTTCGTTTCTCAGCTGTAGTGACTACTGTTGCTACCGTAGTAAATTGATTTCGCAAGACATCAATACAGTAAGTAGACACTCTGCCTATTCCTCTTGCCCCACGTACTTCACCAAAAGGTGATACATTTTTTCTAGATTTCCTCCTCTTACAATATTGATGGATCCGTCTTTCGCGCAATCAGTGTAATTTTATCGGTTCGACTACTTCTTATCTTATATATATATATATATATATATATATATATATATATATATATATATATATATATACTTATCGACGATTAAACAAATTACTGAGATACAAACAGGTGAAATGGAAATAAAAACAACTGAACTAACGAGGATAGATATAAAGTAAATAACAATGAAATATATTAACAGATCGATAGGGAATATGAAAAATGAAATGGAATTGGGCTGGACACGTTATTACGATAGAAATTGACAAATGGACGGAGAAATGCCTGGAATAGATATTATTAGTTAGAAGAACGCTGAGAAGAAAGAACGAGATGAAACAAAGACGTAGAAAAATATAGATAGGAAAAGTTTGGACGAGTAAAGCACGTAATTGACCGCAGTGGAAATATCGGGGTAAGAATTCGTATTAATATGAAAATGATGTCTGCAAATTGGAAAGGATTAATCGTGCTTAATTCACTAATATATAAGTATACACATATTTCATTTATTAATTGATATATTGTTATTTCATTGTAATTATATATATATATGTATATATATATATATATATATATATATATATATATATATATATATACGTATATATATATATATATATATATATATATATATATATATATATATATATATATATATATATACGTATATATATATATATATATATATATATATATATATATATATATATATATATATATATATATATATATATATATATATATATATATATATATATATACACAGAGACGTTTAACTAAAAAAGACAGACCATAACGCAGGGCAGTCTGTCTATTACATTATGAAAATGTATGCGCATGAATGGGCAATAGCACTGTACGCGGCGGAAACACGGACTTCGAACAAAAGAGATTTTTATAAAAAATCGAAGCTTTTGAACGTATGCTAAAAATTTCGATGGTTAATAAAGTTCTAAATGAAGTAGTTTTTAACCGAGTACAAGAAAAAAGGTAACTCTTGAAAACGATTAGAAGAATAAAATGGATAGGGCACGCGTTATGGCATGATGGCCATATTTAAAAGTAGAAGAAAAAATATCCATGCGCAGACCGAAATGAAAACCAAGACAGATACTGATGAACACAATCAAGGGAGAAACGAACATCAAGAGCTACACTGAATTGAAAAGGCTCAGAATAGAACGGTAAAAAATGAAGGACTCGAACCTCGAATGATAGAAGTCCAAGAACTGATACACCGATCGACTAATACATGTATATTATTTATCGTACTTTTATTATTACATTCGTTCGATCAATTATTCTCCAATTGATCATCTGTCCAGCATCGAGATTTTTTAAATTTCATCGAATGAATATATTCGTTTTGACTTGTTAAAAAGCGCATTTTTTGTCTCTCGTTTTCGTAATGAAATACCGTCGAAATTTCATCTTCATTTATAGGCGGTCAGTTTGAAACGACTGGTCTCTTGGAATTCTTGAGAATATTTACACATTTTATTTAAAGAATATTGATCGGCCGTATTTAATCTCGATAACAGTTGTCCGTTGTTACTTTACAATCGGAGATGTTTATAGTTGAAGCAAGTTCTTGTGCGAAATATGCCGATGACTTTCTTATTCTTCAACTGTACGATAAGAGCTCTGTTTTTCCACTTATGAAAATTATCTCACAGTTATGTATCTCGACGATTTCCTCTCTGCTCTTTTTTTAATTTTTTGTAGTTTAATTTATATAATTTTTTTTCGGTTTGAATGTCACGCAGACCCGGTACGATAATTATAAACTGTGAATTGTGCAATAGGTGAATTTTGAAACGTGGAATTTTTCTAATGTTCAAATAACTGAAGTTGGATTTTTTTTTATGGATTTTTTTCGTAGTACCGGTGTAATACCACGACGAACTGTGTTAAGAATTATGACGAGGGAAAAGGAAGTGGCGATTGGAAACATAAAGGGAGAAGTAAGTGTTAGATTAATGACTCTGAGAGGATTATTAAATCACGTTGACCCAAATTTGTTATATTCAGGTAATAGGAAGATCGCGACACTGTTTTCTCCTTTTCAATCGTCTCTGCGGATTGTCCGGCAATATGATCTTACACATTCTGCTTAAATTTTTTGTAGTTTCTCGAAATTCTCTGGTAAGTTTCTTGAATAGATGGTATATGAAAATCGTTGCGAAGCGTTAAATTTGAAACGTACATCGGCGCGTACGTAATTACGCGTAATATTTTCGACTGTTGTTGTATCCATGATAGATTACTTTTACATGTGGTACCATACAGATCGATACTTCCAGATCAGCGCAATGATTCCTAAATACAGGTTTCTTTCGACATTCAAATTTAGACCTGATTTTTTCCCAGCAACGAGTGCAACAGTCTTCTGGCACACGAGTAATCACACAGGTTTTTTTCTGGACCACGTGGTGGCGCCATGTCAGTCTCCTATCCATGAAGAAACCCAAGTAGCGTACTGAGTCTGTCTGCGCAATTTCAGTGTCGTCGATTTTCAACTTTGAGCACGTTACTTGCCGATCCGAGGTGTGCTGGTATTTTACTGAAATTTTCAATCGGCTCTAAATGGACAAAATAAATCGATAATGGCTGCTTTATAACTCGGTGCTTACAGTTGTACACATTTCGCACAGGAAACCCTTTTTCATTTAGCGCATTTGCAATTTCTTTCTCGGTAACGGAGAGGCGAACATGCCGTATGAAAACCTCGAGTGCACGCTCCTGTTTGAATTGAAGCGTACGAAATACAACATTTTCTTTCTGAAATATTTTAACTAAAGTATTATACGTCATCCGCGTTTGATCTGTTGGCTTTAACAACGTTATTTGCTACTGCTTTTAAAATGAAATTGTTCCATTTTAAAGTTTCCGAAATTTTTTCGGTATTTTTTGAAAATTAACTACACTATGTATAAATAATAAAATTATACAAACGGCTCGGAATAAGTTTCTTGGCTAATCTCTAATGTTCGTTAGTTTCAACGGAGAATGATGAGCTTCGTTGCGGATTAGCATTCAAAACGATAAAGGAAATAATAAGTGATTAAAAAACGTCTTCGCCATCATCCAAAGCCGAAAGCCTTGACACTTTCGTCTACTAATACCACTCACGTTACAAGCCTCACGACTTGATTATGATCGAGTAATAGTGAAGAGTTATATTTAGTTCTATGATTAAAAAAAAAAAAAATGCCGATAGTTAAACGTAGCATATAATAAATTCGTACTCGCATAATACGCGTACCTCTACTTTATAAATATTAACTTGACGATCTGAAAACCTAATTACAAACTTCTCGTCGAAAATTATGAAACTCCTAAGTTTTCTCATAAAACTACCATCCCTTTTTAAACGATATATCTTGAATGGGTCGTCTCTTGCTGTATGTATTTTTTTTTATTATTTTTTAATTTTTTTAATTTTATTTCATCTTCTTTTACATTTTCTGTTAAAGTTTTGCCGTAGTCCGAGATCACTGAAATACTCGCGAAAAATACCAGCTTAAATCTGCGCGGTTATTGATAGTCAGTCCGTAACTGGACCGAAAATAAATGAGACGAATTTTCGGTGGAAGAGAATCAGTTTCTAACAAATCGAAGAAAGTATTAAAGAAATGAACGACGGAATAAATGAGCTTTCGTTTGAGGGGAAAAAAAGCTCCAAGAATGACAGGCTGAAAAGAAACCTAACCAAAGAGAGTAACGAACAAATAAGAATAAAGCAAGATGACTTTATATATCTATATCTATATCTATATCTATCTATATATATATCGAAAGAAAGCAGAACTTGAGAAAGAAGAAACTTATTTGACGAAAAAGCTGTACATACATACATACATACATACATACATACATATATATATATATATATATATATATATATATATATATATATATATATATATATATATATATATATAGCATACAAGGTTTGATTTATGTGAAAGAGTTGTATAACAGGCACGTTCGATTTTTTTTATTCCAGTCTGTCTTTAGCATGTTAAAGTTTTCCATGGATATAATTCACGTTCGATATATATATATATATATATATATATATATATATATATATAAAAAAAAATATATATATATATATATATATATATATATATATATATATATATATATATATATATATATATATATTCATTTCTGTCTTTAGTATCTAAAGTTTGTCATGTTGAATCGACAGGCGCGCCTAGTAATGCGCAATGCAATTTAAGTTATTTGGAAAAGGGTTTCAGAAACAATTAACTGTTTTTTTTTTCTTTTTTTAATTCTACTAAAATAGGCGCGAATCTCTCTGATGTAAATAAATGTCAAAAATATGAAAATAGGAATATTTCACTAATACCTATGCCCGTTTCAGTACATCCTTCTTTATTATTTTTTGCCCTATTATTCAACCTCATCTTCGCAACGTCTATAGGTCAGGCATTCAGTTCATGACTTCTCTTTTATCTTTAATCTTAAAACGGAAAATCCTAAATCTTTGATCGATTTTTTAGAGATAGTATATCACGTAAATGAGTAAACCGGAAAAGGAGTGTATAAACATGTAAAAAATAATAATAATAAAAAAAATTCAATCGCTAGTAGAAATAATACCGCGTTTTAGAGTATGAATAGAAGTAAAGTAAAATCCTACCAACTTGTAAGTTAGTATATGGAACGTCATCGAGCATTTCTCATCAACTGAAAGACTGGATAAGAGAAAAACCAACCAAGTACTGGTGAGACAAATAGGAGGGTGGTAGTTTGCCATTGAATTATCCGGTTTTCTAACTTTTTCTATAAACTCGTATTCATTTATCGGATAGCCGAGTCGACTAGAAACTTATTTCTCGGTAATCGGATGTTATCGTAACAGGGAGATCAACCTTTACCCGGTTATATCGCGATGCCTATTTGTCACATTAGTATAGAATACGGAAGAAATTTAAGAAAATATATTTGCAGAATCTACCTTAATTAAAGTAGTGAAAATTGGTGTTCAACAGATTCGGATTTCGAAAAGCTGAATTAAATGAAATCTCGGGTTGAAGTAGAAAAGAAAACTAACCATTAAGTAATAGAAGTAATAGACGAAAATAGAAATTTAATGAATCATATGTTTCAAATTGTAAAGGAAGAAACGATGTAGGAAACGGACGAAAGATAGACTAAAGACTGTTATAACGAATAATATGTGTATATATATATATATATATATATATATATATATGGCAATGGTTATCAGTTATATATGGTTGCTCGTGTGAAATATTTTAATATAAATACACAAAACAAGTTCATTCGATTACACGACTAACTGCCGAAAATTCATGATATACTGTGTGTACATATACATAATACGAAAACGTTTGCACATGCGTGAAAAGGAATGCCCCGCAAATGATTAGATTAATCATTATTCATATTTAACGGTACTTCTAACTAAAATAAATAAATTCATATATAAATATATGACTAAGATTTTGTAATGAATACAGACAGGTAGGTTATAGAAAATTACAGAATGGGAAAACTATTAACAGCGAAGTGAAAATTGTAATGTGTAAAGGAATGTTTCTCATAATACGAAGCTGTAGAAAAACTCAAAACGTTCAAGAAAAATTGTAAAAGTATTCCGTGAAAACGTGATCAGAATTAGAAAATACACATATCTATGTGTGATTGTGCGCATAAATGTCGATGTGTATGTACATCCGTTTGATATGTATGTGGGAATGTATAACAACGCATAATAGTTGTACGTCTATAGTAAAGCAATAGTAAACCTATAGTAAAGCTATAGTACGCCGTATATATTTGTAGGGTTTTGGTAAGTGTGTGAAGGAATAGGAAATTTGTTAAATTTGTTGCTTACGGCCAATCCGTTTTAAAGGCAGTTCTAATTGCTCGCCCAAATGCAGACTATCAAAATTTGTTAGACTTAAATGAGCTTTTGATAGGGGAGAAGTGAATAAATTCTACTACACGTCGACATAGAAAAAGAAAACAGAAATACACGTGTACAATCACACACACACACACACACACACACACACATATATATATATATATATATATATATATATATATATATATTAAACTCGGGAAAAATAAGAATGAATGTGATACACTAAATGTACCTGGGATCAGCAACGGAAGAGTCCGAATTGTACTAAAAATTTTATAGCTTTGAACAGTGGGTGGTGTGGGAATAATAACGATCAGTAAGAGGTTAACGTGATGATAGGGTACTCAGCACTTTATATACAAATATGTAACAAGCAGAAACCATTTATAGTGGCATAAAATGTACTTGGTATTACGTAACCTGTGTTATAAACGTAAATAACTGGCATTTTTTTTTGCAATAACAATGATAATAATACTAACACTGATACCAGCGCTAATGCTGTTACAATAAAAGTAATAATAATAATAAATAGTAATAAAAAGTTTTATTTATTTATGTCTGCTATAAAACTAAAACGCAATTAAATGTAGTCTTAGTCTTCAACAGTAAGTATGCGACCGTGCTTAAAACAACGTAAGATTGTATATTTTATATACATACATATTTATATATCTTTATATATATATATATATATATATATATATATATATATATATATATATATATATATATAAAAGTAAAAAATCGAGAAACATAATAAGAGCTCAAACTATCCAACTATCTTTCTAATAAATTATAATAGTAATTGTGTACGGGAATTTAAAAAATGCAGTTATGCGAGTTTAATAATAATACAAATAAAATAATGAACTTATTGTTTGTTTTAAATAATAATAATAATAATAATAATAATAATAGATATTATTATTATTTTTATACAAAAAAAAAAAAGTTAAGAATAACAAAAGTAAATACATATAAAAAGGAATATATTAAGCGTTATCATTACGATCGGTTATTTTAATTTCAATAAATATAATGTTATCTTTCGGTGGAAATTCAACATTAATTCAGATAAATCATCACATATCACATTCTCCAACAGAAAACTGCACAGCAAACGGGTACTAATGGACAATAAAGCGATTCCGAAGGTCAATGAAGTGAAATATCTAGGAGTTTACCTAGATCAACGGCTAACGTGGAGGTCGCATTTATAAAAGAAAATAAATGAACTCAATAACTTTACTGGCTATTAGGTTATCACCCTAAGCTATCGCTCCGGAATCGTCTGTTAGTATATAGAATAATATTACGTCCAGTATGGTCATACGCAGCGCCACCCCCCACGCAAAGGGGTCAAATAGACTGATTTACATGTCTAACGACGTTATACATAGGAATTTAAAAATCGATTCGGTGGATGAGATTATCCGGAGGCTCGCACAAAAACATCAAAAGCAGTTACAAAATCACCCAAATCAGCTGGTAGCCGAACTATCATACACTGAACCGTCATCATGACTCAAGCAAACAAAAATGAGAAACTTAATCCGATAATCGTTTTGTAGGGATATATCATTGGATACTCCCCCTGCACGTGATTATATATATATATATATATATATATATATATATATATATATATATATATATATATATATATATTGTATTGTATATGCATTTTATGATATAATTTATTAGATAGCCTTACTCTTGGCTAGTTATAAAACAGCAAACATATGAGAAAAAAAAATCTATTTATAAAAGCATTTATGAATAATGAACTGTGATCGAACCCCATTCAATTAATTTGACAAGCGCTCTGATCAGCCCATTTTACAATAAGGAAGAAGCTTATATATAATAAATTTAATCATTATAAATGTAAACGTATTTTTCCGTCTTTAATTGCGATGATATTAAATTTTACGAAAACCGCATTTACTAATTCGGTAAAATATCTCGTAAAATCGGTATAGTTACGTCCTAATTAGTACGTGTTTAATATTGTCGATTAAATTACATATTATAGGATAAATTTAGTTAAAGTGAATAATACGATTTGAAACATGATCATCAACTGAAACGGCAATGACATTTTTTTATAACATTTAGAAGACTTTAAATTGCTCCCATCTACATACAACCGTACAATAGCGTGTATCCCCAGGAATCGTACTGACGGCCAAACCAAAATATAAATTTAACTTGCTACAATATAATCTAATATATAGAAGTGTTAATCCAGTAACGAAGGTACAATCTTCTCAACTATACGAACAGATGTCAGCTACACTAAAGTAAACCTTAGCTGAGATTACATACAAACCTTAGTAGTACGCATAAACAGTAATATTCCGTTTTCTGTATGCTCAATTTATCTCCCATAATACACGAAAATTGATACAAGCGACTATTCAAATATAATATCGCGACTTCAGCGGCCATATATATATATTTACCGGGGATTTAAATTAACATAGTGAGTACCGACGCAAGATGATTAAACGACATAATAGATAAATGTGACCTTACAGTACACAACGCCACAGAACCAACTTACTATAGTGCGAATCATAGGTCATGGAGTACAATAAAATTCAGTTCTAATCAGTTATCTCATTTAATAGAGGTACATCATCACGATGATATGGATAATAATGACCATTTCTTAATAATAATCTCCGTTAAAATCAAAAACTGAGAATTTGAAGCAAACCCGAAATTAAACTGTAATAAAGTAAACTGTAACCTATATATAAGGAATTATGTCAAACGCAATTAAAATTAGATCTTGAACAAGATATAAATACTATTATTTCATCCTTCACAAAATAAATTTTCGAACACCAGTTAAATGGTGCGTCAAACAAGTGCTCTGAGGCAATAAAAACCAGGAGGAAAGCTCTCATAAAACTAAAAAAACAAAATCTAACCTTAGAAAACTACATCTCTCTGCAAGAGCCAGGTGAGTGCTCAAACACGAAAGAAAGAAATCTTGGGCTGATTATATATTACAAACACCGGTTACTCAACTGTAGAGAAAAATAAGATCAATAAGTAAAATACGGTACCTCTGGAGTACCTACATTCATTTTAGTAAACAATCAGCTCCACACAAAAATCAAATAGCAGAGCTGCTCGCAGAACATTTCAAAAATATATCTAGTGGCAAAGATCTGTCGCCTTCTTCAATAGAAGCCAAAAATTAAATTGATAGCGAGCGGTTAAACTTTCTCTTATCAAATAATGAGATATATAATAGAAGTATTCCAAAATAGAACTTTTCAATGCTGTTACACTAATGAAATTTTTTCCCCCATGATTCCGATGAATTCAACATTCTTTTCCTAAAGCATATGACAAACTGCTTTCAATCTTTAATCGTATTTGACATATTCATACCTTCGGCGAGAAGCCATCATAAATCCAATTCAAAAAGCTAACAAGAACCCACTTCACTCTGATAATTATCGCCCGATATCATTGACATCAGTGCTCTGTAAACTATTCGAGAAAATACTTAACCTCCGCTTAGTATGGGAATGGTAGAATAGAAATCTGCCATTACCAAACCGATTCGGCTTCAGACCGATTAAACTATCACAAATTCTATCGAAAAGGCATATCGACATTCCGGATAACATTTTTTTTAGCACTTTTAGCAAAAATTGGTACCGATACCACCACTGATAAAATATAACAAAAACAATCTCTCAAGCTTATGGACAACTGCTATTAGCTTACACATCGTTTAAAAAATCTTACACCGATGAATACAAATCGATAGAAGGAACTGTATGTTTTGTAGTTCACGACGACGAGGTCATCAGATACACTTTATCGTGTGGCTTCTTTCTTCTGTCTGCGGAATTAATTGCACTAAAATTAGCGGTACAACAAACGACAGAAATGAAAAAAAAAAATTAAAAAAAAAAAAAAAAAATATTCAAATATTGTAATGTTGGTTCACTTAGCTATACATAATGAAAACCAAATATCATCATGAAGTCAAGAAGTCCACGCTGTCGTTTATACGTTCAACCAAAACATAATCTTCTGCTGGGTTCCGCGTCATTGAGACATCACTCGCAACAACATGACACAGGCATTAACTATGTTTCCAGTTCTACCGGTTGCTATTCCTGCAGCAGATGTTACTAGGCATCAGATCGGGGATATGTTAAGGCAAATATGGATAGACACTCCAACCACGAATAATCTTACGGAGTATCAAAGCAGACACAATTCCCTGGAATACGTCGATACAACATCGCGCCGAAGAATTAGTTCTTATCCGGCTCCGCATCGGGCATACAGCACTTGTAAACAAGCATATCCTCGAACGGAGAGACGCTCCATCGTGCTACTATTGTGACCAACAATCTACAACGGTTGTCCACATTCTCTATTGAGTGTCTTGCCTTCCAATCTTATCACGTAACCCGAGCTTCTTCATTTTTTTTCAATATCTCTGATAATCTTAACACGATCGATCACACCCTCCAATTTCTGAAACGCACTAAACTATTTACCCTAATATAAATATCGCAAGCGATGTCTCTGGCGGCAGTAGCAGTGCACCGCTTAAAAAAAAAAAAACACTGTTCTAATGTCCAATTTTTCATACGAGTAATCCGCCTGAATAATTCGTGTCCGTTAATGAACTGGATGTATTGTAATAATTCTGTATAAATATAACGTTGTTAAGTCGAGCATCTGTGCTTGGAAAAAATTGCTTCGCGAAACCGTTATATTCGTCTCCGGTCATTTTCGACACTTTCCGGTACGGTATATATCCGATATATTATTTTAGTCTTATTTTTTTCCCTTCACCTAATGGATGATTATACGTTAAAAATTAATAAATTCACGATTTACGAGTGGCTTGTTTTTATTATGTATGCCATATATAATATATATATATATATATATATATATATATATATATATATATATATATATGTGTACACATATATATATATATATATGTATATATATATATATATATATATATATATATATATATATATTTATATGTATATATGTGTATATATATATATATATATATATATATATATATATATATATATATATGTATGTATATGTATACGTATATGTATACATATACGTATACGTATACGTATACGTATACGTATACGTATACGTATATGTATACGTATATGTATATGTATATGTATATGTATATGTATATGTATATGTATTATATATATAGTTTAAGTGGGTCCCTGCCCACTGTGGCGTCCGTGGAAATGCTATTGGATATGATTCCGGCTATTGAGAAGCACGTTCAACTACAATGGGGAAAGTTAATACCGAAGTTTAAATGTTGTACCATTCTTTTCAATCATATTTCGAATTTTAAAACTGGTTAAACGGTAAAAAGTATGCCACTATTCAAAAGACAATTCCAAAAGAGCCCTAGTTTAAACATTGGGATCTCCTCCATAAAGATTTTTTCTCTGTGTTTGTTAGTAACTGTTCACTAGTCATCTTACTAAATCGGGGATCATCAGAATTGGAGTTTGTGAGATATGTAATATCGAAGATAGCATCGAACATCAGATCCGGTCTGGCCCAAAATACAAAAATAGTTTTGATTTTATCGCGAGAATTTACTGAAATGTCAGTAATTTCTTCTGAAATCGTTTAAAAAATGTTACTATTATTTCACGCTATAAGAAATATTATTAACCGATGAAATAACGGTTAGAAATTTTCTGCGTTACGTATTGATCAACGTGCATCAATTTCTTCGTAATCCGGTAACAATCTGTTCTAATGGAAGGGGGTTTATTAAAGCAAGACACTATTTATTCTCAATCAATCTCGTCTCACCGTTCATATTTTTCAGCCGTCTAGGATATTTACCAGGCTAGTGAAAAAATCTGCGTTGTCAAAGTTTTATTATACCGATGATTGCACATCGTCGCGATCTGTTAGATATTTGTAAATAACACTCTTACGAACCTACTAGTCTCGACGCCTTGGTCGGAAATTTTTTATTGGTTTTTCGATAGGTCCGTATAATTTAATTCCGTACTTTCAGACAAGACCGACGATACCGGTTTGGTTACTTCATTTGGCCAGCATCAACTTAGAAATTCGATCTATAGTGAATATATTTATCGCACTAACGATACAAGTTTCGTCCGATGTGATACGAGTCCTAAGTATACGTGTGGTATAGACAATTGATAAACAATTTCGACGTCGGTTAACGAACGTAACGTGGATTGATTTTTGATTGCCGATTATTCCATTTTGACGCCCAAAACTAAATGTCAGTGACGTGGTGCCCAAATTAGTACGCTTCTCAAAGGTATTCTATATAAGTGTATTAATTTTAAATGTTTTTTTTTTAAGGGATCTAGCTTAAAATGCCAACGTAGTGTGAGCATATTATTTTAGACTATATTTCAAATTTACAAGGCATCTCTATTCAGCATTATACGTATTTCATAAGTTAAGACAAGGAAAATTCTCTTTATAATAAAACTAGCGACCCAACCCGGCTTCGCACGGGTATATTTTGCCAATAAAGAAAATGAGAAGTGTGCTTAGCAAAAAAAATATTAAGTACGATTATTTCATAACTTTTTATACATCAAATAATTTTAATCTTGTGGAGGAAGTATTAATGAAATTTCATTCCAGCGTTTGATGAACAAATTAAAACTACTGGACTTAATATCTTTTTGCTAACATATTTCTAATTTTTCTAATTTAGTAAATTTTGCACCTCTTTGAAGCCATATAAATAAAGTTTTAATCCTACCTAACAATTAATTCAACAGTGTTATTAACGAACATGTATTCAGTTAACTTTATTCTTAACTATTATACTTCAAACATAAGAATGAAATTTTCCATTTCAGTACTATATTGTAACAATTAAAAATTTCAGTCTAACAATTTTTTTTTATACTATAAAACGTGCGGATTAAATATTTTAGAACACACGCCGTACACTATTTAAAATTGTATAATTACATCGAATTATTAAAAAACGTTTACAAATTACACTTAAAAATCTATAATTTAAATTTAACCCGTAACCGGTTTTGTCTTATTCATTTAGACATTTTCACGGTTTTTTAATAATTTGATGTAATTAATGTTACATATTTTGGAGATAAACTGTATTATAAAATATAAATTAAATGTCACATTGCATATATCGAAGTTTATTGTTACTTACTAATATATTTCGGAAATAAAACGAAACTGTATAAAAACAAATGTGGAATTAAATGAATACTTGGGAAAACAAACCGTAAAAAATTGCAAAATTAAAATCAAATCAACTGTCAACATTATCAACATAACCGGTTAACAATATTGATCCATATATCGGAATTCAATTGTGTACATCGAACGATATATCGATACCAAACGATAGAAGAAAATTATAATAAATTCTAAATTTAAATAATTTTTTTCGATTTCAATTTTTTATTTATATATATATATATATATATATATATATATATATATATATATATATATATATGCACTTTTCTTACAATTATGAACACAACAAACAAGAAAAAAATCAGCAAAATCAGTTAAGCCTTTCTGGAGTTATGGTATTTAAAACATTTGCAATTCATTTATATATATATATATATATATATATATATATATATATATATATATATATATATATATATAAATGCAAAATATTATCTTACCTCTGTTTGAGTAGAAAACGTAACCGATGAGGCCGTTGTCTCAGACCGTATACAAAATTATGAGGTCGGTGTAGTAGACCGAAATACACAACTTCCAAATACATAACGACAACACAAACTGGTTAAGTGGTTATTACTTTATTAGGGATATACAGGTCTGTGAAGCAATTTTAGGAAGATAGCTGAATATACAGTATACAGAGAGGAAAAAATAGTCAGCATTTTTATTGCGCGAGCCTCACTAAGATCTTTTTCCACATCATTCTGAGTAATTTGAATTTGAAGCTTTCCCGGGTAATTGGAATTTTTAACGACGTTATTCGTTATTATTTTGTCCAGTAACGCTGAGCGTTCAAATTTAAACAAGTACAAAAATAATCAAAAATAATAATTCGCAGTATAGCCAAATTACATACGTATAATAAATACGATGTTTTTACAAGGATAAATTTGTAGTTTTACACGGTATCCAATTAGAGGCGAGTAACTACGACTGATAATTAACGTTTAATAAAATTTCTATATCGGATATCAAGATGAAAATAACCTTAAATTATGTAAATATCGTTTACCATCCATCTTGTTGCTATTGTTGATAGAGCGTATAAACGTGAAGATATGCGATAATAGTATAAGGAATCTGTCGATATATTTACCGCATTAATGCCGATATCGCTAGTTGTATATATATATATATATTTCACAGAAATGCTTCGCCAGCACGTTTCAACCCTCCCAATCGCTAATCAGAATTCCCATTAAAGTATATACTAAACCAGCGACCTATCTTTTATCCCTCAAGGCTAATCTATTTTATTACCATCGTCCAATCGCTACTTTTCACCCGCAAACTTACTAATACTATTACTACAACAACTACTACAGTCCCTATTATACTACTACTGTACCTTCAAACTTCGCCATTGTCATTATCAAACCCATCACTTACAATAGGTTTCGGATTTGAGAAGTACCGTGATTGACTAATGAGAAATTCTGTAATTTTCGTTTTCTTAGAATCCCGATAATAATATTAATATATATATATTTTTTAAAATTATTCGCATTAAAGTTTCGTAATTTCGTCAACTGATATTTTTTCGCAATATGACGGAGTTAATTGTATTAGTTTCGTGTTCTTTAAAAAAAAAAAAAATTATTACATATTCAGGCGATGAATTTATACTCGTAGGAGATGGCTTTTAGTCTTTTAAGATTTTAAGGTCTCCGTAGTAGGATGTTATAGATTAACGCATGAAAGTCAGTCAGAATCTGATTAATCGTTACTGAGATGGAGCTTTTGAATATTTAGAAATAAAGAAATTGAGAAAAAAATCATATTAAACAGATGTTTGAAGTAGATCTTGAATTTACATTTTATTTTTACTGTTGAAGTAACTCGTAGTTAAATGAGATGTAACGAACATTAGACAGGAGTAAAAAGTTCAGCTACCTTTTTTACAGTCATCGTAAATATAGTGGTTTACACATGAGTCGAGTAGCAGACGGATTGCTTCCTAAAAAGTGTACAAGCTTTCCATAAATTATTAACGGTAGCATTAAGTTGGGTTAACTTACGACTGGTATTTCCGTTTTCGTTTCTAATTAATAGTGTAGGTATAAGTTAAAAAAAAAAACATACTCGTTCAGCATTGTGACCACGCGAAAAAGCGAACAAAGACACACACACCAAATAGAGAGCAACAATATCATGAACGTTAGTTTTTGGAAATGTGAGCGAATGATCCACAACAGACTAACGTGGTAACTAGAATCACAAAACTTATTAATTAAATATCAGTGTGGATTTCGCAAAAATCGAACAACGATAGACCAAGCTTTATACTTACAGAAATCAATAATACAAGCATTTAATAACAAACACCACCTATTAGCGGCCTTTTTCTATCTCTCTAAAGCATTCGACACCACAACAAAGCAGAAAATACTGACCACTATGTACAACTGGGGCTGCTTCAGGGGTCGACTTTCACTTTTCGTCGCAAATTTCTTATCGAATCGTCTCTTTAAGGTGAAGATTAAAAACGAAGTCAAATACCTGCAAATACCGCAAGGCTCAGTTCTTATATAGCCATCAACGATATCATCGAAGACGTTAAACTACCAATAAAAACGAGACTCTTTGCCGATGACTTAGCAGTTTTCCTAGCATGTGCAAATATTTAGGGGCGAAATCCTTTTAATGTTGCGAAAAATTCCTGTCTGAAATGATCTTTTGTAAGACTGGGCACTCGGTAGAGTTTGCAGTATGGGGCTGATCACAATTAGCGCAGCAAACAGTTTCGCCGTTTTTTATTGTTTTTTTTTTTTTTTTTTTTTGTAATATTTACTCGAATGGTTTTTCGCGTAAAGCACATAAACATAAATACAACACATATATATATATATATATATATATATATATATAGTGTTTATATGCATATGTGATTGTGGCATAGTACCTAAAACGCTCGACTGTCAGCCTGAAGCTTGAATCTTGAAGCATAATTTAACATTTTTATGCCAGCAGTGTCCTTCGATTAAACGCGCATACAGAGTAAATACCGAACTGATGAGCAAAGAGAAATATCACCACTTTCTGTAATAGTAGAAAAATTATTTATACTGTAATGCCTGTATGTTAAAACCACCGCCATACATATTTGGACACTGACAGTTAAACCTAACTTAAAAAGTACTCATTCAATTAATGCTATATCAATATTAATGTAAGAACATTGTATTGGAAATATATCATACGCATAGAGGAGAATCTGAGAAAATAGCACCTGTGCTAGTTTCGAAATATGTAAATTAAAAAGGATCGGGACTAAGAGAAGGACTCTGAGGTAAACCTCCGTATACCATTCGTCGATAACTGATCGGCAATGTACACTTATGAATAGGCAACACAATGATCCGGAATGCCTAAGGAGAACAATTTATGTTGCAAAGTGGGTAATCGTAATATCCAGAAAAACCGTAATATTAAATTACTTACTAACGAGACTATTACATACATTATCGAGTAAATCACTCACGCAATCCAATCTGCATTAGTTATTACAAAAGCCATACATATTAGCTGGAAGGATTTTATTATTTTCTAACCACCACCAGTTGGGGGTGAGCAACAAAACTATAATGCATTCGCAAATTTTCCTAATGAAATTGATCAAAATAATATATTTTTCGTATGTATATGGACGATAACAATTTAGATTATCAAATTTTATTTAAAACATCAACAACGAAGACAGTAAAAAAAAGTTGTCGGTAATTTTAAGACATTGTTGAGTTTTTCCAATAGGCTATCTCATTTTCGGTGAACAGACTGGTCAGACAGGCTACTTTCAGGTCGTATAACCTGCTCCACTTCAGGTACATTATAGATGTAGCTAGTGACTCAATAAGGGAATAAATACTATTTTCGGATAGCTGTCTCTATACGTTGAACATCTGATTGCTTTAGATAATTCCACATGTTCGAGGTTGGTGTTTGTCGACTGAATTGGATACAAAATTCTGGTCATTTCTTCCGTTTTCCCAGGCTAAATTCTCGTTTAAATGCATTATTTTTCCTCCAGCCTAGATTATTTGCAACGGTGCGTACGTTTTCTAAGAGCATATTAAATGAAATACTTTTCTCTGATATTCGGTATAATTTTTATCCGGATCCTTCTTCAAATTGCGCGTAGAGTTTCATCGAATCTTTAATATTTATTTTCCGTTTCGACTATTTCTTAGTCGGACAAAATTTTTATCTCCTTGTTCCTTTTTAAAATTATTTTAAGCGAATCGGGAAAATTGTCGACCGGTTAAGTTAAATAAATCGAATAACGAAAAACGCAATTTCATTGGAACAGTAATAGAACAACCTTTAATTTCTCTTATCGGCTTCTTTTTCACGCGATATTTCCATCATTAATATCGAACTGTCTACCTATAAACTAGCGTTTCGACCTAACCGGGGATTCAACCGTCGAGAACCTCCTTAAGTATTTGAATTTTTTTTTTAATTTTTTTTTTTATTAATCTTCGAAAACGAGCGCATTCGTTCGTCGTATAATACCGGTCACGACGAGAGATATAATCTATTTTACTTTGAGAAAAACAGTTCGGAGAGGAGGGAACCGTTAAGAGATAATGTTTTGCCGAACCCTAGGTTCATTATTTAAACTCGCTCGACGGACGTCATTGCGATAGAAGACGCAGACAACGAATGGTCTTGCCAGCGATAAACGCTTCTTAATTAAGTACCCTTCATCGTCATCTGTTCTTATCATCTCCTAACTTAACCGACGTCCAGTCGTCGATTAACTTTAGCGAAAATGTAAAATAATTAACCTAAAATTCCGATCGACTCTAACGTCTCTAGCTCCGAACTGATTATGTCCGACATATCGGTAAAATAATAATAATAATAATAATAATAAATAAATACGATTTTATGAAATTAGAAAGAAATAACGAACACCAAGACGGACCTTAAATTTTGACGGACGAACTTTAACTTCATAAAAACGACGCTGCGCAGGTAATGATAAACTGCCAGCACGGAATAGGATACGTCCATGTAGATAGTTTTTATTTTTTCCATTCCGAATTTACACGGTGTGGGGCAAGTGTATTTGAAACTATCGTTATAAAGGAGTGTAAATAAATAATTAAAATAATAATATTAAAAGTTTAAAATCATTACGTAAATAAATATACGCATAGCACGTACGTAGAATGCGAACCCCATTGCCAGTGTACTTAACATAAAGGTGCATTGATGGATCATGTCACAAGACCATCCACTCGATAACATGAAACTTAGAGATGAGTCCTGTACAACTTACATCATAATATAAAATTATATAAAAATATAAATTAAAATAATATAATAAGAAATAAATCAGAGACTTTAAAATAAGAGATTTAAAGAGGACAAGTCAAACTGCAGAAGATTTAGATAATTGTAAATTTGAACTTATAGCATATTCCATGTATTTAGTATAATTATTTTTACTGGTTAGAAAACAACTGTTATTTTATATTTCTCTCGCAACGCTGAGCAGACAAACATAACATGCTGAATGTCATCTAGCCCAGAGTATAGCCACACAGATAACACTCAGAAGTACTTGCAAGATGAAATCTATGCAGATACTCCCCAAACTTACCACGCTCAAGTATCTGAGAGGAACAGAAATTAGTAGTCATTTATCAACTAGTGTTTGAGCGCTCTTTTATTAACTACTCGAAGTTTATATAAACGCACGTCTATCATAATTTCTGTACCTATGTATGCGTGTTATATGAGTACAGCATGCGGGAAAGAGTGGAGCAGCCCGACTACACTGTGAGAATAGGCGTGCCTATGAGTATAAGCCTCAATGCGCCAATAGAAGTTTCATTTGAAAAGCACACCGGTATTTTTTTTTTTAATCTTCTTCTTATCAGGTACTGACAATTTTATGTCATCAACCGGATGTTGTCTCTTGAGAACGCACTTGACTTCTTGAGAATATGCCCATTAGCAATGTCTCAATTTATTTTGAAATGGCTATAGGCTATATCCAATCCATCATCGTTCTTCTTTTCAATCTTTTGACCTTTGTTGATTTCTTCAACAAACTATCTGCTAGTGGGTTTGTGTGGTACTGTAGTCTCCCTATATGTTTTTGAATCGCTTCTTGAATTACCTCGTCTATGTACTTTATATTTAGATCTACATGTAGCGTACGGTTTGAGACGTACCACGGTGCTCCTACAATAGCACGTAGTACCCTGTTTTGATACGTCTGAATTTTGTTTACTTTGCTTTTGGACGCACAGCCCCACAGCTCCACTGCGTATAGCCATACAGGTTTTAATACTACGTTGTACAGTAGTAATTTGTTTAAAGTATGAAGTTGTGAATGTGGACCAAGCAACCAGTACAGCTGTTTAGTTTTTATGTTCAACTCCGTTTTCTTCGCTCTAATATGCTGAGCCCATGTTAAAGTTTGGTCTAGGTGAACTCCTAGATATTTTTACCTTTGATAAAGATTTTATATCTGTTGCGAACAATTCTCCTTTTAGTAAATATAATGTGGGTACTCTTGGACTCGTTTATTGTCAATTTCCATTTGCTCGACCAATTTTCAATTTCATTGACTGCACTTTGCAATATTTTATTTGATGTTTGCGGAAGCTTATGTGAGGCCATTATTGCCGTGTCATCAGCAAATGTTGCTACACTCGCATTCCTTGGTACCGGAATGTCATAAGTGAATATCGAGTACAACAAGGGACCAAGCGCGCTTCCTTGGGGTACGCCTGATTTAATTTTTTGAATTTGAGATTGTTCATTATTTACTATGACTCGAAAGTATCTTTCGTCTAGATAAGATTTTATAATATTATAATATTGTACTGGCAGGACCCTTTTACATTTGTATAGTAGACCAGTGTGCCAGACTTTATCGAACGCTTGTTGAATATCTAGGAAGGCCGCTGAGCAGACCTCCTTCTCCTCAAAAGCTGTTTCGATTTGATTAACGAGGCTGTGGACTTGCTGGACTGTTGAGTGGCCAGTTCTAAATCCAAATTGGTGGTTGGGGATTATTTTGTTTTCATCAATGAATTTTTGAATTCTTTTCTTTAAGAGTTTTTCAAATAGTTTAGCCAAAATTGATAAGAGTGATATAGGCCGATAGGACGACTGTTTTTCAGGGGGCTTTTCTGGCTTTTGTATCATTATCACATTTGCGAACTTCCATAATAACGGAACATATTGTATTCGCATAATTGCATTGACGATATAAGTTAGATTCATTAATGCTTTTTGCGGAACTTCTTTCAGAATTTGACCCGTTATGAGATCATATCCTGGCGCTTTATTTTTATTCAACTTCGTTATTTCCTCTTTTATTTCCTTCGGTGAAAACATCTTTATTTTAGTATCAGATTTACTTGGTTCCTGTTTTAAATAATTTTGGATATCATCCTCAATGGCAGATTTAGTTCTTTCTGTTTGAAAAGTGTTGGACAGATGTACTCCAAACAACTCTGCTTTGGTTTGAGAAAATGTTTTGATACTGCATAGTGTAATGGTTTTAAACGTATGACGCCCGATCGAAATATTAACGCAATGCACAAAAAATGTCAAAAACTCTAATCTCTAAATTCGTCTTTTGCTTTCGCAGTTTTTCTCGTACGAATCGGATAGCTTGTAAACCAGGAAAAAAATAAAACGAATAAAATTTCAAAATAAACGTCTGGAATATTGTTTTGTTTTTTTTTTAAAGTAAAATCCGTTATATGCACGATATCTAAGGTGATCGCAATTATAAAAGCTAAAATATAACATTTAAAAAAAAGCATTATTATCCACTATAATAAATACGACTTCGACAAAGACGCGGTCACACATAACAAGATCTGTCGTGACGAGCACCTCTGACCGCCGTTATCAGGCTAATACGAGGCAACATTACGTCATCTATTCAGTCCCTTGATTGCGACGATAAATGATACAGTTGTACCAAATCACAAAAACTATCACGTCATACGCTATATACGATGGAGGAAGAAATAAAGGAGCTATCGATGAAAAATGTACGTCATACCACTACTACACTACTGATCAGAACTTGAACTCCATTCATCAGCCAATGCTTCATACGTGTATAAATGCTAGTATGTATAAATGCTAGTATCATTTATACGGCACTTATGGATGGTCCCATTTTCAGGTTTTTTTTTTTTTTTTTTTTTTTTTATTAATAATTATCATTTTTATTATTCGTCTTTTAATGGAATATGATAATTGAAAAAAAATCATTATTATTATTATTATTATTACTATTATTATAATTGATAACGACGCTAATAAAGTAATTACGATTAACAATCTATAATCGTTTCTATTACGAATTATATCTTTTTTTTTTTTTTTTTTTTAAAAACGTATATTTGCATCAAATTTTTACAATACATAATCGATACACACCCATACACCCATGTTATAAGCAAACACACAAGCATCCCCTCACACATTCAAACTCAGTCACACGTCGAATACAGATTTTTTTATATATTACATATCCCGTCAAGCTTGCGCTTGTCGACAGGTATTAGCATGAAATATTCTAATTTTTATTGTAACTTAAATACTTATTATAATTACAGTTTCCATATAAAGTAGCTTACATATATACATGCATAAGCATATATAGTACTCTGTTATTATTCATTTTCGACTCATTTTCACTCACACATAACATCTCATCTCCACTCTCACTAGCACTATTTTTCCCGTTTTCTGTAGTAGTACCCCATGGTATGTATTGTATACTGCTCGATATATCCTCATCGATTCATCTCTTAATACCTTGGTTTTAATATACTATCAATGTTCTTCTCGTTTTGTAGCCATTTTTTAAATTCGTGTTTTACCTTATTCTCCATCTTTTCATTTATGATATGTTCAGGTAGTACGTTAAGCATTTTCATTATAATATATTTGTCTGTTTGGTCTCCATATTTAGTTTTAGGTATTTGTGTCTGGTATTTTACTATATTCCTTAAGTCATACTTAACTTGTTTCCTTTGCTCAATATCTACTGGTTTTCGTTTTTTAAGGTAATCTATCATCCTAACCATTAGGCACAATCCCTTTATATCTAGAACATTTTCTTCCACAAGTAGTTCGTGTAGTTTACCACAGTGTTTTCTCGCAACTAGTTGCAAACATTTCTTCTGCAATCTTTCGATGTTCATTGTGTATGACCTTTTTTGCTAAGCCCCATGCCTGTACTCCATATCTTAATCTTGAATCTATCAATGCGTAATAAATTATTTTTAAAGTTTGTTTATAAATTAGTGAATAATGAATTCTGCCCTGATGTAAAACGTTCGATACTCGTTATATTTGTAATTATATAATGACGTAAATAATTTATTCAAACTACGTAGAAACCGGTTTTGTTTTTAACTTACCTCAAACAAACTGCTAAGCTACTATTCCAGGTCCTGATGATATCATTGGTCGTCCTCCTCAAAACTTCGACTTGACATTCGAGTAATATATATATATATATATATACATGAATTGTCTCCATGAAATTATTCACGTTGTTCACAAGTTTTTTTTTTTTTTATTTACCGGGTGCACCAAAAATTGCCTTTTGAGATTATTATCAACTGTCAACGCTACAAAATTTATATACCTCGTAAGCGTTATAATTGCATCCGGAATTATTCGGAAAATCTCTCTTTTAGTCGTAACTCCGCGTAGGAGTGTCGTGAGATAACAGCTTCCTTATTTTCTGCATCTATCCTTGACGATCTTTGAACACATCTTTAAAATGTCATTCGAGCTGCAGCAGTTACTGCATCTGTCCATCTAATTGGTACTCTGCCCTTTGGTCGCACGCCATTCATTATTCCCATAGTGTTTTCATACGATGTGACCAAAAAAATTAGCACACGCTTAATCATTCAATCGGCTTACTACTAATACAGATTTTACCGTAAGAGTGTACTGCGAAAAAATACATTATTACGATTATTATTTAATATTCCGAAATAAGTCGGCAGGTATATACGAACTGACAGCTTTGTCGGACGCATCAATCACTCTATATTGTGTTTCCGAAAAATCATTACAGTAAAAATACAAATAAATCTATAACCGCGAACATCTCAATACCATCACGTAACCGAACTTAATGTTTTTTTATCATATTTAGAAATTTGTTCTCTTTTTCCAAAAATAGGAATAATTTATTTATTAAAGTCCGCTGAATAATTTTTATCGTCTTAAAATTATTTATAAAAAAAAATTCTTCGAAAATGTGTTTACGTTTAAACGGGAAAATAGTAAGTATCCTTAAAAGAAATATAGTCCTCGTCGAAATTCTGTTCGAAATAATTCTAACACAAACATAAATAAACATACCTTATAATATTGTGTGCGTGTAGATCTGTATAAAATACGGTATATTGTTTTTCCTTCCCAGATACAACTCGTTTCCAAGTTTTTCGTTAATAAAGACAATGCGAAAGAGGTTAATTTCTACGAAGAAAGAAACGGAAATTTCAATGATGATGATGTTGATAATGATGAGAAACAGCGTCGATAACGACAAAAACAATTTAGTCAAATTCTCTGAAAGCAATAATAGAATAGACCGGAGGTTTTGGAAATTCGTTCGAACAATAACGGTAGACGGATCAGTTAGAAAATTAACTTGGAACAAGATGAGACGTGAAACTTCATCGTAATTCTAACAAGGAAGTTAGGGGCGATAGAATAACGCGAAAAATATTTGACAACTAAAATTGTATACGGGGAGGAATTCGTGTAAAAGAGTGTTACAGGAGAAGTAGCGCAGGATATTGTGCCGATGAAATGAAGGACTAGCAAAATAGCGAACAGAATAAACGGTAGGCAACCTTTGCAGAATTTTAATCGAGCGCTTTTAACCAAAAGACCAATAAAGTATGAAGTGCCATATATATATATAGGTACAGCGTTTTGAACTAGGTTGAGTATAATCAGACTTTGTACATAGAAAAACTTACATCGGCCCTATTTTACCATTCCCTCAATACATATATCAGATGTTGTTCGAACAAAAGTTCACCTAACGAGCGAGTCAAAACAAAAGTTCGACTTGGGGCTTGATTAATGAACTTTCATCTTCATCTAATACGTACGAATTACGTATCGCGCCGTCGTTCTGTTCTTTAGCACTTTTATTTCATTTTTTTTTTTTTTTAAAGTTTTTCACACCTTTTTGTAGAATACGTTGCACAATTAGGAAATGAGAAAAAGTCTACGGGACGTGTCGAAATCGTTTCAAGTCTTTCACATTTATAAATATATATATAGATATATTTTTATGTATGTATACTTAAAATTAACTAAGGGACACACAAAACACGCACACACTAAATAAATATTCATTATATTACTTTTTCCTTTTAAATAAAGGTAAATGTTGTGGCGAGTGAGGAACTAAACGATTTATACTACTGTGTCTATTTAGGGGTGAGGGGCGAACCAAGTTTTTTCCCGAAAATTCAGGCCAAGTTTAATTTAAGCGAAAAATGAACACGCTCCGAAGTAATCATTTATTCAAGTGTTGTTTTTTTTTTTGTATTTTGAATTACTGAGACTATTTTTATTTTTTTGGCTTTACCATTGGTCGCTTTCGGGTTTTCTTGTTGTAACCTACAATAGTTGGCTTATTATACACTTCTATATTATTCTGGACTATAAACTTATATATGGATGTTCGTTGTTTGGATCACTTGCTATTGATTCTATATTTAGAGGGTTTGTGTTTGTCTTTTAATAATTTCCGCATTATTTCGATTTTGATTGTACTTCTCGCATTTTCATAATGGTTGATATCCTCCTGAAATTTATCGCGTAGACTATTTCGAACTATGTGTATTCGAGGTGTTTTATTATGTCCTATTCTGAATCGGATAATTGTCGCGAAAACGTTTTTGCTATACTGAACTATTCCAAAACCATATGGGGGTTTAGTAATGTTTCCCTATTTTTTTTTTGTTCATCATATTCTTCTTGCATTTGTTCATATTTCATTATTTTTATTTGTGACATATATTCTGTATAGTGTCTATTAATATTATCTATTTCGACATTTGTTTCCGATTTTTCTGCGTTATCCACTATTTCAGTCCCATATGTATATACCGCAGTGCTCTGGTATCCGTATCAATGTAATTGTTGATTTGTTATTCTGTAGTTTTCCATGTATCGTTTTTATTTTAGCGACGATATTGTATCGTTTTTTATTAACACCAATCAATGACTGTATTGCAGCTATATGGAGTCTGTCATTACTATAAGTTTTCTTTGTTTTTTATTTTTGATATAGTCAAGTGCTTTGTATATGCCATATATTTCAGTGGTTGGTCTTCTTTTTGTAAATAATATTGACTGTGTTTTGTCAGTATTTATGTTAATTTTTCATTTATTGAAGTATGATCTTAATTTCTCAAATCCTATGCTTAGCCTTCTTTGAATAGTATCTGTACGATACGACGTACAATATATAGCTGTATCATCCGCATACAACACCATCTGAAAGTGTTTATCCATGGGAATGTCATTGATAAATAAGAGAAAAAGATAGTATACTCCCTTGAGGTACTCCAGCTAGTATAGACCTTTCCACAGAGTTACAATCATTTATTTTTACCATAAATTTCCTATCTGTTAAATAATCTTTAATAAGTCTAACGATATAATTAGGAAATTTTAGTTGAATTAATTTATATATTAATCCGAGATGCCATGTAGTATCAAAGGCTTTCTCAATGTCTATGAGAAGTAAACCTGTATGTTTATTTTGATTAAAACCATCTGTTATGAAATCAGTAATCCTCGCCAACTGCATAACTGTTGATGGTTTACTCCTGAATCCAAACTGTTGTTCAATAAGAATATTATTAATTTGTGTAAAGGTTTGTATTCGACTGAGAATAATTTTTTCAGCTATTTTGCTAGGATTACTGAGAAGAGAGACAGGACGTAAATTAACCGGATCCGAGGTATTCTTACCAGCCTTAGGGATGGGTATTACTTTAGACGTCTTCCAAGAAATGGGGGAAATGCGAAAGTAGTAACATAGAATTAATTATGATAGTTAATTTAACTAGAGCTTTAATGGGTAGATTTTTAAGGAAAATCGTACAAACCTTATCCAACCCGACTGACTTTTTATTTTTTAGTTTCTTTATATGATTATGTATTTCAGCAACAGTAGTTAGGCCCGCTGCTCTCATTCCATCAGAAGAAATACGTAGATATTTTTTAACATTCGAATTGACTTTGGCATTCTGATAAGCAGATGCCATGTTACAATTCTGAGCATGCACCCCTGAGTATATATTAGCTAAAAGTTCACTTTTATCTTGATCCGAATAGACGACTTTACCCTGATAATTTAACGGAGGTAAGTATGTCCCAGGATTAGTAAATACTTTGACTGCTTTCCATAGACTATTATCACGGGACGATAATGAATTCAGCTTAGATCTTCAACTATTATTATTCTCTAACTCCTATAATAATAAATAACATACCCATAGAATGGAAGACTCAGATCAAATATCTTGGTGTTATTCTAGATAAAGGTTTACCTTTTTTAAACATATCGAACACGCCGTTAATAAAACTCAAGCCTCTTTATTTAAATTATATCCAGTCTTTAATAGGAAATGCTACGTTAATTCTGCAAATAAGCTAATTATCTACAAATGTATCTTAAGACCGATAATGTTGTACGCGTGTCCTGTGTGGTCTTACGCAAGTCACTCTAACTTATCTAAATTGCAAGTCATGCAAAATAAATGTTGCAGAATTATTCTTAAAGCTCCGTTTTATGCTAGGATAGATCGTTTGCACAGAACTTTGAAATTACCATATGTGCATCAAGTAATAAATCAGCAAATCAAAAAATTTTTTTATGATTGTACCCTAAGTGAGTATTCCATTATAAACAATATAGGAGACTACACTCGCACTAGTCTCCAATTAAAATATAAGAAATATAAACATAAAAGAATTAAACATACATTATTATGATGCGTAATTCCCGATGATATATAGTTATTACTTAAGTTTAAGTTTATTTTATGTATATAGTTATTTATTTTCCTATTTATTGCTACTTTGATCGTCTGTTATCGCATACTATATTTTATGTTATTATTTTATTTTATTATATACTTATTTCATGCAGGTTTTCGTGGTGGTTTTTCCTGCAGTTTATTTGCTTTAAGCTTCGTTTCTTTTGTTTTTATATTTATATATCGCGATACACGGGGAGAATTTTACACTATTTCGGTACGTGTAGACGATATTTGTTGTTTCTCATTTTAAATGTAAAAATACACTTTTTATTTATTTATTTATTTATTTATTTATTTATATTTCAGTGTTTGCGAATCAACCGGCGTATTTTATTCTGAAGCCTCGTATCAGATTTATATTTTCATGATATATTGCTGCTTGGTATCGGTATTAATGTCTATAGATCCATCAGCATAAATCCGTTCGCGGTTAGGAAAGTTAGTAAATAATATGCGTTGTAATATTTTATTTTTCATATTAATACCAGTTTGTTTAGAGAATACAATTATTGTGCTGTAATGTTGAAGTGGTTATGTATAGTCTTCGTATTTAATTGTATATATCGGTAAAGTTTTGGATAGGCTGTATGTTGCATAATCTTCTAACACTCACCACTAGAGGTGGTAATATACATATCGTATTATTACAAGCAAATTAGACGACTTCTGAAGTGAAACTTCTGTTGACGCGTAATATATGCCGAGTTAAACCGCAGAACGACAAACGAGCGAGCGGAAATACAGACGAATATATTATATATATATATATATATATATATATATATATATAAATCGTAATTCTAATTTTGCATCTGGCTATCAAGTGAGAAAAATTCATTCAGCTGTTAAAAAATTCCTTAATGCCAATCTACTGCCCAATATTTTCCCTCTTGTCACCCCAAGTGAAGTCCTTAGCAATATTAAAACCATAAAAGTAAAAGGTTCGTCAGGGGATGACAATATTTCTACTCCCATTATTAAGAAATTGCCGCTAAAAGCTATTATTGAACTTACAAATTTAATTAATGCTATCTTTAGATTCGGTTATTATCCAAACAGTTGGAAGATAGCCAAAATTATTGCTCTTCCCAAACCCGGAAAGGATGCCTCGTGTGCAAGTAACATACGTCCTATTAGTTTATTGAGCAATCTAAGCAAAATAGCGGAAAAAATTATACTATCCCGTTTAAGACTTCATGCAGATAACCAAAAAATCATTCCTAATACACAGTTTGGCTTTCGTCCAGGTTATTCCACCACCCAGCAAGTATCACGAATCACGGAGTTTATCACACATAATTTTAATCGTAATCTAATATAGACCTGTATAAAAAACAATTGAAAAAAAAATCAGGGTTACTGCGAGGAAAACTGTCAGCGTCTTTTATGGTCACCTCAAATGAATGGATCAGCGACGTTTTACAGAAGGAACTTTTGGTCTGTTCGACGGGAACTCAAAAACATTCGTTGATTATACAAGTGAAGAAAAAGATATATAGGAATAGGAAATAAAGAACAGAAATAAATTTAAACAAAAGATTAGTTCCTTTGAAGGATTTGTGGAAAACGTAGCGAAGAAGACTGAAAAATTATAATGAAGACAAAAATATTCCGAAAGAATGAAAAATAATATCGAGCAATGAAGAGAACGAAAGCGATGTACTCGAAGTTCCAAATTTGATAAAGATTAATTGCGGAGTAAAAGTGCGTTTCTGGGTGTATCAAATCACATTTATACGCTGTCAATCCGTTTTGTCGTATGTCAAATTTTGCACGTCCAGCGTATTAATTTAATTTATATATCGATAACATAAATAATTAATGGAACGAAAATAGAAAAAAAAATATACAGTATAATGTCGCGTGAACATTCTCGTTAGATTTCAGGCAGTCGAGCTTTAATTTTTTAAACCTTTCAGTCACGATGTCCACCATATGGTAGGTGAATTTTTAATGCTAACAAATTTGTTTATTTTATGAATCGACGTAAAATATCTCAATTTTAAACATATTTATGTAAATACATGGAAAATTATTTACGAAAAAACGTATAGACTGATCTAAGTACAGAACCGATTGCACGTAAAGTAATACAGAAAGTATATACTTTAGTTTAGACGTTGGTAGATGCGAATAAAATTTAAAAATTAAGAAACAAAACAGCCTTTCGCGAAGTCATATAGCGTTTTGTACTATGCACACGGTGTTCAGACAATCAAAGTATAAATCGTTTGGGGGGGAAACATTAGAAACGTGAACTATTCGTAGAAGATATGACGGACGCGAAAGTTGAGAGATTCGACGGTGTTCTCGAAATGATCGTTTGGAAAGAGAGAGGTTTTTTTTTCGCTTTTAAAAAGATAAAAGTCATTTCATCCAGGATGTCCACCGCAACACGAACTAATGCTAATCCATTATTTCGGTTAACGTGAAATATCTCAATTTTCAAAATGTTTCGTATAAATACTTCGAAAATTATCTACACTTTTTACCTAGGAAGATTGTAGTATAATAAACAGCGGCTGTATAAAATTTATAATTTCCAGTCAGTAGTTGGTTAATTATCTGAAACGGATTGTGAAAATTGCTTCCACGGACACTACACCGGGAAATTATAAAGACGGTTTTAAAGCTCCATAACTGGGCACGAATATTCGATTTTAGAAAAAATACGTCCACCGGCAAAAACAAGTTCCCTAATGATAATCGCAGACACGTACATCTCGAATATTGTTTATAGGACATCATGTAGGCGAAAATACCGCGGATACGGTTGTGTGGAGACGGTCGAAATAAACGATTCCAATAATAATTCAAAAAAAAAAATTGCCTCCGAGGGCGCGCCCCATGTGGAAATAAAATTTTAAAATAATTTCCCCTAATAACGTAAATCGTAAAAAGCTGACGATGATGATCGTGTATTTAGCATCCCACTGGGTCAAAAACTATTCCTCATTTAAACTATACGAATGGTAGTAGCCCTAGTTCTTTTTAATGAATAATAAATTACATCGGTCGGGTACTACGTTTCCATTATAATTTGTTAGGATTGGACGCTTTTGTACGCATGCTTACAAATGTATATTACATATACATATATATAATATAAATAACAAATGGCGAATTACGACTTCTAAACAGAGACAGCAAACGACATAATTGCGCCGAGGTTCTTTTTTTGGAGGTTTTATAGGATAGTGTATAATATTTTCAAATTTGCATTTATTAATTTTTTTTAATTATTTAACACACGTGATAACTAGTTCAATAAGCACGGTAAAATTCCGTTTGTGTACGATAAAATGTCTAATGTCTTTAAAGTTCGTACACCACGGACAGGTGTAAAACTGATACATATCGCACGTTTTTTAATGTTAGTTTTTTTTGTTGTAAAATGTAGCGATTTAAAAAGAAAAACTAACAACAAAAAATGAATTAAAATTAACTAAATGTTTTATAAAAATTAATCAAGCGTACGATAAAATATTATAAAAATATATAAGAAATATAAAATGTACAAATTAATAATTTAGATATTTAATTTATAAATATAAACAAGATGAAAATTCGTTCGACAGTGAATGTGGTAAGCAACGCAATCTGCTAATCAGAAATATAAAATGTAAAAGTATTTATTTAGATATAAAATTTATAAAATGAATAACAGGTATTTGTAAAATAATCCGATATATAACAACGCGATCTAGAATGAGCGATATAAAATTTATATATAAACTTGCCAAAAGCGCGGATAAATACGGTATAAAAATTGATTTTTATAATATATTATTTAGAACTGGTTCTTTATCGAAATTTATCATCGAATTTAATAAATTATTTTTATCTCTTTAACTTATTATTTCCATTTTTTCATTTTATAATTTCGGTTAATATTGTTGATTTTGCGTTTCTTTACAAATAATGATTTTCCATCATTGTTTTTATTCGAATTTAAATGCTCCTTAAATATTCTTGTAAATTGTCTGCCTATTTCCCCTCTTTTTCGTATTGATTACAATTTATATAATCCAGAATTTCTCATTTAGTATTACATACAAACACCGTTGATTCAGACAACCTTCAATATAATAACCTCGACGCACTGTGTATTTAGATCTTCATGAAGAGTTTCTATGATTTTCTTCAAGATTTTAATTCGAGCTGTTCGTATTATTTTTATATTTGTACCTTAAGCACGATCCCACTGTTCAATTCCCTAACTCCAGAAAAATCCCACGAAGGCTGGTTCACTTCAATTTCTTCATTACTTCGCCGCTTTTATTCTTTCTTCCGTATGTCGTTTTCCGCTTCTCGGTTTCTTCAAAAAACCGCAAAATGCGTTAATTTTATTTCTAAACGTATTTTCACGATTATTTCATCCGCCGTGGTGATGTTCATTTTCTCGAGATCTTAATTTAGCGTTTTATATCAACCTACTCGAAAATTCTTCTCGAACGTTTTGTCTCCATTTAATAAGTGAATATCTCCGGTATTTTCATGTATATTTTCTTTTTTGCTTATTTTCCATATTCTACGACAAAATTTCGCATCGTGAGCTATAACCTAATAATTATCATTACTTTATGTTTAATAGAGTAATGTAAAAATCTTCGAGTAATCTTCGAGGACACGAGATCTAGAAGAAAGTTAGAAAAGTTTTTAAACAGTTTTCGGAACGAATTATAAAAAAAAAAAAAAACCTCAACGACTTTAAAAGTATAAAAAGAGCGTCCATCAATACGGAATTTAGTCGTGTTTGGTCAAGTCCAAAATTGACGACTGGTCAAACATCCTTGACGAGATAACTCCAAATGATTTGTCTTATTAATCCGGTACTCATTTACCCGACAATTGGACGAATAATCGAATTGCCTAAAAGGTTTTTTTTTTCTCATAAGAAATTCTCGTACGGGATTCATACGTAATGAATGATACCATTCTAATATACACGAACGAACTCGTCGACGTTTGATGATATTCGTATCGAGTAGAGGAATACTTCCGAACTGTTCTTAAATTATAAGAAATCTTACACCTTTGGAAATCAGCGTAGAATTCATTTTTTCAACCTTCGAAATTTTAAATAGCGAAAACACGTCGTAATATTTGAAGTAAAAGACGATAACGAGACTTTAGATAACGAAACGTGTAATTGAAATGGAGGTAAGACGATCGAATATAAAGCTGCAAGTGGTAGAAGAAAAACAATACGCTGTATGTAGTGGTAATTAAAAAGGAAGATGATACCGATCACTTGTCACAGGGAATTCGGTGGTTAACTCGGGAATTTTTTATCAGATAAGAAGAACTTTCGTACGACGATTTATAATTACGTCATCTCCGGTTTCAGTGGCTCTTTTTATATTACAGACTGTAAGGATTTTCTTTAAACGCCTGCGAGAAAGAATTCTTCATTCGGAAGTTTCGGAATTTTTTTCTTTATTTTATTTTTATATATAAAATTTAAAACGAGGACGCGTTTTTACGTGTCATCGGGTAGCACGTACATCTCAAAAGACAATAGCTGGGTCAGCTTTTTAAAAATTCGTTTCGTTTTTAATAGTAGTAGTGGTGAAACGTCAACGGCGAAAATAGAGGGTAATCCTCCCCACCGAGAAAGGTTTGCCGTTTTGAAAGAAAAGTTGTCCGCAAGCAACTTTGTCACGTATTTTTTCACAACAACCAAAGTTCTCTTCCAACATTTTCTATTTCATTTCCGCGCTGTCGTTCTTTTAATTTCGCCCTAGTTATCACTGTATACTTAATAATAGACGTAAAAGTCTAGTATTATTAATAGTCGGTAGGCGAAAACACTATACGCAAGTGAGTTCTAGTAGGTAGTAGTGATAATAATTGTTCTTAAAGTTTAAAGAAAAGTTTCGTCGTCAGCGTATTACTTAATTAAATTAAAATTGTCGGATATAAGTAAACAACGATCGTTAGCGTTATCCGCTCGAACTGTTAGTCACGAACGAAGCATGTCGGAACGATCTTCCTTCTTGTACGTCCGTTATAATTACGACGCAGGAAAGAGTAATAATTACCGACTGGTCCGGATTTACTAGCGATGGAAATAGAACGCGCTAACTAGCGTTCCAAGAGAAAAAAAAAGAGACGCTAACGAAAATTATACGCTATCTCTTTTGCACTTGTCGAGGTTCTTCTAGTTCAAAGAAGTAGAATCCGAAAGAGCAAAGATTGTTTTCCTACATTTTCATATTCCTATCTCCCGTATATATATATATATATATATATATATATATATATATATATATATATATATATATATATATATATTTAACTCTATCGCGATTTCCTCGTACGACTTGATTAATAAGCTAACTCCGCTGTTTATCCAACAAGTTGGTAAACCAGTACTAGCTCGCTGAAACGTAGGAAAGAAATGAGAAATCACCCCGTCGTATTGGCATGCTTAGGAATTGTTTCTCATCCGGTCGGCTATGAACCGGTTGATCAAAGTTGTGACATCGAGTTGACGGTTTATTTTATCTATATTGCAACGAATTAACTAGAGTTCCAAAACGGATGCTGACGTGGACGAGACATGTCGTCCGTATTGTCTGGTTTCATAATTTTCTCAATTGACTTCCAGTAATCGTAACTAATACATGTTCGCGTATGGATGATAAAAGTGTTTTTATGCGCTCGAATAAACTAGCGCGGTCTCCTCCGCCAACATATTACAAGCGAAAGGGAAGGGCATACCGCAACCGACAACTCACACCGAGAGCGTACAGCACAAGTTAATGAGTACTTACGACGAACGACGATGATTATATGGTGATTATGTTGATGATGATGATGATATGCTTAAAGAAGAGATAACGAAGATAAATTGGGCTGATATAGTAAAAGTTGGCCGAAGAGAATACGATTAAATCAATCGAAAATGAGGATACCGACGAAAAATCGATTCGCTCGGCTGCATCATAACGCTTTAGATGTGTAAGCTTAGACGTCGATAAAGTTATTCACGAATATCACCGGTAACAATAATAATAATACTAACATTTATCCGAATATTAACAATAATATTGTTCATAATAGTATAGTAATACAAATAAAATTCCGCTAGTTATTTTTATCGTGGTCCACTAAAGCAAAATCATAATGAATTCATTTCTAATATTAATAGAAGTTTAAAGATTAACATTAAAATTAAAACAAATAAAAAATATTTACATTTTTTAAACAAAATGTATTGAAGACTACGATCAAGTATTAAAAAATTTAACGGAGATGAAAATCGAACACCACACACACACACACCGAAAACTAGGAAACCTGTGTTAAACTTATATCAAAAAGGTCGTCCATATAACGTAAATATTAACGATGTAAAATCGAACAAAAAATTAACTAATTATTAATATAAAACAATTTGTTAAATACCGCAAATGGTATGGTAATAAATTTACCAGTATACTCGGTAACTTTCCCGGCTAATACTAACTTTAAAGATATTATTAAAATCAAAGAGATGTGCTATTTACGTTGGGAAAAATTTATTCGTAGAAATCCACTACTTCAACGTTACAACTGCTTAGGATATGGCCATGTGGCCTACAATTACTTTCAAAATTGTAAATGTTTAAAATGCGGTGGACGGCATTATTTTAAGAACTGTATAAGTGAAAATATATTAAAATATGCTAAAACGGTAATCCTAATTCTAAGAACACATCAGACGTCGTCATAAACAAACGTCGTCACGTCGTAATTTAGCAAATGTAAATAATAATTAATTTGATCTAAACGAACACCATATCACACGAAACAACTCGAATGCTCAAATGGCATCTAATTAAAAAACCGAATAATTATAATATTAATAGTAATAGTAATAGCAACACTAACGATTTATTTAAAATTATAGAATTACTTAAAACAATTGGATTAAATAAGATACTCTTTTTTGTCTAAGAAATATCATTTCAAGGTTAAAATCGAATCGCAACTCCGATATTTTTAATATAGTCACAACCATTATCGAATGTGTTACCGACACCTTCGTAATGGATTCATATTTTATTCTCTTTCTAGGCAAATAACGGAAAACGATATTAGCATTATCGGATGAAATGCAAATTCCATCATTAATAAAATGATTGAACTAGAATCATTTCGTAATAATAAAACCAGGAGTAGTGTAAATGTTACTAATACATGATAGCGTACAGTGCGAACCAATTCCCACCACACAGACAAAGCACGTTCAGGCTGTTGGAGCTAAAGTCTATGTAGATGGCAAATTACTAGAGCTATTTATGCGGTTGCCACCAACAGAACCGATAAATTTTCAAACTGATACCACATTTCTAACGCATTCTGCTGAAAATTTTATTAATCGGGGATTTAAATGCGAAATATCGTACCTGGAAATGAGTTACTAAACTTGTTTGCAACCTTAAACTTTCAAATAAAAGCACCTAATGAGCCTATGTTTTTTCTGTAACATCCGTCTTCAAAACCTAGCATAATTGATCTGGTCCTTATAAAAAACTACTATGAAATTACCGATCCTATATCAATTGGTGAGCTGTCTTCCAATCGCAATCCAATAATATGTTCTCTCGGTGGTACGATAAGGCGAATTGTAGCAGAACCAAATTTTGATTACTCTAAAGCAAACTGGAGAAAGTGTGAACAATAAATACAAAACCAAGTCAAAATTCCAATAACCTTACACAATCCTTTTTATGTAGATGATTACATTCGTTATCTTAACTCTATTATCTTGAAGGCTGCGGAAAGCTCCATCCATTTATTGAAAGGGAATGTTAAAAATTTTTCGATCACCCCTGGCACTTTGTAAATAATGAAAATTAAAAATTATTATAGGAAACTTTATCAGAGATGTCATAATGAAAATATGTATATATATTTAAACAACTATATGATAGGTTGAATAAATTAGTGAAAAGACGACTGTTACAAGAAAAAAAAAACGCTCATTACAACACGTTTCTCAGTAATATACCACACATGAATAATCAGCTATGGAAAGTAAACAAATATTTTTCCCGTGGACAAACAAACTTTCCGCTTATTGAAAGACCTGGAAGTGTCGATATAGTAGCGTACTCAAACGAAGATAAGGCTGAGCTTATAGCAGAACACTTTCAAAATAGACATAAACAGAATAAAGCAATGTCCACACGATATCACGAACGGAAATTAAGATAATAAATACATTCTTAACAAATAACGTACCTACATTAAACAATGCTGACTTAACCTCACCGGAAGAGGTGAAGAACTGCATTAGATCACTAATAAGTACACACTCGACTGGACATGATAAAATTAGCGTAAAAATGATTAAAAATTTATCTTGTAAAGGTATAGTTGCTCTCGCAGTGTTATTTAATTCACGCATTCGTCTATGCTACTACCCTGTGTCGTGGAGACTGTCCTTAATTGTACCTCTTCCTAAACCTGGTAAGGATGCGTCCTCGATGAAAAATATACGACCTGTTAGTTTGTTCAGTAACATTAACAAAATTTTTGAGAAAACATTACTCATTAGATTTAGAAAACATAGTAATTTAGTAAAAGGCGAAAGATTTATTCGCATCTGAAGAGAAACAGGAATTTCATGCGGCTCTGTTTAAGCTATACCCGATATTTTTAAACTCCAAAACTTGTTCCATGCTGCGGCAATTCTTCTTGTAAGTTCTTTATCCATCCAATCATCGAATGATAAACACTGACTCAGATAAATTGCTTCCCGTGTATATTCTAATTGTTCGCCATTTAGGCAAATTTTTTCTGGCTAGTGTACTATTAGTAAGGAGCTTAGTTTTGCTATTAAACCTACGTTACTACAATTACGGTATAGTTTTTAAAGCATAATTGAGAGTTCGTTTGCAGATCGCGTAAACAGAATTATGTGGTCTGCAAATTTAGATCAGATAAATATTGTCCGTTGGTTTAATTTCCTTATTGCAAATTCAAATACAGTATTTAGAAGTGCCGGAGAAATTTGATAGCCTTGTTTAAATATTCTACTATTCGCTTCTAATGAAATGTAAGCCTTAGTTTATACATTTCCTTAATTAAATTTAAATATTTCGTTTCCACGTCTGCATGTTGTAAAGCATCGAAAAACGCACTGTGTTTTATTTATTCTATCGAAAGCTTTACTGAAATCTATAAGGACAATATAGAACTTCAAGTTGTACTCCAGACACTTTTCGATAACTTGATCGACTACATGAATATTATCAATAGTGTAAAATCCTCTTCTAAATCCAGCTTGTGTTTGCGGTTGGTATTCATCTAAAATATTATGTACACGTCTTTCCAAGACCTTCATTAACAACTTGCATATAATAGGAATTAAACTAATCGGTCGATAATTATCTAAATTATTACGAGGGCCTTTTTTATGCAGTAATATAATACTGGATGATATAGCCACTTCTTCAGGAAATTTTTTCAGTTTTTAAAAGTAACAAATATATCCGGTTCATTTAAGTGTTCTCATATCTTCCCTAATTCGTTTTCTGGTTAATTTCTTAATCTCACAGTACTCGAATATAATTGTATTGCATATTTTAAACAGTTTTTTCAGTTCTTCTCTTCGTTGTAATATTTTTATAGTTGTATCGGATAGATTGGTCATCTTGGTATATATATATATATATATAAATAATCGAGCGGATAAGCAGATACCTGTACTTAGACAAAAAGTCACAAAAGAAAAGAAAGACACGATTCAATTAAAAATAAAAAGGATACTACCTCTCGCCTGGATAGAATTTGGAAAGCTAAATAAAGTTTCCCGTACGATGAGTACGGACTGAGCGCGTGTATCAGTTAAGTACAAAACGTCGTTCCAATAGCAGAAAACTTTAAGAATTACCGAAACAGGATGAGCGCCGTAACATAGGAACTAACATAAATATCAATAAAACTATGTACATCCGAAGACAGAGAATAAAACAATATAGAACAAAAATTAAAAGCTAAAGAACTTCAACGAGTCTTGAAATACTTTGGAATATGGTGTCATGAAAAAACAAGCCAATCAGAGAACACCAGTAGAAAAAACAAATAAATTTCTTAGTAACATGAAAAATTCGCTCCACTCGAAATTAAGAATATATTTGGTGCGACCAATATAAAAATCAAACGTTACACAATTTTAAACCAGCTGGCTACAACGAATATAATAATCGTCTCCCGAGACATTTTGTCACTGTATAAACCACACCCTCCCTCGTGTGGTTGATTTGTTAATTTCCCAAACCAACTACAAAACCGACATTCAAACATCAAAGAGACCGTTTTAATTTCTTGGCATTTTAAATAGCTCCACTATTTCCGATTTCTTTTCCGGGTGTTAAAATTAAATTAAAAATATCATCAGCCCATTACAATAAAACACGAAGACTAACAATTAATCCGTAAATACGGAGATAGTATATATTTTGAAACGAATTATGAAATCACGATTTTCTGAAATAAATACAACCTAATACATTAAGTACGTTCAATTTTTGTTGTACAAAATGGGCTCATCACATTCGAGGCACTAATTATATACATCTCGCACATGCGCGTGCATATAATGTTATACGAAACGAAGTGACACTGCCTATTTCGTGGTAATTCGGAGTTAAACGATGATGAAAAATTTTTACGCCACGAGGTGAAATCGAACTAAACATATAATATTTATAAGTGTGAATTATGTCAATTATATATATTATATATATATATATATATATATATATATATATATATATATATATATATATATATATATATATATATAGATAGATAGATAGATAGATATAGATGGATATAGATATATTATGACGATCGTCGTATGTTCATGTCCAACTAAAAATAATAAATAACGATAACGGATAAAAAGTCCAATTCCACGTTCGCTAGTAGTAGTAATTACAAATGTACATACGTGTAGTTACGATAATTATTATTGTCCTCAAAACCTGGTTTGAGGTAAGCGATTTGATGTTGTAAAATAATGAGAATAGTTAAGCGGTAACACCTCTATGGTCGCAAGGTGCATAAAATTGAGAATTACGAATGCTCTAGACTCCTGGGAAGATTACAACTGTTTCATCTTGGGAAGACTGGACAGAAGGGGATAGAAGATATGTTGAAGAACATCGTATAAAAAGCTTTTAAAAAATCAGTCAGTGTTTAAGTTAAATGAATTAATTTATTTACTTATTTTAATTTTACAATACGCCAGCACAAAAGCTTTCGCCAAGCACGGCACAGTATAAGAAAAAACAATACATATACCGCACACATACGCGCGCAACGAAATTATTAATACTTATTTAATTAAAAGATCAAACACTCACATATACATATGCATGCAAAACCTAAATACATATGCACACATACGTGTAAATTCTATCAAGTACACATATGGACGCTAATAATTCCGTACTTTCACATTGGTACGAAAACATAATAAATATATATATGCAAGATTAGATACACTCTGACACACACACACAGGCATTATCACTTAGATGAGGCAGGGTGGCCCAACTTCACGTTATTAAACCTGTAATGACTTGTAAGAATTCTCCAGAATGATTGTGAAATATATCTAATTCGGGATGTTTTTTCTCTAGGTTGTTGTATAGTATAAATAATGAATATAAAGGGGACAATGCATACTGTTTATTATTATTCATGTATATATATATATATATATATATATATATATATATATATATATATATATATATATAGTCGTTATTATTTACGGGACTTGTATAAGGAAGATTAAAGGAGACACTATTTACAAAGAAAGCGAGAGAAAGCTAATATACGAGGATCCTAAACGAAGTCCGTAGACCAATCAGGGGTGTATTAGGTCCCTCGCAATATATATATATATATATATATATATATATATATATATATATATATATATATATATATATAGTATTTATGTTTTGCGTAAACGAATTTTCATAACAGTGCCAAGGTAAGAATTTGAAACTTTAACGATAACCACGTTTCGATAAATTTGTAAAGGATATAGAAAGACCTAGAGTGAGAGAGAGAGACCAAGCGGGGAAAACCCCGAGTTATTCACCCGGGTTTGATTGGTTAATTATCCGATCTCCAGATTAAAAAGAAAGAAAGAAATAAAAAGGACACCTTTAAAAATTCGAAAAAATCCGAAATGGTCGTTGCAGAGATAAGAAACTTAAAGAAAATCTGGAAGTTTACAAACTTTACCCCCCGTAACGGGTTGCGCGTTAATCGTTTGGTCGAATTAAAAGTTCGAACTTCGGTTTGTTAGCCGAGCAGATGAGGGTGGTTAAGCGGAATAAAGATTTCAGCCGCGTCTTTTAAAAACTAAAGAGCGCAAACGGGGTCGTTAATTCCGGAGTTGTTGTGTCCGCTCCAACGATTATTACCGACTACGGTACAGTCCGTCTGTTTTGCACCCCCTCCCTAAAGTATTTTAGGCATTTTGTTCGTTCGAGTTGATTTCGTCACCGATAATTTCAGTTTTTTCGGCTGTTTGTATTTTCTTTAACACGTCTACTAACAACAACTGTAAATTCGTTATTTTTCCGAATTGTAATATGAATAAATTATAAAAAAAAAAAATAATAATTTTATGAATGTCGCATAGAGTTTTCTCTGTTTTTTTTTCTTTTGTTTTTTACTTTTGCAAATTTTTTACTTTCTGGAGCCTCTATAATCTATTTTCGCAGCGGATTATAAAGTTTGAAAGTAAACTAATTAATTAATTAATTAATTAATAATTTTTACACGCGCTGGAAATGAAAGATAAATACTAGAAAAACAACGAAATATAAAATTAAAATGTAAGAAAATATTTCTTATATTTAATTTTGATTTTTTTTTTACGTTTTTATATTATATAATATGTTCATTTGAAAATGGCTTAATAGCGAAAAATATAAAATTTTAGCGTGATTTTAACTACTGTTTATTATTTATTTTTTGGGAAATCACTACGTTGCCAGTTCAAATAATAATAATTATTATTATTGTTGTTATATAATTAAACTCGAACAATTATATATCAGATATAAAAATTCGAGAAAATGGAACTCCTCAACGTTCTATTATTAGTCCTATTTTATTCGCGATTGCCGTGACAAATATGCAACAATATATATCATCTCCGGTTAATTATTGTATCTATGCCGATAATCTCTCAATCTATTATTCGCACTAAAATTTATAGAATCTTTACTTCAAAACACTATAAACGATCTCAGTAAATGGATCGTATCGTAGAATTTTTCGTTTTCTCTCCATCCAAAACAAAACATGTCCCCTATTCAGCACAAAACGTAACCGCATTACGCATCAGTTATAAATAGGTTAGATGGAAATAATAAACACAGACACCTCACAGATACTAGGATTGACTGTAGATGGAAAATTGGAAAAACTCTTACGTAAACTAAAAATAAACTGCAGTCGAAAACTATAAATATGTTGAAGATGCTCAATCATTCAGCTTGTTGATCGAATAGAGAAACTCTAATAAAATTATATAAATCGTATATATTAAGCAGATTAGACAATATACGATAGCGCCATAGCATATTAAAAAACCTTAACACAGTTCAAAATACAGCCCTTAAAATAGCCCTAAAAGTCTTTCATACGAGCTGTAGTACTTAAGTACAGAAGGTAAATATTAATGCTCAAATATCACACTAGATTACTTTCTCGTCCACTAAAGACGGTCTGTAACGTTTTCAAATCGATCTTACTCGCTGTTTAAACATAAACCGAAATCATCCAAACCTCTAGCAGAACGTACAAATAATCTACTGGAAGCACTTCAATATTCATTATCAAAACTTAAAACAATTTTACCAAACTGCCTGACTTGGACAAAATTTTCAGTTACAATAAATACCGAATTAATTAATTACAAAAAAAAAAAACCTTATTCTCTCCGGAATTTTTAAAACATAAATTCTATGATATTCTCAAAGAAAAGTATCCTGAACATATCCAAAATATACAAATATACACCGATACATCAAAATAAATAAAACTACTTCCGCTTACTTGGTAAATAACGAACTTTATATTTTCGATCATCTTACAGAAACTTCCGTTTAAACAGATGAAATTATAGCGATATACGAAGCATTAAAATTAAAAAACATTTCCATCCACAGAAATATCTAATATGCACGGACTCATTTAGCGCATTAAAATATGCGCAACACCAAATTCAAATTACAATCTAATATTATCCATAAACTAACTTCAGCAAACAACGAACTGACGTTTATATGGACTCCGGCACACTCGGGAATTGCAGGATACGAAATCTGAATACAGTTAAATCTAAACACACGTCAGACTTACACACACTCGTATCACAAACAATTACAAAAACTACACCAACAACATTTTTATCAGATTAAACCAAAATTAGGACACTAATGTACAAAAAAAAATTAGATCAGAAACAATAGCAGTAGACAGATTACGTATAGGACACACAAGGCTCACATCACAGCAATTGCTGAATGGAGATCTTCTACCAAACTGCTCCATGTGTTGTACTCAACAATAAAGCATGTGCTCTTAGAATGTAAACAATACCCACGAAATATTTACAAACTCACAAATAACACAATACGATCAATATTAATACCCAAATAATTGGAAAACTCCTAAAATTCCTCACGGTTACATAATTCGTAACATATAAAGAATTCACAGACGCAAATGATCTCAGTAATCCGAGAGTCTTTAAATAAAATTAAGGAAAAGGAGTCTAGCGAAGAAAAACCATGTTACGTGCTTTACCGCCCTTCGTCGCCAAGTTAGTATGGACTGTACATATCCTCTTAGTAGGAAAGTTGGAAGTTTTCTTTTGCTGGCCGAACAGGTCATGCGTTCAAAATTTAAAATACAAAATTCTATTACACGCAACTGACGCCTAAATCAACCGTGACACCAATATCGTCGCTTTGTTCGTAGCGCGGTAATTTATCTGTTTATCTTTCTATTTACATTAGTTAATCTTTTAATATTTGATTATTTTATTAATTAATTGCCTGCTACTTTTTCTTTGAGAGTCCTTATTTTTATTTTTAAGATTTTTTTTATGGATATAAGTTAAATTCCATTTCATTTCCTTTTTGCTTCGTATTTCGTGTTATTTCTATTCGGTACGAATAATAGCTTTTTAACTATAAGTTTATTTGTTTAAATCTTTCTGTTAGAAGGTTTTAGTTTAACTTTTAATTTATTATTTATTTTATTTTTCTGGTAGAAGTTAATTTTTGTACAAACTCATTATTCTTTATTTGATGGAAGAAGGGACTATGTATTCTCATCGCTTTAAGTTAATTGTAAGTGTGGAGGTATTTGCTTTGTGCAATTGCCATCATTATTTTTTTTTTTCTCAATAGAGGGAGGGGGTTTTTAGTGGGTAAAAATCCCACACACTGGTTTTGGTTTCCAGCAGTGCATATAATGTACTGCGTGAATAAAAACAAAAATTTATGTGATATCAGTGTCTTTTAGATTTTCCCCCTCCCGCTTGAAAAAAAAACCTGCTAAGTAAATTTTTTAAATTTAAAATTGTATTGACAATTGTAATAGGGAAAAATGAAAAAAATTACCTTTATATACGAATAATAAAAGATATTTTCATATGGTAATAATAACGTCCGCCTATTAAAAACATTAAGCGGATATGATTTATCGTCGACATTATTAATAGTTCGATTTTGTAATTAATTTTTCAGTTACAAATCATTCCCCAACGTCCTAATTAATTTATTAATATATTAGGAGTAATATCGCAATTATCGACGACCGTTTATAATTACGAGATTATAGTCTATTTCTCATACGTAATTGCACGTGGTTCAACTTAAAATTAGTTTATCATTCATAGCGAAATTAAACTGAATTTAACGAATTACGTATTGTTTTAGGATAAATTTGTTAATAATTTTCTCATGTAAATATATTACCAACATAGTTTGGATAAAGTGTAGTTTTTGCTATATTTCGGGCAAAATTTCATTTCGGAAATCATCCGATTTATTAGAACGGTTTAAGACTTCGGACAATAAAAGGAAAAAAATCCGACTTAACCAAAACTCAAAGTAATTTTTCTTTGTCAAGCACTTTTTTTTTTTAATAATAATCAAATTAAATATATTTTAGATAAAAAATCAATTGAAAATTAGTTAAATCACTAATATTTATTTTCTTAAGGAAAACACAAAGCTTTTCGGCATTTACGCCATTATCAAGTGAAAAATTTAAAAAATCATTAAAAATAGTTTATTAAATTCAATGGTAAATTTTGATGAAGAATTAATTTTAAAAAGTATATTGTAAAATATGTTGTAATTTTACTGGCTATTAATTTTTATTATATAATATAAGTATTTTTCAATGTTTAAATTATTATCTGGCTATTGTTTTGTAAATTTTATATATTGATAGTTGATTGTGTTGTTCACCACGGTCATTATCAGATTTTTAATATTTATTTTCATTTTATTTGTAAAATTGTGTTTTTTAAAAAATTTTGTGGTTGTATATTTTTATATTTTATATTTTACGTTTGGACATCATACATCGCAATAGTAAATGAAAAATTTAAAATTCCAACAGTATACAACTTTTACAGAATCAGGAAAATAATATTGAAGAAAAAATTTATATAAAAAAACTAAAATTAATAAACAAATATATTGATATTAAATTTCAACAAATCAAAAAAATAGACCGACAGAAGCAGACATCATTTTTGGATCATATTTTCACAATTACCATCACATAATTTTAAGTAATTATATTTAATTTATATTTTTAAAATTATGATTTTTTAAATTTTTCACTTGATAATGGCGTAAATGCCGAAAAGCTTTGTGTTTTCCTTAAGAAAATAAATATTAGTGATTTAACTAATTTTCAATTGATTTTTTATAAAAAATCACTACATTCCACATTATATAAAAAATTAAAATATATTTTAGATGTTTCAAATATTTCTACAATGTAAATAAACAAAAAACTTCTTAAACAAAATAAATTAGCGACTACCAAAAAAAAAATAATAATTATTATTATAATTATAATAAACGTATAGCGAACGAAATTAAAAGAAATTTACAAAAAATACGATTTAAATCCTTTTATTTAAGCTAAATTAACATATCGTCGTTTTACGTGAAATGCTCTTGCACTTTAATGGATAAAAATCAACGAAATATGTAAATGTTTAAAAACGCACAATTTCAGGGGAATACCAGTTATATTTTACAATCTTACAGGTTACAAATCAAATCCACGCTACAATAATTATCATCATCATAAAAATTAAAATCAGTCAATTGTTTATCTTTCTTTTTTTTTATTATCGAAATTAGTTATTTCCACGACTCCAGAAATCATATGTGTTTTCGTCTTATATAATTCTCAAGTAACAGGGTGATGTAGGTATTGAATTAAAGGCAGCCTACCAGCGTATAATAATAATAATTAATTATTGTAGTAATAATAATAAAAATAATTAAAAAAATCAATAAATCTATCAGTATTATTCATAACGAGAGCAGAAAACAGAAAAGTTTCCTCATTACTATCTGAGAAATAGAATACAAACGAATTTACAAAAATGATCGTATAATCGACTACCAGTGTACGATATATTGAACCATTCGTTCCAACTACATGTAACATACACATACATAAATTAGTGCACGTTTTAAAGTCTATTTCAAAAGAAAGATTCAGAAAAAAAAAAGATTGATGATTATTTCAATTTAATAGAAAAATAACTAGGGCGTACTTCTCGTCATGTCGTTCCACATGACGCCTTGGATTAGACGGTTACCGAATAGTTTAAACTTTCTAAAATGCCTAAAATTTCGTCCAAGGTACTAGGCGAACAATTTAACTTCAGACAATAATAGATGACCCAGAATGGTGTATTTCTGGACAATGTGTTTACTTAATCGTCCGTAAAAATGAAAAAGCGGATATTGCCGTATTTTAGTCAATTTTATTATTATTATACATATATATATATAGAGAGAGAGAGAATATAAATTATTTCCATTTTAAACAGAAAAAAACAAGACTCAATATGCTTCAATGTGAAAAAATCTTATTTATAATACCAGTAGCAAACAAAAAAAGCAAAAAACTAAATATATATATTATATATATATCTTTCAAGAATTCATAATAGGAAAAAATTTTCAAGAAAAATCGCCTGTGAAGACATCCTTCTGCGGAATTTTTCCGACTATTATTAAATGAATTTATTATATGGCGATTCTAAATACTGTTACTCAAGATTCGCACTCATATCTGCACCTTTATTTTCCAAATATTTGCCCTAGGACGAATTATATAGCTTCCATATAATACATATATATACATCAACTAGATATTGTTTAGAAAATGTTAACACTGTACGTAATCTATCTAACTATCTCTGGATGGGTCAATTTTGACGCTAGAACGACAATTTTAGCGTTATATTGGAGTAGGTCTACGCGTGCAAAACAGATAAATGTAGATTTGAACGAAACGTGCTGATCTGTAACGGAGTGTTTAAAGTCGACGTAAATTAAGCAAAATTTACACATACAGCAGTGTAGCTTTACCGAACAATACAAGGATAGATATTTCCCGATCGCTGCTAAATTTTAGTTAACCTAGTTACTGATATAATCGATTAATGTTATACATCAAAGCAGGTAGGGACAGGGATTTTATTTCACTTGAAAGGCCCTCTACCTTCCCCGAGTCGACGTACCTCAACTTGGGACGAGTTCCTTTATGTTTATACCGCCGACCCGTACCTTCCTAAGACCTAGACAGCTTTCCAGCCAGATGATCTGGTGGCGCAATTGAGGAGCTGCGGAGCCGTCAAGTGTCTAAACTAACGTATCATCGTCTCGGGTCCGAAAAACGAGCTGATAATCAACGACAATTATCATTCAGTGAAACTGTCGCTAAAAGCCACTGCCCCCCCCCCCTTAACAAATTAGATGACGTATAATAACGGATAGAGATAAAACTACTCAATGCGACATCGAGAAACGTCCAAAAAGTATGAACACACTGAGGTAACGTACTGACTGAAATGAAGGACCAGTTCCAATAAAAACCACCAGCTAATTTGGACCGCTACTTAAAAATACTAAATAAATCGGTGGAAATATCCAACCAAATCCTCCGAGATCACCGTGGAAATACTAGCACTAGGACACGAAGAGACATGGGCAATATGACACGATAAAATAAATACTAGTAGGCTATGCTCATACAGTTACAGAAGTGACGAAGTGCGGTCGAGGAAAGACTTGAAATGTCGATCCTTCGATCGAGTAGGAAATAAAACAATTTAACGATGGATATGTTACCTTTATCCTAATTCCCCGCACAGCTGCCACGGTAGAAAAGCTTAATTTAAGAATTAAATAACAATAACAATAGTGATAATAATTATAATAGTGATGATAATAATAATATGTAAAGAAAATTCCTACTACATATATATCCTAGTTATAAAAAACTGGTCCATTACCGGTTACCGGTGTGTCAGTCAATATTCTACCCCTTGACGTATTTTTAATTGACAGGACCATTATTTCTGAATTCAGAATTACTGGTGACTTAGACAAAATTAAGTCAATCACCTGTGATAATTTCAGTATTTGTGGTATCGATGGGGTTTACCAATAAGTGCAATAAATATGCTTTGCATTTTTCGGGCATGAGTTTGATCAGATCTACCGGTATTCTATCTTCGCCCGTAGCGTTTCTATTTCTTGCTTTATCAATTACTCTATCCAATTCGCACCCTATTATACTCGGTGTATCTTCTATTATCCTAATTTCAACGTTATCTGGTCTATTTGTATCTTCGTATAAATATGATATATATATATACACTTACACGAATATAATAGTAACTATACTTCGCCTGTCTAGTGGCTTTTCGCAGAATTTTTTAAGCTTCTTGGTACGCATTGCAGACGGCTATATTTAAATGAAACTGTTTTTAATCTGCTTATATGGAAGCCGTCTAGTGCGATTGTTTTATTTTATTTACCGAAAGAATTATATTTATATCTCTTTATCTGAGAATAATCAACATTTCTAATAGATATTGAAAATTCCAGCGAAAGTTTTTTGCTTTAATAAATCTATCCTTAGCATAGTTAAGTGCGTTGTATACAACCGCAGCTTGCAAACCGGTTCGTGATTTAATCAATCGCGGAGAAGCTTCCTTATTTGCAGCGCGTAATCTTCTGTTTTTTTTTTAAAGAAAATTATAAATATGAAATTTATTCTTGTTTTACAATAAAATTTAACAAACGCGATTTACATAATCTTCGCTTAATTGACCAAAAAACTACAACGCTGGTCTCAAAATAACGGTCTATATTTCTCAACATCAAAAACAACAGCAATACATTTTTGCCGACGAAATAAATGCGAACATAAAATACGTTTGAACCTTTACAACAACCAAATACCATCAGCAAAAGAAGTGCGATATTTAGGAATGATATTTGACAGTAAACTCACATGGAAAACAAAACACACATTAAATTACTAAAGACCAGCTGTCAAAAGAAATTAAATCTAATGCGAAAACTATCACATACAACATATGGTGCCAGCAGAAATAGCTTATTAACGATATATCGCACTCTAATAAGGCCGAAATTGGCTTATGGAATCCCTGCTTATACTACAGCGAGTTCGACATTATTAAAGTCTCTAAACACGATCCAAAATACAGCTCTAAGATTGGCAACTGGAGCCTTCCGAACATCACCAGTAATAAGTATTTTATGCGAAACTTCTGAATTGCCCTTGCAATTAAGAAGACAATACTTGACCATACTGGCGATGGCTACTCAAGGAGATACCGATCTTCCCAGTTTGCATAAACTCATTCAAGCATATAACGTCGAACTCCCAATATTATCTCGCGAAAACCTCGATGTTATTCCGCCTTGGGCACAGTTACACACACAAGTGAATCTAACGTTCTGTAATATAAATAGAAAAAATGTTAACAAGATCAGAGAAACTTTAAAGGAGATTAAAGAAAACCATGCAGAATATGAATTTATATACACAGATGGATCGAAATCTTCAGCAGGAGTAGGTTGCTCGGTAGTTGTTAATGATAACGTAGTTCTTCAAATTGCTCTTCCAGTTACGTTTTCAGTCTCATCAGCAGAACTATATGCCATTAGATCCGCAGTGAATTACGCAGATTCCAACAGAAATAAAAATTTAATTTTATGTACCGACTCGCTTTCAGCATTAAGAACTCTATTAAATAATGAAAATTTGCATCCAATAGCCAACGAAATAAAACTCATGTTACAAACTACATCTAAGAACATAATACTTTTGTGGATACCAGCTCACTGCAATATATATGGTAATTCAATAGCCGACGTATCAGCAAGAACAGCCGTTTCGCATCCGCTTCTAAATATCCATGTACCGATAGCTGACTTCAAAGAATACTTAAAGCATCATTTCGAATCGACATGGAATAGTAACTGGCAGAGAATATCTACGGTGAATAAACTACGATCGATAAAATTATCTTCAAAACAGTGGCACTCGGCACATCGTAGTAGCAGAATGGAAGAGGTAGTATTATGTTCGAATTAATAGATAGGACACACAAAATTAACACATATTCATCTATTAGAAAAAAGTACGCCGTCAACGTGCCAGCAATGTTGTTGTCAGTTGACCGTCGAGCATCTATTGGTAGACTGTCCAATTTACGACAAATACCGAAAACAGTACGGGATCGCATCGCTCGACTTGCAAAGTTTGCTGAGGGATAACATGGATATCATTAATAGAGTTTTCGTTAAAATGTATCAAATTAACGCATTTGTTATAATTATCTTAATACCTTTGTTGTAAACAGTTAATATCTTCGTTATAATTATCTAATACCTTAATTATTTAATACCTTTGTTGTAACTATTTTAGTTCCGTGCCTCTAGCTATAATTGCGGTACACGGCACGTAAATTTAAATAAAAAAAAAAAAAAAAAAAAAAAAAGGAATTTTATACAATTTGTACAGATGCAAAGTGACATTCGGCCATTCCAGCTAAACGTAATATAATATTCCATAAGATAGAAATAGTATAATGTTGAAAAAAAAGACACCGTATCAAACGTTCGGAAGTATTGTTTTAAATAAAATTAACTTTCGCAATTTTCTCAAATGTGCTTCACCACGAGAGAATCCAATATTCCGAGATACTTAATTTCATACACTCTAACTATGAAGTTATCGTGTTTTAACTTTAATTTCAATTTATTTCAACATCACACTTCTATGCATCGCAAATATACATAATAAACAAAATAGTTAATATTAGACTATTAGCTGCACTGGCGTCGATATAAAAATAAACGAAGAAACGAATAAAAATTTAGAACCACTCGGTCAAAATAATCTTAACCATTTATAAATCTGACGCAAAATACACCGTTTTAAATCACGCGATCGGGAACAACATTCTAATCTATTATATTATTTTAAATATATATATATTTTTTAATGGGGGTGCCTTTACAGCTTATCCAACGTGATACTGTGGGGATTATCTACATCTTAATCAAGCACGCTGACTTCTCTAAAAACGTCGCTATATGGGGGAACAATTGTAGATTATCCACATGTAAAAGGGACGATACATTATACCGAGGTGTAATATTCGAAGAACGTAACAAGATAAGGTAAATCTCCGAATGCAACAGTGCTACAGCAGAGCATTCAAAAAAGACATGATCGGTGCTGCAGACTGCCTGTTCAGAATGTAGGGGACAGAAGGGACCTTCTCTAAACTGCATACGGAAAAGACGGTCAGGTAAAGTAAATATGTGATTAACTTGTACTCAATCTGTAGACAAATCGTTATATACGAGGCTCGTCAATTAAGTAATAAGACTGATTTTATTGCCGCACTTGTGGTAACACTGCGACCTTGAAATGTTTATGGTGTGTAGCGGCATCCTTCCCCTTTCCAACGGTATGTTTACGGTCGCTCCAGCTGCAGTAGTTCGTCCGCTGTGTCGTGTTAAGTGAACGTGTGTTTTTAGTGCTCGTCACGAAAATGGAAGAACGAAATTTAGAGCAACGCGTCGCGATAAAATTTTGTGCGAAATTGGGCGAAACCGGTAAAGAAACGTATTCCAAAATATTGAAGGTGTATGGTAGTGCTTCTCTTAGTCGTGCCCAGGTGTTTTTATGGCACAAGAAGTTCAAGGAGGGTCGTGAGAGTGTAGAGAGAGCAGGGAGACCAGTCGCAGTGCGAACCGACGAGAATGCGCTGCGCGTGCGCGCCCTAATCCGCGAAGATCGCCGTCTGACGGTTCGAATGTTGGCATCTGAAATCGGTATTAATCGTGAAACCGTTCGTCAAATTATAACGAACGATTTCAGGATGAGGAAGTTGTGTGCAAAAATGGGCCCCAAAAAACCTCACTACTGAGCAAAAACAGCATCGGAATGGTGCAAGTTGAAAACAATCCCACGCTGTTTGATCGAGTAATTACAGGTGATGAAAGTTTGTTCTTTCAATATGATCCAGAAACCAAGCGTCAAAGCTCGCAGTGGCTGTCTCCAAACGCCCCTCGTCCGAAAAAAGCTCGCGTGAGCAAGTTGAAGGTGAAAACAATGATTATTACCTTCTTCGACAGCCGCGGAATCGTCCGCAAAGAATTCGTACCACATGGGCAGACCGTAAATCAACATTTCTACTGCGAGGTACTCGAAAGATTGCGAACAAGAGTTCTCCGGGTGTGTCCAGAAATCGCAAACACTTGGATCCTTCATCATGACAATGCGCCGTGCCACACAGCCTTCAAGGTTTCGCAGTATTTGACCTCCAAAGGGATCACCCTGTTGCCGCAGCCGCCTTATTTGCCGATATGTCCCCCTGCGACTTCTTCCTATTCCCCAAAGTGAAATCGGTGGTCAAAGGGACCCATTTTGAGTCGATTGGGGAGATCTGAACGTCCGTGACGAGGGTACTGAAGGATATTCCAGTTGAAGAGTTCCAAAAATGTTACCAAGCGTGGAAAAATCGCTGGGCTTTGTGTATAGCTGCCCAAGGGGAGTACTTCGAAGGGGATTAAAGAATTGGTAAATAATTTTTAAATATACGGCTTTTATAACGTCAGTCTTATTACTTAATTGTCAAGCCTCGTAATGCGCACACAAAAAGATATATAACAACTACTTCGTGTTAAAAAATATATATAGTCACGATCAAAAACGATAATACAAAATATAATAAATGAACGAAATACCGATTTTATCTTAGTAATAATAAAAATAATGATTTAGTTCAATATGTTAATAATAAATAATAACTGAGTTCGATATAATAATAATAATAATAATTACAAGGAGGATGATACAGAGCTTATGAAATCTGAGAATTTTCGAGATCAAAGCGAATTTATTTTACTTCAAAAAGCACCGCCAAAGGAGGAAAACATCCGTCCGTCATAAAGACCGCTGCCAAAGGAGGTAATCTTTTAAAAGACTCTTTCATTTCGAAGAAAAAGACGAAAAACAAAATCAGACTAGAGGTTGCTGTTTGAAAATTTGCATTCCAAAATGGGTCTCTAAATTTTATCTCTTATTTCACGTTACCGTTAAGAACACGACTTAGTAGGCTATTTTAAGAGAGAGCTTTAAAAGTGAAGAACCATCGTCCCATTTACGACGAAATGGGTGTATTTACGTAAACAAAGACAAACTTACCGATCTCACGCCCGTCGCTATCATCCACGGCATGAATATTCAATTATTTCGTAGTGCCGTCAGACACGATCAACTATTTTTAATTATTCGGTTTAAGCGAATTGCTCTCCCTTTATCACTCCCATCCGCTACTCTATAGGCATATCGCATACATTCAATTTTTTTTTTTTGAGCACGATTTAAGCAAAGCTTTCGATAGACTATATTTCTTTATTAGCAAATTTATAAATTTATACAAGTACCTACGTTCTTGAAACAACAGAACGGGTGACTTACCCATCACGATACTGTAGTGGGGGACTAACTCGTTTTCCTATGAACGTAGACAACTTTAGAAATATCCTGGGAACAGTTGTAAATTGTTATACAGTGGACCATTATACGGTGAGCGTACTAATTTAACGTACAGTCCGGAACGTAATGTTATTAATGATGAACATTCAAAAAACACGTAATCGAGATTGCCATTATGAAGAGGGCAGTATTGCTCTAAATTTCATACGGAATACGCGGTCAGCTAACAAATAATGCTCGAACCGCAATCTGCTGCCAAACAATTATTTTACTTTTGATAGTTTTTTGTTTATTTTTAAAGTGGAACCATGGAAATTTAGGGAGAGAGACGAAAACTGTTGACGCTGTTTTAAGATTGTTCTTGGCTCTATTATCGAGCATTCTAATGAACCTCAGTAATATTGCTAAAACGTGATAAACGTAATGGTGTTCGGTAATGTTTAATACGTCATCTAGGCGCAGTAGTCATTATACAATATCTTTCAATATTTTTGTTTATACACTGTGACTAGCTATGCTCATGATCGGCTCGCCCGAGATTAGAATGTGAACCACTTTAAATATTCGCGTTCTTTGGCCATCAAATAATTTTTGTCGTTTCCAGACTATTACAAGTGAGTTGAGTCTTTTTCAATTTTTTTTTTGTTTATTTTTGGTTTTTATTTTATTTTTTATTTATATGTCTTTTAAAAGTTTTTTGTATTTTAAAGTTATATTTGTAACATACGAGAATTACGATACTTCTGGAAAAATAATATTCATTGTATCCATTTGATTGCGGGGCAATAAAATGTATTGACTCTATACATCACCAGTTCTGAAAACTGCTACATATAAATTGTCCACGCGAAAAACATTCTGATCCCAAATCAACACCAATTCGCTTAAATATCTGCCCCTGCGCGGTATTCATTATGATGGCAAAAGGGAGTTCTCTCGAAAATTGTAGTCTTTTAAATTAGAATGGTAAATCAGGTGGAATCAGTGGAATACGGGTTATCCGAGCATTCAGACTAATACCAATACTAACAATAATAATAAACTAATGGAAACTTGATAAGAGTTGAGAATTTACATATGGAAACGATTGACCGATAAATAACGTCGTTTTGGTTATTTTTCGGTTTGGACAAGCTAACAAATAAAACGGAAATTCGCCGTACCAAGACTACTATAGCATATGCATATATATATATATGTAGAATAATTTTTGTATTGAATATTCGATGAATCGATTAATTTATAATAATTAATTGAAAAATAATTTATTTTATTTGAAAACAATTTTTCAGTTAACTTTTATAAATTAATCAATTAATTGAATATTTAATACAACTGTTCTACAACGTTTGTTGCCATGCTCGCATTCGCAGTAAAATAATAACTCTAAAAATGCAAATTAACCTAATTAATGAACATTGAAACTATCCTATGTCCTTCTCCGTGATACAATCAGGTTAAAAAGGTTAGGTACCGATTGGTAGCGTAGGTTTTTTAAAAAAACGTGTACAAGAAAACCCCGCTTTGTCTTTACATAATATAGTATAGATTTTCTATAAACCGGTCCGAGTTTTCATGTGTTACACATCTCGTAAACGTGTTTCGTAAACGCGGCTCATATGATATCCTCGCAAAAAATCTAATTTCAAAAGTTTCTTTACATCGTCGTGATCGATGTTATAGGATTACATGATAACTGAGCACGCGGTAGGCGTTGTTGTTACCTACTGAATCAAAAAACAAAAACGACCGTCTTCTCTGGGTCACCCTATAGTTATCTAGTTTATATATCATTCTGTTTACACTTACTACTTAGGTTGACTAAGTTCTCTAATCGTTTCCACGATGACAACGTAATATCACGTCTTCAGCGTTTTGCCGGGTGTGTACCAGTGGGTACTACTATACCCTTCCTGTTATGCTCTTCACCAAAATACTGCTAAATGATATTGTTGATCACTTTGCAGTAATAAATAAGAGAGAGAAAAAAAACTTTACTACTTAGGCAGTGTGTCAACTACCTCGTTACTGTAAAGTCGGACGTGCCCTTTTGGTTTCTAAATTTATTTACTCATTTTCGAAGTTTAATTTCTATCTACTAACATTGTTGGAAAATATACCTTATAATTTATTCACCGCTGCTGGAGAATCTATCCCCATTCAAATACATTCGATTTTTTTTTTTTTTGTAAGTTTAGAGCTAAATCTAAATAAGCAGTGTTATGCGATAACATATGCAGATGTGCCCCCCTGTTGCTAAGATATTATTCGATCATGAACAAATCATGAAGCTCGTAACGCTCGAGCCTTATCAAGTCCGTATGAGTAGACAAAAGTGTCAAGGCCTCTAGACTTGGATAATAGCGAAGTTGTTCGAGATGTTTTAGTCGTTTATTTCCTTTACCGTTTCCATATGCAAAAACCATCGAGTATTAGAGATTAGCCGAAGAAACGTAGACGTTTGTATAATTTTTATATTTGATGCTAAACCATTTACAATTGTATCCCAAAGTCCATATTACTGTGACGGTTTTATACATTGGAAATTTGTTCTCTACGCTTCATTTTGGAATTGCGTCCAATGAACCGATACATTTGACGTTACTTTATCGTATTTAAGCAGCATTGTCCTCGATACGCGTCCACCATGTTTAAGTCCATACGTATACCCTAAGTATTTTACGGACTTTATAAACGTCTTTACTCTATATATATATTTATTGAAACTTTCGTGGTTGTTTTCCATTCGTCTAGAATTATTTTCGGTGAAAACCACGTCCTGATTATTCAAAAATTTTTTTAACATTTCGAATGGACTTACAATTAAAATATCCTACCGAAGTGGCTAACCAAGCATTGATTACAGAAGAACCAACCGATCGTAGTACAGGAATATCAGGTGATGAATTAGCCGACGGTAGGACCAATCATAGCCCTGGAAATATAATGACAACTGAGAAAAATCAACCAATCACAATATAGGAATATCAACTGATAGTAGGACCAATCGTAGCCCTGGAAATATAATGACTACCGAAGAATTGACCAATCACCATGCAGTAATATCAGGTGATGTATCAGCTGACGGTAGGACCAATCACAGCCGTGGAAATATAAAGTTCCGATTGAGAAGTGCCTATAAAAGGAAATAACTCAAGTGACTGTGGTTTAGTTCGTTTCTGATGATGAGTGGTGTGGTGTGAGTCCATTCGAAACGTTAAAAATTTTTTTGAATAATCCGGACGTGGTTTTCACCGAAAATAAGTCTTCACTCTAGTCGTTAATATCGACTACGTAACATAAATTCCGATAACGTATAGCGTAGGTGACGTGTACAGATTTTTGAGCGTTTAATTTGAATTTTCCAATATTTACACTGTATCACTTTTTACAGCGTGTAAACTTTTACCGCGTACAAAAATGTGATGTACACTTTCTCCGTATTTCATAACGTCGTACAGACCGCTCGAAATTGTGTTAATTTTAGTTACGTTACTTCATCGAGTATTGAGAATAATAATAAATACTTTGTCAGCTTCTCTAGGGCAATGAACACAAAAATCAGTAGAGGAAAATTATTCACGGAGTAATAATCATCATCGCGACGTCCACAGGGATTTAACGATCACCCAGCTTCTCTCTTTAGTTGCGAATAAATCTTTCGTCTGTTACCAAATATCATATATATATTATATATATCAGGAGTTGATTTAGTTGAGATAAAATCAGGCCACCTACCTGAGTTTTCCGAGGTATGCGTTTAATTCTTTCCTAATTTATAACAGTTTTCAAGTCATGTCGTCTATGCTACATACCGAACCTGTAGCGAAGATGGCATATTAACGAGAAATATAGTAAGCCGGAAACATTCGTTAGGGCGTGTGTAATCAAAAAAAAAAAAAAAAAAAAAAATGACATGACCGAATGAAAGTGGTAAAGTTTGTAAAGGAAAATAAGTAAGTTTTCAAATTGACTTTAGTAATATATTACAAAAGGAACACACGTAACCTAAAATTATACATGTATATATATTGTATATATGTATAATATACCTATATTATATATATATATATATATATGAATGCATTTTAATATATATATATATTTATATGTATAGATTACGTCGTCAGTATGAAAGCGAAGATGAAGAATTTTCAAGTTTCGGTTATGGAATAAAAGTTTCATTTATGTCCGGCTATAAAACATAAAATCCCGAACTTAAAAGTTTTCCAACGAAGATACATACACCTTATGGCTTTCAGCTTCTTATCCATTGACTCCTTTAACATCATCCTCTAATCCGATTATACATATATATATACACCTTATCTATTTTCATTGTCGTATTGTAAGTGTGTGTGTGTATACGTCACAGCGTGTGTATTTTTGGCTGAAACAATATTTATGGACTATTTCTCTTTATTTACGTTACTAACTGCTGGTTTCGTTTACCGTTTGTTCGACGCCGCATCTTCGCTATAATTTATTTTTCGTCTGCGTACTATACTACTGGGTTCGGTTATTTCGACCGGTTTTTATTTTTATGCCTAATTCCGACGGAATTTCCGAGTTTTTCTTTAAAAATAAAATTTATCCAACGAGAAAAAACAAAATTCTACATCGTACTATCGAATCGTTTTCGTTAATAAAATTTGCGTATTCTCGGCGAATTTTGTTTTATCGCGAGCGATATAATCGCGATTTATTATTATCCGTTTCGCTCGTTCGAGTATTACATTTCCGTCTGTTTTTATTATCTCGATAGATTTTAAGTTAATCGAACTTCGATATTTCAAATTTTCGCCGAACAAAATCGTAAAATTTCGAATGCAATATTACGCGTGTTTTTGTATACATATAAAATCGAAAACTTTTTAATCAAAAACGAAATCCATCGATCTTTTTCCGAAACAAATAATAATCGTCGCATTGTTCGTTACCCAACATCGTGGCGAGTCCATTTCACATTATTAATTGCGTAAAAAACGGTTTAGCAAAACACGAACTACATACAACGCACGTGCGTTCGCGTTATAAGGAGTAGGCAACGCGATCTTTTTCTGAAGCGAATAATAATAGCTACAATTTTTGACAGACAGGACAATTTTCTATTCCCTGTTTCATACTAAAAACATCTTAATCGGGACAGAAATAGTTACGTTTAATATTAATATTTAAATATATATATATATATAAAAGTTGTGCAATAAATATATATTCTCTCCTAGAGGAACTGATTACCCTGGAGAAATGGACTACATATATTTCTCGATACGTAGATGAAACTCTGACTATTCAAACAGAAATGTAGATGTTTATGTGCTAAACGATCAGGCTTAACCTTACGGGGTGCATAATGTTATTAATAAGCAACAAATTCTTCGACATGTTGTTATATAAAGTTTGAAAATGCTGCTCTTCGCGGTGTTGTATAGATCTAAATTTGCAACGAAATTTGTATTAAATGCAATCCTGTGCTTTTAACTATAGGTTTTTTCTTTAATTACAATTCGCATATGTTCAGTAAATATCACACATTTGTTTTATGTTTGTGTATATTTAATGAATAATGTTGCATATATACACTTTTCGAAACACCATTACGATCGCATAATTTTAGTTTTCAATTCTTTTAACTATTTCATTAAAGTTATATTTTTTCTAGAAAATAAAAAACTCACGTACTGTCGCGTTAAGATATGTTTATAGTTTTAAAGTACATTACAAGAATAGGTAAATTTATTTAAAGGCACTATTCTTAAAATGAAATAAACGAAATTATTCGATCTAGCTCAGTTAACACACATAACACTTGTTATAAATTATACGTTTATAATATGTAAAATAATATAACTACTCGCGCACCTTATTGTGACTGATCATTTATATTGAATAACTAGTGCAGTCATTATTAAAGATAAAATTAAACATTACGAATTAACTAAATTAACTAGTAAAGAAATGCAGATAAAGCCATAATTATTTACGTTATTTAATCAAAAATTTTTTGAATAAAAATTAATTAAATACTTTGATAGTTTAGGCCATAGGTTCATAACTGGTGGTGACTGGAATGCGTAGAGCGTGAGATGGAGGTTTACAAATGCAAGAGGTAGCTTAATGCAAAAAATAATTCAGGATAAATTTTTAAGATGTGCTACTACAGATGAGCCAAAATATTAGTCAACCGATAGAAACAAAAAACCAGATGCACTCGATTTTTTCATTACTAAAGGCATTTCTATGCTCAATATCGATGATAAAAAACATGTTTTGATCTGGTAGCAGATCATAGCTCTATAATTCTTACGGTAAGTACACGTGTAATAAGGAAAGCCCTCCCAACCTGCATAATAAATATACCAACTGGAATGAATTTCGGGAAGCTGTAGATAGCGATCTAAAATTAAAACTACCATTGAAAAATGAAAGAGATATAGTTTCACCGCGCAAATTAAAAATATCGAAAAAGTAAATAATTTACCGCGTCACGTTCTGACTCTAGTTAAAGAAAAGAGAAACATTCGCAAAAAATGGCACATAACTAGAAATCCAGTTTACAAGTCTTTATTAAACAAAAAGTCGAAAGGACTTAAATCATTAATTAGGGAAATTAAAAATGAATCTCTACAGCTTTACAAGAATTATCTCCCTTGATTTCGACTATAGTCGGTGGAAAGCGATTCCAACTCCTAATAGGCCAATACAACCTTTTCCATAAGTCCCGATGGAACATGAGATGATCGAGAGAAGGCTGTTGTTTTTGGCAAAAAAATTTTCTGAAGTTTTTAAACCAAACTCTGAAACTGATAATTCTGAATATATAATGACATTTTTAAGTGCTCCTTTTCAAATGAGTCTATTTTATAACCGGAATTCTTCTCTGTCATGGAAACTGGCGCAAATAGGTGTAATACCTAAATTGAACAAATATAGAGCTATTCCTTTATTATTTATCATATCAAAAGTGCCTGAAAAAATCATATTAAAGCAGTTAAATCCTATCCTAGAATCGGAGAATATTATTCTCGATCATCAATTTGGATTCCGCAAGAAGCACTCGACTATCGAACAGGTGCACAGAATTGTACATACGATACAGGAAAGCTTTGATGCCAAGCAAGTTATGTCTCGGTGTGTTCCTAGATGTCAGGCAAGCCTTTGATAAGGTATGGCATCAAGAGCTACATTGCTGAAAACAATAGAAGAAAAATCTGAATATGCCAAACCATTTGATTAATCGGAACTAACTATGGCTATAAAAAATTTGAAACTCGGAAAAGCTGCTGGGATCGACGAATTCTACCCAGAATTTACAATACATTTAGCAAAAAAAGGAAGAAAATGGATATTACATTTATTTGATAAAATTTTAGAAACCAGTCAATTGCCAAAATTGTTCAAAATATCAAAAGTAATAACTATACTAAAACCAGGGAAAGACCCAAACAACGCTGAAAATTATAGACCTATTTCTTTGCTCAATATAACATACAAGCTATTAGAAAGATTAACAACCGTATCGATGACACTATAAATAAACAAATACTAATTGAGCAGGAAGCCGGTTTCCACAAATTTAGAAGCTGCGTCGATCAAATAAGTGCGCTTACATCACACATCGAGCAAAGCTTTGAAGAACGATTAAAAACATCGACTGTTTTTATTGATCTCTCCTCGGCCTATGATACCGTATGGCGATGTGGTTTACTCATTAAAGTACATTCCTTATAAGAAAATACACTCGTTACTAAATAATATGAGCAAAAATAACGGTGTATTTAAACGGAAAACACAGTAAAACTAGAATTTTAAACAACGGTTTACCACAAGGATCGGTGCTTGCTCCGTTATTATTTAATTTACCTCGAAAATTTATATATGCGGATGACATAGCCCTGGCTATACAAAGAACAAAGCCTCAAACAACAGAGCGCATCCTACAAGAAGATCCATTATCATTAACAAACTATTTTAATAAATGGCGTTTAAAATTAAACAGAGAAAAAACAAATGTATCATGCTTCCACCTCAATAATCAGTTATCAAGAATGAAGCTGAACATTAAAATCGGTGAACATAAGCTAAAGCATGGAAATTACCCCCAAGTATCTGGGAGTAGCCTTAGATCGACAACTAATCCTTGAGAACACTGCCGCCAAACTCAGAACACGGACGATTATAATTCATAAACTAGCAGGAACAACATGGGGTGCTTCAGTGTCTATTCTAAGAACTTGAACCCTCGTCAGCGGCCGAATATGCTGCACCAGTATGGTTGAATAGCACTCACACGAGGAAGATTGACATATAACTAAACGCAGCTCTTCGTATAATCTCTGGCGCAACTAAATCTACTCCGGTGAAATGGTTACCTGTACTAGCGTATATTATGCCAGCTCATATTAGTAGGAAAATTGCAACAGTTAAAGAATGGTCAAAGTACAAAAATTACAATAATTTACCGATGCATCAAGACCTGAACGGACCAGAAAGATTAGAATCGAGAAAACCTCCTCCAAGATTAGCCACGAAACTCATAGCAGGTGGTTTTGATGCAGTTGCATCATGGAAAGAAGAATGGGACCATAAGAACTCAGACCTATATGGAACGATAGACACACCGAATCGCAGGCCACTAGGTTTTAGCCTAGAACGGAAATTCTGGGTGCGTTTAAACGGCGTCAGAACAGGTCAAGGGCGCAGTGGTCATATACTCGTGAAGTGGGGTTTAAAGACGATCCATCCTGCGACTGTCAATTAGGAGATCAGACAATGGACCACATCCTCAACGTATGCCCACGTAGAGTCCTTAAGAGCGGTTGGAAGGATATTGGAGAAGTGTCAGATGCGGCACGTGGACACCTAAGCTACCTGAAGACATACGATATCATCATTGCCCAGTAGGTTATTCAATTTAAATTTAAATATTCCAGTATTTTAAATATTTTCTCCCGTTACGTTATGTATAAAGCAAATCATGCTTTTTGACTGTTAGATCAATTGGTAGTTGAAATGCTAATACAATACGTATATAAAAAGATATGTATATAATGTTGAATATACAAACATGCGCTCACATATTATATATACACACAAAAAAACACACACAAACATATATATATATATATATATATATATATATATATATATATAAATAATTCTAATTATTCGCTCCGTCTAATCGCCGTTAGAATTTAAATTTATTTCACTTCACCATTAAAATATAGAACTCTCTAACGGTAAATTCGAGGAAAGAATTATATATATATATATATATATATATATATATATATATATATATAAAATATATATATACATCGATACATAAGCCACTGCTCCTAGTTCATCGTTTGGAAAACAAATAAATAATTCGTCGATATTATCAGAATTCTTTCTCGGGATTTTTGTTTAAAAACCACGTGAAAAAAAACGTCATTTCCCAGGACGTAATAAAGGTCGGTCGTTCGTTCAGCCGGATTTATAGGCACGTAACCAAAAGGTTAATCGTCGTCACTTGGAGAGGACGAAATGAACTGCCCTCCCCGGGGCTATCGACCAGAAAACCGAGTGAGTGGAATATATGATATTTTATTATTTTTCTATATTACGTATATTATTATTATTATTACTCGTACGATGGGACAGGGCCGAGGTCGCGCGAAGAAAAAAATAAATTCGATTTAAAAATTGAAAAATGAGCCCAACCGGCTGTTTGTCGTAGACAGAAAGGAAAAATTCTGCACAGTTTTAAAACGAACGGGAATAACGTTCGACGTCACCAGTCAACGGTGTCGACGACGACTAGAAAAATGGAATGAAGAACTACCAACCAAGAATAAAATATAGTAAGAAAATTCGTATATATATATATATATATATATATATATATATATATATATATATATATATATGTGAATAAGGAGAGAGACGATGAAAAGGATAAAAAATAATGTAAATATCTCTAGACCCATTATTTTTTTATTCTAGTTTTCCATCTTATCCCTCTCTATAGGTGTCCCTGTAGACGCGTGCACATACACACACACACATATATATACATATATATATATATATATATATATATATATATATATATATATATATATATGAGAAACAGAGAAAAAAATATAAAAGTTCTAACTTGAACGTAGAAGAGAAGAAATGGAAGATGAATGAAAATAAAACGGTTTTTTTTTTTCAGAAATGTAACGGAAAACCGAAAAATAACGCGCCTTTTTTGTATCCAAAATTATTTATAGTGTCGATATGCAGATATATATACGTATTTATGTAATAAGAATATATACACGCACACATCAACATAAAAAACGTCTTTTTTTTTACAATTGTTTTGGAGCCAGCGTTAATGGATAAGAATGATACAATACCGGTGGGACTTAATACAAAAATAAACCGAAAAGCTAGGAATCGAAGTATCGGTTTCTTGAAATTTTAGCAATTTAGAATATAATCGAAATTCAATATCCGGGTTTTTTCTATCGTACATTGATTTCAGAGGCTAAAAACATGTCTCAAAAATCACTCTCACTCGAAAAGTTAAAAAACGTACGGATATATAATATATATATATATATATTTGTTAATTTTACACCTAGCTGATGCTATTTGGTAAGTTTTCGCCCTAGAGATCGAAGTCCAGGCCGGAACAAGCATACTTCATCGCAGGACGAATAAGAGCTTTATAAATGTTGAGCTTATTATTAACATAAAGGTATGATACACACACGTCATGGTCCGTTTTACTATTCCTCACATTTCAGTTGCTTATTAGCTGTTTCAGCTAGATTGGCAATTTATCTGGAAATGAAAAAGAGAAAAATAAAGGTACGATTTACGATTAAATAACGAATGCAACGCGATTACTGCTTTATTTGGTTTTACAACGGCCTAATTTACATGACGCGCCAAGTTACATATGTCACTTTAGGTAAAGATTGGTACAAAATCAAAGTATTACTATTAGAAGAACTTTGTCATGTCTTCAATTTTAATTTCGATTACATCGAATAGCGAACAACTACATATATATATATATATACATATATATATATATATACATATATATATATATATATATATACATATATATATATACATATATATATACGTATATATATATATACATATACATATATATATACATATATATATATATATATATATATATATATATATATATATATATATATATATATACATATATACATATATATATATATATATATATATATATATATATATATATATATATATATATATATATATATATATATATATATAATACTGCCTAAATTTATTTATTTCACGTTAATCTTGGTTTCTAGTAAATTCTCTTTAAATATTGATGAATTATAATCGATCAAGGAATTATAATACCACCTCGTGAAAAGGAACCCATCGGCTATGAAACTGCGTAAAGTTTTATATACTTATTTAGAGAATAAATGGAGCTGCTCCGAGCGACTCTAGAATTCTGCGGACAACGAAGCGTACAAATGAATCCATGTTAGAAGAAATCGGTGCTAAATAAAGGTCGTTAACGGTCGTCACAATGTGAGAGCTGAAATTCTTCGGACACGTAATAAGAAAACAGAAAATAACGGAAAGTACAATGGTCGTGAGTAAAATTCAAGGAAAACGATCACCGTGACGCACGCCTGTAAGATGGACAGATATTGTGCAGCATACAACAGGGTTGCCATTTTTTCGAATGCGTACGTCGATCGGAAGATCGTGAAAAATAACGGAAAATCGCTTACGGATGAAATGTGTTAATCTGATTCATATAATATGTAGAAGAAATAAGACTGAAATTCCATTGCGTTCGATATCGTCGTATACTTATGGATAAAAGACTATTCCGGCGAGTTCGTGTAAATAATGTAAGATTAATTGCAACTCGTGATAGACTGTTATCGCCATTGCTTTGACACGAAAATCTATTCTTAATCTCGCGACAAAAAGACAGGTATACCAGTCAATTCTAGCTGCTGCGTGAAAATATGGTATAGAAGTATATGGTGCAACATTTCTAACAAACTTACAAAAGATACAACAGCAGTCAATGATACTACGCGCTATCGGCACCATACTACATACCGAACTATGAGTTACACAATGGCTTGAAATACGACAGTATGCAAACGATATCTACGCGAAACAATATAAAAAGTTTTTAGAAAAATTAAGGACTAATATGGATCCTCTATAGTGTACAGAATGTTTTTGGTCGAACATCCAGTCAGTTGTAATAGACGACCGAAGAGAAGAAAATGGTGCCGTGATGCGCACTTCCGATCGCTTATGCAGTCAGATGGTTCGCTGTGATGTTGCACTATATGCTGGAAGAAGAACCTTTTTACCGCGATGAAATAGTCTTCCGTCGAGCCAGCCAGATTAATTATTAATTTTGCTGGTTTTTTGTAGTTTTTTTTTTTTTAGTTTTTGAGGAATATTGTTTGTGGCCAATTTTTTTTTTTTTTTAATGTTGAAAATCTCGTCGATTATTACTTAAAAAAAAAACACACATTCTCAAAAAAACGTGTAAATACTTCTCTATAATTAACGATTTTTACACATTTTATAAGAATGTCGTTCCTTACGTTAAGTTTTTAAGCTATATAATGTCATTTTGAAATTTCTGTCGCGATTTATATACGATTCGGAGGAAAATAAGACGAACGGAGGAAAAAAGAACGTATAAAAAAAAAAAGTTTCAAAGTATTATGTCAAAGTTCGTCCCTTAAAGTTAATATAAGACGAAGTTAATCCGACGAGTACGAGCACTAGCAGAAGGAGTAGGTTGGGGCGATTTTATTTACGTTAAATATTCCCCGAGGGGTAAGGACGCTGAAAGAAAAATGTCGGAACGTTACGACGTGAAACAGAGAACTCTAGACTCTGAGGTGGTGTAGTAAATGAGCGGCGAATTCAAGAACCAAACTCGATGATGACTTTGCTTTAGTCCGAGAAACGAGGTTAGGTTAAGCGAATTTGCATTTTCAGTCACGACTCTAACTAAAATGCTGATGTTGATATTGCTATTGCCGTTTGCTGCCTTGTTTTCGTTAGATTAAAGCGTGCCGCATCGCTGGTCGCTACTACAACCGTCGGAATAAAATATGAGAGAAAAAAATCCTGATTTCTCCTAATAAGAGAAAAAGAAGAAAATGAGGATGAAAAAAAGAGAAAAAGGACGAGAGCGAATGAAAGGGGGTTAGTTACGGTTCGCTTAATTCGCTTTTGAAATATTAGCGCGACAAAGAAGAAACGTCGACATTTTTTCGTGGCTAGATTTTCTTTTTCGAAATTTTTCCTAGTGAAAAATGAGAAACGCGGCGTAGGCTTTTCGAATTTTGTTTAAAATCGCGCGCGGTCTGGTGGAATTTTCTATCAGACGAAAGAAAAAAGCTAATAAGAGCGACAGGGAGGTTTCGAAGGATAATTACCGATGGCGATCCCGTCTAGGAGAGGAGATCGGTAGTTTTCGTTGGTGACAAATGTTGGAAATATCACCCAGTAGAGACGTCATATACGGTGGGCTAATGCGTTAATTTCCGCAAACGAAATTATTAGATTAGAAGAACGAGTGGGGTCGGTCGGTAGAGAGACGTCTTTTGGTAGGATGGTTTTTTTTATTATTATTATTATTTTTTTTTTAATACGGGTTAATTTGTTTTTAATTTTATTAAACTAGCGATTTAAATATTTTATCGTTCTTCGACATTTTTTGTTTGTTCTAATATTTAATTCGAAGAGTCATTATAATTTCATATAAATAATAATAAGTAATATACAGCGCTCGATTTAATACGTTAAAAGACCACAACACTTTTCCGTCTGTTAAGTTAATGTCAATTGGGCAAAAGTAAAAAATACAAAAAACAACTCGAATAAAATAAAAATTAAATGTAAGAAAAGATTTAATCTAGACACACGATATAAACCACTAGCATACGGTGAAATACTAAGCTGTAACGTTGTGTCGTTCCGGAGCGAGTGGTAGCGCGTGGTCGTGTGGCGCGTATTAGATGGCACCATTTATTTAAAGCATATTTATTCCCGATATGTAATCCAGATTTTACTGTTTTTTCATCATATACCTCCCCTAAAATGAGGTGACAAGTGAACACGCAAAATACGAAATCGAATACTGTTGTACTAAAGGCATAAGACGGAGGTTACTGGACGCCACGCGACCACACATGTTAAAACCAGTGTATCTTTCTGGACGTAATGTATTACACGGTACAGATATGATAGATAAAATGAGTTCCCGATATAATTGTTCAAAAAGTACAAGATAATGACCGATGGTGGTATTTTACAGGCTACTAAACATAAGTATGAATGCCCAGATTATTTTATAATCATAATGAGAAATGTAGCTATTTCATGGACAGAATACGAAAATTCGGTGTACAGAGTTTAAAAAGGAATCCACAAGGCAACGCAAGTGCAAGCAGTGAAGACCAAATTGGGCGCAAATTTATAAGTAACCTCTTATAATACAGAACATTATATTAATTTGCAACAAAAAAAATATTTCAGATGAAAACTGATCAAAATAAGAGACGTCACGTGACCACAATGTTAAAAGGGAGCGGAGCACTCACGCTGTTTTATTTTGAACGACCAGCACTTTTTTTTTGCTCTTTGCGCAATGAATGGGCACAGCTCCCAGTGCACAAAACAGTGCGACTGTAACATACGAGCACATTACATAATCTTATTCTTAGTATGCTACAAAAAATCAGTTTGCATTCTTGGAAAAATTTTATATTAAAAAAATCCGAGTTTCTAAAAATGTCATTTTCAAAAAAGTAAGTTTACATTTTGGATAGCAACTTTGGGAAAAGACGGAATTTCGAATCTGAGTGGTTAAATATTCCAGGTGCAAGAACTAATGTTAAAAAATGCAACTATATTTTGTTGCAGCATTCTCACGACTTTGCTCAATTGAACAATATTTAAATTCTGTAGTCAGAATAATGGTGTCGTTGACACTTGGTGAATCTCATGAAGCGTCACGCCAAGGCCTCTACCTGTACAACCACGAACAATGTGTTCGATAGTTTTTTATGACAGACAGAGTCACTTTTTATTTTCCACCGCGTGAGCAGCTATTTGCAACGCCATTGCCCGGTGGGAATTCGATTTAGTGGTGCCCGCTCTTTTTTTTTTAATGGGGGTAAGTCAAACTTTTCACCGACTCGGCATGTAATAAGCGCGTTTGTCTGGATTCAGTTTATTCCAATGTTGGCAATGCGGCTTTTCTGCGAATTGCTAAGTACCAGTAGCCAAGTGGTAGATATTGATTTAACTATACACATGGCTATGTTGAGTTGTATATCCAATTTTTTGGCGCGGCAGTTATTCAATATCGGAGCACCATATGTCATTGTGTATACAAGAGTCGAAGCTGTTGTTCTAACTGTGGATGCTGAGGAGCCTCATAATAAGCCAGTCAATTTCTGATTGATGTTATTTCTAGATTTTACTTTCGCCATCGTACTTTCATCTTGCTTAATAATGATTCGTTATTGCATCGAATGATAAGTTCTGCGTTAGCAAGTAGAGATGTTAGATGGAAATAAGAAGCAACTATTTTAGAATGATTGAGGTGAAGCCGCCATCGTCTGGAATGTAATGAGAGATTTATCAGAACTAGCGAATGCGGTAAACAGCATATTTAAACAATCAGAGCATGTACCTAATAATCTATACACAACCACGGCTAACAATTACATTAGCATGATCCATATTCTATGTCTCGTATAAAAATTGATTAAATTTATAATGTGCTTTTCTTAAAACTAAAATGTAAACACAAATACGAATATTATATAGTTATTTGTAGTTCGCACATTCAAATCGGTAAATATATAATTTACCAACAACCGAAAAGTTCAAATCGCGACCTGGTAGAATCAATAATGCAGAACTACCTGTATAAACAACGGCCAGATACCAACACCCGTCTTTCAAACCACGTTTCGTAGCGTTAGGCGCATCGACTTGTACACATAGGTAGGCTTAGTCTTATATATATATATATATATATATATATATATATATATATATATATATATATATGTATGTGTATGTGTGTGTTTAAATAACAATCAGCTAGAAAATTATCTTGGATTTCGGGTTTTCAGTATTATACGAAAGGAACGACGGTTGTCATAATAAAAATTTCGAGACAGAGAGACAACTTCTAGAGTCTGAAAAGATCGTGTAATTTTTTAAAGACAGTTCGTTTGAAGCGACGAAAAGTGGAGAATTAACTTATTGACTCTGCCGCCGGAAAATGTAAAAAATTTATAAACTTTCCAAACAATTTAGAAGGAACACATAACAAAAGCTCTGTAGGTGATTAATTTTTAAAGCCATCCGCGTAGGTAGGAAGGAATTCAGTCTAAAATGTGAAGAAAACGACACGGAAGAACTTTAATATAATCTAAATCTCTATATCTAAGAGTACCGCACTGTGAAATAACTTAAAAACAACTCCACCGCACCGTCGTTTCCCGACTACTTCAGAAAATAAGAAAAAAATTCTGTATTAACAAAATTTCAAAATCAATCGCATAAAATGGCGCAAAAAAGGTTATATAATTCGAATAACACACGTGGATAAAGCTACTCTATATAGAGTATACAAGCGACCTCATAAACGATTATATTCGGTTACTTATGTCGATTTATTTCGTCGTTACCTGCCCGAGTGAAAATGTCGGAACGTATAATATTACTGTTTCGTTCCATGAATATAAATTACAGTTATAATAGATTAAAATAAATATATTAAGATTTACACAATGGCGTAAATTTTTGGAAATAAAAAGTAAGAAATCGTGTCAAACTTAAGATGTGTCGGAACTTTAGCTGAATTTCACCGAAATCTGGTCGTTAAACTTTATCTTATGTTCGTGTTAAATAGACCGCAAGCATATTCAGCTAGTCTGTAAGGTAAATAATTGTTGGAACTATACACGCTTCGAAAGTTTCGTTCGAGTTTAAAAGCAAACAAAGGGATGACGATGATAATAGAAATATCCTTATTTCCGAATATATTAATTGATCGAACAATCACGCCATATATGTGTCGTACGATTTACAACGAAAGATCCAACAACATCATCCGTGATTAAATTAAATAACATCTAGAATCGCCAGTTTTATTTTATGTATTTGTTTATATCCACTCGTGGATGAAGGCTTTCCCCAACGTCTTCCAACCACTTCTATCCTGCGCTTTCCTCAACAAATTTTTCCCAGCTACCTTTGCTATATCATTATGCCACCGCGTCATTGGCCTTCCCTGTTTCAATTTTATATTTATCGGTCATCATCTATCCTTCGAGCCACGTATCCAACTCCATTTTGTTATAGTCATCCGCTCCCCACTGCATCATCCAACTGTACTACCCTGGCATTCTTTTTATGATCTAATGTTATATCCGTCATCATTCTTTCATGGATAATCTGAACTTTTATTATCGTAATTAAATTTGTTTTTGTATATGGCCATGTTCCCGGACCGTATATAGGAATTGAAAGTACACGTTAGTTATACAGTTCACGTTTCAGATTAATCGGTGTTTGTTTTCTAAACGCAACCCGCGATAGTGATATTCTCCTTGCCACTTCTGCTTTTATTATCACGTCTTTATTTGTTGTTATTTTTTTACCTACGTATATGTTTAACCTATCTCTTCCGATATTGCTGCTATTTGTACACTTTTTCCTGTGTTCGTCATTATTCTTGTTTTATGTCAATTTTGTTTTCAGTCCTATTTTGTTCGAGTGTACATTTAAATCTGTTTCATCTGTAGTTCTTCTGCACTTCTGCCCACTAGAACTATATCCTTCTCGAATCTGAGGCGATTCAAATATTCACCGTCTATTCTAACACCGGTTGTAGTCTAATTCAAATTTTTAAATACGGTGTGGAAGTACAGATAAATAATTTCGAATAGATATTTCCTTGTCATAACATCTCTTTTTCTTGGATTTTTTTTCGTTTTATTCAATACCTTTATCTGCATTGTAGCAGATCCATAAATGTTCTTTATAATTTGTATGTACGTATCATTGACGTCAATTAGATTTAATGAATTCAGTACTTCTCATAGTCTTTAAATGTATGTAAATCTATGTTGTACTCTTCATATTTCGGTAGCAGCATTGTAATTGTCAACGGATGTTTGTTTGTTTTAATTACAAAAATCAGTTAAAATCACTAATGAAATTCAAAAAAGCTTTTCGGCAACTACGCCATTATCAAGCGATATTTAAATTTAGATAAAAATAAAGATTTAAAATTAAAAACACAAAATATAAATTTAAATATAAGTTCACAAATTTACACATATAAAATGAAGATTAACTGATTTTTGTAATTAAAGTAATAAAAAATCACTACATTCCACAATGTAAATGTTTGTATTATATATATATATATATATATATATTTATATGTATATATATGTTAGTGATGAGCATAACCGACTTATGACTAACGACTACCGACTAATTCAGTTTTTCCAAAATAACCGAGTAAATCAGTCGTGTTCTGAACAAATTTTTTTCTTAAATTTTTTTCTTAATTTAAGCAATTGATTAAATACTTTTCTTTCTTTATATACGATGTTTACGTATATTTATAAATCCCTTAAAGATGTTATTTTGTCGATATAAGTAAATTTAATGTTTCATTTGATTTGTAGATCGTATGGCTAAGAAGTGTGTGATGTGTATTTTAAAAAACCGACTACTTTTAAATCGGATAACGTAAATGCGATTGAATTTAGTTACATTTCGACTAATATCTGTTGGTAGGTTCTATTATTTGGTTATTTTGGTCCGATTGAAATGAAGTAATCACTATACCGGAAACACAAAAAGTAGACAATAAACAAACTGCGAATAATATAGCAATATTATTAAGTAATTTATTTGAAAAATGCAACAAATCAAACGAGTGTAATAGTTACTGATAGTGAAAAAAAACAATTGAAGGAGCCTGCCAAAAGTTATCGAAAGTTCACTTAACATGTAACGCTTGTCAAATCTGGTAACGAAGTATCCTATAATAGCGCAGAAAGATGAATTATTTTACAAAAGTGCCGCAAAATTGTAGAACATTTTAAATCGAGTACAACTGATAGCGATCGTCTTCGGTGTATGCAGCAGCAAATTATTCATTCGATTTTAGAATTAAAAAGAGGTGTTATGGCACGCTGGAACTCGAAATTACTAATGATAACATTAGTTGAAATGCAAGAACCATTGTGTGTGCAACATTAGCAGTATTGCCTAAAAGTTCATCATCATTAGATGAAGATGAGTTGCGAAACAAATGAAGAACAGTTAAATAATTGATTCGGATATTGTGAAGAAAATGAAATACTCAGTCTTGCTACAATTTTAGATCTACCATTTTCAATTTGAACGTGAAAATAGCGGAATAAAATCTAAGGAAAGAATTCAATAAAAAATTTGAAAACGAATACCAAGTAGTAGAATATGAAAAACTATCATTTCTTGTTTCTAGTCCAAATTGTTTTTGGAATTATATAGATAATAACTTTTCAAATCCAACAATATTTATCCTTTCCATATGAATGTCGTGAAAATTTTCCAATTAAATTTTGATCTCAACGGAAATGTCTACTACCTAAGATTGCTGAACTTGCGTTTAAATATTTATCTATCCCGGCAACTTCTGTACCTTCGGAAAGATTATTTTCAAAAACAGGGCAATTAATTAGAGGCCGAAAATATAAACAAAATTCTACATTTTTAGTTCGTATTATAACCTGTATTTTATATTTGGTGAAGTGTACTCTAGCTAATATTACATATTTACGACTCATATACATATTTTGTTCCTAATCATTGAAATAGTACAAAACAATTTTCACTTAGCGCCACTTAATAATGGGGTTCAGATTTATTAATATTCTACTAGGAAAATTGCATTGACGAGATATCATCATATGTTATATAACTTCTGCAAATATGGGACATCTAATTTTTGCAAACACGCTATCGTTATTTGTATTTTTAATAAATTCCGAATTAAATCGACGTAGTTTTTAATACTTTACATCATTCGATTTTTCACTTTTAAACTGTAATTCGGTGCGCGCGTACATATCTTTATAATACCTTAATACTTAATGCTGTAATCAATCGCATTTTTATTTTTTCAATTAAATACCAATTCTAAACTTTCAAACAGTTCGAGTTTGCCGGTTAATAGGAAATTTTTGAATTAACTCTTTCACCAGGGATAAGTTTGCTACGGGAAATAAAGAAACTATAAATATCAACCGTATCTATAGGAATATTTCACGTTTGAATAAAACTTACACAAAATATTACGTTAAAAATACAAAATTCTAGTTGGGATTTATTTATAAAAAACAAAACTCCATGAGACTATAAAAATGTGATGCTTATATTAAGAAGGCGAGAATAAAGGTAAATATTACAAAATATAACCGAAAATCAGAAGACGACGAGTACAAACGTAAAAAATAAAACGACAAATTTTTATCCGGAATACAGATTGAAAAGATAGATTTAAAAAATTACGACTGAAAATTAAACGAATGACGTCATATCGATTAGTCTCTATTGTATCTTACAAAATGTATTCAATTCACGATCCGATTAATTATACTACTCGGTCCTATTTAAAATTTTGCGCATCTGTAAAATAAATTTAAACGACTAAAATACGAAATTGTAATATTTTTATTTTAATATTTAAAAAAAAAAAAAAGAGAGAGAAAACTTCGAAACGCGTAATTTTCTATAATACTTTCAAATTAAAATTTCAGAGTATTACAATTTTTTTCTTTTATTTAAAATTTATAATTACGTAATGCAGATTTAATGCGAGAGATGATTTTTTCTTTTCTGTCAGTAATGCAACGAAGAGGAAATTGAACGAACAAAAAATCGTTAATCGCAGTTAATTTAGTTTACATTTCATTTGAAAATTTAATCTTCAAATTGTTTCCAGTAATTTTTCGCCCATAAATTACTCACAAACACATAACTAATCGTAATATACACACTGAAAGGTACGCACAGAAGCATCGCACACGCCCAAAATACATACATATATATATATATATATATATATATATATATATATATATATATATATATATATGCACAACAAAAATTGTGTAAAAAATTGAGAAATGTAAAGCAGCCAGGATGAAACAAATTAAGTTAAGTAGCGAGAAAGCTCAATTCGAAATTAAATTAAGGAGGAAAAAGGAACAAAAAAGATTACGTTAATACCACACGATGAGATAATAATAATAATAATAATAATAATAATAATATAAAAAGTGAGTCAACTAGTGAGAAATGAGATGTGAATACATTCAGTGACGAACGATGTAAACTTTTTTTTTTTTTATAATGTAAACTTTAGGATAGTACAAAAAATAAAGCTCGAACTAGAATCAAATCCAATAAGTTTCGACAGATTTTGCGTAGAATTTTTCTTCAAAAATAAAAGTCACTCCCATAATACCGAACCCCTACCTTTCATTTTCGCACTAACATTTAGCACGCAAGAAAAGGAAATATAAACGACCCAGCAACGAAATACAGCCGATAGCTAATTACATCCAGGATAGTATCACCTTCCAATATAAAATTTATCCAATTTATTATTATTTTATTGTCGTTCGACTTCATTTAAGGGATATATATATATATATATATATATTTCAAACATCGTACCAGCGCAAAGTGCTGCAAACAAGGAAAATCCGGATAAAAGAACAGGTGTTAATCTGATGCCTCCATTGAAGCATAAAATTGTAAGAAAAGGAGCGGTAATACGATGAGAACGAAATTTAGAAGCAATGATAGTAATCAGAATGATCAAATACAGTAGTTAATAAACAAAGCGTGCTATCATCTGAGGAAAGAGAAGAAAAACTGGATTCCGTTAAGTGATCGGAATAGCATCACGGCACCATTGGCTTCTCAGATGTATCGGCGGATTGTCTGGAAGACTTGTCGTATGCATCCTGCGGATGGTGGGATTGTTGCTATTTTCGAACTTGTCAATTGTTCGAATGTGTATCTCACCGACATGTGGAATCTTAAGATCATTATGCAATGTCGGATTGAAGATATAGACTGGAGCGGACGTGACAGTACAAAGTATCTTCGACTGTTGTTTTGTATTTTTAGAAGATTACTTTTACAGGTACTTCCATTCAGCTCTATTCCATAACGTCAAATGTGGAAGATCATTGAAAGGTAGATGCTGCGTTTAAATTTAAAATAGATTTCCTCCCTAACAATGGATGTAGTAATTTTGCACGATTGATTGAGTGATTCTTTTAGCCTGCGCCACATGTAGTCGCCATGCAAGCCTCTTATCCATAATCACACCAAGATAACGTACTGAATCTGCTTGGGTAATTTCATCATTATTTATTTTCAGAGCTGGACATGTGACTTTTCTGTTTGTAAATGTAACGTTTCGGCACTTATTCGGGTTAAATAGCAACCTTCAACTTTGTGTCCGTGGAACCAACCGATTTAAGTGATTTTGTACTGCTGTATTTGCATACATTGCATCTGTTTTAGACGCGAGAATAGTTATATTATTGGCAAATGTTACTAAGATAGTCGACTGCTAGTCGACATGTCTGCTGTATAGATTGTGTACAACAACAGCCTTGCGGAATAATGGAATTTTTTGTTGTTCGGAGAAACAATAATTAATTTTAACGACAAATGTTCTATCGGATAAGTAGGAGTGAAGGAGAGCAGATTTTCTTAGACATGGATGCTACACTTTTTCAAACGCTTGTACAACATCCAAAAATACAGCTGGACATACTTCCCTCTTCTCCAACGTTAAGGAGATCGCGTCAACCAGTCGATGGCACTATTGCACTATAGAGTGTTCTATGCGAAATCCAAACTGATGGTTCGGTATTATTCCATGACTATTTCAAATAGGTTTAACGCGATTTGAGATTAGATATTCTAGAATTTTTGATAACGAACAAAGCGAGCTAATAGTTCTATGAACGTCCGTTTATGGATTGTCTGGTTTGTGTTATCATTATTATTGTTGACTTTTTCCACGCTTTAGGAAAATATCCAATACGCAATATTTCATTGAACATATAGAAAAACATTATAACCGGCTTTGGTGGAAGATGTGAGAAAACTTCACCAGAGATGTTATCTATACAGGACATATTTCCGTACAGGTGCTTTGCGTAGGCATATATAGACTTCTGTTGGAGTAAAGATTTTTGTTGATTCCTGTGAACAAAGTGTATTCACCATCGATATTATATGTTCAGGGTGCTTCTTACACATTTCAGGATGCCGAATTATAACTGTACGCGGGTGTTCAGCAAGGCGTTTGTTTTTCTTCATCTGTTTGCGGTACAATTATTATTTAACTTTATATTGAACTGTTTTTTTCCATGTATCAGTAATTCGTTTGTGTTAATCCTAAATACGAAAATAATTCGTTTTCTCGTAACACGATATCGATAAATGTTGATCGTAGCCGAACGGGTGGTTGAAAGTCACTTTCGGAATAGTTCGGTCCGTGCGATTACGAATCTTCAACGTTATGTTCCTCGTTCATTAATTTTCTTTAATAACAATCTTTTAAATGTTGATATATCGGAGAGTAGTGATTTTACGAATTATAAACAAAACCTTAACACAATTTATCACTATGATTTTTTTTTCATTACAAAGCTTTTCGACAGTTACATCATTATCAAGCATACACAATAATTGATAACATTTATTGTGTACGGTTGTTAAATAAGTAACTGACTGAAAGCTTTGCAATGAAAAAAACATTCATATATGTGATAAAACGGTGTTAGTATTTTGTTTTGTTTATAACAATCTTTTGTTTATGTTAACGGTTGATTTACGATTCCAGTCCAACTACAAAATATAAACATCGCAGACTAAAACATTATTTGTTGCGATTCATTCTGCATAATATTTAATCTTATTTTAATTCATCAGCGAGCTCCATCGTATATGACAAACCATATAATTCACTCGAACCTGGACATATGTCCAGTGCAGGAAGAAATACAAAAAATTGCTAAGAAACAACGCAGTTGGACCTTAGGAGGTTGAAAAGGACGAGGATCGTTGAATTAGTCCCGTAACAAGTAGTGGGATTCACCATGGGGTGTGTGTGTACACCGCACAGATGACTTACTCGTAGTTACAAATTAAAATAACCTTTGACGGATGAAATGTACAAACGAATGAATTTACATACAGAATTTAAATTCGCTGTAACGGTAAAGATAGATAAAATATTTCGTTTAAAATTAAAATTATTTCACAATTGTTTGATAAAATGAATTATTCGCTAATTTATTCATCTCGTATTCGAATATTTATTCCTCGTTAATTAATTTAATTTCGGAAGGATTGCTATTTTTTTTTGTTTATCGGAATTATGAAATATATATATATATATATAATTATTTTTCTCACACCGACACCGAACGAAAATTTGCATTTATGGCTGTCCGGATGGATGGTGCGGTCGATTAAAAATAAGTTTTTTCTTCTAAAGCAGCTTTTACAACATTCGTCAAATTCCGAAAAATCTGTAAATCAACGTGTTATGTAGGGCGGTGAATTTAGTCGGAGTATGCACACGGAATGGTGCAGAAAAATAAGAATAGACGGAAGTATACATATTGAAAAAATATGTAAATAAAATCACATTGCAAACGCATCAGTTTAATCTCGAGGGTAAGGTAAGCCACGCAAACATGCTGATCGGCTAGTGAAACGTATTTAACAAGGAAGAAAGAAAAAATTTATACGAATAAAGAGAATGTGGTTTGTATTTAATGACGAAAATGGTGGAATAGGTCGCAAATATTGAAAGCAAAAATAGAAGAAAACGAACAAAGTACACTTATATGCTGAGAAAATAAAATGCCGCTAAAGAGGTACACGAAGAACAAACAGACGGATATATTTTAACGAGAATATTAAATCGATTGTCAGATGAAATATTACAGAAAAAATATAAACAAACTTAAAAAACTAATTAAGAAATGGGACTATCACAGACGAAATTATATATGAGAAATTTTAAAAAGCCGAACAAGAAAAATGTACATAACGGCGGTAAATATAGGAACAAAGGTGTGGACACACATAACGTATGACCGAAATTCTGCTACAGAAATTATGTAAAATAAAAATACGAGTAAAATAAGAGTGTACGTGTGATTGGGAGAGATAGATGAGGGTGTAAATGTGAACAAATGAGAGAGTATAGAAATGTGAGTGATAAATTAAGACATGTACGTGTGCATGTATATAGTATATTATATATATATATAACCGCGAATGGAAAGCCCGACGGTAAACATTGTAATTAAATTGTTTGCCGACAAAATAGCGTTATTAGCTATTGGTAAAGGCAATAGCGAAACTTCTAATAAACTACAAAAAACTCTGTTGAACGTTGAAAACTGGCTGAGACGTTGGCGTATCAGGGTAAACGAAAGTAAATGCACGCAGATTGATCAACCGTTAAAAATAAATGGGGCGATTATTAGCCAAGAAAAACACGTTAAATACTTAGGTGTACACTTGTGACATGGCAGAAGCATATTAGCAAAAAAAAAAAATAAAAACACTTAGATATAAAATTGCACAAATTAAATTGGCTAGGTACTCCAGTTTGTCACTAGGAAACAAACTTCTAGTTTATAAAATAAAGCCTGTTTGGACATACGGTGTTGTGCAAAAGATACACACATAAACAGGATACAACGGGTTTCAGAACAAGGCCATTCCCTCACCTTGGTACGTATCGAACCATACGTTACATCGAGACCTAAATATCCCGTACGTGAAAGACGAGATCAAACATGCTGTAAAGCAATATGTAAGCCGTTTGGAAACACATTCAAACGTACTGGGGATCAATCTACTTGATACTAGTCTAGATGTTCGTAGGATAAAACGTAGTCGACCGTTTGATCTAGACTAATTTTTGTCCACCATCGCTGGATGCTAACCCTCTAACAAGTTATTTCGCGTTCCTGTCCAATTGCTGGATGGCTACCTGGCCAGTTGTAATTTTAAAAATTACGGGGAAAAAAATTAATGTATTGAGAGTGTACATGTACATTATATATTATAAATAAATATACTTTTAAGAAAAAAATTAAATACATATAATAATCGATACTCACCACCTCTTTAATCGTTGTCATATTACTTGTCAAAAACCGTCAGCTTCATATTTGTCTAGTTCTAAGTCTCCTCTTGCTGTAACATAAAACGTAGAAAAAAAAAACAAACACGATAAATTACAATTATCCGACGAAAAATAAATCGAACTTAAAGTATAAACGATAAGAAATTAGTTAAAAATCACTAAACGTTTTATATAAAAATCACTAAGTTTTTCGGCATTTACGAGTGAACATATAATTATTATATAATAATATATACGATATACGAGAAATATAAAATGTAAAAATACTGATTTAGTAGATATACAATTTATAAAAATAAACAAAATGAAAAACAGTCTCCGATATGCTGGGTAAACAACGCGAAATCTACTCAGCAGAAATATAAAATGTAAAAATATACTTCATTTAGATATATAGAATTTATAAAATTATTAAAATGAAAAACAATATTTATAAAATAATCTCCGATAGTGAATCTGTAATCGACAATACAAAATTTATACATAAACATACCAAAAGCGCAGATATATAAGAACATCTGATATAAAAATTGATTTTTATAATATATTATTTTTAAAACTCAATTCTTCATAAAAATTTATCGTCGAATTTAATAAATTATTTTTATCTCTTATTATTTCCATTTTTCTTTCTAACAGTTTTATTTTCCTATAACGTTTTTCCGTATGCAATATGCGAAATCCGTTCGAAATGATTTGTTTCAAATTCAAATTTATTTCGATGTTTGTTTCGAAGCAATTTAGAGATATATATAAAATAAAACTCCTACGCGCGATAATAATGCTCGAATTGTAATAAAATACAATATTTTGTGTCGCAAACACATCTATATACACATACCGACTTGCAAACTCCATCTACGCATAACGCAATATTTTTATAGGATGAATAAGTATAAAAACTAGCGGTAGATTATTGAGCAAACAAAAAAAAACGTGCGAAAACTACGAAGAAATACAATGCAAATTTTACAAATTCTATAAATTCAATTAAACATATGTATACAAAAAGATTCATAGACATATTCTCGTATAAATCGAGGAAATGTTTAAGATTCCACAGTTAATAATATACAGGTGGACAGAATTTAATGTAAATTAAGACACATTCGTAAGCTGAATTATCGTTTATAATTCGTCAAATCGATTTTTAAATTCCTCTATATAGATAATTATATTCGATCAAAGTCTGTATTCTTATTCGACTAATTTATTTATACGTGAAATTTTTACTCTGCTCTACTGCGGTCGAGTGAATTTTTATACTTAGTAGCGTTATTCGGAGTGTAATTAAGTATACCGCTGAGTAAGTAGCAGCTGATTTTGAATAAACATGCTCAGTATCGAACTTTGAAACACCGATTTAATTTGAGCCATACAACCAGCATACGCGAGAGCACGGGGTTGACTGCGAAGTATAGACGTTTTATACGAACTGAATAGAAGAACTGTCATAATAATAGATGACAAAAGAACGGTAATAGCTATGCCTTCCTTTGCTAAAATTGCAACTTTTCAAAGATAACAAAAATAAAGACAGATCAAAAATGCGTAACTATTAGGAACTACATTCGAATTTCGTAATTATTCTATATACTGAAAGTTTATTTTCCTACGGCAAGCCGCAGTATTCATCGAGAAACTAATTGAATCCGCGCAATTTCATCTCTTTTCTTTTTTTTAAATAGCTTTTGTTGTATTAATTCGAGATCTAAATGAAGTATTTTATACGTTTTTCTGTAAGGCACCGAATCAAGATGCTCCCTCGAAGCGCGCCATACAGGATAAATATCGTAGTATTAATCTAGGATTTTAATCCGGCAAACGCGATTCTCACGGTAGGATTTTCAAAGGAGATGATAGTAAGAATGCGGTACTTAATGATCTAAACTAGCCAGTTGTAAACGACATCTAAATGTACAGTACCGGCTGCTTCTATCGAGTCGTATATGTTCCATTTAATGAAAATTGTTTATATTTTGTTTTGAATTCCGATATTTTCCTGGATTCTTGGACACTTCTTTTTTTAAATAATCAGCTAACCAGCCCGTTAGCGACAACATACGCCAGTATTAGAATTTTCATCTTCCATGCCGTCGACCTTACTTAAAAACATACAATACCTAGGATTTAGTTCATTTTTTCCTTCATTCAAATCTATTATCGGAAATTTCCGCAGTTTTTTAAGTAATTAATTTTTCATAGACATTGCTACCGATTAAAATTGAACACAATTTCCATCGGTTTTGAAAAGATCGTTAGACTGCGTACGTTTCTTCGCAAGTGATACAAGTGGGTAATATTATTAAAAATTTATTCGAAAATTTCTCAATTTTTCCTATAACGTCGAATAAACACGTGTCTAAGTAATTCGAACCGCATTTAGGATATACACTGACTAACGGATAATTGGATATTCCTGATTACGAATTTAAAATTAGAATAGAAAAATACGGCGAATTACGTTTAAAAGAAAATCTAACGACCGCGCGATAAAGCTATTGAAACAAAATGGCGAGCTGAGAATAAAGTTACGTCGATATTACTTTACGAAATAGAGAGTTGGACAAGACGAGCATCAACCAAGAATATCGAAGCTTTAGAAACGCGCGATTTTATATTCCGAAGATATCTCTCAAGTCAGTGGCGTAGCCATGGGGGGGTTTGAGGGTCTGAACCCCCCTTGGAACTGATAATAAGAAAAATATAATGGAACAGGTTGTGGAAGAAAAATTTTAAACATTCGTCCAATAAGCCTGACAACTAAAATCGTACAAAAGGAACCAAATTGCCGTCACAACTTGGCAGATATCGTCGGACGGTTACCAAAATTATTTTTAGTACATAAAGAAAATTAGATATTTCGTTGTTATCATCATCGTTATCTTACAATTATCGATAACGTAAAAATTCTTCCAGAAACGTGTTTTGCAAATTTTAGTAATCAAAATAAAGACTAGATGATTGCGACGGCAATTTGGTTCCTTTTGTACAATTTTAACATTTTAATCGGAATTAAATCCGACATACTCGAAACGAACGTGTACGTGATAAGAATTATAAACATCGATTAGAATAAGCATCCGTCGAGGAAACTTTATATCTATATATATATATTTAAAAGCGTTCACCGTCCTTTTTCTGCTAGCTAGAGAAGGTAAAAAAGATTCGTAACTTCACACATATAAACTAAAGCCTATAATCAACGTCACTCTAGCGAACGACTAATGTGTTTGCCGACGTTATTAAGCGGACTATTCTAATTTTCTCCACGTCGTTTGTGTTATTAAATACACGAACAGATTTTCCCCCGAAACCTTTCGACGACGCGGCATACCTCATAGTCGCTGTGAAATCCGATTACCCGATAAGCCCGGTACCTAATAACGTAAAGAGGCGATGAAAAAGCAAGAATCACGCCGGGAATTAAATATAACCGGACGGCTTATAATCGAACCGACATCGCGGAAAATAAATTAAAAAGTATATTACTCCGAATAATCTATTACGTAGGTTTGGAAAAAATTAATTTTGTGCTGAAGTTTGAAGTTGTGCCAAGAAAACGAACATCCGTAAAATACAGAGACTACAGAATAAAATATTACGACAGATATACGCCGTGGTACATGACGATCAAAGGCTATACATACAGAACTAGGCATACGTCCTCTACAAAAGGAAATCAGAAAGATTGCTGAAAAACACCTACACCGGCTAAGTATTCGCCCCAATCAACTAGCGTCCCAACTGCTGCGTACAGAGAATGACGCTAGAAGATTAAAAAGAATAAAGTCAACGGATTTAATCCGGTAAACAAATAGGAGGATGCTCCGATGGGAGTAGTCTCAACACAGGCGATTGACCGTAGATGACATTTGTTAAATAGCCACCACAGGCTAGTCGCAAATCTGCAAAGGGATAAAAAAATAAAAATAAAAATAAAAAATAAAAAATAAAAAAATTATCCAAACAACTCGGAACAGGAAATGCTCGACCGAGGTGTGTGATAATATCAGTAGCGAGCTACAAACGCGACAAATAAAATATAATGATTTAACGAAAGAAATATCTGATAAAAATCTAAACTGTAAACAGACTTTAGCTTAAATAAGATAAAAAAAAAAAAAAAAAAAAAAAGAGTAGAATAATTAAGTGTGATGAATACAAAATGATATTAACAAAAATTTCGATCGATGGAATCAATAACAAAATCGAGCAAAAGTTAAATAACCAGTATTTAGAAAAAAAATAGGTGGTAGAAGGGAGGATATTTTAAATTTAATATTATTAATAATAGAAAAGAATATAGAAGTAAATCAACCTGTATATATTGGCTTTATTGAATCTAGGAAATGCCTTCGACGGATGCAGTTGAAATATACCAAAAAAAAAAAAAAAATTGCCGACAAAATTAAATATTGCTAAAGGAGTTAGTCGCAAAATTTTAATGCTAATGAAATTTTCTTATTTTCCGGTTGATGTGAAATATCTCCATTTTGAAAATTATTTATATAAATAAGACGAAAATTATATTCAGTTCACCTGACAAACGGTATTGTATAATAAACGCCTGTGTAAAAAATGTACATAATTTTTCGTCGAATTGTTATATGGTACGACTGAAAGGGTTTTTAAAAAAAATTAAGAGAAAACGAAGAAAGAGCAAAAAGCTAAATACAACGAATCAGAATAAAATGATGATAATAATAAAAATAATAGAAAATAGATATATATATATATATAATGACATGGTCTGCAAAGCAATGGATCGAAGTTTCCTTCAATGCGTTCGTTGTGCGCAAAACAGAGATCTATGGCGTAGACTCGTGTTTCAAAAGACAAAAAATAATGGTCACGATATCCCCAATGGAGATGAAACGGATGATATTATATATATATATATATATATATATATAAATAAATAAGAGATGAACAATAATAAACGACTAATTCGATTTTTTTTTTAAAGTTACTAATTCGATTTTTTAAATCTGAATCCGACTAATTATTCGGTTTCATTTATCTTTATTACTACCGGAACATACGCGACTGAAAAATACGAATAAATCGATTTATTAATTCCGACTGTTATAAAGACTAAAACGAATAATAAGCCGCTAAACAATATTCAATTTTTTTATTTTTTTTAATAAAGATACGATCTTAACTCATTGAAGTTAAATAAGTATCAAATTTAGTAAAGTGTAGCTTACTAACAAGATCATCCTGTTAGCCAGCTTATGGGTTGAAGCCAGTAGTCCATTGACCATGACTACGAAAATTAGTTTTTATTAATCTATTTATGTAATATTTAAAAGAGGAATACGAAGTGGGTTACATCCAAAAAGTGTAAATATTATTTTTAAATAATTTAAAATAAGTTTTGTAATTAGTACACTTTATTTCATTAATATTGTAAATAATTGTGCAATATTTAATCCATCTCCAGATTTCTGCGACTAATGACTAAACTGTTCTTGTACGCTATCCTATTATTTTTTATTCGACAATAATTATCGATATATTAAGTGATAATCAATTGTTCCCCTTTTACTATTAAAAGATAAATTTTCCAACAATATAAAATCATGCAATGTATTAGTTTATCTGTTTTACATTTATTCGTGAAAATTAAGAAATGTAAATAGAACTTTTTAAAATCTCATTTCTTAAAGAATTTAATTTTCAAGATTAAATTTATTTGAAAATTCGAGAACTTGTTAAAAAGGTTATTATTTCAAACTATATTCCGTTATGTTATTTATATCGCTAATTTGGAATTAATACTCATTCACAGTCATATATTACGCGCGTGTCGAATCAAATGTGAAATAACCACGAAAATTTTAAAACGTTCAAACGTATCTCTATTTTAGCTTTTTATTTATTTATATACTTACGAACAGATTCTAATTTTTAAAAATATACGATTAAATATAATGAATTTCACATCATTCGTGAAAACTTGTAATTACTTATAAACATCCGCAAATTATATTAATAGTCAATAAAAATAAATAAAAAACATTAATGTCGTGTATTCGAGTACTCGTTTAAAACTGTACTATTTCACAAACGATATCCCGTTATGTTATTTACATCATTAATTTAGAAAGTTTCTAATCGTATTAATGCTTATCCAATATTACATACACGTTAAATGGGTCTCTAATCGATAGTTTAATTATATCCGCGTTATATGTTGAAATATTTTTATCATTTATCTTTGATAATGATGTAACTGTCGAAAATGTATGCAATAAAAAACTTTAATAGTGATTCAACTGCGTTATGATTTTGTTTATAATTCATAATGTGAAATAACCGCGAACATTTTATAACATTCAAAAATCTGTCTTTTACAAATATATTCGGAATTTTTAAACATACACGTTTAAAAATAATGAATTTTACACGCCATTAGTGAAAAGTTGTAATTACTTAAATTATGAAACATCTGCAGATTATATTGGTAAAACCGGGAAAAACACTTTGTATTATACACTCGATTAAATAATCGAATAATTCATTATAAACTAGCTAAAATTAGTCGCTGATATTATATTACGCGTTCAATAAAGGATAACAAATAGTAACTATCTGAAGCTAGTAACCCGATATAAGTAGCTCGTTTACATAAATTGTTTATTCCTAGTATAAATCTGACCAAATCGTTTCAGCGAAACCAACTTAACAACCGACTGTTTCGAACCGACTAATAAGACGATAAAGAATTATTTCATTTTCAAACAAATTTATTATTGGTATTTCTTTTATAGTTTTCCATTAAAATAATTCGTAATTTACATTATTAATTATTACTTTTCAAATGTTTCACACTTTTCATTAAATTTGAAAGATCACGATGCATCGTATATTATTTTATAGATTTTTACGTTTTAAAAAACCTGTCGCGAATTAGGATAATTATATTTAAAATACACGCTATTTAAAGTATAATTAACGATTTATAATTAGTACATTCCGACATTACGTAGGAGGAAAACATTGAATTGTTGTACTATGTGAAAAAAATGCGACTATTAATTAGTCGATTTTTAAAAAACGATATTAGTCGATAGTACACCATTTCATGATTTTTTTTTTTGGTAATGTGTAGACGAACAATGTAAAAATCGCTAAAAATATTATAATCAATTAGTTCGTCCCAAAAATAAATTTGCCAAGTAAATATATCGAGATAAAATACATTAGAAACTCCGATGCGTCGTAGAAAGTTCAAAAATGTCTTCCGCTCGACATCGTAAATCGCACAGTGTCCGCACTGAAAAGTCGGAAACATCATTTGATAGCAATAGTAATCATCGTAATAACCATAATAATAATAATAATAATTACAATAAGGGTAGCTATTATTGTCGCGGCGACAATCGACATATTGAACAAAATCTAGACGAAACGCTAATTCGACCCGAGGACGATAGAATATACGAGTATCATCACGGTGAACGAACGCCAATAAGGAAAGACGAGTCGAATAAAACAAGATTCCGGACGAATATAGAAGACCAGCACCAACATTGTCATCGTCACCATCGTCGTCGTCAGAGTAGTCGCGAATATCGAGAACCGACGACGAAATCGAGAAAATCGCGAGTGGAAAATAATAAAGCAGACGTCCGAGAAGACGAGAGATCTAGAAATTACAACGAAATAACGGACAAAAAAAACCATCGCGATGACGACGATGATAAAAATCATCGATCTACTAATACAAAAGTACGCGAGAAAAATTCTAGAAATTCGTCCGGAGATGATGTACATTCGAGAAATAGCGGCGCAGCAGCATCAGCGGTCGAACGGAATTTCGAAAATAAATCCGAAGAAAGAACGAAGTACGAGGATAAATCGATTTTTAATAAAGTCGACTCGTCCATAACGGAAAGGTCGAAATCGAGCGTTAGAGAATTGGTTAGAAAACTAGACGACGGTTATTTCATGTTATCGTTATCGATTAAGCCGCTGTTTAACTATAGGAAAGCGCCGAATTTTCACGTCAACTATAACAACTCGTTCCACGTACGTAAACAGTACGTGCGAGAACGCGTCGACGATTTACGGCGGAAAAGAGAAAACGATAGTACGAGGAAACGCGAGCTGACATTTCGGAAATCTACGGTGACCAGCCTGGTCGAAGATAGTAAACGAAAATGAATCTACCATCATCTAGCTAGACCAGACTATCGAACGGGCTTGGATTTGATGAACTTTGACAGGTTGAAATTATTTAACAACGATAAAGTGGAATCGTTGATAAATAATTTTTCCGATAGTAAATATTTTAAACGAATTATTAGCTAAATTATTACCAGCAATCACTGCATGGGGCTATTTTTTGATCACGCCCAGGGCCGAATTTACATAAGGGCATATTAAACTATTGACAAATTTTTTTTATATTTTAAGCGTAAATTTCAATTTATTTCATCAAATTAATATTTTTTCATGTGTAATGAAAAAGAATCATATTCACTTGTTTTATTTATTAGTACAATGTTTAATTAGTAGCTAAAATAATAAGACAATAATAAAAAAACTTGCTAAATATTATGTATCAATTCGATAGTACAAGTTATTGCACGATTTACATATCTAGCGCGCAGCACGTATCTTACTATAAACAATTCTTATCTTAGTAGTATACAAGTTATTACATGTTCGAAAAATGAAAATAAATTCATAAATTTTTCAAGAGTACTAATAATTTCGTTCAAAATTAATAAATCTATTAAAAGTATTTTTATATGCATAATTTTGTAGACGTAATAATTTTCAAATTCCTAATTTTTTGATGATGATATATATATATATTTATATATATATATATATATATATATATATATATATATATATATATATATATATATACGTGATATTGCTTTTTCCGTTTCAAGTGCATAAATGGTGCAATTTGATGGGACTATTTTGTTGTTGTTGAATAATTAGAATAATTATAATGTTTAATTCAAATTAGTTGAGTGTTGCAGTGCAGAAAATTACTTTATAGTAACGTGCGTATTCGCAATGTTTTGTAACATATTGGAAGTCATACAGAATTACGTAGCAATTTTTGTTTCTTACAATAGTGAAGTTTTTTTTCGTTCTAAAGAGTATTCGTATTTTTCAAGGATAAGTTTGTGCATGGCAAATCATATTCAAATTTATTTTAATGCAAAAAAAAACACATAAAGTCGAAAAAAAAAATAGTTTAAACGAGCATTTATTACAAACTATTACATGTTTCACACGCATACCATGTATTCCTCTACTATACGTATCTGGGCGTATTATTTTATGTCTAAACATTATTTATCATATATACTTATATTTGCATTTTTAGAAGAAAAGTCTTTATTCTAGATTCTAATGTATAAATTCAGCTACATTATCTGCATAATTGAAAACTACGTTATAAATTAAAATACCTGTAAAAAAATGCTTTTCGTTTTTCGCGCAATTTTAATTGCATATGGTCATTTAGCGCCAAGTTATCACTATAGTATCGACTAATTCTTAACTAGCCTGTTGAATGAATGCTTTAATTTCGCGATAACTTTAATATCTATAGCGTAATATCAAAATATGATCGAGTTTCTATATAATGATAACGTTTAAGTTACAGAAGAAAATGTGTGCTCGACGAAGTTGGTCGAGGTAATAAATAAACGATCAATTAATTAAACGAAGGAGACGAGTCGGTATTGGAGCTCGAATGGTTGACTTGGCCGAAGACTATTTTAATTGTACAGTACATTATTCGTTAGAATGACATCAGTTTACACAATCTATACTCAATTTTCAAGCGAGTTTAATAAATATGATGATTGAATTCATAATAATTCCATGACGTGTTTATAGACTCGAATGAATTTCCGTGAAATTATACTAATTTATAATTTAAAATTATTTAACTTAGCTATAATAAGTAGGCGCAACCGAGTAGGGAGGAAAAATATTTAACTGCAAAATTTTATTGATAAATGCATCACCTATCACTGCTATACAAATTACAAGCGAAATTCATTAGCGTAAGCTATAGTTCCCGCGTGAACAGGACATTATACGGAGGGAGTAAGATTGATGGCGTTCAAATGGCTGCGAAGGAAATTGCGGTTAAAACCAATTCTAATCGGGATGGGGAAAAAAGTAGGAGATTCTTAGAAGGAGTAAGTGTAAAAATAGTTGCGATAGGAAGATTAGATTGGATAGATTTGTAAAAGTTAAGTCGTCTTTTACAGAGACGTTCATCGATGAAGAAAAAATGCGCGAGTGGATGTAATTAAGCAAGAGGAAATCCTCGGAATGAGTATACCTTGCGATGTCCCAAGTTAAGCAGCCCAATCGCATATTTATTTTCCCTTGGATACCCGCATGAGTAGGAACACAATAGAAAAGTACAGAGGTATGATTATCACCGTAGTTGTAATACATTTTCTACAAATATGGTCACTACGATAGGATAGTATACATTTTTTCGTGGCTTGAAGAACATTAAGAGAGAGTTATTTGCGATTAATACTTTACCCTTGATCCCGTTGGATCGGACATATTGAATAGTTTTGAGAATGGCGAAATCCTACCATGTAAACACACTATAAAATTTCACTAACCTAAACAGTTTGTTCTAGTTTAGATGAGGAGTATGAAACGCTGCTCCAGTACGTTGAGATGCTGTTTTTTAACTATCTGTAAAAAATAATATGCGAATATGTGTTTTAAAATTACTGCTAACCCTTTGATATGTGAGCACAAAGTTAGATAGATAATTTTTAGTCAAGCCCTCAAGTAACTTTTCTACGAAATAAAAGAGAGTAGTGGTTCGCAACTCAGTCTAAGCGAGAGATGAACCAGATTTAAATGTTTGAGAGAACAAACTATGCAAGTTGACTGATCGTTGATAAAGACAAGTGAGAATTATGCATGAAAAAATTAATCTAAAGTTTGTTGTAAAGCATGCAGATATTCATGTAACTATTTTCCTTTGTTATATACAATAACGCCATCCGCATAGGAAATACAATATGTATTATCAGGCATCAACTCAAAGAGGGAGAAATATAAACATTAATGGGTCTAGCACAGACCCCTGGTGGAGATCGGTATACACTGTTTTGAGTAAACAACCAGAATAATTTAAAGTATGAAAGAGAAGAGTGCGATTAATCAAAAGATTATGAAAGAAAACCGCAAGGGATTTAGGAATACCGATATAAATAATTCGATTAAACAGAGTGGGAATAAGACATTATCATAAGCTGATCAAATATCTAGAAAATATGCAGAAAGGTAAGCACTGTTAATAACGGAATCCGTATAAACGAGCAGCAGGGTGGGCTAGACAATTGTAGAGTATCATTCTTCTTTACTATATACTGCCGTTAATAACTCTTGTATACTAAATTATGCTGTTAACATCTGAGATTGTCGGGAGAAAAGGGGGACCATCTTTCAATCTGGGATTATGGAAAGATTTACATTTCTGCCAAATATCATGGGGAGTTGTGTTCCAATTGAGGGATGTGCAGAATTTGTGGCTAGTTAGTGATCTTAAGGAAGCATCTTGTCCTAGCATCGGCTTTCTTGAAGCTAAGATAGTTAGTTGTAGTTTTATTTTGAGAAAAAATGTTAAAACACTTATGTTTCCTAATGACATAGTCTGTACATTCAGGATTCCACCAAGGGGTAAGTCATTTTAACCTAAAAAACCGCCTTGTAAGTACAGCAGCTAACACTGCTTTATTTAGAGCAAAAAACATAGGCTTAGTACTTTTCAGAATGATCGAGATGGTGATTGAAGTTGACCAGAACGTCATCCAGTACGTTGTAAATATCTATTTTTACCTTTGTGCATATTCCAAGTTCTGGTAGAAACGGACGGATGAGGGTGAACACTTTGAAAGGTTATTAAGATAAGCCAATAGGTTATCTTCAAAGAATTGAGGAGCGGAAATAGTGTGGTATGTTTCGCGGTATTCAGTAAAAAAAGGTCGGAAATGCTTAACAACTGAAAAATATCCTACCCAATTTGAATGCTATCGAAGTCTCTAAAGGAATTTCTGAATTCGGACCGCGGTCAAAAAGCTGTTGAAAGCATTAGGTAATTCTAGCTCCAGGGATGGGATAATATACAATAACCTTTGTTATCAGTATGAATTTTTAAGGAAACCAGGTTACACGTTTCCCGATAAAAAAAAAGGTTAGGAGGAGGGAAATAATTAATGATTGTATGTCATACACCATTTGTGATAAGAATAGGTGCCCCGCCATACTCGTCATGTCTGCCATTACACAAATATCAAGCACAATTACAAGCGGACTCAAATTTAAGCCATGTTTCAGAGAGTATAGTGATGTTGGCTGAAATCTGCTGAATGATACCCTCAGAAATAGAGCATGACTTGTAATACTATGCGAGTTTCATTGCATACAGCGAAGAATTCCCGGCCAATGGATAAAATAAGAACAGAAATTAACGAGGCAGAAGACGATTGTAGATATAGAGGAGGATGAAAGAAGTACACAGTCCATAACAAATTTCATAACATTGGCCAAAAAAATTATGCTAGTACAATTATAACGACCAAAACTAAAAAATACAATGTACGTTCTCAGCATAAACACATCATCGCACACGGCTAAATTTATACGCACAGGCATAACACGTTAAACAAATAAACACCGTTACTTATGCACAATAAAGATATATATGAAAATTTTATTTATAAGACAGAGTAAGAAATTTGGTGGCTTGAGTTAGTGTTTGAATTGTTCATTTTACAAGAGGAAACATTATTTTTAGTCGATTTAGGAACCACTTCGAAAGTTGAAATGATAGGATGTCTATTCGAGGATACTTTGTTTGAAGAGAATGTCATGGACTTAGCGGCAGTTTGTAGTTCTTATTTTGCTAATAAAGATTGATATAGATCGATTACTAGTTAACAATTCTTGCAGAGGTAAAACCACGAATAGAGTCAATGTTAACAGATTATTTAGGATTAAAGGCGGTGACAGTTTACACATATTCCCGGGGGGAGTGATACTTGATGAAACTTTATTAACGCGTTGGCTTATACATATATATACACTTTGGAACTAATGATGAGCCATTTCGACGATTTATAGGAATTGATAAAGATGAACATGATTTAATTTATTCCGTCAATATATGGACACCTTTGATAAATACACCATATCGAAATATCCGTGTAAAAGGAATATACGCTCCCAAACCATTGTTGTCGTTATTATTAACCGAAAGAGTATTAGGGTTGTATAAGCAAATTAAAACTAACTTTGATTTCATTTTTATCGACGACATCAAAATATTCGACTTTTCAGTAAAAGGACAAAAGTTCGCATACGGATTGTAATTACCCATGTTTTTACACATTTATGTTGAATAATGGCTATATACGAGCTGCAGTGAATATTCGGATTATAAAGTTGACACAAGAGTACGAATTATTTCGGGCTGTCGGAGGGGATAAGCTATCATATTCATTTGATATTGCTCGTTTGAGCGTTGTAATAATAACGATATTACCCGCGTTGCTGATATCATTCAGGTTATTGACCTGATAAGATTCATCCGGATTCACATCATTTGGTAATTTCGTCCGGTAGACCTCTCCACCCGCATCGGCAGCCAGAGTACTAAGGTGACATTTAGTCTCTGTCCTCGAGAATCACATTCAAAGTTCTTTTCAACTCTATTTCGAGTGCAAAAGCTCGTTCAATTCCAAATCGGTTAAACGTGAAGATCTCGTTTATACTGATTTTAGCTCTGTACTTGATAGATTAAGAAGCGGTTATATAATTGTAGTCATGTTGCCAAGTTATGGAGTCATCAGAAGTGAAGGTTGTGGGGTGTATGATAATATCGAACATCTGATTCGGTGCTGCCTCAAATACAAAAATAGAGATAGCATTGTGTCTGAAATTCTATCGAAGAAGAATACGCTACGAATAACTTCGGCTGCGCTTAAATTGTATAATTCCATTAAGGTTGATAATATATATTTATAATAAAAAAATAAAAATAAATAAAAAAAAATAAAGTTTTTCTTAATGTTAAAAAGAAGTAATTCTGCAACAATATATATCGTTAAATATTTAGTATAACGCTCCAGCGACTGTATGACAAGACACGAGAATTCAGACGCTATTAAAACGCGATATCGAAAAATAACGAACGAAAAAACTAAATAGAAATTTTCTTTTTCAAAAATTCCAATAATAACGCTAAGATGGGAAAAAGATTACGATTTTTTTTATTTTATTATTAATTTTTTTATATATATATATGTATATAGCGGCTGTTATTACCAATTTTTCTCGCTTTTATTGTCGCCAAACATTTTTCTTCCTCCAATCGAATTATACTTCTTCTTCGTCGGCGTTGATTTTTTCTTTATAACGGTGTAGCGGCAGCTTGCGAAAATATCAGCGCTTATATATGTTTACTCGGAGAAAATTGAATACAGCTAACAGCAATGGAAGGGTGTCGAACGAAACAGGATGATGGTGGGTGTAAGAGGTGAAGTGAGTAAAAAAAGGAAGTAACGGACATTCCGAACGCATAAAATGCTTTAGCCGGAAAAGAAAACCTTTGGAAAAGGAAACCTTTTCCGGCGGAGATGTCGGATAGGCGGACGTGGAAATATTGAAGAACGCGGTTGATTCGTTTCTCGTTAACTAAAATGGCTTCTACATAAATTTTAGTTACGTTCGAACGTCGGAAAATTTTTACTACTAACCGGCGGATATTCATTTATCGTGCCGATAATAATAATAATAATAATAATAATAATAATAATAATAATAATAATAATGATAATAATTACTAATATTATTTTCTCGGTCTTCATTTTTTTATTTTATTTTTTTTTAATTTAAAATTGCTTATATTAGATTAGCGTATTTGACGAGTTTCGTAATTACTTTATATCGTATAACGCGAGATGAGCTCCGAAGTTTATACGTATACGCAATTTTCACGGATAACTTTAAGTAAATTTTGTCTGGAACTGAACGTCAACACAGCTAAGTACGCGGTAATCATCATCAAGCGCAATATACCCCACAGTTAGCTGATTAAAAAAGAAAAAAAAAAAAAAAGGTAGAGTTAATCATATATGGGAGCTGTAATAAATGATCGAATCAAAATGGAGAATAGAGAAAAAGCGAAGCGTGCATTTAATAAAATGAAAGTATTATTCACATGTAAAGATCTAAATTTACAAACAAAAATTACACTACTATTCCGGTGTTATGTTTTTTCAATACTTCTTCTTATCGTATGGCATGATGCAGGAGGACAACTATAATATAATATTTAAGTTTTGTAGTCAAGATAATGCTGCCGTCGACACTTTATGGACCTCACGAAGTGTCCCGTCAAATGCTCTGCCTCGACCACTGCGAACAATGTGTTCGATGGTTTCATGTTGGTAGCCGCAATCACAGGCAGCGTAATTTTTTATGCTCCACCGCGTTAGCAGATCTTTGCAACGTCCTTGTCCAGTACGAATTCGATTCAGTTGTACCCATTCTTTGCAAGTCGTAGACTTCGGCCGCTTTGATTTTACCATGTATCCATTTATTGGGAGACTCTGATTTGCTTCATATTTTAACCATTCTCGTAAGGCTGCAGTTCTCCTGCGGAAATCTTACTCTTCTGGAAACTCTAAACACAGTAAAATCCAGGAAATTAGAATGCTTGGGGGCCACGTAACGAGAAATGAAAGAAGATATGAAATATTGCGGAGAATTCTTCGAAGCAATATAATCGGACGAAAAGGTCAGGGACGAAGAAGAATATTTAAGAACATGTATCCACAGAACTCTTTGGATAAAACCGTAATAGCTAATTTGATCGCGAACATCCGTTAACGGATACGCAATGGAAGAAGAAGACGACGTTATTACGGCGGCTTCAGACTCGACGAACGAACGATCGTGAATAGAGAGACGGATGAATCGATTCAAAGAGCTCGTTCATTTCGAAAAACGAATGAACAGAGAAAAGAACGATTCTTTGGCGATCGAATAATCATTTTGCGTCAAAACGAATCACGTATTAACACCGCTTATTCGATATAGTTATAGATGGACGATCTATAATCTCGAGAAATATTCCTGAAAAAACGGCGATAGAAATAGCGGAATAATTTGCATCGTTTGCAATTTACAACAGGCAAATTCTGTAACTCACCTATCAATGTGAACCATAAATTATCGGCACAGTCCTTTTAAAACCTGAACAATTAAACGTTGAACAGCCGATCGTCAGTCTACAGAAATCCGTCCGGACGTAACGAACGCAATCGATGCTGTCAGATCATCGGATAATTCTGAATCTAGTTTTAGACGTTCCGTTTAATCTTTTGATAATTCGTATTCGAGCGACTTCAAAATGTTCGTTCAATTTAAGTGTTGCATCGGATGAATCTTGTGAGCTGATTAAAATTTTCAGACACCAGCGGCTGTACGGAATCTATTCCCGTGTGCATCGGCCGTTCTGTATAATAATGTCTCTTTTTTATTAGCCGCGCAGACTACATTCTTGTTTTTTATTCATATATGACTATCCGCGTTTACTTAACACGTTAGCTTATATTCCGACGATACTAGGCTTATCGCAACATTCTATCGAAGCATACTGTTACAGTTATATTGCTATTTGTTTAAAATATGCACTTTTTTCAAATGCTAATTTCATACTCATTATTTAGATTTTTTTCGCAACTGTTTAGAAAAGCAATAAGTGCGTTTGCTGAATGAACATAGCTTCTCGAGGATGTAAGCAGAAGCAATCCGACGAGCACACTCCCGATAACAATGTACATGTTAAGCTTTCAACATATTTCGAGGCCAAAAAATAAATAAAAATTATTTAGATGATTTTATTTTATCATCTTTTGTTAGGCTCTGTGTTGCTGTATACATACCTTCATACGGTGCAACCTGATAATCCTCGAAAGAGGAGAGCTAAAATGTAGTAAATAATTTTATCGTGATTTTTAAAAGAAAAGGCTCGAATTCAATTGTGCAAAGGATGTGCGAGTACATGAAAAACTTAATTTTTTAGCATGGAATCGTCCCACTGGCGGAGACTAAAAAGGGCATTTCCTCCTTGGGTAGCAGGTAGAACCCCTAATTAAACATATTAACGGAGAAGCGTGACGGATAATAAACGAGAATAAATTATAATTAAAAATTATAATTTAAAAAAATTAACCTATAAAAAAAACAACGACGTATTAATGGACGTACAGTGAAATTCGACTATAACGATTCCGCATATAGCGATAATCCGGATATAACGATGTAAAAAAGGTGGCTAGTTTGGTTTGCTATGTAAAAGTGAAGAAATAAATCCGGTTGTAGCGATGTTGGATATAACGGTATTGTGTCTATAACGATATAAACTAGCGTTTTTATTCCTTTTGTAACGATTTAACACAACAAAGAATTCGTGGAATTCCTAGTTATATTTTTAAACGTAAATAAGTCTTGTTTCTTTCCCGTCGTTACTCGTTGAATATGACTCATTGTTTTTTTCACCGAATGTTATCCTACTGTTCTCCTCAATTTTCTTCGAACACTCTTCGTCCAATTTACTGTGTAATATTCTTTCAAAATGCTGGTTTTAATTCAGTCTTCATTTTTTCTTTGTGCGGTATGGCGTCGAATAAACGTCGCGCGTTTTCAATTGAAGAAAAAGTCAAGATTATTCAAAGGATAGAGAAAGGAGAAACTATTAACAGTTTAGTTTCCGAGCTCAACATTTCACAATCAACAGTCTCAACAATTTGGAAATCAAAGGAAAAAATAAAAGAAATTTTTGAAAAAGACGTCAAATCGAAGAAAAAGCTTCGGAACAGCCAACACGAAGAGATTGAAGCAGCTCTTTTGGAGTGGTTTAAGATCCAACGAAGAAAAAACATTCCGATTAATGGGCCTATTTTACAAGCAAAAGGAAATGAGTTCGCTAGAATCATGGGTAAAGAAGATTTTCATTGCTCCATGTCTTGGATTACGCGGTTCAGAGCAAGACACAACATTGTGTTTGGTAAGATCAGCGGAGAATCTTCTAGTGTACCAGCCGGAGCGTCTGAAAACTGGCTACAGAGCCCTAAATGATGACGTAATAAACCTCAAACTACAGCATCTTTAAAAGAACTTGACGAGTATGTAAGCAAAAATTTGTATTTAAAAAAGAACAAGCAAACTAAAATTACAGATTTTTTTATCAAAAATTAAAGAATGTACAGAATATAAAATTACATAGCAACTAATGCCGATTATTAGTTATTAGGTACGTTATGTGATTTTTTTATATGTGTGTACATATATTCATAATAATATGTATAAGGCATGTTTTTAACCGTTAAAAATTGAATTAGGTATGTACCTATGTACATGCATATTAAAACAATAAATATGTATAATATAAAACTGTTTTTTTTTCCACCGCCCCCTCTCATTCCGGATATAACGATTTCCGGATATAACGATCAATTTTGTCTGGTCCCTTCAATATCGTTATAACCAAATTTCACTGTATTTACAATTATCTTAAGAGACGGGTTAACTTGTTTTATCCATTTTTAATAGAAGATCAGCGCTAACAGTTTCCAATAAGTTAACCGAATATTTGTAACAAACTAATATATACACGCTGCTCAAATTTGGTGTTCGACTAGCGGTGACCATTTCGTAGATAGTTGAAATCTTCGTTTTAGCGATGGTGTTACAATGTCTCGCATTATAAATTACTTTAAAGTGATCTTACATGTTTACAATGGTTTACACAGATGCCAGTTAACCAAATTTGTTCATTCATAATCGGCATATGTAGATTATGATTTGGAATAAATCATCTCGGTTTCTTCACTATTCCAAATACATCTTACTCTCCATGCTGCTGCTCACACCTTACAGTTACCAACTTTATTGCCGACGCAAATCGCATGTTATTTGAATTTTCCCATTATCACTCTTCCCGTAACACATTATAGAATCAAAATCAAATCCTTATCTATTCCCTTCTCCGTAAACAATGTGTTTCGTTATTAAGTTCATTCGTGACTGTAACATAGCGATTATCTAATTTTTATATTACAATTTGTAATGGGCCAACAACCTTGTGGAAGCCTGTAATTAAAAAAAAAAAAAAAAAAAAAAAAGAAATGGATACAAAATAACGTCGATATTACTCGTTGTTTCGCATGACTTCTTTTCCGCGTTCGCATATGAAATATCTGTCAAAATATATGAAGGATTTAGTCAAATTGTTATGAATATTTTAAGTTTATTTAATAACAGGTTAAACATCAGATGAACAGATACCGTCCGAAACGTTTTAAAGAAATCAATTACAGCTACAAATCGGACAGAGTGGCGGAAAGAAATTTAAGAGGCTGCTGTAGTGTAATGATCACGATTGTCCTTTGGGGAATTACGACCGCAGAAGTAGAAGAAATAACTGTTTCCGTTAATTACGAAAACATCCTCGATAAAGCTTTCAATGAAATTAAACGATTTTACAAAGCAGTACCAGAATTCCGACGGTATATCGGTAATGTAATAAATAGGACCACGTTCGTATTATTTGACGTCTATTCCAAAAAGTTATCAGAACTTTCTGTTGAAAGAGTCGCGATGAAAAAGAGTTAACAAAGTCGGTGTACCGATAATATAGTTTTCATTGTCGCTAGTTCGAGTCGCCAACAATAGCGACACTAATGTTTACCGATTAGTTAAAGGATGAAAATTAACTAAACCGGACGGTATGAACAAAAGTACGATCACAATATAATTGAGCAAGTATATTTTAAAACGTCCCCGGTTAATAAGTTCGATTTTCGAACCGGTCGAGAAGTAGGAAAAATTTTCACGCGATTAAAAATCACTAATAAATCAAGTCAAATAAAATTTAGCTAGTAATTTTCCGGCAACGAGTAAATAAATAGTCGTTAATAAATTTACTCCTGAATATCGCTAGTAAGAACACGGGTAACAAGAAAATAATGCGATTAAATTATAAAACATACGAATGTTCGCCATTATTTGCCCAAGTGGAATAATTTCAATTTCGAGTTTAATTTTAATAATGTGCCTAATAAACGAAACAGCTAATATTAGATTGGGGGCACCGTTGCTGTACACCCCACTTTCGTTGTAATGCAGATAGCGTTATTTAAATAATGATAAATATTAATTAATTATGGTAAGCGTATTTTTCGTGTAAAGTTAACAATTCACAAATACTTCAGTACGTATAGATATAAAAAATAAATTAAAAAATTATCAATTCAAGCACTTATACAGTAATCGAATTAAATTAACGATACTTATTATAACCAATGTAAAATTTGTAATTTACGTAAATATATATATATATATATATATATATATATATATATATATATATATATATATATAAACAAATATTTATTTATTTATATATATATATATATAAAATTTACATATGGTCTATGCATCAATATAACACGCATTCGTATGTGGTATATCATCATAATCGTTCTTCCCCGTTATACATCGTGACTATTCTATTCGTTTATTTTCACTTGGAAAATAGACTAGCGTTCGAGGCACGAATTATATGCAACGTAGATGAGCGCGAATATAACGTTATACGTACTAGGGTGTCACTGGCTACCCCTTGATAATTAAGAGTTTACATAATGATGAAAAACCTTATATAGTTTTCCCTCATTTTTTTTTATTTACTTCGCGAATTGGTATCGAATCTTCGACCGTTCAACTGACAGTCGTGCACTTTAGTAACTATGGCACCACCGCGATAATGCGGTATTTAGGAGTAATTAAAATGATAAAAATAAATTATAATGAATTCCGATTATAAATACAAACTTATACTTTTCGTACGTTCGATAAACAGCAAAACCAAAATGAAAGTAAAAAATTTACTAAATCATCATAAATACCGAAATAATTATTCTTCTTTGCCTATATTAGATATTCCCTTCATAATTTTCACCACACTCTCTTCTATCCTGTATTTTCCGAAGCCACTGAGTTCCCGTTGTATTGACAATATCGTCCCTCCATCTTCTGTTTGGTCTTCCTCCTTGGTTTCGTTTTCCGCCATATGGTCTTCATTCAGCTCTTTTGTCCATCTTTCATCACATTGTCTACCAATATGTCCAGCCCGTGCCTATTTCTTCTTCGCTATTCCTTCAGCGATTATTCTGATTTTCTTTTATCTTGGAGTCGGTTCATTGACTATGCCCGTACACGCGATTATAATATTTAACCCTAAATTTTTATTTATATATATCTATATCGATGATATTAACAATCCGATTATTTATCGACAATCGTCAGTAAACAGCGGACATGATTAAATCTTAAGAAACACACTGGATATTACCGATGGGCGTTAAAAAAACTTTATCGAATTTAAAGTTTTCGTGTGAAATAATCTCGAATTTAAAATTCCTTAAATAATTATTAAATCATTAATAATAAACCGAACAAAATATAACAGAATCACTAAAAGTTTTTTTAATCGCGAAGCTTTTCGACAGTTACGTCATTTTCAAGCACGCACCAAAATTATTATATCTTTTTTTTTTTAGATATAAAAAGAAAATAAAAAAAAAAAGATGTAATAATTTTTGTTCGCGCTTGAAAATGACGTAACTGTCGAAAAGCTTCGCGATTAAGAAAACTTTTAGTGATTGTGTTATATTTTGTTCGGTTTATTATTAATTGATAAAATCACTACTCTCCAGTATATTCAATATTTAATTATTAAATCGATTAAGTCTTACTTATCGTCAATTAAAATAAACTTTGCACGAGTTCTTCGAGGTAATACGCTGTTCTTAATTAGTTGTTTTTCTTTTAATATTATTAATTCACGAATAGTTTTCGAAATTAACGACCTACCTTTATAACCGTCCTTCTAAAGGAAGTATATAATTTACGATCGATCGTGAAAGGTGTCTTATATTATTCAAATATCTAAATATTATATTCCAGGAAGCTGATAAATCCGCCATTACCGCTAACTGCTTACACGACTAAATAACACGCTCAGTCCTTAAGATTAACTTGCGCAACAGATAAAACACACGGAAGATACTTCTTCGATTATGCTAATAAGAATTACTGCGCACTCTACTTTTTGGATTAGTCTAATTTTAATATAGTTTATTCTATACTTTAATTAAATAACCCGAACGCATTTTGCACATTGCGTATCGTTTGTAATATATATATATATATATATATATATATATTATATAAATATACACTATATTCATTAATGATTATAATAAAATAATAATTATAATAAAATGAAATAATTAAAAATGGAAGTTTTCTGTTTTTAGTTAATAAAAATATTCGAATTTTCTAACGTTTGATGAGAATATTACACGATATAATTTTAAACTAACTTAAAAAACTAAGTCCATCGTAGGCACATTTTTTTTCTATACGTACGCGTTTCCGTAATTAATATCACCGCGCTGTCGATTATTTATTATATAAGTAGCGATATTTTACGATTAAAATTATAATTGCTAAGCTAAGCCGAACTTTATGCCATTATATTATATAATAACTGCGCGATAATGCCGCATTTATATACTAGTACGGTTAATTAATTCCGAGATTAATATAATTAATTAAAGGACGAAAGTTAAAATAGATAAATATTTGTTTTTTCTTTATGAAGATCGTAAATCTTTTCGGCTGTTTAAGCCATTATCGAGCGAATATTAAAAAAAAATAAATTAAATTAAATGTATACAAATTTATAAGAATACAAAATGTAAAAACTATTACTTAGAAATAGAATTTGTTAAAAATTATAAAAAATTATAAAACAGTATTTTTAAATGAAAGCGAATGCGCGGTAACGCAATCAATAATGAGCGATATAAAATTTATACACGAACGATAATGTATTTTCTACATTTTGTACGTTTATAAATTTTTATATATTTTATTTTATACGTTTTACATTTACCCCGTACTGGCTTAGCATCCGAAAAACTCTGTGCGAACTTTCGTAAAGGAAATCGATTTTAACTCATTTTTCCTTGTTTATTTTTTTTTTCATTTTTTTTTTCAAAAATCACTACATTCCAAACTTTTCAAAATAATAACTATTACAAATTGTTTCACGCCGTTAAAATTGATTTTATAAGTGTAGCAGTTGTAAAACTGTAAGTTCTGAAATTTGTCTTAGACGTTAATAAATTTTATAGAGTAAGTTACTGCCACGAAACCCTGACGTAGTTTATAGTGAACTAGCGACTAAATGTAATAGAACACGCGGTCATGGTTGAGACGATTATTTTTAATTTAAGTAAACTTGCAAAGCAGACTCGGACGTTCTGTTCCTGCACGTGCCGGAAAAGCGCTTAATCTGCATTATCGGCGCAAAACAAATTCCTCATTTACAAAAAAGTAATTCTACCAAAATTATTGTACGCGAGCCCGGTCTGGAGCTATAGCAATAGCAGTATAAATCAGATGCAAAGACTACAAAATCATTGTTTAAGAATTATCTTGAATAAACCAAGGATTTACTAAAATTAAATCTATGCATGATATTTTAACGTTTCCTTACATACAGGAAATCATTAAAAATACAGCGAAAAAATTTTTCGCCAACTGCAGCTCATCTGATAATGTAGTAATACATTCGATAGGAGATTACGACTACCAGTCTCTGCGACACAGATATAAGAGGTACAAGCACAGACGTATAAAACATATCTGTTTATAGTAAGCCGGCTATTAAATTCTAGTTCTAGTATCAGCAAATAGACTAAGATATTTTTAAGATATTATATTGTGATAGAGTAAGTTATAATTTTATTCTAATATATTGGAACAGGTTTTTTATACAAATTTTTCCTGTAATTTTTACATTTGATATTTATAAGCCTATCATATAAGCTTTTCTATTCTTTTTGTTTAGAATTTTTGTTTTATATTTCGGTACGGGTAAATTGTTCATTTTTAAAATTTAATATGCTTATGCGCGTGTAACTTAATAATAAGAAATACACTGCTTCTTCTTCTTCTTATAATTAATTCACTCTATCCGAGTAGTCCACTCGCTTGCGTCTCGTCGAAAAATTATTTAATACGTGTTTTATTTTATTTTTTCATTTTATAATACAGGTTTCCTTAAACGTAAAAATGGTTCCGAAGAAAATACGATTAAATTCGCGAGATAATATATTAACGAGAAATTTAAACTGATCATCGGTAAAAGTAACGAGGTGAAATAATAGACTCGAATTTAGCGTTTCGCATCATTTTATCTCTCGGATCGATATTAACCGGCAGATCGGAACTGCCTACTGGACATAATAGAAGATTAACAAAAAAATCTCGCTGAACATAAATTTTTTTTACAACAGATACGCGTACGCTTAACGAAATAGAGTCGGTTTTGTTTTCCTGCCAAGTAGCGAGAGGTACAAATTCTGTCCAACGTTTAATAATCACCGGGAAAATAAGAGAAAAACTAACAATGTGTCGTTGGCGACCAGACATTAAACCGGCATAAAGCGTTGATATCTGCTCAAGACAGATAGACATGGAGGAACATAACATACGCGACTGTTTCTTAACGCAGAATGGATAAACAAGGGAAGAAGAAGTATATGATTTTGTACTATGATGAACATATTTTGCCCGTATGAATTCATGAATTTTCTTTAGGATTTAAACAACAAATAAATATATGTACAATAAAAATATTAGTATTGTTAGAAAAAAAAAAAACATTAATACACGATTAGAAAATTAGTATTAATTCGAAATTTTTCACTGCATACGTTACATTATATGATAAAAAAAATTCCTTTTCAACGATCGTTTAAACATTCCCTATATGTGTCGTCAAGTTTAACTTCGATAGAGTGGTTCGCGTTTGTGTTTGTCGTGTTCAACGCGCTCAGATTAGTTTAAGCGAAAGAATTCGAAACGCCAGTAGGCGGTATATTCTTATCGGTAAATTATTTATGCCGCTATCTCGGTCACCGCTAGGCAGCCATAAACCAGTCGTTACGCAGTCAACGCACGTTGTTGCTGCTGATGATGCGAATAACATACGATCAACATCGCTATATACTTCCCAATCAGGTGATAAAATTCCATGTATATGCGATATTACTAACCATACTAATACTACGAATGTTTAAAACTGTGATAATGTAACGTTCACAATAATAAACCACTGATGATAACACGGGTGATGGCAGGCTCGCATGAAACGAAACCTGTTTACACAAATATTCTATCGTCTATTACAACGGAGGAAAATTATCCACTACAAGAAACAATGCTAACTGAAATCGAACAAGAAAAAGATCACAGCTTGCAAATGTCAAAAATAACAGAAAAATACAGATATGTTAGAAGCATCTCATCTGAACAACTTGAAGAAAAAAAATATCCAAGCGTAATAATAACAGATATGCTTGCTTGGAAACTTATGAAAATAGCGTGAAGGAAGATGCAGATCTCAAAAAACAACTAAAACCACCTGCTATAACGGTCTACGGGGTTGTAGATTATGCTAAAATGATGAAAGATATCACAAGCGTTATTCCGACAAATGATATACATTCTAACTGATAACCGAGTAGAAGTAAAATCATATGGCATTGAAAATTACCGTACCTTAATCAAATATTTAAGAGACGAAGGAATAGAGCACCACACATACCAGATTAAATCTGAGAGATGCTTTCTAATTCGACATTTACACTACTCTGTGGATGTAAACCTTATTAAAGCTGCCCTTGAAGAACAGGGACATAAAGTTAGACACGTGACTAATATCAAACATAGGGTAAGCAAATAACCCTTACCATTATTTTTTGTACATCTGGAGCCCCAGGAAAATAATAATTCCGATATATATAAAATTCAAACGTTACTTCATACGAAAGTGAAAATGGAATCTCCGCCGAAAAAGAATGCCATTCCGCAGTGTTTTTGTTGTCAAAGAAACGGACACACAAAAACTTATTGTAACAGGCCCTTTGCATATGTGAAATGCGGTAAAAATCATCCATCAACATGTTGCGATAAAAACCAGAATGAATCGCCAAAATGTGTCAACTGCGACGGAGACCACCCATCAAGTTATAAAGGATGCGCTGTCTATAAAAAACTGCAAGATATCAGAAATAAAGAGCAATACACAACGAAAAATACCAGAAACAATTTAAACCAACACATACAATGTAGTCATTTGCCTTCCTTGGTTAACCAAGAGCAGATAATAATGAATCAGACTGATAATTCTGAATCAACACATCGCTTGACCTATGCACGAACATTAAGCAAGCGGAATAAAAGTGAAATAAGTAGAAGTACTGAAATCAGTGACAGTACAAATACTAATAATATCTCGACAGTTTTGCATTCCTTCTTAAAATAAAAACGCTATTTCGCGATACGATGCAACAGCAAAGTTAAATGATCAACAATGTTATACAGACAATTACAACTGCGCTGTCGAATAAAAAATGAGGAATCTCAAAATGGTTACCTGGAACGTAAATGGCATTCTAAATCATACCGACGAAATAAAAATGTACATTATGCAAAACAATATTGATGTGCTTTTATTATCTGAAACGCACTTAACGAATACAAGACACGTCACCTTCACTGGATACAACTCATACTACACAAACCATCCTGATGGAAGAACGCACGGTGGTACTGGTATTTTAATAAAAAATAATATAAAACACTATATACTAGAAAAATACGAATTCCGCCATTTGCAAGCAACAAGCATAGTAATTGAAAAACAGTCAGGCAAAAAGTTCACCACCTCAGCTGTATATTGCCCACCAAAACATCACTTCATTGATTTTTTCAAAACATTATGCAGTAGGTTTATAGTTAGTGGCGACTTCAACGCCAAAAATATTCATTTTGGATCAAGTCTCACTAGTGGAAATCAACTGAAAATGGCAGTTGATGAAATACACAGCAATGTTCAATCATCCGGGAAACCGACTTATTGGCCAACTGACCCACAAAAAATCCAGATTTATTAGACATCTTTGTAGTAAAGGGTTTTGCACAAATTTTCCTTGACAAACGATGATGGATTAGCATCGGATCATTCTGCAATAATGCTTAAAATTAGTGAGCATATAATAACTAAAATTTGCAAACCTAAACTGCACAATAAACGTACTAATTGGGAAGAATTTAGGGAACGAATAGAAAATACGGTTAACTTAAAAATGCCACTAAAAACGGAAAAACACATAGAAGATGCACTTGAATATTTTATTCAAATCACACAATGGTCAGCGTGGACTGCCACACAAAAAATTAATGTGTCCGCACCTATTATCTATTACCGCGAAGAAATTAGAAGGGAAGTTACACTGAAACGGAAACTGAGGAATCAGTGGCAGATGTATAGAAATCCGACAATTAAGACGGCACTGAATAAACAGACTAAGCTTGTAAAGCGCTAATTAGTAGACCTAAAAAACAAATAATTCAGAGAAAAGTTGTTAAAAACTTGTCTCCATTAGCGGCCTATGGAAGGCGACTAGAAATCTACAAAGACCTAAGCAAATTAATCTCCCAATAAAAAAGCCAGATGGAAGTTGGACCCGAACTGATTTGAAGAAAGCAGAGGTATTTGGAAAATACTACGCTGATACATTTCAGCCATGCCCTGAAAACTCTTCTGCTTTTTCAGAAATACGATGTTATGATGTGTCTAAACCCATTAAACTTACTTCCCCTGGCGAAATTAAAAATATAATAAAAACGATGAATCCGACAAAGGCACCAGGATACGACCTGATTACAGCAAAAATTTTCAAAGAATTACCAAGGAAAGGTTTAATACTTTTAACGTATATCTTCAATGCAATGCTGAGATTAACAATTAACATTTTCACAAATCATAGTAATTAAAAGGCTGCAAAAACTCGCAAACAGAAACAAGCTCGTATCGCTCCATTTCATTACGGCCTGTGCTGTCTAAGTTGTACGAAAAACTACTCCTGAAAAGAATACTAGCAATTGTCCAAAACAAGTCACTAATACCTGACCGTCAATTTGGTTTTAGGGAAAAACATAGTACAATGGAGCAAGTTAATCGAATAGTTAATGTGATTGAAAAATCCATTGAAGAAAAAAAAGTTTGTGACGCGGTTTTCTTAGACGTAATGGGGTTGTGCCACGAAAAGTAATATTGCTATTTTGCAGAGAGTTCAAAACAAAATCCTTCGGACTATTGTCGACGCTCCGTGGTATATAACAAATCTTACACTACACGAAGATCTCAAAGTGAAAACTGTAAAGGAAGAAATAGCAACAGTTGCTAAAAATACGCCATCCGGCTAGAGAACCACCCTAATCATATGGCGATCTCCTTACTAGATAACTCACTCGTTATGCGCAGACTCAACAGAACGAAGCCACTGGATTTAATATGAATACTATTAATATGTAAAATTATACTTAAACACCCTTCACTGGATGGGATGCTTCTCATGTCACATTATGCATAAATAATCATAAAACTTACTAAATAGCATTAGCTAGGTGTAAATTAGCAATTTAATAAATAAAAAAAAAAATTTAGTTCGTGGATAAAATAAAAAAAAAAAAAAAAAAATTATTAAACTTGTCAAAACTACGATACACAACATATACGTGTGAGTTATACTTAATATCTGCATTATAGAATAAAAAACCCGTAAGTTTTTATAAATATCGTTTATTAAGAATACTCGTTTATTATTATTATTATTATTTATATATATATATATATATATATATATATATATATATATATATATATATATATATATATATTCTAAATATTATTTTCTAAGAAGTATATTTATTTTATTATTATTTTTTTAGGCTTTCTTTATTTCCTATCTTTCCGTCAGGTTTTCATATTTTTTCCGCGCTATTTTTTAAAAGTAATTTGGTAACTTTAACTAATCGCAAATTTATTTGTATTAATTGATAACGGTTATTTACTGGTTAACTCGAATATTTGGTAGACGTTGTTTTGACGAAATAATTATTTATCAGTATCAGATGGTATAGTTTCAATGAAATTGTAGGTTATATATATATATATATATATACACACGAAACGGATGCCTGCGATGAATGTCGCGACTTCGAAAAAAATGATGAAAAATTACGCACAAATAACTTTTTAAATTTATCTTTTATATTTAAAAAATATATTTATTCGAAAAATTAATAATTACCTAACACCGGCATCACTTTCGCTTGGATTCCAAGTCATCGAGGGATAATAAAACACAATGAGGTACACCGTGCGGCACAAGAGCCTACCCAAATTTATTTGACGATAACGCTAGGAGAAGACAACGCAAAATATTATAGTCAGAAAATTCTAGACGCGTAGAATCAGTCCTTCTATCCGGTCAAGTATACTTGGAAATATAAAGAAGGATTTAGCAATTTGGCCTTCAAAAATAACAGCTGTCAACAGAATATATATTGGTCACACTCTGAGTACGCAATCGTATCTACTGAATGCCCAATCACCGCCAACATGTGAAGTTTGCTGTTTACCACTAACAGTTTCTCATATTGTTGTAATCTGCCATGAATATACTCAATATCGGTGCAATCAGCTGAAAACAAGTATCCCGGATGTAAACAATCTCCACCTTCTCACCAACTTTATAATAAATGCCAAATTCTGTAATTATCTCTAAGTAATTTATAATTCGAGTAAATATAAGCAATTAAAAAAAAAACAACAAAAAACATATTTTTACACTATATATATATATATATATATATATATATATATATATATATATATATATATATATATATATATATATGTATACACACTTTTTTAAATAGATACTTTAAACCCGAAACTGAATTAATATTTTAATAGATACTTTAAACCAGAAAATGAATTAATCTATTTTCACCAGATACTTTATTCGGAAAATTAATTGACGTATCTTTTTAATAGACGCTTTATACCGGAAAATTAATTATTTCTTCTCAACAGATGATTTATCCGGAAAATGAATTATCTCTCTACACATTTCATTTCTTTAGAAATAAATAAGTTTTTCACTTTTGAAGAAGGAATTATTTTTTTTTACAATTCTCGTTCCTTTTGGATCATTTTTCCAATTTCTGAATTTAGTTTTCTTAGGTAACACCTGACGTTACGAAAAAAGGAATTAAACTTTTTTATTTTTAAATTTAAAAATAAAAAGAGCAGAGTTATTTGAAAAGCACGCGCACACACAGAGAAACGACGGAAGTCGAGTAATTCAAGAGATGATGATGATGATTATTATTATTATTATTATTATTTTTAAACGGTCGTAAACAAAATTCTGAAGTCGATTGGCCAAAGAAAGAAGGAGAACTTAGCGAGTAAGTGAAATAAGTTCAAAAAGCTGCAGAGGAAAGACAAAGCTTTTCTTTGTCGGTGAAAATAAAGCTGTTCTTTGTCACTTTCTTTCGAAGCTATCTTTATCCAGCCTTTATAGCGTGTGCATCAGCTTTTACGAGACATTAAACTGTATACGTAACATCTGTTACAAAACAGCCGATCATCTGCGCGCTACTGAATTCCTACCAAAACTGTCTCTTTATATTTCTATCCTAGAATTACTTTCTCCGTTTTTCGTTTTGAAAACATTAAATACACGTTATATATATATATATATATATGTATGTGTGTGTTGTGTTTATATATATTGACACATGCGCACAACGAGCTTTTTTAACATCTTCACTTCCGCTTCGTTTATATTGGTGAAGTTTAAAATGGCTACTATTAAACTGTAGTTCTTTATCCGAGATACTTTATCTATACATTATCTTCCTTCCGAACATTATAGTACGTGTTGTCGTCTGACTTTATCTTTAGACATTACATCTTCTTGTTGTTGTAAATATTATTATTATTATTGCTAAAATTATTAAACTTATTATTGTTAATATTAAATTATTATTAATACTGTTATTACCCCATCCAATATGTTTATTCTCGGGTTATTTCGCCGTTTTTTAAAATATGTAAATAGTTTCCTCCCTTTTGAAATAGTGTTGATATTCGATATATACATATTAGCATTCAACAAAAAGCGAATTAATATCACTAAATATGTTTACTTTATGAAAAATCACGAAGCTGTTCAGCCGTTAAACTATTATCAAGCGAATATATAAAATAAAAATACAATAATACACTTTTTATTCTTCTTCGTGCAACCCGATTCGACAACGGACTCCACTATTTTACTAAATGTGTTACGGCTTCTTGCTGTGTGGACTAATTCCTCTACTTTGGTAATTCCAGTCTGTTCCTTTATATTCTGGAGCCATGAAGTCCTTCTTCTTCCTCGTTCCCTTTGGCTTTCAACCGTTCCCATTATTATAGTTTGCAAAAGATGATATGTTGGTTCTCTCATAAAATATCCGAAGAATTCTGTTTTCCGTTTCCTAATTACTTCCATTAATACAAGATCTGTTTTCATCATATGTAACCCCTCCGCATCCTTTATTTTTAGCGCAGATTATACATAGCTTCTTAACACCTTCTTCTTAATTTCTAATTTTAATTTTCTGTCACAGAGAACATTCTTCACCTTCATAAATATCTCCCGAGCTATCTCGATGCGGCGTTCTTATTTCTATGTTAGAGCGTCGTTATCTTCCGCTACCCAGCTGCCTAGATAATTGAATTTTCTTAGGGTATAAGAAATTATTGGGTGGGGATACGTTGGTTCAATTTTATCAACAAGAGGAACTAACGATTACCAACACCTATTTCAAACTATCGTCCAGAAGGCTATACACATGGAAGTCGCCAAGTGATACACCAGCACCAATAATCAGAAATCAAATCGACTATGTAATAGTGAACACACGTTTTCGAAATAGTGTAGTATCAGTAAAGGCTACGCCCAGTACTGATCAAAAAATAGATCATAATCTACTTAAAGCTGTAATACGAATTAAAGTGAAAAGAATTAAGAAGACGCAAAACCCAAATACAGGCCTACAGTTGCTACAAGACCGAAGAACTCGGGAAAAAGTGGAAGAGGAAGTTAACTGTAAGTTACCATACAGAAGAACGATGGTAACGAGTGAAATAGGCAATTAATAGCACTGCAAAGGAACACCTGACAAAAAAATGAAATAGGAAGCTAAAAAAAATGGATAACATTAGAAATATTAGAGCTAATGGAACATAAAAGTAACAACAAAAATAATCCACCTGAATGTAAAGAAATAATATATACAATTTATAAAAATATAAAATGTACAAAATAAAATTTAAAAACATTATCAACGTGATAAAACAGTATTTGTAAAATAATTTGAAAGTGAATGTGATAAATAGCACAATCAACAATCAGCATTATATTTTTTTTCTTTCTCATATATAACCAATACTACAACAGCCGGTAAAATAAAAATAAATAAAAACATCCAACAATATACAATTTATACATTTTTTTTTTTTTAAAGTAATCTGCTAGAGCTAGCATTAAACATCATGTATGGCAAGATATATATCAATTTGTTTAGTAGTAAGGTGTTCTCCAATGAGACTCAACCTTAATTGTTACATTATATGTAATGGTATTTTTCTTTTTAATCTACGTGTCTGTTGAGGGTTATCATTAATTAAGCCTGTTGCAAGCGGATTCGGATGCGATCTTAGGCGCTGTGCGTACGTTTCACTCTATATTCTAATTACATCTTTCACGGTTTCCATTTTTAGGTCTCTATACATGTCATCATTTATGATGTACCAAGGTGCGTCGATCATAAGACGTATAGATTTTGACTGAAATCTTTCAATTTTAGAAATATTTGAGTTGGATGTCGTACCCCATAATTGGATACCGTACGACCATACTGGCTTGAAGATAGTTTTGTACAATAGTAACTTATTCTGTATAGATAATGATGATCTTCTTCCAACAAGCCAGTAGTATTTACGAAATTGAATGTCCAATTGCTTTCTTTTTACGTTAATATGTCTTTTCCAAGTTAGCCCTTTATCTAGGTGCATTCCTAGGTATTTTACACAATCGGTGGCTTCCAGTTATTTACCCTTCACAGTAATTGGTTTTGCATTATGTTTACATTTTTTAAATAGTATATAATGTGATTTTGTTTCATTGAAGCTTATCTGCCATTTTTTTGTCCATTTCTCAATCATTTTTACATTCTGTTGTAGTAGTCGAGTTGCTTCTAAAGGATCCTTGCTTATGGAGATAGTACAGCCGTATCATCAGCAAATGCAGTAGTAATAGTACCTTGACAGGTCGGCAAGTCAGCTGTAAACAGGAGGTACAGTACAGGACCCAGAACACTCCCTTGTGCTATTTTGTGAAGCGATGTAACCTCTGCTTCATATCGCACTCTGAAGTGCCTTTCATGAAGGTATGATTTCATGAGAGTATACAGGTGGTATGGGAAGTGTTGTTTAAGTTTGTATAATAATCCTGTATGCCACACCTTATCGAACGCCTGACTGATGTCCAAGAACGGTGCAGCATAATAACTTTTTTCTTCAAATGTTTTGTTGATGGCTATACATGAACAAAAACATAATAGCCAATAAAATTAAATAAAAAAAAAAAATGAAAATAATTTATAAAAATGAAATTTACAATAAACTTTTTAGAACTAAATATTTCTTAAAAATCTATCATTGAATTTAATAAATTATTTTATGTATTTTTTTTTATTCCCACTTTTTTAATGGTAGTTTTCTTTTTCAAACCGTTTTTTTGTACTCAAAATTTTATAATTTTTTTTTCCTATAAAACTTAACATAAAGAAAAATGTTTTAAAAACGTAAAACTACTCAAAAAATGATAATTTATTAAATTCAATGACAAATTTTTATGAAGTATAGTTCTAAAAAATAGATTGTAAACTACATTTTTATATTAAACAAATATTTTTGATTATTTTTTTATTTAGCTGCCTACTGTGGTTTTTGATGTTGATGTATTGCAGAGTAGTGATTTGAAATAGTTAATCTTATTATCGTTTATTTGTAAATTTTATATTGTTGGATGTTTTTATTTATTTTTATTTTACTAGCTATAGTATTATTAAATAAACAACAAAAAGGATTTAAAATCACTAAAGTTTCTTATTTATGAAAAATCACAACAATTTTCCGCTGTTAAGTCATTATCGAGTGAATATAAAAAATAAACTATAAAAATATACACATAAAAAATTGTAAAAAATATTATTTAGATAACATAAAAAATTAATGTGATAAAACAGTATTTTTAAATAATCTGATAGCAAATGTGGTAAACAACACAATCAAAAATCATCAAATTTATACGTAAAACAATTAAAATAAAAATAAACAAAAATATCCGACAATATAAAATTTATACATAAACAATAACACAATAGCTAAATTGTTTATGTATAAATTTCATATTGCCCGATGTTTTTATTTATTTTTATTTTAATTGTTATCGCCTTATTGTTTATGTATAAGTTTTATATCGTTTATTGTTGATTGTTGTGTTTACCACATACATTATCAGCTTATTTAAAAATATTGTAAATTGTATTTTCTAAGTAATATGTTTTACATTTTTATATATATATATATAATTTATTTTTTATATTCAGTTAACATGTAAACAGCTGAAAAGCTTTGTGATTTTTCATTAATAAAAAATTTTTATTGACTTAAACTCCTTTTTGTTGTTAATTTTTTTAAAGAATCATTACATTTCGAACTTTTTAAATTATCATATTATTGTTTATGTATAAAAAAGAAGAAACAATGTAAAGCTGATGTTGGCGTTGTTAACCTCACACTCCCTATCAGATTATTTTACAAATACCGTTTTATCACTTTGATAATTTTTAAAAATTGTACACGTAAAGTGATATTTTTTACATTTTATATTTTTATAAATTGTTTACATTTTTATATTTTATTTTTTATATGCACTTGATAATAGCTTAAAGGCCGAAAAGTTTTTATGATTTTTCATAAAGAAAATTTTGTTAGTGATTTGGATTTTTTGTTGTTACTTATTTATTCGATATTCGATATTTAATATTCGTTAATATAAGTATGTACATATATATAAATTTTCTCTTAGCTTTGGTTTACAGCTCACTACACGGGTCAGTTTAAACGAAAATTAAAATTTGAAGAATTTTAACACTTCGAGGAGAAATATTTTAATAATAACGTAAGTTCTAAATAGCTTTTTTATTTCATACTGTTTTATAAAGAAGATTTGTTCGAGAATTCTTAATCTAAAATAGTAATTAATATTCATCGTGTGTATGCGTGTATGTGTGTCAGTGTGCGTTTCTTGTTGTTGTTAACACGTTCGTCCGGAAAAAAGGTTTTATTCGTGTTCTCAGACGGCATTACGTAATATTTACGTGTTTAAAAACTGGGTGAAAGTTCTCGAGCGAGCTTTCAACTCTGCTTCGTTTATAAATGTCTCTCGTATACATTTTACACGTGTGTTTACGTGCGATATAGAAAAATGTCCGTCAATAGGAACGACTAGAAAATTATTTTCATTTTCTGGATGTCTTTCTATTCTTCGCTCGATATCACGTTAAAAGAATAATGTAAACGAATCCGTTAAAACTTAAATAAACGAACGTGTCCCCCCCCCCCCGACAAATATTGGCCGATTACCAAAAATTCGCCAACAATCTGTCCGTTGCAAATGTTTGCAAAGTCGAATATAGTTAGGAAACAATGTTTACCTAAATAAATAAATAATACGAAATCCTGGCATAATGTTTTTATACATAATTTACGTTTGTACAGTCGACTGTTTACGACGAGTGCACTATATAAGTTGACCCGATGGAAAACATCCTGATTGAATATTTTAATCGGAACAACATTCTAAACTGTCAATCGTTAGATGATATATAAAAGGAAAAATATTTAAACCGAGAATAATTTAACGAAATTCGAATAACAATTTAAAAATGTAATGTTAGCTTTTTTATTTAAAATAAAAAATGTACATATATATATATATATAATCAGTGGCGTAGCCTGGTTGAAGAGGGGGCTGCAAACAAAAGTAAATTATAACAGTAAACCCGAGTTAAATTGAACTTTCAAGTAAATAACCAAAACTCAAGTAGATTAAACCCCAATAAGCAATCCAACTCACCAGAGTTATTTTTATACTTATTACACGTCGAATATGTAAGTCTATTTATTTTTTTTTATTTTTTTTATTTAAAGACGCTCGATTACTGAGATCATTTGCGTCTGTGAATACTTTATGTTATGAATTAGGCCTGTAACTGTGAGGAATTTTAGGAGTTGAATACTTTATATGTTATGAATTAGACCTGTAACTGTGAGGAATTTTAGTAGTTTTTCAATTATTTGGAGATTATCCTGTAATATTGTTTGTATTGTTTTATTTGTGAGTTTGTAAATATTTCTTAGATTATCGTATTGTTTACATTCTAATAGAACATGTTTTATTGTTAATTGGGTATTACATGTGGAGCAGTTTATTGGAGGATCACCATTCAGGAAATGCTGTGTCCTATACGCAATCTGGCTAATGCTACTTCTTCTCGTCTAATTTTTTGTGCCGATGTTATATAGTGTCCTAATTTTGGTTCAATCTAGTAAAGGTGTGTGTGAGTGCATTCCCAATGTTGTTGATATAGTTTTGTGATTTTTTGTGATATGAATGTGTGCAAGTCGAACGTGTGTATTAACTGAGATTTTTTCTATACGTTTTAGCTGCTATATCTATGGCTTCGTTTCCCGCAATTCCCGAGTATGCTGGAGTCCATATAAACGCCAGCTGGTTGTTTGCTGAAGCTAGTTTATGGATAATATATTTTAGATTAATAGTGTCGGTGTTTGCAATTTGAATTTGGTGTTGCATATGTTGTAGTGCGCTAAATGAGTCGGTACATATTAAATATTTATTAGGATGTGAATATTTTGTAATGTATTTTAAGGCTTTGTATATATTGCTATAATTTCGGCTGTGTAAACGTAAGTTTCTGTAGGAAGATGAAAAATATAAGGTTCGTTATTTACCAAGTAAGTAGTAGTTTTATATTTGTAAATTTCGATGCATCGGTGTATATTTGTATATATTCGGGATATTTTTCTTTGAGAATATCGTAGAATTTATATTTTAAAATTTCTGGAGAGGTTAAGTTTTTTTTGTACTTAATTAACTCGGTGTTTATGGAAACTGAAACTTTTGTCCAAGGTGGCAGTTTAGGAAGATTGTTTGTTTTAAGTTTTGGTAATGAATATTGAAGTGTTTCCAGTAAATTATTTGTACGTTCTGCTAGGGGGGTTTGGATGCTTGTGGTTTATGTTTGAACAGATCGTGAGATCGATTTGCTGTTACAATGTTATAGATCGGGTTAAGTGGACGGGAAAGTAATCTGGCGTGATATTTGAGCATCAATATTTGCCTTCTGTGCTTAAGAGGTAGTATGTTTGCTTCCACATGCAAAACTGTACTAGGGCTCGTATGAAATGCTTTTAGGGCTATTTTAAGGGCTGTATTTTGAATTGTGTTAAGAGGTTTTTTAATGTGGTATGAGGGGCGCTATCATAGAGTATGCTACCATAATCTAATCTGCTTAATATATACGATTTATATAATTTTATTCGAGTTTCCCTATCCGATCCCCAAGATGAATGATTGAGCATCTTCAACATATTTAGTTTTTGATTGCAGTTTATTTTTAGTTTACGTAATTAACTGGAGACGGTATATATTGTTGGATATTTGTCGTGACTATTATAAATAATGTAGGGCTAATTATAGAACCTCGGGCGGTATCATTTTCTTGAATTTTTATATCTGATATATAATTGTTCAGTTTGACGCGAAATTTTCGGTTATGTAAAAAATTTTTTATAAATATTTGAAAATTTCCCTGAAATCCCCATCGGTTTAGAGCTAGTAGTATTTGGTGCTCTCTATTAGAAGCAATAGACGGCAGAAATTTTTAACGTCACTAGAACACACTAATAGTAAATTATTGAGGACAGAGGGAGATGGTTACAATAAATTCCGCGAAAAAATAAACGATAAATAATGATTTTATGTTTTTTGACGGAATAATACATAACTAAATTTAAAATTTAAAATTTAAAATTCTCTTTTTTCTACACAATTCTCTTAATACCTCCTATATTACAAAACTATTTATTTACTTCAAAAACCACGAAATTTAAATAAAATAAATGAAAAAAAAAATAGGTTTAACAAATGCAAAACTGCAACGAATATGTATTTTCTTATTATCATATTGATTCCAAGCGGAGTTTCAGACCTCCCGGCTGTATATAATTATGTGTATCCACAAGAGTGTAATTTCATTTAAATAGAGTAATACAGTTATATAATGGATTTTTAACGTTAAGCACTACCCTTAACAGTTATGGTTGTATTAGAACAAATAATAATAAACAAAAACAAATATTAATAAATTATACAAGATAAGGTAGGTAAAAAAAAAAACACCATCGCAACGAGTAAAGAAAATATAGATAGTTGTACGCACTTGCAACATAACACATACATAAATAATTAAATAAATAAAAATAATATGAAAAAAATATTAATTATTAGAAAAATAACCGTGTGTATATATATATATATATACGTGTATAATTGCGTGTAAATGTTGTAGCGAATTCGTATGGAAAATAATGAAGTTCCGAGTATAAATTACTTGAACTTAAACAAAACTAAAACTTTTCAGTCGTTACAACATTTCCAGCTTATTGAATAAATTGACAGTGATAATAATAATAATAATAATAATAATTAATAAAATAATATTAATAATAATAATAAATGATATATACTAAACATGCAATAACTTATTTCTCGCTATAGAAAATTTAATTTAAATATATCCATTTACACACACGTAAATGTGCTACAATTCAATTGTTAATAGTTCAATACGTTTATTATATTTATTACATATCGTTTGGTTTTTTCCTTTGTTACTATTATAATGTTTATTTTTTTTTTTCACGATCACCAGTGTAAAGGTGCATCCAAACCTAAATTTAAAGATTATTTATCTGACCAAACTAACGATGACGTAACTGTTAAAAAGCTTTGTAAAAGTTTAGTCATGTAATTACCAATTTATACTTAGAACTTCATTGTTATATAAATATAAAAATATATATATAATTAATTAATTCAATTTTTCAACTTAGGACTAAGAAGATTGTTGACTTTTATGAAACTTTACTCCGTGTCCAAAATTACCGCGTTCTTCATCGATGTTACCCTATCCATGTTTCGGGCCACAATTAACACCTGGTTCTTTGGACTCTGAATGCGAGTAAATATAAACGTTCGAGCGTTTTATGCGATAATAAAACGTAATTCGATTTATTTTCATCGCATCGATCAAAACCTGTCGTCCGAATATTTACGAAATATTGAGATCGTTTCCTCGTTTACTAGTTAGCCGGAAATTCTTCGTACGATACTATCGGGATGCGTGAAAATAAATAATTTCGGATATGAAAAATATACTAAAACGTAACCTCCCTTAAAGGACGCGACATAATTTTAAAGCTCCCGGAAATAAATTTAAAAGTTGACATTAACGCCCGTATACTATAACATTATGTACGTGTGTGTGTGTGTATATTCATAATATATGTAAGTTGCGGTGGCATAGTTAATGGAGCGTTCGACTATCAAGTCGACAGTCGGCGGTTAGATTTTAGTTCGGGACGTAAAAAAAAATGTGTCTATCATTGTACAAAACTTTATAATTATCAAGTGCCTTGTAGATGATTTTGTACAGAAAAAATTACGTGCTATAGTCACTATGTTCTACAACGAACGATAAGACAACGATGATACGTACGTGACACATACGTCCGTGTGTGCATGTGTGTCGAGAAATTCCGAGAATAAAGTGAATGTGAGAAGATTTACGAATGAAAGGCTAATAATAATATTTTAAAATTTCGTCCTAAAAAATAAACATCGTCAGACTGATTTTCAATTTTTTATTCTAGCTACAGATTCATATCTAACTTTTCAACTACACGGTGTTTCCACTTTTACAAAACTACTCTCTCTTATTAATTTTTAAACGGAAAAAGTTAAAAGAAAAAAGACCAACATCGCAAACATATACTTCTAGACTGCACTCAAAATGCTCATCTCCGAATCTACCGACATCCTGTCAAGTTTACTACGCGACGGTACTCCAGTGCTAGCAAAAATGTCATCTCATACCTACGCTAGTCAAACACATACAACAATATATAAACAAAGCCAACGTTCTCGATGTTATAAATAAATTAAATATAATTTTCCGCGCCTCTGGGCTAAGTCGCTGTTTACGGCACGTAAATTCAGTATTATTAAAAGAAAATAATTCGTTTGCTCCGAGAAAATATTCTCGCGCGAAATTATTTTCTACATTAAGCTTTATTTATTAATTTTTTTCCAACAGTATACTTTTTCGAATTCGGCGATTAATTTCCAGTCTTCGGATTGTAGCCGGTTTTACGTCATAATACTGCCCTCTAGTACCTGAACGACGGATATGCTCGGTATTTTTTAATCGCGTTTTTTCGGAAATATATATACTAATATTAAAGAACGGTTACCTACGTAAAACTCAATTTTCACCGGCTTAAAGATAGTTTTGTACAATAGTAATTTATTTTGAATGGATAGTGGTGATTTTCATCTAATAAGCCAGCGATATTTACGAAACTGAATTTCGCTTTATATTAATGTATCTTTGACAAGTTAACCCTTTATCTAGATATATTACACAATCAGTGGCTTGCAGTTTTACCCTTGACAGTAATTGGTTCTGGTCGCATGGTATTCAATTATGAGGTACGGAACCCAATTCAATATTTCTAAAATTGAAAGGTTCCAATCAAAATCTATAATAAATGCACACTGGTATATTAAAAATCATGACATACATATATAGATCTATAAAAATAGAAACTGCGAAAGATGTAATAAGAATATACAGCGAAACAAAAAGCGCCTAAGATCAATCCGCTAGCAACAGGCTTAATTAGTGGATAACCATTAAAAGACAGGTAGATTGAAAAGGAAAATAACACATAATATATCGATTAAGGTTGAGTCTCATTGGAGAACACCTTACTACTAAATGAATAGATATAGATATATACTCTGTCATACACGATGTTTCAAACTTTAGCAGATTACCTAAAAAAAAATTCGTTGAGCGAATTTCCTTTTTATCAATATGCGGAGTTATTAACAAAAATGAATATCGGAAAGACTCGATGTTTTGTTGGAAATCAATTTCGGAATTTTCCGTTCGAATTTTTTCCTTAACGTAATTCTTTCATTTCCCTAGAAAAAAACAACAACATTACAGTCCCTTTCTGCTTTGTACCTATAAAAAAACAAATCGTTTTCGTTAAGCAACGTCTCCGTATCCGAGGTAGGCGACTACCTACCTATACATATTTAGTTGTACAGTGTAATTAGCCTGCAAGACAATCGTAATATGACGTTAGGGTAGATAGACAGATGCACGCATATCCGGGAGAATTAACTGTAATCGTCTTGTTCTCCCGACACAACACAGCCCTCGTGTTTTTGCAGTGTACTATATTGTTACAGTGTTGTGCCTGGTGGTTTGCCATTGCTTCCTACGGGAGAATATTAGGATTATTTATATTCTTATTTTCTAATGATCATAATTTTAGCGTCGCCCATTGTATGCGACCTTGCGTATAGAAGTTGGCGACGACAACAAATACCGAACAAATAATAATCGTCATGTGCATATATCGGAAACTGAAATTATATTCCTCCTTGAAAAAAATGGATGATTATATAAATGGATAATTATATAAATGGATAATTATACAAATGGATAATATTTCATCGCCGATAATTATTGAAGTGAAAACAGATAGAAGAAACAGGCGTTACTACCTAAATTTTAAAAAGGGAATTATGGCGTGGCACGCGTTTTATTTTTCAGACTATGTAAAAAAAAGTTCTAACCAAAAATGTCAAAGTACCAAAAAAACAAAAGGCGGGTTTAATTTCATTAGATGAATTTTCGAATTTTTCCATCGGATTTTTTACTTATAATAATTTTTTTACCGCCGATTAAAAAAGTAATTTCCGAAATACTCGAAACGGTAACCCGGGTATAAAATTTTCGTTATATTTACCAACATGTACGCGGGTAAAAAAAAAAAAAATTCTATACTTAAATACGACCGAGATGAAATTTTCAACGTACATTTACAAAAAAGTATCGAGAAAAAGGCGAGGAAAAAATCGAAGTTTTCAAAATTTTATCAGCAGGGGTATACTTGTAGTCAAGCCCAGAAATTCGTAATTTTGCACACACGGACCATTTTCAATTCCGTCGTAAATTACACTTATACGAAAAATTACATCCAGATCGTTAGAACCGTTTCCAAGATAGCCGAGAAGAATCGCTTAATAAAGATTAATACTTAATTACGGAAAATATACTGGAGGATGTGTATGCGTATATCGCGAATATGTTCAATTCAATGCTATTCGTCGACAATGAAGAAATTATCATTAAGGCGACTTCATCGCTGATTGAGAGAAAATTAAAATTCCCATAGGTATTCGGGGATGGCCAAATTTGAATTTGATAGATAAAACATGTGCTGGAACGATTGACAAAAAGAAAAACAGGGTTTAGACCGCTAAACCGTTGATGTGATGACTTAAAACGAGTCGCAGAGAAAAATCGGATAAGAATAACTCAAGATCGTAATAACTGGAAACAATTGGGGAAATCCAAAGACAAACAGTGGACTGATATAGGCTGTAGAAGAAAATACGTATATATATATATATATATATATATATATATATATATATATATATATATATATATATATATATATATATATATATATATATATATATGGGTATCAAATGTAAAGAAACATTTCTAGTAGTAATTTTATATGAAAAAAGAAGTCGTTTAATAATAAGGTTTCTCATTATAATAATTATAGTCAGCTAATGTTTTCATATATACATATAAATATATATATATATGTGTGTGTGTAATGATATAAACCTTCACTATATATACACACACGTGTGTGTTTTATGCGTGGATATAAAACTTCACAGTATGTTAGGCATTAGGAAAGAGTGAGCGAGCACGATATTATGGTTATGTGTAAATAAACAGAGACTGATAAAATTTGAAGTTTGCGGGGTAGTTGGAGACAAAATTCAGCTAGGTAAAACAACGGACTTTGTCATCGGTCCAGGTGGCCTTTCGCCAGTTTAATTTTAAAGAAAAATAAACAAAACGAAGACGACGAGCACGAGAAAAGTTCGTTGGAGAGAGCACGAGTTTATAACGAGCGCACGAATGACGAGGATAGAAAATTATCGAACGGCTCAGATATACTCGGATTACACGGCTGACTCGAATTTTCGACCCGTAGTATACGCTCTGCAGCCAGCTTTTCAGTTTGTAAGTTAGATTTTTCTAAGAACGGAAAAAATAAATAAAAAAAAGGTTAAACATAGGAATAGACCGAGGATAGAATCAGGCGCGGAAATTGAGAAAAGCCTATTTATTGTAGACCTGAACGTATATACATTTTTAAATTTTCGCCATATTACGAGAAATGACTTGTACTTACTTGTTACGTAAAGTGGATAAAAATAAAATTTCGTCAATTTTCTTTTAACGTATATCGATTGACGAGAAGCACATCTGTAAAATATGATTCGCAAGTACGCTTGGATTAATTTGCATCATTCTGTTTTCATATCGATGTTTAAATCCACCGCGCAATCATACTTACACATATATATACGTATATAACAACACGAAACACGACGTTGATCGCTGTCAATATGAATGAAATGAAAGCAGTACTAAAGAAGTTGCTGACGATTATCGTCTCATACGGCATCAGTATAAATCGTGCAAATACCAAAATTAAAGCTAATAGATTAAAGAAACGACAGAAAATTACGAAACAATAAATAAATTTACATATCCGGGATTTTGGATAGATATTAATGGGGCAGTACGGATGCGGAAGTAAAACGGCGGATAGAAATTGTCCGAGGTGCCACTTTGAATGAAATATGGAAAAGATGGATGTATAGAGAATAAAAATTAAACTCGGTTAATACGTTAATTTTTCCAATTTTATTATACGCGGCGTGGACGCGGACATCGAAGTGGGCAAAATTATGACCGGTATAGACAATTTTCAGACGTGGTGTTGGCGCGCGGTTATTAGGATAGCGTGGACAGGGAAAATAATTAACTCTGCCGTAATAAAGGAAATCGGTATCGCGCAACAGTTATCACGGACTACGAAATATTTCGGTCATCGTTATACGAGAGGAAAATGATGTGGAACTTTGGTTAATAGAAGCAAAGATTGGGGATCAAGGCGGCGTCGACCATCATCAACACGCTCGGCACGCGCTGTAATAATCACATCGACATCGTCATGATCACAGTATCTATCTTGAGCATTCGATCGAAGAAGAAGATCCTTCTCGATAATCCGAAGCTTGGTGAGTAACGTGTCAACCTGTAATGTTAAGCAAATAATATGCCCTACTGTAGAATTTCATCTTATTTTTAAGATATTTTCGTTTCTCGTATACTGCGGACAATACTTCCTAGTTTCATATTATATCGGTTCACTTTATTTTTAAAGAAGACAATATACTTCAACAGCCCTGTTTACATTTCTTTTTCTTCAGAAATGTCCACATTTCGTACGCCGTGAAGGTAAAAAAGTGAATCTTGGGTTACAACGGTAAAATTTTAGCAACTTATTTTATTTTTGTTGTCTAAAAGGCGTTTTCAGATTTTTACCGGAAGAACTGTCGAAATTTGTTAACGGTTAAGGTATGGGTAATTTTTTGTTCGGCTAGTACTGCCTAACTTGTGAGAGTATGTCGAATAAGCTGTAGAATTACCTAATTCACCTTTAGTCAGCTAGCTTAGCTTATTATAGGTTGCAACCGTAACGACCAAAAAAACTGTCGACGTAAGCATTGATAAACGAAACCATGAACTTGCTCTTTTACTATAGTCCAAGAAAAATAATTAATAGCTTTGATGATGTGTACGTTGTTGTAGTAGAGAAATAAATTTTTTATGTTGTATTTATATATATATATATATATATATATATATATATATAATATATACATGTACATACTTACAACTATATTGTATATATATCCCGGTGTATTAGCACATACACACACACACTTATATATATGTAATATATAAAAATATATGAAAACATGTTCACGCACAATATGCGTATTTATATATATGTATATATATATATATATATATATATATATATATATATGTATATATATATCTGTAATATATATTTTGATATAAATTTTTTATCACTGTTAGAAAAAGGACTGTTTAAAAGATCAGATAGAGCACGTTTAAATAATTTGCTGAATTGTGAGATTTATACTGCGGCTGTCACTTGGTTAGTCGGAACCGAATTTATATAAGTAACAGCTGAAAAAAAAATGAAGAAATAATAATAATAAATTAATAATAACGCAATATATAATTAAGACTTTTACAGACGATCCAGTATGAATTGCTGACAACCAGAAAGAATTTTATCCTGTACTAGGGAAATATGGAATAAGACTTCTTGAAACACAACTACTAATGTGTATCAGCAAACCGTCAGAATAAAAAACAACAAGTTAAAAAAGAAAAGATAGAAAAATGTATTTCATCAAATTACATTGTGTACATCAAGCAATTATATGCACAGGGGGTCCCGGCAGAAGCCTGGCCAGGAGGGCATTATTAATATTAAAGTGACTATAGATTAGAGGCAAGTTGGGACAAAAATTTAAAAAATCCTCAAACAATAATATATATATATATATATATATATATATATATATATATATATACAAATATATATACATTACGGTTGGTTTTAATTTGTTGTTTAGTAAATAAGTTTATAAAAATTACTTTCTCATTTATTTAGTTCGGTAAAATCACAATCTGAAATGTATAACTTTTTCAATAATGTTTTTCAAGTAGTATCACGATGCCCACTATTATATGGTACATGAAATTTTAACGCTAATAAAATTATTTTAATTTCTGGTTGACGTGAAATGTCTCAATTCTTGATGATATTTGTATAAATACATCGAAAATAATCTACAGTTTATCGAATAAGTTGTACAATAATAATCTGAATCGGTATAGATAGACGGAGAGAAATAAATACCTATTCCCTCATCCATTAACCATCTTCCATTGTAGTGAAACACACTCAACCTATTCCGATTCAAATAAACCTCTCCAGCTGGCTTTACGAAATCCTTCAGGACAACGAACAAAAGATTCAGTTCCCATTTCGATTCCTGAAATTATTCAACATCCTAAATGATATCTAAACTACAGTGCTTCTGGTCAATGTTGCAGTACACGGCATTTAAATACATACAATATAATGGCTACGTGCCTTCAATTATTTTTTTTGTGTGTGTTGAAGAAGCGTTGGTGAAAAAAAGAATTATGGGAATTTCAATTTCTGTTGATAATCATTCATAATGCAACTTCTCTTAGATTACAAATAGTCACCGCGTGAAGATAAAAGTACGATGCAAAAATTAGTTTAACCACTTATTATTTCGCCGTGTAGTCTTGGTTCATCGTCATATCCTATATATATGTTTTCTAAGGCTCTTTCCCCGTATTCTTTTTATTCTAGTTTGATAATTGTGATGTCCTTGAATTTTATCTCCAAGGATATTTCAAATTAATCCATCATAGATAACCAACGAAAGTTAGACGCCTAGTCATACATTACATACAAAAGTCCTAGCTGTTATGATATATATATATATATATATATATATATATATATATATATATATATATATGTATGTATGTATATGTGTGTGTACGCACAAATTTAAATATGCATGTTTGTATAAAAATTAGTTTGTATATAATTCGCTTTGAAAAATAATTAAAAAAAACAAAACAAACGTAATGTGGTTACAACGAACAAGGTGCTGAAACTTTATGTGACATCATCATCATCCTTATTACTATGTTCCATATTTTAGTCATTATCGTGGTAATCGCCATAATAATAATAATAAATAATTATTATTATTATTGTCATCATTACGGCGACGGATGAACGATTATTTGCGACATGACGCAGAAGTAAAACATCTGCACGTGAAATATTAATGTCAAACGTCAGAACTGAGATCGAGCGAAGAAATTGCAATCGACATCTTGCTTAGATTGAACTCGTACCTTCTATAGACAGAGAACGATTAAGACAGTTCTTCCGCGTTAATAACATCCCTTGAATTCACCATCGGAAAATGAGATAAAATTTTCACGAACACTTCACGCGCAAATACAAACTAAATGGAATCGAATAGGGCGCGGTGGTAATGGTATATGCAACATCGTTGGGATGAGATGGTAAACGAGTTTTCAATTTTGAAAAGTTACACATTTCTAATAACACACCATCTGTGGAAATAATAATCATGCGAGCGCAATTTTGTCACCTTTTTAAACGAAAAAGTCGGATGAAAAGCTTTATGTATATATATATATATACATACTTATGTATGTGTTTTCGAGTATGTAGAAATATGCATTGTATTTATGCTTGTAAGTGAACTACGAGTAAGAATGTAACGACAGTTCATTATTATAATGCCCGCGTACACTATACGTCTTCATTAAGGTGATATTTTAGCTCCTGTCGTCGCTTATGGAAATCTAAAAAAAAGAGAAAAAAGTTTTGTACAATAAGAATGGTAAAACTAATGTCGCTACAAGTCAATAACATACGGTAAGTCGAACAGACGTGAAAAACCGCAGTGGCACGAATTCCGAATTGGACATACCGGATAAATTCGCGATTTTTAAATTAGATAAAACGCAATACGCTCATCAAAATGCCGCAAACCCGTTTTAAATTCGCGATTTTCAAATTAGATAAAACGCAATATGCTCATCAAAATGCTACAAACCCGTTTAAAAGCAAGAAGTCAAAGATTACGTATTACCGAAAACAAAGGCGATATCGAGAAATTAACTCGAATACAATAATAATAATAATAATAATACTCGAAGACATCGAAATATAAGTACCTGTTCTTTATCAGAACTATATGCCTGAATTGCCGCCGTGGATTCCACTGAATGTGAAAGTAAATTTTTCGTTACTCCAAACAGATTTTCGCAATAACCCTTCTAGTATATTAGATAAATGCTTTTCACAGATGGTTCTAAGTCAAATTCTGGTGTAAGATGTGCAGTAGCATTCTCTAACGAAATAATAATCAGATTTCCACTACCTCCGCATTTTTCAATCCTCTCGCCTGAACTTTACGCTATAAAACTAGCTGTAATTTGTAAACAAGATTCTGTTGGTAGAAATTCTAAGCAGTCTGTCATTGCCACCGACTCTTATTCTGCAATCACCAATATCAGTAATTATAAGCGTAAAAATCAGCATCCGGTGGCTAAAGAAATAATCGACATTCTATTTACCGGTCTTTCCCCTCAGCCATTATTTATATGGGTTCCAAATCACACTGGTATTGCTGGGAACGATCTAGCAGACACAACAACTAAAAATGCGACTTATATACGGTCTACACCTGATCTTCCAATAGATCCAAAATATATCCGCAGCATAATAAAATGGACTATGTTATGGTTATTAACACCAATTACAAACAAATGACGCTCATTCAAACCTGATACTAATTCATGGCGATCTCTTCCTTCGTTGACACACCATGAAGAAATAGTCATTCGTCGTATATTGCTAAGACATACGACTCTCACTAATAGTCACTTGATCAGAAGAGAATCATCCCCGATTTGTTCCTGCAGCAATGTCAAATTAACAATAGAACACCTTCTGCTACACTGCCAAAAATACAAGTCTGAACGTATGCGATATGGTCTTCCATCAGCATTACGAGTTTTGCAGCCAAATGCAGCCGGTCCAACAGTAGCGTTCCTACGTGTAACCGGCCTGTTTCAACAACTATAGTTTCCGTGCCCATGCCCGTGTCTCTTGGATCATCATCAATAATAAATGAATCCAAACTGATTCATATAATGTAAAATGAAGAAGTGAAACTTACAAGATGTTTTCCCAATAAGACAATTATTTAATGAATTCACGATTTCTTACAAATTTCACAAAGAAAAGCAACGACTGTCCGCTATGTTTAAGTTGACATGGCGATGACTCAAATATTTTCGTTCTCATATCTACATCGCACATGCATCCTTTGTGCAGCGAAGATTTAAACGAAATAACGGATAGCCGTGCGCGCATGCGCAAGAGAAAAAAATACGAACAGGTAAAAAATATTATTTCACAATTTCTATACGTGTTTGCACGAATGGGTGTAAACTGAATATATACGTATAGGGAAAGAATCGAGGAGCCCGGACTGCACTATGAGAATAGGCCTGCTTGTGTGCATAAGCCTTTCGCTCGCTCGTTTTACGGTTTAACTCTCCACATACAACGCGTCAATAGAAGTTTCACTTTAAAAATGATGTTGTACATCTCATATAAGAGCTATACGAAAAACAATCGTAATATTGTAAGTATTGATACTACAAAACCAAGAGAATTTTATATTCAAAAAGGAGTCATACAAGCCTGCGTTTTGTCGCCTAATAGAATAGAGGAATAATGATAGTAACCAATCTTTTATTTGCAGACGATGCAACGTTAATAGAGCTGGTAATATGAAAAAGATCGAAAAAGTTTTACACCGGCTCAAAGCATATGGATTAAATATAAAAATAAAACAAAAATGATGATAATCGATCGAGAAAATATAATACCACCTCGTGAAAGGGTACTACATAACCGGCTATGAAACTGGAAAGTTTTATATACTCTTAGGATCACTAAAGAATAAAAGGAGCTCCGAGGGTGAAATGCAGAATCGTAATTACACGAAGCGGCCTGATAAAAATGAACAACACTCGGAAGAATAATTCCACTCTGAAAAATGTTAAAATTAAGCGAATGAGAGGTAGACATTAAAAAGTGTCGTCAGAAAACGAATCGACAGTTTTGAAATATGGAGTTGGAGACAATTCCATGGACAGTGAAAAGTACGAAAGAATCGATGTTACAAGAAATTCGTGTTACGTAAAGGTGGTCAACTATTGTCACAATGAAAATGTTGAGAAACAGAAATGAATTGAACGGACAATGGTCGTGGGTAAAATTAATGGTAATCGACCAAAGCGACATGGACTGATATTCTACCGCATACAACAGGGTTATCGTTTTCGGAATGCGAACGTCGATCAGAGGATGCCGGAAAATTAGGAAAGCACTAGCCGATTAAATGATAATCACGATATCCTACCTGAGTTTAGGTGACGACTGTAGAATATAATATATATATATATATATATATATATATATATATATATATATATATATAATATATATATATATATATAATATAATATACGAAATATATTCAAAAATTTTGATCGAAATTATTCTTAAATGTTGCCTTAACTTTCAATATAATATTGACTTGAATGACGATAAAAAAAAACGGTAATACAAAATTAATAAATAGCGTGAGAATAGTTTATTTTTTTAGTTTATGTGCCGCCGAAGCGAGCACAAATATCAAATTTCCAAACAATGTGCAGATATTTACATTTGTAGATGATATCCTAATAATAATTGCTGACCCGTGTGAAAATGCCTTAAAGTACAAAATTTTCCAAGTTTATACAAAACTGGCAAATTGGTTAAAACAACATAATTTAAATATAAACGATTCCGACTCAAATTATACGTTATTTAACAATAAAGGATAAAGGATTAAACTTAGCGCGACACGGATTAAACATCAGCATGATTAGTCAAATTAAATACATAGATGTAATAATAGATAACAACCTAAAATTTTATTCACACTTTCAATAAACTACCAACAAAATAAATAAATTTTAAATTATATTTAACAAATTGTATAATAATAATAACCGTTTAAATTACAAAATGGAAATAACATTATGTAAAAGTGTAACGTCAACATACTTTATGGCAGTGTTATATATAAAGATACGCTAAAAATAAAGACATTTCACAGAATATATTAAAAATCTTTCGAAGAACTATAGCGATAAAATTGATTACAGAACTACCAGCTATTTGGCAAGCATCGTCATTGAAGGAATCAAAACATTAATTCTAGATATAGAGAAACATATTAGCATATTTTTCATAAAAAATAACATAAATTCAGATCACGAATTCAGTAACGTAAAATATCGACAAGGTTTTTTCATTCATTAACAAAAACTGTTAACGTTAAACAGTTAGTACACGTATTAAGTATTATACAAATAAATTTCAATCACGGTTGAACGACTATAATGGAATAGCTAAAGAAATTTTCACACACATTGAAAAAAGATTCAGTAACACATCATCTACACCTAATGTTTTCAACGTATAATTTAATAGGGGCGACGGCTTATTTTAAAGATTCTTTCTACAAGTATATAGTTACGCACACTTCGACAAACTATGTAACGTGTAAACTAATACTGTTAAGCACACTCTTTCCGGCTGTAATTATTCTAACTAAAGATTTTAGCGATAATAGAGCAGATCAGCTAGTAACTAAACCGTTTAAAATTTTTTTTATACTTTTACCATTGCACGAAATAAATAATCACCTATCCTAAGTATACGATATACAAATTTAATCTTATAATATTGTATAAAATAGTTTGTCCGGAATTCCATAAACTTCATTGGACGTTCTGGACAATCTATTATTTCTACTGTATATTTGTATTTCATTTACACAATATATTTTACCTCATTGTTTTTACGAATTGGGAAAAAATTTTTTTGCTTTTTAATGTAGGAATTATTCTAAATTTGAAAAAATGTTAGTTATCAACTGATTATGAACTGTGCAGATAATTTCCAACAATTAATTGTACAGAATTGGAAAAAAAATTTCGCTTCGTAAGAAGTTACTTAACAGTTTTTTGACTGAGGACCATACCGGCTTCCCGCCATCATTAATAGATTGCGTGTAATCCATAAAGATTTTGTTCTTACACTCCCTGATTTTAATTTTTAGTTTGTTGTGCATCTCTTTATAACTGTTGTATAAGGATGGGTAACGATTACGCTGCCATCTTCTTCTTGCTAACCTGCCTTCCTTTATTAATTTTCTTATTTCCACCGGTATATACAGATTTTGATGGGATTTCTCTGCAACGTGATTAGTTGAGTTGATACACGTATATTGTATGAGACTAGTAAGATTTTTAACGGCTGCGTCAATGTCACCTTTGTCCTTTAGCTTAAGCTTTAAGTCAATGTTATTCTCAATAATACCCATAATATTCTTTCACTTTCCTCCTCTTGTTCACATTCCATACTCCAATTTCTTCCTTCTCCTTACTTCTTTACTTACGATCATTATTGTTTATGACAGGAAACTGTCGGTACAGTAAAATAAAAATAATAATAAAAAAAAAAAAGTTACTTGAACGACGTTAGCGAGAAATCGAATTTGAATAAATGACGGACAAATGTTTCTTATCTATCAGATATTTACGAAATATGAAATTTCGATCGATCGTTATGGTATAAAAACAGCTAGGCGTTAACGTGAAAATAAAGTTTAAAGTGGTTGCGACTTTGTTCATACCGAACGTTTAGACCATAGAAACTGCCATAGCGTCGTTAATGAGTGTACGAAATCTGCGCCATTTAAAACTAAATCTAAGACGAGTTTTAGCGCTCCGACTCACACTTATCTATTAAAGGGCACGAGTGCACATATAAAGCATCGTTGAATATTGGGAAATAAGGTAATGCAAATCGGACCGATATGAAAAGGAATAGATATTATATATATATATATATATATATATATATATATATATATATATATATATATATATATATATATATATATAACCGTTTAATTCATTTGAATACACCAAAAATACATACATGAAATAAGCAAAATTAAATAACAATGAAAGCCCAACTTACAAAGACATATCCCGTTGTTTGTTTTTTTTTTTAATTTGTTACTTTAAATATATATATATATATATATATATATATATATATATATATATATATATATATATATATATCCAGCACCTATTTGCTTCAAAATCGTTCTATCTTTTGCTTTCCGCATGCAACTGGTTCCCACATATTTGACGATATCATCTTCCCATCGTCTTTTTGGTCGTTTGATTTTCGTTTTCCTATCCAATGGAATCCATTCTATACATTTTCTGGTATCTGCTTGTTTCCGCATGACACGGTTAAACCGTGTCCATTTTAGTTTTCTTGTTATCTCCATTAGGTCATCTGTTCTTGACTGAACTATTAATACCTTGTTGTTTATTTTATCAAATTTCGTAACCCCCTCTAACATTTTTCTTTTCATCGCCCGCCGCGCAATTTGTAACTTTTTTATTTCCTTCATATTACATTACCGTATTTCTAAAACCATAGGTAATCGCCGGCATGATGCATGTATTAAATACTCGTGCTTGAAAATTTTTGTATTAAAAATTTCCTTCAATGCCCAATATTTTTTCCACCCTATTGCTATCCTTCGATTTATCTTTGAATGAAATTAATTGTCCAAGATATATTACTTTTTCGAACCATTTTAATTTTTTCGAGTTAACGGTACATATTGACATATTTCGTTTTTTTTTTGTCATTTATACTGTCCTGGCTTTTTATACTTTCTTCTAATTCGTTAGGAATCCTCCGTAATTGTTCGGCCACGGATAAGTGTTACATCATCTGCGAAGCATAAACATGTTTGATGTTTATTACATATTGTACGCATGATAGATTCCCGAATAGTTGTTCCAAAACCGCTTTAAATAAAACTGATGACAAGAGCTCCCCTTGCCTAACTCCTTTTTTCAATGAAAATCTTTCTCCTTCCGATCCAATATTATCTTCCCCCGAGTATTATCGCAACTATTCTTTATTAATCTTATGTATTTCTTATGTATCCATTGTTTCTCCAACGAAGCATAGAAGAAACCACGATCTAATTGGAACCGGTGTAGAATGTATTGATTTTTTGCTATTCAGCGGTTTCAAAGTGAACAAAGAGAAAAACAATTTGAAAAACAATCATTATTTGGAATAAAATCAATAATATTAACCAAATTTATAAAATTTCACATACGGAAAGACGATTATGAAAAAGGAAAACTACTAAAAAAAATGGAAATAGTATAAGAATAAAAATAATTCATTAAATTCAATGGTGAGTTTTGATGAAGAATCAGTTTCAAGAAGTATATTATAATTTTAATCATTTTTTATTTTTTATGTTAAACATAGAATTTAGATCTTTCTGGCGACTTAGTTCATATAGACTGTTACAGTATGTCGTTGATTGCATTGCTTACACATTGGCCATTAGGTTAATTGTAATCAAATCTGTTATTTCATATTGCTATTCCTTGTAATATTGCACACGTAAATTAAGAAGTTTCTTACATTTTTTTATTAATAATAATAATTATTATTATTATTATATTATTGACATTATCTTGTCTGCTTTCTTCTATTTTCAACGATGGAATCACAATACCCGGCACAGTTGATCCTCCGTTCTAAACAGTTACTGCTTGAAAATGGCTTTATAGTCGAAAAGCTTTGCACACATAAAATAAATTTTATAGTGATTAACATTGTTTTTATTTTGTTTTCTTAAATGCACTATATACATATACACACATATATATACATTTTGTTTTTAAAAATTTCTGGCTAATTTTCACAGACACATGCGCTATACATATATATTGTATTATATGTGTGTGTGTGTGTGTGTGTAACGCGCATTTATTTATATGTACATGTGTATTTTACTTACATATTACACATAATTACTGAATGTTCGTGACTTGTAATTTGTGTACAGCATAATAAGTCAATACGGATGGATATAAGGAATGTCTCAGAACAGGGAGATTGTCAATTTGAAGACAATTTGAATATTTTTATTTAGCACTTCTCGGTAATGTACATCGTTAAATTACTTAGTTTGCCAAGTGATCTGTACTCTCTACTTAAAAATATTCAGTAGAATGAGTATGCATAATAATAATAATAATAATAATAATAATAATAATAGCCATATTAATAATAATAATAATAATACGCCTGGTTGTGTACGGAGGTAATGGGAAAAAGTTGAATTTTAAAAGAATGTGGTACCGTTGTTACCGTTACGCGACTGAATCAAATTTTTCGTTAAAGCATTCCGGCTGTCGACCGCGTATATACAAGCTGACGAATATTAATGAGGTTTTTTTTCTTGATTTTTTAAATTTTTTATTATTAAGTTTTTAGTATTAGATTTTTTATCATTCGGTTTTTTATTATTTTTTCCAAGTATAGATAGATGGAGATGAACGACAACCGTCAAACTTTCCACTGCAAGCTTTATAACGAGTTTCAACATAACACGAGAATAATTTTATCTAATTTATCATCTCACACCACCATCAATACTAATATACTACCGTGATATATATATACACATATATATATATATATATATATATATATAGTTGTAGTGCTCTCTCGAAATATCTACTCGTCTCAACTTTTACAATTCACCCGTTGAACGTTATAAAAATTCGGACGAAAATGACTCATTACCATTTCGAAATCATAAAATCATCGTCTTTTGTTCTTAATCTCACTATCACAATAAGCGACGTATCCTCTTATACATTGTCTAATATTAAATTGTCAAATATTAAATGTTTAATCGATTCATTTTTAATCATCCAATACGGGAGTGCTCGAATTAAATAAATCTGCCCGAAAATTTTGTTACATTTATAACCTCAATCGAGCGTACAGAATTTGGAAAATTATGATCCGGAAACTATTTCAAAATAATTTACCAACACGCAGAAGTTTAACAACGTCCTGTTTATTCGTGGAATATAATATAAATCTACCAACTAGTTTTCGGTTATACGACAGAATGACTACTTAAACAGTTTTATATTAAATACCAATCGCGTCGATCATAATGAGACAAGGTACGGGTTGCATAAAAAAAACGGACATACATGCGTTTATAATTAAGATGTGTGTATATTTATATAAAAAAAAACGACATACATGCGTTTATAATTAAGATGTGTGTATATTTATATAAAAAAAAACTTTATCAATTTCTATAAATTATTTTTGTGAACAACCGGAAAATTTCTCGAACAAGTTAGAAGCCGGACTAAACCTAAACAATATATCACCAGCGATCCTAACCAACAGACCATCAACGGAGCTACCACGAAGAGAAAAAGGTGCAACTAGTGTCGTTAGGAAAAATTTACTCAGATGATGGATAAAATAGAGGATGAGCGATCTTTGTACCGCATTCACTGTTTATAGCGGTACTGCAAGTTTTATCATTGTTAATTAATAGCATCCGGGTAGTTTATCACCGACTCGCAAAATATTTTGAAGGTTATGGAAAACACATTGATATCATCCGGAATGCTTTAGTGTGTATTTGATTCTTTCTTACGGGTTATTCGAGGAATCTACGACAATGAAATTGTAGATTCATTTGCTGGTCTTCTTTTCTGCGCATGATATCTCATACGTTTCATACAGTCGGAACATGGAAAACTCAGGGAACAGACATATTCGGAGAATAATATACAGCAGTCACCCCTCTCTCCGTGCTACCAATTACAATCGTCTGTTCCTAAATTCCGCCGGTTTTACTTTTTGGAAAACATTAAGCGTAAAGGAATTATACTTATCATCAGATTGCGATTCGGGCACCACTTGTTACCGGACCGCCTATTCCTTATGAGAAACTCCTTACTGCCCTCTCCATACTGGACGTACAAAATCCTGATATTCTAAACTATACCTTAAGTTACTGCACTCATCGTCTAACGGCGCTCCATAAAATGCATTGTACTTTCTTTATTTCAGAGAATTTACATATGTTTCTAGACTTTGCGATATTTCTGGAGCAGATAACCCCAAGTTTATAGAAAATTTGAACGTTCATCACGTTGGATAAACAAATTTTTATCTTAAATATACATATGTAACGAAGTTCGTTTGTTGGTTTTTGCACCTTATATAGACTCTTATTTACAGGCATATTAAAGGTTGATAAGACTATGTTTATATCATGTTACCATCCTCAGATTAAGCTCACTTCCAGAGGACGAACGTTTATTTTATTTCAATACGTAGTTACTTCTTCTTTTTCAGTTACACTTCGTTTTTGCACACGCCTATTTTTAATCAGTCCTCTGCGTTTTTGTACGCAATATAAGACCCCATCGACAAATTTATTTATTTTTTTATATAAATTTCAATCGACATTCCGCTATGCATGCCGATTATACGAATAGTAAGATTTATTTAATATTTCGACCACTGAAACGAAAATAATAACTTGTCTAATGAAAATCTGGTCTTAATTCATTTCTTAATTATTCGTGAAAATTAATTAAAGATGCGCTATATATATATTAAAAACAATATAGGCTTCGTATATATTCGAATATAATTAGACTTTTTCTTATTCGTAAGTATGGTTTACACGAATAAAATCCTTAAGAGTATGACGTCACAAATTACGAATTCTATCAATTATTAGTTTACAGCGTCGAATTGAATAATATTTAGATGCAGGTATTAGTGCGACAACGTCTGATACGATGTAATTAGGAATAGTTTCATTTAATGAAGTAACGGATATAAAATAATCGCTACGACGATGACTGTGTCTGTATTAATATTATCCATAGCGGTACCATCCGATATTTCTGGCAGGCAGCTATTATTTAACTCGCGTACCGCTGTAGGCCTAGCGAGAACGGGTAATAAAGGGGAATAGGGGAAATATTGTTAGATTTCGCGTGTAAATAGATTAATATCTCTTTGTTTCCCCCGTTCGACGTGTATATCGAATGGACTATATCCAAAAAGTCGCCTTTCAAAATAATAGACGTTCTCCTCCTATGGTAATTACCGACTTCATTTATCAACGTCGCCTAATAATAAATCGAGACTGGGTAAATATCGGTTACCTGATAATGATGACGATGATAATAACAATGGTAATAAGTGATAATAGTAATAATGCATTACTATTGTTTGCTATATCGTACAAACTGAATTTCTATATATCTATATATATATATATATATATATATGCATAGTGAACTTAATTTCCTCATCGGATTCGTTTGATTATTTTCTAAAGTGCAGTTTCATTTCCAATCTGCACGTCTTATATGGTTATTTCGTCATTCATTATTATCTCAAATTCTAAAGTAGCCAAATTCTATTTCGATTACGATTTCTGGCAAGGAATTTATCATGTTGTCTTTCTTTTGTTATTATTTTATTATTCCGGTTTTTAGAAAATATGTAATACATCACACTAGATTTCGATTCTGGCGTAAGGTTTTAAATCAATAGCAATATTTATTTTATATTTATATATATATATATATATATATATATATACATAAAACGGTTACATACGTCATTGGTTATAATTCTAAGAAATTTTTAAAATTTCGTCCACGTTTGTAAACTACTTTTAACTCTCATTTTAAATTAAATAAATTTCTTCATTCCGCCCAAGGAGTACTTTTTCATGGAAAATTAGCGTATTTTTAATTAAATTATGTGCCAGTCAGCGTTAATACCAATTCCGAAGAAGAAGAAGACGGCTAAATTGTGTACGAACTACAGAACTATTAGTCTGGTATCACACGCAGCTAAAATTCTCCTCCGCATTATCAAACATAGAATGGAAAGATACATGGAAGACTATATAGATGATACACAATGTGACTTCCGGAAGCAGTTATCTACGAGAGACGCAATAGCAACTCTCAGGACTCGCGGAGAAAGACTAATTGCCCTAAAACGCACAATGTATGTGCGTTTCGGTGATTACGAGAAAGCTTTTGATAGAGTCGATTGGAATCAATTGTTTACATTATTGGGGCAGATAGGAGTATCAAGCAAGCTAATTAACATAATAAAAAGTTTATACATAAAACAAACAGCTGTTGTTAGATGGATAAATGAATACACACAACCAGTAACTATCACCAAAAGTGTCAGGCAAGGCTGCCCCCTTTCCCCCTACTGTTCAACATATGCGCGGAAATGATTGTCAATAAAGCCTTACAAACATGTAGGAGAGGAATCAAGATCGGCGGTCAAAAATTAAGAATCATCAAGTTTGCAGTAACAACATATGTATGGCCAGTAGCCTTGTATGGGTCAGAAACCTGGACTTTGTAAAAGGTAGAAAAAAATTAGAAGCATTTGAAACTTGCTGTTGGCGTCGCTTGCTAAAAGTAGCATGGACCAACAAAGTATTAAACCATAGTATTTTTGATCGAACGCCGTTCTATCCTACGAAGCATAAGAAAAAGGAGGTTGGAATGGATCGGACACATATTGAGAATGGCGGAATGCTAAATGAAGCAATGGAAGGCGAAATAGCGGGGAAAAGAACGAAAGGCAGACCTAGGTTAACGCCAATGGACTCCATAAAACAGGAGGCAGGAGTACAGTCGTATGTACAACTCAAGAGGAGGGCGACATATCGTATACTGTAGAAGAAAGTCATAGTGATGGCGTACCAGTCCTAGGACTGAAAAAACCCGAAAGAAGAAGAATATGTATATATCTACTCACATTTTTTTTAGGTGATTTATCTTCTCGTATGATATGAGAAATGCAATAAATAATAATAATTTCAATTTCAATTTCTTTGATTTTTGTTCAGTACATTTGAATATGTACAAACATAAAATATAATATTAAAGAAACCAGTTCGAAACTTAATGACATTCTTCAAAGAAGTAAAACAAAAAATTTAAAAATAACTAAAAATGTGAACTTATATTTAAACGAAGCTTATTTAAAACTTAATAGATTAGACTATATTTATGTACTGAACATATAACCTAGTTATGCGTAATTCTGCACGTGTATCAGGTCCACAAAGATATTGTATAATAAGCGACCGTCTACATTAAATAGATTAATAATAAGTTTTATAATTCCACTCAAATTATATACACATTTGCCGATAAACATTCAAACATTCCCATCCAGTCTCATTCGGCTTCTTGGGTATTTAAAAATTATGTACACACATTGAAACTGCAATTAAGTTAAAAGTTGCAACATAAGGTAGTACTGTTCAAAACGAAATTGCTACTTTATTATGTAGTACATTTTTTGTTAAAAAACTAAGTAAAAATATATAAGATATAATAGGTATGCACACGAGTCATATCAGACTGTCGGTATTACAATGACGTGTACGTTAAATTGACAAGTATTAATAAGATCAATTTTTAATTCTTTAGGTAACCTGTTGAACTTAACGACACCGACATACACAACTTGCATACGCATTCTACTTTTGTTGTAACTAGGTACCACCGCTCTAATCTCAATAATAATAATAATAATAAGCGATTTCGAATTTTGTTAACCAGTCTCATGGCTCCGTCCCTTAAATCATTAATATCTTCTAACGTTAATGCAAATTCATTACAGTCGTCCGGTTTAATGTGCATTATTTCTTTAGGATTTTCGAAATTTGCATGCAACTGACGTCACTATACGTCATTTCTGCGTAAAATAACCGCATTTTCCCTGTGTGCTTCTAATTCTATTAAGTGTTTTCCACTTTCCTCGGGGTAGACTGTTTTTTTTTTTATATATTCTAAAAATACGTTTCCCACCCCGTTTTACATTTACGAAAACTCTTTTCCAGCGTCTTGTTATAATAATGCGTCCGACATCCAAGTTGATTTTCCAGATTTAAATCTTAATACCGTTATTACGGACCTTATCTCTTCGGAGATTTATAATTCGGTGGCAAATTTTTAAATTTATTTTCATCTTTAAGTAAAACCACTTCCCGTCTAATTTCAGACGGAGCTGTATTAGTTAATACCGGTAGCCCGCATAAGTAGCGTACACTCGAACTTTTCTGATGTAATGCGGAGGGCTTGATTTAATATTACATTTACTTTATTTTTTAACGCGACAGCTTTCGCTTTGATAAATAATATTCAGCTGTCGAATATAGAAGCGCCGGGGTTGATATTCCGAGTGTTACCAGTACAACTTGTAAATCTTCTAATGAGATTTGTACGCGTTCTTAACTTTTCGAAGATACAGTTAGATGTAGTCTAATGACACGTCCAGATATTTTGGATACTTTGAGTATACAAGTTCTACTACTTCGATTTTTTTCTGAGGTGGAAAAACGCGTTCTCTTCGTTCTGCACGGATTCAGTTATAATTTCCATTTATGCGAGTGTTCACTTATTAATAGCTGTTTGCATTCGCGGTTTATATATTCGAAACACCGAATTTTTTGTTATATTCGTATAAATTTCATTGCGGTTAATGCTTTTGAAAGAATCTATAGCCTTGAATTGATATAAACATATAGAACACGCTCAGAAACCAGAACAAGAATCATCGTTACTACTAGACTAGAATACGGGTCGATTGCGTAGGTTGAAAAGAAGATGGATGGGTGCCCAACGATAACATAGTCGGGGTAAATACATCTCTGCTTGGTTTTTTTTCACTCATTTTTCTGCGGCGAATGAATAATTTTGGTATTTATTTCACAATTACGCTAATGTTTTGCAATTCAATTGCTTAGACTTTATTCGTGCTAAGTTATTATTGTTACATATTGTTTCACGTATGAAATAATTAATAAGTAATAGTTGTTCATTTTAATATATACGTATATAAATATATGTGTGTATGCATGTATCTAAATTTTCCGTTATAATTTATTTAAAAAAAAAAACATAACTTATACACGCAGCATATGCTGGATGTCGCACAAATACCAACATGGATTTAGGTTCATGATGGTACAAACATGAATATAAAAGTAATAACGTATAAAAGAGTATTTAATACATGAATCGTACCTAATTAGACGATACCCTTAGGTAGAGATCCTTCCCTACATTATTACAACAAAAGTAAAACACGCATAACTGATAATTGTAACCTCAAAATAATAATAATAATAATAATGAGAATAATGCTTATATTTTGTACAAGTGTAAAATAATTGGTTTTTTTATATAATTATCGATTTACGTCGCTTTTTATAATTTTGTAAATCGTTTCATAACTTAATAAATACGGTAATTTTTTCCGGTTAATACTAGGAAATACGAAATATGAAGGTAGTTTGTTATTGTTTCACAACATGGGAAATATATAAATAAATAAAAAAATCCATTATTCAATGTCCCCATGTGTTTATGATTATATATGTCATACAATTGTTTTAAAACGAGGGGAAATGCTTAAAGTGTAGCGAGTCTCGTTCGGTAAAACTATGTACTGTAAATAAAATTTTCAAATGTACGTCTAAAAATTGCCCGTTATCGTAATTGTATTACCGAACTAATCTCTAATAATAATAATAATAATAATAATAATAATTTCAATTTCAATTAAATTACAAGGTTATATAAAACATAAAGTGTTTACATATCGGTAATCACTGGCTATGTGCATTATTGCACGAGCGCCGTCTTAAATTAAAAAAAAAAGCAGTTTAATAAACCTTATTATTACCGCCTTGACATGTAACTCGATTTTTCATATAATTTATTCCCAATCCACCAAGAACAATTCGAAGAATAATTAAATTAAACTTAAAATAAAATTTAAAAAACACAAACAATAATAATAATAAATACAGGCTTATAATATTAATAATCGCATGGACAGTATTAATTAATAGAAATACTAATAGTAATAAAATATCATGTACATTTGAAACATCTGAAAAATGCCCGAAATCTCAAATAAAGGAAGAAACCAGCGATTTAATGCAATTATGGTCATTTTTCGATACATTAAATAAAATAATTCTAATAGCTACTGAATTAAGATCTAATCGGGGATCGGACATATTTAATAATAACTATTATAGAGAATGTACCACTGACATATTCTTACGAAGTATATTTGAAAAATTAAAGCAAGTTTTAATTGCAAACGTAATAAATTGTGTTAAAATTGTTAACTGGTAATTCGGTGAGAAGCAAGACATTAGAATTAGATCAGTTTTTCATTAATAATAATAATATACACATATATAATTTGTAGATTACGCGTCAATTAAAACACATCGAGCAATTTGTACCATTCATAATTTGTTTAAGCGCAAATTTTTCCTAAATGTCAATAATAAATTAATAATATATACATCGGTCATTAGACCAGTATTAACGTATGCCTGTCCAGTGTGCAGTTCGATTAGCAATCTAGCTACAAGAGGCTTCAGTTAGTTCAGAATAGATGCATTAGATACTCAACACTCCCATTTATAGTAATATAATGAAAATGCACGAGCAATTGAAACTACCTTTGTTAAAAGATCATGTATTAAAAATATCTACTACCTTTTTTAAACAAACGCATGATAATGACCTAATTACGGTGATTGGAAATTACGATTGCAACTAGACTGGAGCATAATTTACTATAGCTTGTCAAATAATTATCGCTTACATTCATTTTTAAATATTATAAGAACATTCGGATTTATCGCTATTTTTGACGGTCTGCTTTGTATATTTTTTATCGCAGGTTTGTTTATTGTTCCTGCATTTTGTATATGTTAAACATTCATTGTTAAAGTTTCTCCTGTTATGTTTATAATTACGGGGGTAAGTTTATTTTAAACGGTACAGTGTCATAATTATTGTTTTTGTAATGCTAAATAATGTGAAAATATACGTTTTTCTTTCTTTCTATAGCTTGTATTTCTGAAACTAAACACAAAATACTCGTTTTAATATCGAAAATTATTATACCTGTCCGAGTGGTCGTGGGAAAACTATTTCGACGATGATTGTACATTTGTAAAAAATGTTTACCGTACAAGAATCGCATCCCGGAATGAATTTATAAATGCGAACTCGGTATTAATTTTATTAGTAACGATTCTGAACAATAATGATGTTCTCACACGATACTTATATTCTTATATTGGATATTACATTTCCCTAGATTTTTACTTTTTCATATATTATTAATCTTTTATATTACAACGAATTAACGCATTTTACAATGTAATAATTTTTTTAAAAAATATTACACGAATAAATAATTAAAAATTCGGTCAAATTCCTTTTTTGTGCCGGCTGTTGTTGCACAGAGCGCAACGCGCGACTAGTTAAGGGTTACAATAAAAAAAATATATATAAATAAATAAATAAAAAACAAACAAAAAAAAGATTTTATTAGTTTTATCTAGGTATCGTTTTACCGCAGATTCGTTTATTCAACATAATCGATATTAGACTTGGACCGGACGAATCGTTTAAGTGATTCGAGTCAATCGATTAATTTGCTTCGAGTGTTTTGGGGAATCAAACGCCATACGAGTAGTCAGCTAAACATATATTGTCTGGTATACATCGTGATACGTAAACGAGTTATTCGTTCGTAATTTATCAGTCGTAAGTTTTAAATAATTTATATTCGAAATAAATTTAGTTTAATTTTAAAAAATGGACAGTAAATTTTTCGAAAAGTTTAATTATGTGAAAATTTACTTACAACTTATGAAATATAACGCGAATAAGTTGAAATTGTAATAGAGGTAAACATAAAATTCTAAAATATGTACTCGCAAAATTAATAATCCTATACCGAATATATAATCGGATAAACGGCAAAACGCACGCTATTTTATGAATCGGCGAGTCTATAAATCTGTCAGAGACTCGAATCAGTTTATTTTACTGACTCGAATGACCGATTCATCTCGTTCAACTCTAATCGATATTACTCGTTCAGAAATGATTTACTTTTATAAGAACCGGAAGTATTTTTCTTAATTCGTTTTTCCACTTCAACGATGTTTACTTTCGTTAATATATAACCCCGACTGCATTCAAAATATGAAATAGCTGAAAAGAGGAAGATAAAAAGTTGTTCTCTCGTTTTATCTTTATGCGAACAGATTTCGTTTCCTTTTCTAAATTTTGATTTCTTTAGTTTATTCTGAAACAACTTTTTTTTTTTTTAAATTACTACGAAATCGGTGTCACAATTTTGTATTATTTTTATTATTCCTTCGTTTTCATCTTTACGATGTCGAAGATTATTTTTCGCGTTTTCTTTTTCGACTTTTATTAATTTATTTTCACACTAATCGGCGATAAGGCGATTCTAAGGATCAATGAAGTGAAATATCTAGGAGTTTACCTAGATCAACGACTGACAAGGAGGAGGTCGCATAAAAGAATCGATTTTTTTTTTTTATAGTTTAACTACCGAGGTTATTACGGCACTGGTGATTTAACAGTTAGATGTAGTAACTGAGATTGAAGGAGGAAAGGAACTGTATAACTGAGGGAATAGTTGAAGAACTGTTGGAGAGGAAAGCAACGCGGATGGATATTGAACTGGTAAGGGAGGAGTGTAGGACAGTACAGTAAAATATAGCAGATAGTAAACAAAAGGGGCAAATAGCCGGGGGATTGGTACGTTGGAGAAGATGGTCATGAGAGAGAGTGATGTGTGTCCAAGGCGGAGCCTGCTGAGCGCTATGTAATTGGAACGGGTTAAATTGGCAGGTGGTTCCCAGAATCATACATTGGATTTGATGGCGAGAAGGAAGTTATGGTGGTATGAATTCCACTTCTGTTGCCAGTTGTGGTGGAAGAACAATTTGAGGGCTGTGTTTAGTACTGGGGACGGCCGGGCTTTATAGGTTGTAGGGGAACATAGTAGAGAATGGGTTGCCCTATCCACTACTTCATTCCCCAAAATCTTCTTGTGACCTGGAACCAACAAGAGGGATACTGGATCTGTATCTTGTGATAATTTGTAAAGAGAACTTAACATCCGGGTGATACAACTTTACTGGCAATTAGGATACTACTCCAAACTGTCGCTGCAGAATCGTCTGTATATATATATATATATATTATATATATATATATATATATATATATATATATATATATATATATTATATATATATATATATATATATATATATATATATATATATATATATGTATATATATATATTATATATATATATATATATATATATATGTATATATATATATATATATAAACAACAGCACTACATCCAGCATGGTCTTACGTAGAGCAACTCTGCGGTTGCGTAAAGACGACAAACAAACCGATTATCGAGCGTTTCTGAAACAAGGTGCTGCGTCCAATTTATCGAATGTCATGGTACGTGTCTAACGAATTCATATATCGGGATTAGTGCATGAAATTATCAGAGGCTCGCACAAAAACCATCTGATGCGGTTACAAAACCACTTAAATCAGCTGCTAGCGAACTTTCACACATAGAACCGCCATCAAGACTCGATCAAACTAAAATGAGGAACTAAATCCCGTAATCTTTTTGAGGGTATGTATCATTGGATAACTCATCCTACACGTTTTATATATATATATATATATATATATATATATATATATATATATATATATATATGTGCACACTAAACGACATCGTTTATTACATGACCGGTTATAAATTAGTAATTATAATAAAAAGAAAAAACAAAATTTGTTTGTTTCATGTTTTACGTAGATATTTTATATAAGTTTTTTTTTTGCCGCGGTTTACGCATTTAGAATTCGTTATTCTAAAAAAATCTTACTAATAACGATCATCTTGGATATTACGATATTTTGTGCAGAAAAAGATCGAAATTTAAAAATTAGAATTAATTAAAGGTCGTATTTTTATTAGGAATATTTTACGAACGCGACTAACCACGATGGGAGACGAACAAAACTAAGCATCAACGCGTAGGCTAAACTAAATTGTTGAACGATGTATAGAAATTTAGAAAATAAAATCTTCCAAAGCCGATGTTAGTAAATTGACGGGATTTTATTTTCGTTTACTTCGGAAAAATGGCTCACCGTATATTTAAACAAAACCAACTTTCTCCGTCCGTATTAAAATGTAAAATTTTGGAACTAACCGGAGAGACTATTAAGGTTATAAAAAAGAAAAAATAGCTAAGGAATTTCGCTGGAAAATTGTCTAATAAACAAGATTGTAAACTTCGATAAGATATATATATATATATATATATATATATATATATATATATATATATACATATATGTATAAAAACAAATTACGAATGTTCGCTGAGTCAGTCAAAAATAGACTTAATCCGTAAGGACAATATTACTACGCTGCCTACTTGGAGAAATCGTTATATATATTTTTTTATAACTTTCTACCGAGTGTAACTCAAAAATGAGCGTCATCGATTGAGCTCGCGACTAAACTGCCTCCGTTTATCGGATTCATCGACTTTTTTACGATATAACCCGTTGGTGGTCATTTTCCTCAAAATACAACGACGAGCTCACACTCACATAATCCTTAAAAGTTATGCGACATTTTGCAAAATCGTAAATACGGTACTTGTCCAGACGGATTTTATAAGATTACAGAAATCGTCCTATTGGCCGATTCGAATAGTAGTAATCATGATGATAATGATAATAATTATAATCATAATAATAATAATAATAATAGTATTAGTAGTAGTAATAGATCCCGTACTAATCCCCTTCGTAAGATATAAATCCAGACCGATTGTCTCACTATTTCGGTTCTATTTAATTTTCTATTTTTATTAAATTCAATTTTTTCATCCTCCGAACGGATTGAACTGAATTAGAAAAATGAAAATAAAAAAAATTCCGAGCGATTTATAAATTGTATTTTTTTGTGTATTTTTATATATATATATATTAAACTGGAGAGATCGCGTAGGTTCCCAATTTCTTCTGGAAATGGTATGACGTAACGGTTAAGGAAAAAGTCGAAATACGTGACTGAAATAGGAAATGGCTTTTTACGCGTAACTTTTTATCTTTTTATACGAATCACCACATTTAGGCTTTTATCTGGTCTCATGGACTTCTAGTTGTTTATGTAATTATATATATATATATATATATATATATATATATATATATATATATATATTCATACTCGTTTCATTCGAACGTTATTTCCTGCACTTAGAAAAACTATATCTGAATTTAATAGAAATAAGTTTGTACGCTTGTTAGTAAATAAGTCGATAATTTGAATAATTACCACAAATTCGCCAGATTAAAATTAGAAAAATGTTTCGAAAGGAAAATTTTAAATTTAAAGAAATTATCGTAGAAAAAAAATTTCTCGACGCACCATAGAATATAGTAAGTACAAAAATATCATATTGTCAGTATGTAATCCGTATTAATATAATCATCGAGTGCCACAGTTGCATACTCTGCAACGTATACTTAACACGTGGAGAACGAGTATCGATCATAAAATACGAAAGAAAACGCGTTAAATGAACCGATTCGTTGATTCCAAACTGAAGCTGAAGAACAAATTCTTGATTATATATATATTATTTCTTACAAGAATCGTCTTTTGTGAATCGCTCCTTTATTTTATTTATTTATTTGTTTAATAGCAGTACTTATTGGGCTATGATCACTTAATTTACATTAATTATATATAAAACATTAAATTCGTACAAATAAGATTATGCCACTTAATTTAAATTAATTAAATGTAAGGTATTAAATTCGTACAAATAAGATACTCGTACAGTTTACGTGCTGTATATACATTGTCCTGGAGAACATCCTTCATGTCATCTGTGGATATGTCATTCAGTGCTCTGCAATTTACATATTTGTTGCACTTCAATAACAGGTGGTGTACGGTTACAGGTTCATCACAGAGTTTGCACTCTGGAGATATATCGCTTCTTTGTTTCTCGTCTTTCTGCGGAATAATAGGGGTCGTATTCGCTCGAACGATCACATTTCTAATGTCTTTAACATTCTGACGTTCCCCATCTCTTTACCGTCATCGATACATTACGTAGCAAAGATTAATTCTCATCTTCTTTGGAGTTTTCTTTTACAACTCCGATCTTTGTGAAAATAAATAATATTTTATCCGGATAATTCCTAGTCAAACGAGAGATAATTCGCCCAAAAGATATATTAAAGATTCTGAGAAAACTGTTATCGTCATTACCGGTTTGCTTTATAATCTCTTTTAGGGTGTTGCACGTCAAGTTGGCCCCAATATGTTAGTCATTAATTCAAATCTTTTTCTTCGTCCGAACGGTTTCGACTGTACTGTTTATCCTGTAGCGCCAGCGTGAATTTTCTCGTAATTTATTTTTTTCTCAGTAACTAAAACTCTAGTTTCCCAGATTCTTACGAACTATTTCGCGCATAATCGACCCGTAATATCTTTTAACAGTTTTCGACAGCGCCAAAATTCAAATGCAGATATCTTCTTTACACATTCAATACTCGTGGTTCACGTCTCGCACGCGGATATTTTCTAATCACTGCCCGTATGTACCGGCCGCACTATTCTTTTCTCGAGTTTCAAACTTATTTTTTCGTTTACGAATACTCTGCTCGAGTTAGCAAACGATTTTGTCGTGCCAATTGTTTTTATTTTTTGCTATTTCTTACCATGATTACTTATGACAGCTGCTAAGTATATTCATTTACTGGGAAGAAGTTAAGGTTATATAATTTAATCGTATCCGATTATTAGATAACTATAATTATCCACTTTTTTTATTTATATCATTTACTTGTAAAATTAAAAAACGCGACAGAACAGTAACTAATGTTCGTTACAACGCATTGTGTATCTCTCTTACAATGATATTCTGTGCATTTTTCTGAAAGTAGTTATTGAATTATTTAGAAACAGGATGTTAATCCCCCTCGTCTAAAGATAAAAAATATCTTTTCGGATAGTTTCATTGAAATAATACCTATTATAATTATAATAATAGTACATAGAGTAATAAACTATAAAAATATTAAAAATATTAACCATCATTCGACATCGTCTAATCAAATATATATTTCTGCATCAAAAGTATAAAAATAATTTTTAATCGAGTAAACGTACGTAATAAACAAGACGATAAAATCGAATTTCAACAACACAGTGTCTTCTCGAGAAGTTATAAATGCAAATACAAAGGGAGGAAACTATAGACGTAGTTACCAATTTGATTATCTATTACGCATACAAATAACAATTCAGCACAAATAAAGGACAATAATTTTGAACAAATGCCTTTACGCGATGAAGTAAAACGAGCGATTGCCAAGCTAAAAAATGGAAAAGCTGAAGGCGAGGACCAAATTCCTGCCGAAATAATTAAAATATCATCCGGAGTTACTTTTGAGTTCCTATACAAATTATGCTGTAAAATATGAAATACACGTGACATAGCAGCGGACCGCGTCAATTTTAATACCGATACATAAAAAATGGTCTACAAAAAGTTTCGATAACTATCGTACAGTCGCCTTCATTCCACACGATTCTAAGATTACACGTAATAAATGAGCGTTTAAAGTCTTATCTTAATTGGCAAATTCCTGAAGAACAAGCCGGCTTTGTCATCGGAAAAGGCACGCGGAATCAGATTTTGAAAGTGAAACAAATTATAGAAGGAGCCTGAGAATATAACGTGCCTGTATATATAACATTTATATATAAGAAGGCTTTTGACAGCGTGATATGGAACAAAGCTATGGATAATTTTGTCCGAAACCATCTCATAATGCTAGTGAAATCACTTTATGAAAATAATTATAATACAGTAAGAGCAGATAATTATTCCTCTAAACCTTTTAAAATATCAAAAGGTGTTAGACAATTTCCTATAGCCACTTTTATATCACATATACTCTGAATATATAATGCGACGTACTCTTACCGTAGAGGAAGAAGGTATTTCAATTGATAGGGTCAAAATTAATAATTTGAGATATGCCGATGACACGGCAATTTTTGCATCGTCTATGGAAGAATTAAGGGCAACTTTAAATAAACTGACGACAGCAAGCGATGAATTCGAATTATGTATAAACAAAAATTAAACAAAAATTACGGATAGTGGATCGTAATAATAAAAACATTAATACTTCACAACAATTAGACGGATATGAAATCGTCATATGAAATCGTCAACGAATTTGAATAATCAGGCGTCCGGATCAACAATAAAGGAGGCTCGAGCAAAGAAATAAAGAGACGATCTGCGATGGGTATGAATAAGTTACAACGTATCTGGCGGTGTGGTAATATCAATAATTATACGAAAATACAACTTGTTCGCTCCCTGGTATTCTCCGTCTTTAACTATGGCTCCGAAACACGGGTAATAAACTTAACGGATCAGCAACATGTTGATGCATTTGAAATGAAAGCCTGGCGCATAATGCTGGGAATAAAGAGCGGTACGATAAACAAACTTTTCGATCATTAAGCGACTTAATATAGATAAACGACTGCTATAATTTTTCAGCCATATAATGCGTGCACGGGAACACTAGTCAGAATGAACGGACATAGAAGGAAAGGTCGGCCAATGACCCGATGGACGAAACAAATAGGCCGACGTGTTAATTTGTCAATATCAGATCCGGTACACTCGGCGGATGATCGATGTGGAGGAATTTGATTGCTACATAATGGTCACGACGGTCACTTATGATCAATATACGACTATTGTAGATGCTTAAATACATACATGTACTTACGCAATTTGTATAATTGTGTAGTAGAATAATATATAATTTGAAGGTATTATATCTGCGATTACGTTTTGTTGAACAAAGAGCAGGTTATGAAAAACATAATTTTAATTAATTTGATGTAGTCGGGATTTGATTTCTAAAACAGATAGTTTTTACGACATACGTGAAAACAAAAAAATATACGAATTACAATAATCGTAATCATCTTAACAAATTCCCTAGAATAATAAAATATCTCCAATTTTCGCAACTTCTTTTTCAAAAATGTTAAACGTTGGCAATTTTTACAAAAATTAAGAAGTTCAAAATTCGAGGAAATCATGTTTTAAAATTGTGTAGGAAGAAAATTATGAAGTACCGGATTTGACGGAATGACGGGAAAATAATGAAATTAATCAAAAATTGAGACTGGTCAAAAGGAAGTAATAATAATACTTAAAAGTTAGTGTAAAAGAAAAAATTAAGTACAATCACACTCGTAAGAACAACGTAAGTAACACGTAAAAAAAAAGAGAAACCGATTAAAACATTTACAAAATGCGAAGTAAGGCTAAATTGATTAATAAGGAATCGAGTATAAAGACCAAACTGTAAATATTAAATGCCCAGATTTTTTTTTCTCTTATTTATTACTGCAAGCTGACCAACAAGATCATTTAGCAGTATTTGGGCGGAGAGCATAACAGGAAGGGTATATACCCAATTGGTATAAAGAAGACAACTATGAAAGTGAGAATTATTCGATTTTACGACTGAATTTCTCTTCTATACACAATAGCGTCATCATCATTATCATCATCGTGCAATTGTAGCGAAATATTAGGGGGGGGGGAAAAGAGAGAACCGATACAAGAAGTTCCGAAATCGATAATTTTATTTAATAGACAATCAGTCAGCGATAAAAATATATATCGGAATGTTTAAATAAATCGAAACCTTTAATTAGTAAAACAATTTACAAGAATTAACCGAGAACCGACCAGTGAGCAATTGGTATACACACAAATTTAAATAACGAATATTTACCTTTAATGAAATTTTCAGTACATTTTTTTTTCCGGTGTTTAGATTCATTTATTCAAACCGCGTTCGATTCCGAGATGTTTTATTACTCTCACAACGAGCGCAATAATAACGAATAATAAATAACGATAATTATAATTGTTACAATTAATTTATCTATTTAAAATTTAATATTTAAATCTTATATTTAGAATAATATGATTCTATAATTAGTTTGTGGTAACACTGACAATTGTCATCGCGTTCAAGTTAATTCATTGTTAACCTTAATAGATAAGATAAGAAAAAGTTGTTGTAAATTGTGTCCCTGGTTTTTGTTTTTACGTCGTGCTAGTTTTTTTTGTTTCTCGTTTTAATTTGTTTTAAATGTAATTAAATGTTTAGTAAATGGATTCGTCGTAAATTAATATATTTTGGTCGTAAAACATATTCCACGAACAGTGATTATTATAAAATTATAAAATAATGACGATAACGCAGATTGTTAATGATATTCGCGCAAACTGAAACTGTCACCGGAAAAATATTACCGTAGAATATTTTTTTACAAATTAAAAGTATATGGAAAACCTAGAAGGATGTGCGAAATTTATGGAATTTATAAAGCACGTTAGACACTCTTAATTTTTATTCATTAAAAATTTACAAAAAAACTGATACAAAATTGGTCCCAAAATTTACAAGTTAAAACGACGAAATATCAATATTATTCTGCGGAGGCCGTCATGTATACACATATATATATATATATATATATATAATGTACGTATGTATATGTAAGAGAAGGGTAAGAAATTTATGGAACAAAAACAATATTTTCTAAACAAGCGTGCCAGATTATAAAATAGAGTTCGAGTATATAGATAGTACAAAGGAATGGAGTGATCAGTTGAAAATGGTTATAGATAGAAGGATAAGAATTAAGGCGACAAAAACTTAACAAAGAGTAACGTGTTAAAAGGAATCGATGAACTGGAAATAAGGATTATCCTCAGAAAATTATTTTTTTTATGAAGACAGTATTGTTTGATCACGTAAATTGTTGTGTATATATATATATATATATAATTAAACTTATAAGGGAAAAATAAAGATGCCCATCTGTTTCGTATTTCGTATCAGAGGATCAAAGAAATTTATATTGCTAAAGACGCTCGCGCGAGCACATACACACATACAAACACACACACATAAACAAACCGATAAACAAAACATGCTGGTATATTTTACGTAAACGAAATCAAAATTATTGAAAATAAATACACGTATTTTGTGTGTGTGTGTGTGTGTACGCATTAATCTGATAACGTTGTTATTATACCGTACAAAAGAAGAAATCTAAACATTCTTTCGAATATAATAAATAACCAAAAAAGAACGAGATAATCTCGTGTAAACAACGTCGTTATGGATACGGGGTAAATAGAATTTGGTACGGAACAAGGTTATAATGTTTACAAAGGAAAAACGAATGCAAACAAAGAAAATCTAACTAATAAAAAAAAAAACAAGATACTCGCTTTCCATCGAGATACCCTAAGCGAGAGCATCTCTTCCGATATTTAATCATCGTCTTAATAACTCTGAAACGCCGATCGCAACTTTTAACTTAATATACAAGGGCATAGTATAGTAACCCACACCCTTGCCAGATAGTGACTTCCTTATTACTAAAGAATAGGAACATAGCCAAACCGGCTGGCTAACCGACCGGTCAAGTGTAGCTATCTGGTGAATTAACTTTTTCAGTTTGCGTTTTCATTTTCAGCAGACGACGTTTAACGTGTGTCGTTAATTAACCGTTTCCGCGTTATTTTCCGACAAAAACTTCATCTTTTTATATCGTTCATGCGTCCTCTGTACCAACTACAACCATTCAATACGTTACCGAAGACGAATTCGCATTAATTTCCTACGAACCGTGTCCAGCTGATTTCTAGCGATCATCTCTTCCCACGTGGCAAGCTCCTGCCGAGTTCGTATTATCAGATTTTCTTCTATTTCGTTCATTTCTTATTGTCTAATATTCTATTGCGTCAATACCTGGCCGACTTCATAAATGTATAATTTTTCGGTATTTTCAAAATTGCGCACGATTCTTTTATTCCTCTAATTTGATTAAATCTATTCAAACGCTAAACATTCAGCGCCGTAATTAAAGCCTGTTCTTAATGAATAAATAAATAAATAAATCAGATTGGAAGAAAATTATTATTATTAAAATGATAGACGAAATTCGACGCTCTACAGCTTGTTCCACCGCGTCACGTAATGTGTTTGCACATCCATATATCTCTATATTATATAATTATTACAATTTTCGTATCTTAGAGTTGGTTTGGATGATTCGATGAATCGACCATTATACTCGATTCCGAACTTCGGTTTGTTTTAGAGATTATATATATATATATATATATATAGAGAGAAATTATTTTTAATTTTGCGGATACCCGATATCTCGATGAAATAATAAAATACCCATGATTTTCTTTATGGAACTTTTACCTATCCGGGACATCCCCTTTTCCCGCTTTAGAACTTTTTTCTGTTCGGAAGAACGCATTGAGAAAAGAAATAACGGAATAAGAGAAACCGAGTGAAAAACTGTAAAGGGTTCTTAAAAATAAAAGGAAAACTGTGTAGAGGAATATGTCGTTGACCACCCACACTTAGTAGTCTGATCCAGTTCTAGGTGGTACATTGTTCACCTTGTCATTCTGATCGTGGATATATATATATATCTATGCCGTGTGAAAAGGTAAAGAGAAAATAATATAAATAAAGAACATCCTTTCAAAGGCATATATACATATGTGTGTGTGTGTGTGTATGCATGCAAATGTAAGTATGTAAGTAAAAATGGATCTGTACCTTACCAACGGTCAAACGTCTTTTAATAGCGAAAACGATTTCCCTTAGGATATTTAGAAAATCGTTTAGGATGGAAAACTATATATATATATATATAAACATACATACATGCACCGACTGCTGTGGACTTAACAACGTAAATGTGGATTCAGACAGCACGTTTTTTGATTATTATTCTTTTAATATCGTGTTAGTGATAGTCAACTAGAGTGTTGAATGTAAACCGAACTGTGTAGTAAGATAGATTAATGCGGTAATCCAGAAGGAGGACCTTAAACTGCTATATAATAGAGGAAACGTTTTGTCAAGATGAATGTTACAGAAATTTCACCACCGGGTTTTGTCCTATACCTTCTCCATTTCTCGTATAACCTAAATGATATTTACCATTTTCTTGTGCATCCCCGATTTTTTCTTTTTTTAAATTAAAATATTTCACTTGTGTTTTTTTTTTTTTTTGTAAATTTTGTTCATTTTTCCATTACCTTGCATAAAAATACAAACACGTGTAATATCGAACTTTTATTTCGCCGGCGTCTATAAGTAAATACATTATATACGTATGTAATGATAGATATTCAAAATTTGGAACTTTTTGTTTCACTCGGGTGTTTATGTTATTATATAGGCTTTTTCATAAATATTCGTTGAATCCACTTAGTGGCTTCACTACCAACGCTTTCTATTTGTTTCACCAACACGCAACCTAAGAACAAACAAAAAGAGAAATAAAGAAATTTTATATTCAATTTCACACACGCATCGTAGACCAAATATATGTATGATGGACAGCAAGCACAATATCCAGTTTCCTGGTTACAATATATTTAGAGTTGAAGTGTAAGTCGTAGAGGAAGAGCTCTTCTCATAAAAAAACACTTCCAAGTAGAACTACTTCCACTACCTCACTTGATCTGTGTCCAAGCTATTGGTGTTAATTAACAACAGCAACTATTACGTTAAGAGTGGTGCTATTAATAATCTTAATAATTATCATAGTCGTAATTACATTTCTATCCTTCTATATATAAACAGCCCCCACGTATGCGTAACTTTAATGACATTAGGTAGTTAATGAGATTTAATCACAAAAACATTAATTGGAGACTTCAATGCGAAAAGCAAACGTTGGAATTGTTTTAATGATAATTTTGTCGTCACTATCCTTAACGAATTGTCATTAAATGGACTTTTTCGCATAGTGGCTCGCTCTGAGACCACACATTTTTCCAATCTCGCAGGATGCAGAGTCAGCATCTTAGACTGAGCACTTGTAAAAAATCTAAACATATCAGACCTAATCTCTGTTAACAATCTCTCATCTGATTATAATCCTGTACTTATTACTATTTTTACAACTAAACTCCTCTTAGAAAAAAATGTTTAGATTATACAAATGCAAACTGGCATCAATTTAAAGAATACATTAACAACAACATTGTTCACATTGATACAACCGGTCGCTTTGACATCTACAAAACCTTAAGTGAGCTTGTTGAACTAACTGTCATCGATTGAACGGCGTATCTCTTAAAAGACCACAGTTTGTTCATCTACATTTAACTTACCATCTTACATACTTGTACTTATCCGATTCAAAAACTACATCAGACGATTGTGTTCTAAGTGCTATGACCGACCAGCCGCCTCTTTTAAAGCAGCTATTGAGTATTTTCATCAAAACTCTTCGTCACTGCCTTAAAAACCACAAAAACAAAAAAGTACAACAATTTCATCTCCACGCTGAGCCTCAAGGATAATAGTCTTTAGAAGATTAATAACCTTACCCACCGCAGCAAGTCTCTTCCACCTCTCTATAAGTTCTCAAGCGACTCTACGTTTACACATAAAAAAAATCAGAGGTCCTAACTACTCACTACTTCCAAATTCACAGGCAGAACTTATAATTAGTCTCCAACTTTCAGCGCAAGAAAGTCCAGTCTGAGGTTCCGAGATATCTACACACTACTAAGATGCATTCTACATACAACTAACACTACCCAACATTATCTTAACATCATTTGCCCTCTAGAAAAATATCCAATATCGTAGAAAAAAAATTAAATTAAAGTACTCGGTAGGCCCTGATAATATATCACTGCTTATAATCAAGAAACTACCTCATTCCGCTATTGTTATGTTATCAAACATAATGAATAGTATCTTTAAACTGGGATACTTTCCGCAAAGCTGGAAACTTGCCAAGATCATCGCCTTGCCCAAGCAGGGAAAGGATCCTTCGCGTGTTTTCAACATTCGCCCCCTTTTATCTTACTGAGTATAGTTACATTCAAGAGTCAGAACTATTGTTCATATTGTAAAGATAATTTCAGTAATTTTATTTATTAATCGGCGGTAGGTACAACTTGTGTCTCCCGTTTGTGCGTTCAGGTGAAAATGATGGAAGAGTTTCAGGGGGGATCTAGATCTTCTAGGTAACCTTTTGTCTCACATAACAAGCCTTACGGCTAATACTAAGGAACAATTGGTAAACAAAAGTGTTAGCACAAAAAGTAGCCATTAGAACTAACACAGACAACATCGACACAAGTATTGCAGAACAAAAATTAAAAAAATCAGTCAATGCTCAAGCAACTGACATCAGGGCGACAGTGCAAACGGTGTTGCACTTTCGTCCCACAATTGGCTCAAAACAAAATGTTTCCTACAGGGATACGACTTTAAATTGTAAGTCTGTAATTCCTAAAAATAAAATCATTATTAAAGCAGAGAAAATTGAAAACTTTGATAAAGATCTTAAGAGTAAGATCTCATTAACTAAACCAAAACTGAATAAATTAATAGCAATACATGCATTATTAACACTGCATCAAAAACTGATCAGGTCAAGTTAGCGGCTGAGATTAAAAGTAAAATACCCAGTGCAAGGTTACTTGGGAAAAACTTCTTAATCCAACAATACTTGTCTTCAGAACAAAAAATATAAAAGATGATGATATCAATGAATATTTCAAGGATGTAACAGGAGGAAAACCAATCTAGGTTACCAAAATTAGTTCTGACAGGGATAGCCGTACACATGTACAGCTGACCCCGCAACAGTACCGTATCACCATAGCGGAAGTAACAGACTTCGACTTAATTGGGAATCAGTGACGTTTGTCGACTCAGTAAACCCTAGAAGATGCACAACTTGTAATAAGTATGGCCATCCGGCCAAGTACTGCAAGGCTAGTGAAGACCACAAAGCTTTTGTTGCAACTTGCAGTGATGCCTGCTCAAATTGCGTTGCAGAAAAAATTCTTAAAGGATCAGAAAAAACAAATTTTCCGCCCTTATTACGGATAAGACATTCGTAGATAGTATATGCAGTGAGGTAGACCGTGCCGCCAGTAGCAGGAATTTCCCTTGCTATGTAAAAGCATGTCAGGTCCTCAAAGCTAAGATTGACTTTGGTCCTGCTTAAGTGTTCCCACTTAAATGTAGGTAACGGTTACTCTTGCCAGTTGCGCTCTACCTTCAAAACTTTTATGATTCCAACTTTGATGTTACATGTATTGCTGAACCATATTTAGTTGGTGGTGCTATTCCCATCAGATCATAATACATTGTATACATTAATAATAGGATAGCTCTTGTTATTAAAAGAAATATCACTCATAAATTACTAATTAGCTCATTCAACTTGATCGTCATAAATGTAGGAGAAATTATCTTAATTTCTTCCTATATTTCCCCCAATATGCCTAAAGACATTCCTTTTTACCGCATAGATATCACAATTAAATCTTATCCTCATCTTATCCCTCTTATCGTTGGAGACCTTAACACTAGATTTCCATTATTGAAGTCTCGGATTGCGTACTCTAATGATGCCATGTTATTTATAGACTTCATTTATTCCAACAACTTGTTCATTGAAAATGGCAAATCCCACACATTTTCGAACTACAATGGGAGTAGCATCATTGACTGTCTGCTTGTCTCTCGATCGAAAACTTTTCCATTAAAAAAAAATCCCTTTTGATATTTGTCAAAAAACGGACATTTATAATTCCAGGAATTTATGAAACGAAATTGTTCACGATTAACATACTTTTACGTTTAGCGATTCGTGTCTAAATATATTTTCCGAAAAAAAAAAAAAAAATTATAATTAAACAAAAAAATTGACCACAGCTCGATCGTCCAGGTACGGAAGTATGAAAAGTACAACGTGGGTTTAAGTTCCACCATATATTAGAAATTTCAGTTTCAGATATAGTGAAGTAATAGATATTATGATATTTATGATAGATAGTGTTTTTATAATATAGTGATAAGTTTGGATATGTGTAATATGGGGGAAGAATGAATAACTGGTTTGTTGAAATTTTTTTTATTATAACATAACTGTCGCTAAATTATATATATATATATATATATATATATATATATATATATATATATATATATATATATATATATATATATATATATATATATATATATATATATATATATATATATATATATATATTTATATATATAAATAGTAATAATTATTACTAAAAAAACTATAGGAAAAAACAAATGCAAAAACTGTTACTGCGTTTATTAGCGTTTCAAATAGGAACGTTTTATTTGTTATAATCAGAACAAGTATAGGTGAATGAACATCTTATAACAAGTGTGGAAACGCTCAGTGATACCACATGGAAACAATTAATTTAAAAGCGTGTATTAACGGGTAAAACATTTTTATTTTATATTCGTTATTCTCATCATTAATTACATTGAGAATTAAGATTTCAATTTAAAAAATCAAAAAGATTAATGTCTCGGGCGTTGAAGATTAATGTCCGTTTGTGTCAGTGTTATTTCTAATATTTTTAAGTGTGGCAGGCCATTATTTCATGTTGTTGCTTATATATATATATATACACACACACACATATATATATATATATATATATATAGATATGTATATATAAATAAATGAATTGCCACATGTTTTAAATACCATAACTCCAGAACGGCTCAACCGACTTTGCTGATTTTTTTTTTTGTGTTTATAATAATTGTAAGGACATTCTCATATATATATATAAATTAAATTCGGAAAAATTATTTAAATTTTTCTTCTATACGTGTGAGTCACTGTACTCCCTCTAAACGGCAGCACAACTCTCGTGAAATTTTGTGTGCGTGTGTGGGTAAATCCGGGAAAGATTTAGACTTACAACTAAACCCAGCAGGTGTATTTTGGGAGCGACCTTTTTGAATTTCTAGTTTTGTAAAATTTTGTAAGAACCGATACGTGCGAATCGATAGGTTTCGAACTACGAAATTTTAAAAATTGCCGACTGGCCACCTTTGTCGGGGCACAGCGCTTGACGTAAACATTTTCAAATAATTCCATCTCTTGAAATAGCAGTTTCGATATAAGATTTATCGTATAAAGCGAAAAAACCGCAAAAAAAATCAAACCGAACCCGAAAATTCCAACTTGCGATTTTTTTCAAAATTCACTTTTCTCGGGATAAATCGAGAACGATTCGAAATCTGGTAAAATAGCTTTGCACGAAAGTTATGCGGCATTAAGATACGCGTCTAATTACTTTAATGTAATATTTTTAAACAAAATACCCGTCGAGAAAATTGAGGTTAAAAGGTTTATGGGGTTTTGGGTCGTTTTAAAGGGACCTCTGATAGTTAGGGTTGTCTAACACATATACACATACACACCTCGCGTAACAGCTGTCCTTATTTAACATACAAAGAAGACGTCATTGATCTTACTCTTATTATTATGTACGTATTCAATTGTGCGTGTTACGTAAACCGCGCGCGTTATAGCAGCAACTGTAGATTATACTATATCCGTATGATTTAAGATTTCCTTTATTTACTAGTATTTAGTTCCTTAATCTGCGAATAATAAACAAAACAACGTTTTGGCAAGACAACGTTTGTCGGGTCCGCCAGTATGTATTTATACATGTATATATATGTATGTGTGTGTGTGTGTGTTGCGCGGGAACAATTTAGTACGAAACAAAAATTTAAAATCTGTACAATAATAATACAAATAAAATATTAAAATAATTGTTAGATGTAAATTACTCCGATGATATCAAATTATCGAATGGTTTTAAAATTTTAAACTTTATTCGATTGCTATAAAGTCGAGAAAGAAGAAAAGTACCCTTTCAACATTGGAAGCTACGCTCACGTTGTAATTCTATTGATGGTTAGCCGATCAGATCTGTGCCTGATTCTAATTATAATAGTGTAAAACTAACATAAAAAATTACAAATAAAAATGGTTCAATTTTTATGTTTTCCGAGTTAGCCAGAAATAAATTATTTTTCTGATAGTTCGTTCCTAAGTTCTATGAAGAACCGTTCTCAGCATTTCCGCTTTTTCTAATTCTCTATAGCTGTTCATTTGCCATTTCTTAAATAAAGAACTTGCGGGTCTTCCGTACCTACTTTCTTTTCTCATTTTACCCTCGAACATGTCGCTTTACGTTCCTATCTTAGAATGTGTACCGATATTTTTTTACTGCTACTGTGGCCAGAGACTCCGCTTTTGATATTTATATTAGAGGAAAGAGTTTAGTACGTTTCGATCGTGTTAGGAAGTGAATGAAAACGAAGAAGATCGGGTTATGTGATAAGGTTGGAGAGCAGGACACACATAGAGAATGCGGATAATGGTTGTAGATTGTTGGCCGCAATAGCAGCACAATGAGGTATCCCTTCCATCGAGGATATGCTTGTTCGCGGCGCGTTGGTTGGTCGACATTTTCCAGGGAGTTGTGTCTGCTTTGATACTTCGTAGCTTATTCGTAGTTGGAGTGTCTATCCATATATGCTTCCACGTATCCCCGAGCTGATGCTCTTTATGACTAGTAAAGAAACCCGCGGATGTTGCGAGTGATGTCTGAAGGACTCGGAATCCAGCAAAACATTACGTTTAGATTGGATCTATAAACGGCAACGTGAATTTCATAACTTACAGGATAATATTTTGTTTTAATTAATTGGTGATCTTCGATACTTTTGCATATCTGCGAGTCTGTGAAGATAACATTTGAATATTTAACTTGTATCACTTGTTGTACGGCTAATTTCAGTGCAATTACTTCCGCAGACAGAACATGGGAACTACAGCACATCCAGTTCCTTTCCTCGACTTATATGCGTCAGTGTAGAATTTTTTAAACGGTGTGTAGGCTTGAGAGATTATTTGCACAGATTTTTTATTTTATTTTATAACCTTATAACCGCGTTATATGTCTATATTGCGTATATTCCATCGAAATTTTATCCTGTCTGCACATCTTTTTCTTTCATAACACTCCCAGTTTGTCCCCATTTCGGGCATTATATATATATATATATATATATATATATATATATATATATATATATATATACACGGACCATGCATAAAATTTCCATAATCGTCTTCAGCTGCATTAATTTTTGCCCTAAATTTATTCCGTTCCTTTTTAATCACAAACTTCGCAAATTCAACACTCGCGCTAATTCCCTAGTCGTAATATAAATCGTCCGACATTAATTATTTGTTCGAGGTGCTTAAACTTTGTCCAATTTCTTCCTCGTCAATCACTATAAGGAATCGTCTCGGATTCTCGCTAATCGTCATTTTCCATTTGTTTATATTTAACTCGGGCCCACAATAAAAAAATAAACAAATAAACAGGAGTAAATAAATCAGACGATAACTATAGAATAGGTAAAAAAAAATTACAATGATACTTCGTTAATAACGTATGCCATAGTGTTTGTCCGGTGTATAGTATCATCCTCGAGAAGAAACAAATGTCTCCAAAGCTCCTTTCTTTTTACGTCTTCTAATTTATCGACTACACACACACACACACATATATATATATATATATATACACGAGAAATACATCGGAGCAGGAATTATTTTTCAGTTGTTCCGCTCCCAGTCGTAAATTATAAATGATCGTAACACCGCCATCATTATCATCATGGTCATCACCGCCCGATCGCGTTTTGAGTATTATTCTAAGGGCGGAGACTCAGCCAGCGACGGTTTCTTAGAAGAGCGATAAATTTAAAGAAAGCTCAAACTTTCCTCATAGTCCTTTGCACATCTTTGTATAGCCGAGTATTAATGATACGTCTTTAGGTTTTCCATAGATTTTCTATATATCTATATGTAGTGGTACAACATAACGCGCGATAATGCGGTTGAAAATACTAATAAATATATACATATATATATATATATATATATAGGCATTCGTACAAAATTGGAAAGAAAACGTGACCGAATCCATTCATTTTTTTTTCTCTCTCCATTTCGGTAGAAAGATTTTCCTACGAGTTCCGAACACGATACACAGAAGAAATGTAATAATTTTCTCGGTTGCGGTTAAAAACGTGCAGTGATGATGAGGGTGATGGTGATGGTGATGGTGATGATGACAGGGAATATTTGTTCGTTGCAAAAACGGAAATAACTGTACGTTTCGTTGATTAATAATAAGACAGATGAACGGATTAGAACGTTTCTGAACGTAGCAACTAACACAATTCAACGTGTTAACTAGCACTTACGAATTTACATTTGTATCTATCTTATATCAAGTCACAGATAAACAATGAAGATAAACATTTATCTTATTCTAGATTTTAAACAGATACGTGAAGACACTGTGAAAATGGTCTAGGACCCATTACTCGCTCCGGAAAGTGTAACGTCTTATTTTTAAATATATCTGCGACCTTGTTTATAGCGGTGTTATGTTCGATATATATATATATATATATATATATATATATATATATATATATATATATATATATATATATATATATATATATATATATATCATATATTAGAGAAAAACGCGGCTTTGAAGAGTTTCTCGAAGTTCATAATACAAATACGGAGGCAATCCCCTTATTATGATTAATCCGGTTCAAACGTATTACTGAATGTCTTCGATGTAGCTCGAAATAGTATATTATTACAAAAAAAACTCTGATTACCAGGTACAACCGATCAATATAAGAATACCAAAACTGGTTTCGGCCTGTGTACAACGTACCAAGAGGTATTACTTCTCCCTTCGTGTTGACTCCTGCTTAAACGTATTAGCGAATGTCATTGACGGATAGTTCCTAATAGTGTATTATTATAAAAAAATAAATAAAAAATAATAATTTTTGTCTATAGACTATTTTTTTTTTAAATACTTAAATCGAATAATGACGGTCGTAGGTTAATTTACTTTTAATATTTATTCGTTGGATATACTTTTTCCAGTATGTATCCAACGGATTTGCACCCACCCACCCTATTTCTCAGCCACTATTCAAATTTATTATAATCTAAAAAAAAAAAAAAATTGAAGAATTGTCCTATAATGAACAAATTACAGCGTGACGTTTATCCTTACATAAAGGAGTTTTAAAAATAATTAAAAGAGATTAAAAAAGAACATAATTTCAAATACCGGCCTTCGGATTATTGTTATCGTCGTGACTGGAACTATCTGTATTTTATCTTTGCTTCTGCCTTAAATTTATTTAGACGAGCATAGTAACGAATTATATTTACCGAGTTGGAAGGTCCCGTTAATGGTAATAAAAAATTTTCATTAAATACAAATGGATATCGTAATTACGGACGGCTTATTTTAATATCATCAGACAAGAGGATACAACCCTCCGAGAAGCGATTAACGAGAATTTTGTGCGCTTCGCTAGATACACACACACAATACAATATGTATATCTGTATGTACATACATATTCTTAATTTGTGTGTGTGTGTGTATCTATGTATACATATATATAACAAATTTTAATAAAGCACGTAGATGAGGATAAGTTAGGTAATCTATTCCGATTACAGCTCACGCTATCCCGAAGAGGGTATGCAAATTTAAAACGAAAAATTATATTTTATCTTTTCTTCTTACACACACACACACACATATATATATATATACATACATACATTTTTATATATGTATATACATATATGCGTATCTAAATATACTTCCTTATTCAACTAACGTTGTGCTCGGTGTGTAGTGTCTATGAGTTAGTCATTCTGTTAGATTTTCCACACGTATGTGAACTACTGCAAGTGCGTCTCAGCATGGTCGCCTGTTGCAACACGAAGTGGGCCAAAGTCTGTTCACGTGGGCTAAAATTCCGCTTTATTTTCGAACTACTAAGTTTTGTACTTTACATTCCTAAACTGAAAGTGTACATAACTTTTAGCCGACCCCATATGTATATATGCATGTATGTATGTGTGTATATATGTATATATATATATATATAATATGCATGTATGTATATGTATATATATTTTTTTAAACACTTCCTGGTATGAAAAACGCAACAAATTTTATATTTTCGACGCCATAACAGTATTATCAACTGGAATTTAAGATTTAAAATGAAAATACACAACCGAATTTTGTTATGATAAGAGCTTTAAGTCGTATCAATTAGAAAATCGAACAAACTCTTATCGTGTCATGTTTTGATAAGTTGTGTACAGGCGCGTTGTTCGGTATTATTGTTCGATTTTATATCAATTTTTTTTTACGTTTATATACATACATATCCGCAGACGTGGTATAAACTGCGTTTGTTTTTCGTTTATTCGGTAGTTTAGTTTCTGTCTCTCTCGGATGTTCCGATCGTGTTATAAATTCTGATCGTGTTATAAATTCCGATCGTGTTATTAAAGGTGCAGATACTGATTACATTGATGAAAAATTGCTACATTTACAGATAACTCGTGCAATGTCATTTAGCTAAACGGTTCAAAAATAAGAATCATCAACCTTTATCGTTAAAAGATGACTCCTGCTTTGATCAGTTCACAAACTTTTTTCCTCCTGCCTACTCCGCTTATTTCTGTAGAACGAATGGTATGGTATTTAGAAATAATGAAGAACATTCCCACATCCTATCTCAGCCTATATCAGTAGATGAACTTTTCCTACTCTAAAAGAATAAAGGTAAAGATTCCGCTCCCGGTTTGGATGGCATTACATATTCGGTGTTAACACATTTGTGGGTAGGTAAATGCAAAAAAATCCTTTGGTATGAATATTCAATGAATCGTTACGCAGCTCTTTAATTCCACCAGCCAGGTCAGAATTTTTAATTCTACGTTAAAACAAGGGAAATATCTATAGGAAGTTTCATCCTATAGGCCTATATCACTAGTATCTTGTCTTAGAAAATTTTTTAATAATAGACTACTGTGGTGGATTGAGAATCAAAGAATTTTCCCTTATGTTTGTTTTGAAATCCGAGCTTGGAACTTTAGACTGTATTGCCCAATTAGTTAACCTATCATTCTTGAATAAAAAGTTTTTAATTACCACCTTTCTAGACATTAAAGGTGCATTTGAAAACGTCCCTATCTTCAGAATATGCCAACAATTAGCAGCTCTAGGTATACCGACGATATTAAGCAATATAGAGTTATATCTACTGGCCTAAGGTTCAGTCTTGAGTACTGTTTTATTTAATATTTATGTTCACTCTCTTTTTAATATCTAACTTTCCTAGGATCTCATCGTACGCCGATGATTTTATTCTCTTTAATACACTTACAATTAGTATTACTTCGAATCTCAGAACCCTGGTTATTTTACAAACCTGAGTCTTATTACAGGTTGACTTTTTGTCCTCGTCGATAGTCAGTCTTTAAGCAGAAACTAAAATCGCTTCTTTACATCTTAGAAGAAACATGCTAAATATGAAATTTCAATAACCCATACCTCCTAAATCTCATTTCTTATACCAGTAACAACCGGAGAATCGTTTTTTCTAAAATGCCACTATTAACAATTTCCCACTATTACAAGTTCCATCCAGCTCTAATTGCTGTTTATCCTTCCGCATAATTTTCGTTACGAGATAATAACAACCTATTAAATTTACATATCAATCTATCTCTATTCTCTGATTATCGACATAGATATATTCCTTCTATTCCTCGAGATACATGGTTTAAATCTTCACCGAGACGCTTCTGTTTTCACAGCCGAGTTAATGGCTATTGACAAAGCTTGTGATTATATTCTTAATGTGCTTGGTGGTACAGGCAAAAGTACGTTGTGTGTAGTGTGATAGTGTTAGTTCGCTCCTAACTAAACAAAGCTCTCCATTCAGTTTTGATTCTTACCTCTTGATATTTCATATATCAGACAAATGTCTAAAAATTATACGACTAAGCGGTGTTTTGAATTTTGTTAAATTCCTCCGGATTTAAATTTAATGAAATGGTGGATGTTGCTGCTGAACAGGCTCCCTTTTATCAGTTATTCTTCACTCCCATTTATTCCATCATCAGATATACGCTCTAAAATTCAGTTAAACTAATTCTTAGTATGAATATTGGTAAACCTCGAATAAAGGTCAATATATTATAGAATTATTTAGTCGTAGCTTCCGGTATTTCCATGATATGCTGGTATCCCAATATACATCCCCCCTCATCAACTTCGCAGATTTGTTACCGTGGTTACGCATGGATCATTCCGGTACAGAGTTAATTTTTTAAACGGAGATAATCAGGGACAACTAGTCATATTTCTATATTTTCCTATAAAATATAGACTATCTTAATTGTCCATAATTTAATTATAATAGACAAATATTTTTTAAATAAACTATAATCATTCGCTGTTTTTCCTCCATATTCTGTACATTATCTATTAATCATTAAGCTGCGACTATTAAATATTATTTCTTATTTCTTATTTCTCATTTTTATTTTAAAGTGCAAAATTATTTAAAATTATAATTCACTACGTCACACCTATATTTCAAGGATTATATACTTTTTAATTTTGTGATCGTATAATATTCAGTTAGATATTTTGGAAATAATTTCGAATTTCTACGACAAATTCATGATTGTAGGGCGAATAGGAATCGTCACCATCATTTCGTGTCGAGATAATAAAGCTATTTGTAGAAGGCGTGTCCATTAACGAAAATAACAGTGATGATGATAATAATAATAATTATTATTATTCGGTCCAGTGCGATATAATTTTCGTCGGAATTTGTTCTTTTGTACGTTTGCCAAATCGCAATTAATGCGTTTAATCGTATTCGAACAAATGAATACGTTACTTCTACTACTATTACTGCTAATACTACTAGCGTACCATAGTAATAATCATTATAATTATAAAAATAACAATAATAATAACAGTAATAATGAAAATGTTGTCACCCTATTTTAAAAATAAAACCACGGAAATGGACAGAAAAATACAAATTTCGAATAAGTGTTAAGGTTTTTTTTTTTTAAATTTAAAACATTTCCTGATTACATTTAGTAGTAATTTTTCTCAATTATTTTAGAATGTTGCTCGAACAACATTTTAATTTGCGAATTTCGGTAATTATATTTCGTCTTAATTATTTCTACCGGAAAAAATATCGATAGCTGCGATAAATCGATAAGTTTTAAACTTTTACAAATAAAAAATATCGCAAAATATCCAAACAGATGGAAATAGGTTACGCAAATGAAATATCTTATTATAGACGAATAAATCGAAATTAAAATGAAATATAAAAGACGAGTTTTGAAAAAAATTCACGGGAAATAACATTGGAAGCAGAAATAATCCGAGAAAAAATAAATAATTGCGGAAAAAAATTAATACACTTTACGCGTCCGAATTTTTTATATATTTAAATATGTATAATAAATATTATTTAAATTTTCGGATAAAACGTAATTTTTTATTAGTGTTTCATTTTTTTTTTTTTTTCTAATTATAATATTTTAGACTGTTTGTATCATGTTTTATTATTAATTCTAATCGAAAAAAAAATCATGTTGATGTCTATATAAATAATTATTTGCGCGTAAAGAAAATTAGACTTTAGCTAATTTTTTATTTGTGGCGATATTGGGGTTTAAAAAGTAGTTAATTGTTTTTATTTCACACTTAATTTTAATTTTTTCTAATTATATTTAAATAGTAATTTATATATATATATATATATATATATATATATATATATATATATATATATATATATATATATATATAATGTCTAGACCTCGTGTAATAATTATATAGATTAATTATATATGTACTAAAAGGTGTAATTAAATTTTTTTATACAATATCTTCTCTTATTAGACGAACGGAACCATTCTAAAGGGTCGATGATGAGATATTTTACAGGCCTTTGACAACCGTGGTCTCTTTCTTTTACTAGGCGAAAGGAAAAAATTCAGAACGGACCGATCATGTAATGTTTTTACAACCGATATACCAGCAAATAGATGTGCTGTTTCTCGATTTTGGTGGCTGTTAAATTTTAAATTTTAAACGTTAGATATCGCTGCCTACGTCTTGAAAACTTTAAATTGTTGTTATTTATCTGTGATATCAATGTGAAGCGAAGCTTAGAACGAATCGGATAATATAGGCTACGTGGCTATGCGAATTTCATCATTATTGCTTTAATAGTTTTCGAGTTAATAAATCGGAACAGACAGACGTACAAAAATTAGAAAAAAAAAAAAAGATTTTCTGTTTACGCGTGATAAAAGTATCCCAATGCAGTGATTATAATGAAAATATTTCCAAATCACACACAGACACTAACTACAGTTTTATATATTAGTATAGATATTAGATGGTATAATATATTATCAAAACATTTATTTTATAGGCTAATATGTAACTGTATATGGTTACGTATAGATGATATTTTGTGTACTGAGATTTGCTGGCAGTGGAATTCGTTTACTTACAACATATAAGAAGACAATTACGATTGATACATTTTATAACGAGTACAACTGAAAAATAGACGGTTCTCATCGGGGATTCACTTCAAGAATGGATACAGCCGTAAGTGCTAATTCGGTGAGCGATGTAACATACATCGCTATCACCGGTATATTTAATCGGTGATCATTTTAATTTCGTCCATGTACCGCGTAGCTGATTTAACTTTTTGTCTGCCACTTTTAATCATTCCTACCACGATAAGTTTTTTCTCTAAACTTTCCGGTCGTGTAATGTGGTCGGAAAACAAAAATCGTCTACACGTTCGTTCTTTTCTCACCGTTAGGAAATCTCGTATGAATTTAAATATATCGCCGATTTGGTCTTTTTCGCGCAGTCCATGGTACTACTTCCAACATTCGCTTTCAAAAATACGTTTCGAAGATATCAATACTTTTACATATCCGGTTTTTTCGTCGGCAGAACATTCGACAGTGGGGTGTACCGATAGAAAAATAATTAGATATGACCGAAAAGACATCGAACGTGATTTATTTATTTTATTCTTATTTTATAATGCAGTGTTTAACTACCGAGGCTATTTCGGCGCTGGTGACAAATTACATGTAGTAAATGAGCTAAGAAAAGGAAAGGAATTGTATAATTCAGGTTACAGTTGGAGAACTGTTGGACATTCTAGATAGGGTACGTGGATCAATATGGTGGTCGGTAGAGGTGGAGTGTAGGGCGGTATAGTAAAACATAGACGCGTCGTCTAGTGGCCCTTAATAACTCACAAAGATATCATTCATTTTATTCAGCTAGTAGCCAATGGTAGCTAATGTAGATTGAGAGCATTAGTCAATCGCCTCTCGCTTATTACTATCAGCTCCAGCCATCTCTCGCCAAACTCCCGCGGTTCTATCTCTTTAAGAAGATTAGTCGGAATTGTACTCGTCAGTAGATTAAGATTTGGACATCATTCGTTGCCTGACCGTCTTTTCCATATGCAGCTTAGAGAAAGTCCCTTCTGTCCCCTCTATTCTGAACGGGCAGTCTGCAACCCCGATCATGTATTTTTTGAATGCTCTTCTGTGGCGCCGTTGCGTTCGGAGCTTTACCTTGTCTAGCTACGTTCCTCGAGTATTACACCTCCCTATAATGTATCGTCCCATCTACATCTGGATAATCTACAATTATTCCCCATATAGCGACATTTCTAGAGAAATCGGCATGCTTGATTAAGATGTAGATAGTCCCCACAGTATCACGTTGGGTAAGCTGTAAAGGCACCTCAATTAAGGAGAAAAAAAAGAAAAAGGAGGTTTTGGAGTAAACAAAAGGGACAAAAATCAAACGATCAATAGTGCGTTTTGAAATATTTAATTTTTTATTACGATCGATATTAAATAAACGAAATTAAAGCAACATTGTTTGTCGACGAAAATTAACAATAATCATTTTACTCGCAGCATTCACACTGACACAACTGTGATTCTCATTCGCACCTCTGTTACGCATTCATTTTCACTCTCTCTCAGTTTTTGCTATTTTATTTTTCTTATTTTAAATTTAATTATTTAATTATTTAATTATATTAACGCGCTGGATATACCAGAATGGTGGATTATCTTTAAAAACGGAAAGCAACGAGCATTAAGCTAAAAAAAGATAGCAAAGTATCACACCTAAGGAGCACGCTAAACTATCAAAATGCCCCACTATGGACCATTTAAGATTTTACAATAAAAATAATTTTAACCTACAAGACAAATACACTGCTCGACAATTCCAATTATTCGCATTTAATGTAATGCATAAGAAATTCCATGGTCACTGAAGTTTTTGCGTTGTGAATCCGTGATAAAACGTTTACAGTAATATGTATAACGAGTGTATTTCTGCACGCGTACATGTATATACGGGGGTGATTGCGAGGAATTTATGCATATAATGTTTAAGTTCTGTATATGTATATGTGTATGTATGTGTCATTATGGATAATTCGTACATTTATGCATCTAGTATACCTAAGTTATAATTTTAATTATTAACTAGTATAAGAGAAGTTATAAGCGAATATATGTATACTATGACTGAGTAAAACGGACGCACAGCCCGCGCAAATGCGAGTGTAAAAGTGGTTACTATATTATTGTTAACTATAGAGTATTGTAAAGGGGAGCAGTACACTGATTAAGCCTAAGCGGTGGTGCAGTGTATTGCTCTTCTGTAAATGCAACAAGTTGTACGTTATTAATTTGCATAATAAAGTATTAATAAAAAAAAAAAAAAAAAAAAAAAAAAAAACTATCAAATACGTAGAACTAAGTACGAAAACCAGACAGATTAAAGCGTGTTACCAGACGAGGGAAAACAGATTGAAAAGAGAAGTATAAGAATGACTGCTGAGTGAGAAAGAATATCGAAACAAATTTATAACGTAATTTTTATTAAATAATGAAATTTAGAAAAGCAAAAGATGGGGCGATACGAGTGCCACAACTACAGAATGAAGGGCGAAAACAATAAGGCGTACATGTGAAAAAGAGATCAGAAAACAAGCGAATGAGAAAATGAGTTGTAAGGTAAATTATAAGAAAATTGTATATTCGATATAAATATTTTTATATATTTGTAAAAATGATATACTACGTCGTACGAAATGTAAATTCCCGTCGACAAAAGCTTGACCAGATAAATTGTATATTTAATATAAATATTTTTATAGCAGAAACAAAGTCTGATAAAAAGAGAATTGACTTCTTCGAATTGCGGTGTTGGAGGCGGGTTCTCAGGATACCCTGGACAGCAAAACGGACGAGTCTGTTTTACAGCAAAATTGATACCACGCATAGACTGTCGACCATTGTTTCTACAAGAGTGACGAAATTCTTTGGACATGTCACGCGGAGACCGGAAGGATTACAGAAGCTGATGATCATGGGAATTGGTAAACGACCACCGGGACGAGTACCGAAACGATCTACAGATGTTGTTGGATAAAGGACATGACTTTCAATTGTGGAATGTGTACGACTGTCGGCAGATACAATTGGCGTACACTTATTGATTCAACGACATTAATCACGATACCCTAATTAGGGTGACGACTAGTGATCATGATGATGATATATATATATATATATCTGCAAAAATGATATACTACATAGTACGAAATGTAAATACCCGTCGATAAAAGCTTGACCAGATAAGTAATTTCTATGATCTTCCTGCATTTAAGTAAGCTCGAGTGTGTATTTATGAGTGTGTATGTATACATTGTGTTGCTTTTAACGTGCTTGTGTAAATTACTAAAATATTAATAATAATAATTGCTATTACGTAATAATAGATTAATTTAGGTTTCCAACGTGTTTACAGTTTTAAAAGTATCGTCAAAATGAAGTAGAATTATTTAAAATGCAAATATGTGGTAAATAATCAGACTGAATATACATATATATATATATATATATATATATATATATATATATATATATATATATATATATATATATATATGTACGTCGCTTAACATTTACCGATTGTGAATTATAGACGATTAAATTTCGTTTAAAATAAATACAACGCGATATTTAAATTTTTCCAAAATCCTATTACTTTTTCCGAACGTATCGACACTGTTCTTACTAGTTGTAATAAATTTTGTCATCACGAAATAATATCGAAAAAAATACATGTAAGTTAAAAGTAGCTGTTTTCGCTAAATTAATTACACACGACGTATATCATTTAACTCTTAAATTAACCGATACGTGTGTATTGGCACTCATATAATATCGTCAATATACATAATCTACCAAATTTCGTCAATTTGCGTGCCAAATGAAAGTTGTGATTTTCGAATGAAATGGTAAAATTTAATTAACCCCGTCGACGTGGTTAACACCCCAGATACGCGAATAAATTCCAGTAATCTTCAAATTTCTATCAACTATACTTTCTTCTATTGCAAAATCTGAAAGATTAACGTATATATATATATATATATATATATATATATATATATATATATATATATATATATAAAATTCCTTGTTGTAGATTATATAATTCTAATGTTAATCTCCCAATTTACATTAATATTGTATATAACCTCGCAAAATTATGTGATTGACATAAACTCGGCTTAATAACTTATTATTGATGAAATGTATTACAACGAATCTAGCATTCTGATTGCGACGAATTTTATTCAAATTCTTTGCTCATTGGTTCAATTAAACACGTACAGTGAGATACTCGGGCAGAACTAACGTCACATAATAAACTGTCCATAAAGCAAAATGTATTATATATATATAACTAGTATATGTGTTTAATCACAAATACATACATATACACGTGTATGTTGTGTGTGTATATACATACGAGGGTTGAAAGCAAATATATAATATAAATATATATATATATATATATATATATATATATATATATATATATATACATTAGCAACGTCGTATTGTTCATTGACGAAATTTAGGACTAGGCGTTGTAATTTTTTTTGCGCACAAAACGGATTAGACACTAATTATAACTGAGTGGGACACTACTGCTACATCATAATTTATAATTAAATCTTTACCCACATAATGGAATCGAACATCGACCGCGTTGACAGAATTTCACATATTACACACACACACACACATATATATATATATATATATAATCGTAATAATAATTTGTCACCTATTATTCAGATGCTTATGTATGTTAAATGCAGAGTACGTGAGCTTACGTGAGAAGATAATTGTTAAATACGTCCGGGAAAATACGTGACTTTTTAATAAGTTAATTGTCCTCTTAAAAACTTTATTTGAAATAAAACCTAGTAAATTTTTATGACGAGTTGTGGTGCAATTCCATTGGAAATGTTAAAAATTTATATAACAAATTCTATGCGGTTTTACTGATAATAAAATTTTCAACACAATTAACTTTTTTAAAAAAAACCTATATTTTCCACTACACATAGTTGAGAATTAACTTCACGTCATCCAACGTATTCTGCATTTAATATATATACGATATTCGACTGGGAATGTTTTAAAAATGTATATATATATATATATATATATATATATATATATATACGCAGCGAATCTGTATCCGGAAGCGCTTCTTTAGTGTAACCTTTGGAAAGCGCCGTGAAAAAGTTACTATCGGCTAATAGAAATAATTCGTTCTAACCGTCTCGATCGACATATAGGCTAGGTTATTTTTAATTTAAGTTAAAAACTAATTAGTTAGTAGCCTACGTCACAATTGGTTAATAGCACGAATTTCCCTACACGACATCGATTTTTCGGAATAAAGATGAAAAGGTAAACGCGCAATTTCGCGAAAAAATTCTATTCACCCTCCGAGCACGTTGATTTAACCCTTTCAGTCACAGCGTCCACTATATATATATGGAACGTGAAATCTTAATGTTAACGAAAGTTTTTATATATGAAATGTCACAATTTTAAAAATATTTATATAAATACATTGGAAATTATCTACGGTTCACCCAAGAAGCGGTATTGTATAACAAACACGTTTATAAAATTTATAATCGAGATTTTTGAATGTATGACTGTAGGGTTAACCGGAAGCGTGAGATTAATCGCTTCGATGTTGAATTTACGGTTTATCTACGAATCTACTAAACGATATGAAAGTGAATTTAGTCGCCTTTCATTGGACTCGTTCTGACTAGGCTATTTTTCTATATACGTCTGTGTCCTGAAATAACAAGAACAGATATAAACGTCGGAACGAGCTAAATAAAAGTCGTACGGAATTCGCTGAATTCAGCGGAAATAGATGATGCCTACGTGCCGAGTAAAGATTTGACGAAGAAAAACAACATAATTCATCATGATCGCCACGTTGCGTCTTCGATTTCTAATAAAGATTGCGTACTCCAACATCTACATTCAGTTAAATCGAATATCTACTTCTTGCGGCATTCACTAATGTCCTTAACGATTTTGAGCTTCATTCCTGATGTTATAACATTTCTAGTCTTTTTCTTCCCCGTGGAGGCTTGCCTTAGCCAGCGTGAATAATTCTAAAAACAATCGGAAATGGTAATCGGCGAAAAATCTGAAATGTATATTAAAGTCGATGATATTATAAATAAAATCGTTTATTATGACGCGCTTTCGAAATTTTATCGAAAACTGACTAAAGAATTTGAATTTTAAATTTAGAAAATTTAAAAAGGTATCTGAAAAAGCAATACAATCCTTAAAAAGCACAAAGACGATCGATTGTAAACAGAGATATATAGGTAGTTTTACGAATTCAGACGAAGCCCTCGATAACATCGACCGAAAAATATCGTAGTTGACCCAGAAACTTGGAAAGATACTATAAGTAGCGAAAGAGGGTAATTGGAATTTATGAATACAAATCGCAAGTTAAAAAATAAGGAATGGACACTTAGACAATGTTGTCCTTTTCCGACGTATCTCTACCGAGTGAAAGAATGAAGTAAAACGGATGATACCGGTCTATATCGAATATCTACGAGAAGAATTAGCAAATTTGAAAATAAATTTTTGAAAAAAAAAACGAACTTCAAAAAACCAATCTTCGACTTGTTGTTCTCAATCCGTTGATCGATGATAACCTTTTATTCTATACTTTTAAATTACCATTAGAATTATTTTAGTTCGAAGAAACAGAATTCGCTGCTCCTGTAACATTTTCTTCATTTGCTCGATGCGTGTTGATCTCCTTCTGTGTCATTCGTCATCTCCGTCTGATTAGGACGGAATTTAACCTTTCTTCTTTTTAACACGTATCCGTTCCAGTTCTACCTTCAATCTAATTTATTCTTTTCTCGGTCCGGATGATTTTTTTTTCATCCTCACACAGGTTAAAAGACGAATAGGGTACGAAAGTAAATAGACGTTTAACAACGAACAGTCAGTACTAAATTTAAAAAAAATCAAACGTTACCGGAGTGTCCTAAATGTCAGTCTGCGAAAATTGGTACCTAAGGAAAAAAAAGGAAACTTAAAACTCGAAAGAGTATTCGGCGCCGGATGATAAAAACATTCTGAACGGGAAAGCCGATGATGAAAAAGTTCTAAGCGGAGGAAAATTTAATAGGAGAAATGAAGATAACAGAATTTGATAAAATGGAAGGAAAAATTACAAGGTAAGAGTCGAAAATGTCGGCCCGAGGACGTTTATAATTTACGACGAATTTAATATGGGCGGAAGCAGTTGACGAATTGTGGACAGAATACGGAAGATCGAAAAGAAAATCCTTTACGAACGAATTTGGTTACGATCTTCGCGCTATCTCCTTCGAGGTATATTTAAATTAATTAATCTGAATTATTTTAATTTAATTCAATTATTCATTCGGTAATAAAGATACAGTCGAGATGACAAAAGTACGAAAAAGAAATTATAGCGGAATTTTTCTGGATGCCATCCAAATATTTTCGAAATGAAAAAAAAATAATTATACAACGAAGGCAACGAAATGGATAAACTAGATGAAAGCTCAATAATAATGATGATAACAAATAATAATAATAATAATAATAAAAGTCTGTGAGTTACTACTTAGTCTGTGAGTTGTTTTAATTTTTTCTCGTTTTTATTTTTATTTTTCATTAAGGCTATTACAGCGAAGTCGTAAAAGGATATTCGACCAGTAATTAACGATACCGTTTTTATTAACTGCGAATTTTATTTATTCCGACGTAATTCGGCGAAAGTTTAAATAATAGCCGACCGCACAAGTGGAATTTTATCTTAACGAGCAGACGATTCAAATGACCGAATATATTTTTATGCTCACGTTTAGAACAAACCGAATACGATATTGCGAATAAGAAATATTTCAGTGTGAATATTACGACATTTACACGTGCACACCGCCCCGAGATCTCGGATAGAACGACTTAAGACCTAGACGCGATCTTACGATCTTTGTCAGTTGATTTTTATCTGCTTTTTAAAAGTTATTCTCTACAGAATTTTTTTTTCTGCATTTACGCTGCGTACTTACAAACAGGGTACAGAAAAAACTTTATACCATTGGAAAAATCGACATTTGATCCAGCCAATATATACGTTGAAATGATGGCATTAAGATACAAGAGACTTAATATATATCATCATCATCACTTCTCCTCAACTGCTAAGATGGTGAGCAACATGGCCTGCACAGCTAAACAACTTCCTGGCGCGAGCAGCATTTTTTATCTCCACATAACTCTGTTTTTTTATTTCGGAAACTAATAAATCGGGTTCTTGGCTTCTCCTTCTTAATTTTCCATTTGTTTTTCCTTCTATTAAATTTTTTAATCATTTACAATGTCCGTTTTGATGACCGAAACATATATATATATATGCATATATAATATATATATATATATATATATATATATATATATATATATATATATATATATATATATATATATATATATGCATGTATATATATATATATATATATATATATATATATATATATATATATATATATATATATATATATATACATAAAAGTAAGACAGAGAAAAAGAAACAAATATGAAACAATAGAATGAGTCATCGTTTTCATTTTGCACGTTGTTCCGTCAAGGAAGATCTTTGAACAAATACGGATTCTAAAGTTAATCATTAAATATAGGAAAATGAATGCTAAGAATTTTTTCGTAACATTTGTTGATTTCAAGAAAGCATATGATTCGGTAGACAGAGAAACATCGTTTAACACTTTAGAAGAATTTGGAATGGATGGCGAGCTATTTTCATTGGTAAAACAAACATTAAGCGATACAAAATCGAACGTGAAATTTCAATTATCGCGTATATTTTAAATTGAAACGGGCGTGAGATAAGAAGACGGATTTTCTCCATTGCTGTTTAACCGTGTTTTAGAAAAGATGATAAGGAAATGCCGGAAAAATTTACATTAAAATGGATATCGAACTGATTGAAACAGGTAGAAAGAAGGATATAAGATAGAAGTTGACGGCATATTATAGCGCATGACTGGGCGATTTTATCAGAGAACATATAGACGATGCCATAGAATGAAGGTCCTTAAAGAGGAGCGCAGAAAGCGACACTAAAAATATCATTCGAAAAAACGAAATATATTAAAAAATGCTCGTAGGTCTATGAAAAATGGACATATAAACAAAGTCGACATGTTCAAATACTTCGGAGAATTTATACAAACAAACGCGTTAGATAAAGCAGCAAACCGAGAAAGACGGTGAAAACTGAAATTAGCATTCCAATTAACAAAAAATATATATATATAATAAAAAACGTTTACCATGAAGTCAAAATTGAGGCGTCATAATGATTAAACAGGATACGTCGAAATGTTTAACAACGAACGTAAGTAAAGAGCTAGATTCTACAAAATGTACAATACTTTGAAAATTTCATCGCGGTTAGTGAAATATGGATTGGAACTATAAATATAGACTTAGGAAATAGACTGTCTATAGATGACGATTTTGTATAGATGGTGTAAAACTCTTATTAAATTGCGTGTCTAAATTATGGATACGAGTCTAACGTAATATTAAAATTAGCGATGATAAGGGAATCGTATGAAGAAATATATAGCCACGAGATGCGATCGGGAAATGTGAAAAAAAGGAGTAATAAAGGAAATAGTGTACGGGGGGGGGGACATATTGAAGATATTATATAGAAAAAAAGAAGCTATTATGGTCACTTAAAAAGAATCGAGACGGAACGTTTAACAAGAAGAATTTTCGAATACTTTGATTAAAAAAAAAAAAAAAAACCTAGAACGCAAATTACTTGGTTCCGGGAAGTTAAGCTCGAGCAAATTAACGTCACGGAAAAAGACACTATGAATAGGAGCAGATGCAGAAGTTAATAATTTCCAGAGTTTTGAAGAAAAAGCGAAGATGAAAACTGTTATTAAATGGGCCGATGGAAGGAAGCAAAAACATATGAAGAAATACCGGAGTGTAAAGAAGAGGAACAATCAGCCATCTGTACGTGGTCAATAAATTCGAAGAAAATAGGATAGAAGGTCGATGTTAAAATCTACATGCCACTTCGTCAGTTGTTTCGGTTTTTCAAATGTCTATTTTATTTTTAAGTATTTTTATTTTCGCTTTATTTCGAATTATTCTTTTAAACACGTGCCTATAAATATGACGCAGAAGAAACTACGTAAAACGAAATCCAATTCAGCCAATATTGCTCAAAGTTACCTTCACGGTTATAGAAAATAGTGATGATGAAAACGAACGTTGTAATTCCTTTGAGCAGATTAGTCGAATCAGAAAATGGCGTTAAAAAAAGGTGGAATTTTTCGACGATATCCACCAACTTCGGAATAACTAGGAAAAACTGATATCAAATTCTGAATATGAGATTCCGCTGAGCAAACGGCTACTGTCTGCGAAAGAATGTCGAAATAACCAACTTTTAAAAAGTAGACTGCAGACGACGCTGCTGCGTTGTGTTTACCGAAAATGATGATAAGTTCGTATTTATACCTTTCAATGTGAATCGGATATTTACATCGAAACGCCTATAAATATATTTCGTTTATAGGTAAAATACCGTTGAATTATTTATACACGAAAATGTTTTCAGTAATTTTATACATCACAGTATATTCAAGTTTTTCAACTTGTTCCATTTTCTCGAGTTCTTTTGAAGCACTTAACTAGGATGAGAGAAGCGTCTATTTTGTTGGCTGTTCATACGTATCGCTAATTTTAATATTACGTTAGACTCGTATCCATAATTTAGACGCACAATTTAATAAGAGTTTTTCGTTGTAGCATCCGTTACACCATCTATACAAAATCGTCATCTATAAACAGTCTAAAGTCTATATTTATAGTTCCAATCCACATTTGATTAACCGCGATGAAATTTTCAACGTATTGTAAATTTTGTAGAATGAAGTAATTTCGTTTCCATTTTATCTGTGTACTTCAACTCCGTATGTTTTCAATTGTGTTGGTTTTTTTTTTTTCAATGTACGAGATAACTTTAAACAATGAGCAAAGAGTTTTAGGAACTACTCGTGATCTCATCGTCATATAAACGACCCAAAACTATATTCCGTCGTGCACTTGAGTCTTGTCGGATGTCCAATAATTTGCAGACATTTTAAGGGGTTCTTCTTTCGACAGAGTTAAAAGCAATGCCGAGTAAAATTTTATACATTTGATTTTTCATACACAAACGGATGACGGGGATATCACGTCAGTTGAAATTGTATTATTAACAGAAGTCACTCCGCTTTCGCGGAATTTATTGTTTTATTAATAATTGTAAAACCTTCTATATATATGGTCTCCAGCTGTACACAGATTTTACGTACGACAGTTGTTTGAAAACACTTTTGTTCTCTTCACAATATCACGATATGCCTTTATCCACTCCTCGAACAAGACTTTGCCAAATTTTATACAATCCGTTTCTGTTCCGCGCTTTTCGCAACCATCGTTTTCCGGCTACTTTTGATGTGTCATCGTACCATCGTGTCTTCCATCTATCTCGGTTGCTTCTTTTTTTTTTGTTTATCGGCCATCATTGTATGATCCGCTTTGACAATCTATCGTCATCTTTTCGAGCTAACCAGCTTAATTCCATTTTATTTTAGCAATTCGTTCAACTGCGTCATCGAACTTCGTTAGTTCAATCTGTGCGTTTCTGTACCGATCCGATAATCTGATGTTGAGCATAATTCTCTCGTGTGCCGTTTCGGTCTTTCTTATCTTCTGTATGTTCGTTTATGTTTCTACAGCATATGCGAGTACACAATGATTATATAATTTCCTTTTCAGATTAATTGGCATTTGCTTGTTATTCCGCTTAACTTCCCAAACGCAACTCGAGATAAAAGATATTCTTCTGGCTATTTCCGTTTTCGTCATTTCTTTATTGGTTGTTATTTTTTGACCTAAATATAACTCTACCTGTTCTATTTCTTCTGATTTAGGGGTCTGTTACCATCATCTGCAATTCTTTCGCGCTTGAACTTATCAATACTATGTCATCTGCAAACCTGCGGTGGTTTGGATATTCATCATCAATTTTGATATCTTTCTCATTCCAATTCAAACACATTTTCCAATGCCGAAATAAACATAAACAATTTCGGTGAAATTGTATCATCTTGTCGTACTCTTCTTTTTATTGGAATCTTTTTTGTTTTCTTCCGTAAGTTTATTTTCATTGTAGCAGATGTTCTTAATAATCTTCGATATATAGTTGTCGTTAATTCCAATATCATTTAACGAATTTTTCACTGCCCAGACCTCTACTAAAAAGACCGTGTATAATTCTATGTCGTATTCGTCGCACTTCTGTATCAACAGTGATCTCAGTGTATATATTATAAATTGGGGAGAAAATAGCCTAATCTCCCGTGCAGGCTAGGCAAATATATATATATATGTAACAAGTTATAGAGCGTGATATAAAATTGTTATATTCATTTGTAATCTTGGAATTTTATTCTTTAGCGATTTTGTATCGCTAGTAATATTTTGTCTGGTGAGGATATCTAGAAATGATTTATATTTATATATACATCCCACATGTTGGCGCTCATCCCACAACCTGCACAGAAAGATATTAGTTTAGTAGTTAGATAAAATACCAGAATCCGTTGCCGAACAGCGAAGTGATGATAAACTAACGTCATGCGCTATTACAACTACCTAACATGAGAAATTAATTGTAAAAGTAATTAACCTGCAGAAGATATTACGTACCGGATGAAGAACAACTCAAAGTGTGAAACGCATAATTGTTTTTCGTATGCCGGTGTAAAGCGCGAGAAATAAAATGGTCAACTTATTTCGAAGTATTAACACATAAAATCAATAATGCGTTTTCACTCTTGTCCATTGTATATTAAAAATAATGTAAAACTTACCGATAACGTTATAATGATTTGGTAAAACGTAAATCATCGAAAAGAAGCGCGGAACTACAATACTAAACAAAACAGTAATTTACGTAACGATGAAAAACATTTTAATCTCTATCACCGCGCGCTAAATAAATTGCTCCCACTGATATAACATTAAGAATATTGTTATCATCTCGGATTACATTATTAAAATCAGCCTAAATGATATTGGAATCTGTATTATCAATATTATTCAAACATAAAAAAAAAACTTGAAAACATTAACTAATAAATTCGTAAATCTTGCCTTAATACCGGAGATATTTTAAATTTCTAGTTCGAAGGTTTAATAATATAAAATGTATAAATTTCACACACATATAAATCAATGTGTGTAGCGTAACTTTAAAAATGTATAAACCAGAATTAGATATTTCAGGCAACAGGTCTGAAGAACTTTTTGTAGTTCATCACCGAACTTGCGGTAAACCCTGTAAAATATTTCAAACGAACTTTGAAACATTTGAACGTTCACATTTGAAAATTAATGGCGATAGCGATTATTATTCTTACATCACTGACAATGAAGACAAAGTGAGTTTATTAATAAACTTATTATTATTTTAATTTTTTTTAACTTTAAAGAAAGTGTTTCTGTTTCACACTTAATAAAATCACAGTACGAGTAAACACTGTTGCTGCCGCGAATGATACCAGTCGTATAGAGCCTCGGCTCGGAGATACATGGAAACAAATACGGATAGACACACTCCAAACACGGATAAACTACCGAGTATGAAAGCAGACACAACTCCTTGGAAAACGTAGATTGTAGTCCGAAATGATAATATTCTTAATGTTATCACTCGGAGCAATGTATTTAGTGTGCAGCGACAGATTAAAATGTTTTTCATCATTACGTAAATAACAAACGCAAATTACTGTTTTGTTTATTTAATTGTAGTATCGTCTGCACTCGAGTAGTTTTTAACCGGCTCTGCATCAATAGAGCCCTTACACACAAGCATATCCCGATCGTGCTGCTATTGTGGCCAGCAATCTACAATTGTTGCTCATATTCTCTATGAGTTGTCCTGCACTTCATATCACATGACCCGGTCTTTTCATTTTCATCCGTTATATCTGATAATCCTAACATGACCGATCGCACCTTCCAATTTCTGAAACGCACTAAACTCATTCCTCTAATATAAATATAACAAGCGGTGTGTCTCTGGCGACAGTAGAAGTACATGGCACCATTAAATAAAAAAAAACGGGATTTCGCTTTCTTAGAGGTCCCGATATTAAATTAACATAACCTTGAAATTTGAAATTACGTTTAAGTATGATTTGATGTAATTCGTTTACTAATGCGGTAAAACCCCACGAAAATAAGTATAAACGAAATGTTTTCTAAATTAATTAGTAATTCCGAATATGATAATATATATGATATAACAATTAACAGTATAAGAGGTTAAAAACGAGTCGTTTTTTCAAACTCGTCCAAATAAGTCATTAATAATCCTCGCTACAACAATAATTGCGAAACAAACAATTGTTGATACAGTAAATGGTGTTCGGCAACGTGTTATTAACAGCTGGTTCGAATTTTATATATATGCGCCTCTTTCTTTACGGAATAATTTTTAACCCACCATGCATGTAACGTCGCTAAAAGTGTGTTAAAATTTAAGACTTCGCGATAGATAATAAATTAAAATATAATAAAACGCATAATACATAAAGAATAAAATTGACAAATGTTACTAAATCATTCGGTGGTAAATTATAAGGAATAAACTATGCACGGTGCTGGTTTACTTTTTAAATAACTAGCTTAACGACAAATAATGTCTTAAATTTCTAATTGATTTGACTTCATTTATTCTTTATCGTAAAAAAGTTATTATATATATTTAACTTTTAACGCTAAAAAATAATATAATAATATTAAAAGTAAAAAGTGCAATTGTTTAACTAATTAAATATACGATTTAATAAACAAGCTCTAGGAAGAGCTAATATAGACCGTTTCAAAAATTAATAGATTATAATAAATTATTACTTTACTCTCTGCTGGTCAATGGTTTTAGTGGATATTATTTAGACGTAAATTAAGTATCATTGGAGATAGTAACGCATAAGCGTGGCAAATGTAATAGATTGTACATTTAAACTTTATTCGAATCCATTAGATCAATTTTTCTTCTAAATTATTCGAAATTAAGTACACCATGTATAAATATTCGCTATTTATGTAGTTATAAACTAATTTATGTCAGCTACAACAGTTTTGTCAAGCGCATTATTAAATTCGCTAATTTGTGCTTTTAATCTACACACATATTCAATCCGATGGTCGAGGTTCGATTCAAGCTCGCGCTATACAGTTTTTCAAATAATCACACACAACTCTTAATTATAACAGAAACAAGATTGGAACCCAACTCCGTGTAACGCGTACGTCCGAGCACCTGAGTTGCATAAACAGCCTATTTTCTACACAAACACGGTGTAGAATGTGCTAGGCGCGATGTTTCGCAATGGACAACAAGATCCACGATGACGAATAAATAAATATAATATCACATATGCCGTTATGTATGTACCCATTTATTCGCGTTAAAATATTTCATTTCATCATAAATTTTATAACTTATATAGGAATTAACGGAAAACATCCAGCTGCGGTAAATATTAACTGCGCCAGTTTTTCCGAGTAATTTATCATTTTAAAAAGTTTATTTATAAGATTTAATAAATTCTTTACTTCTAAAAAGTTGTGATTTGGGAACAACTTCCCTCTTTGAACGATATAGTTCAACGTGTAAAGTTATTTTAAATCAACATAATATATTATAGTCGAAATTACAATCGCCTTAATACTGCAATGATAAATAGAACAATCTTTGTACGGTTATTATCGGCGAGTTAACACATTATTATATACATATATATATATATATATATATATTTGTGTGTAAAGCCACGTCAATTCGAAATTTAGCAGGGACGTCGTTTAAGCAATCCTTGTTAACCTGAATATTTATGTCTAACCGAACGAGCACCCCCTCTTGGACAAGAAAATACAAGCTGGTTTGTCTATCGTTTCTCCAGCTACATTACTTAGCAAACTGATACCCATTGAAAGCTAAACATTAAAAATGCTTGTCCCTGGTAGGAATATGTTATTAACCTCCTTTCTTTTTATATATATATATATATATATATATATATATATATATATATATATATATATATATATATATACATTACTTCACATTAGTGGAGCAACAGGCTAATAATGTATAAATGTAAAGCCTGCGAAGTAAAAATGACCTTCATTGGTCTCAACTTTTTGAACCGTATTTCAGATAATGCGTTTCGAAATTTAATTGTTACAATATAAGAAAATATTGCCGCTATATCTACCTTAAGGTGTTTATTTATTTTTTTGAAGTTTAGTCTTTATCAAAATAGTTTCGTTATTGCTATTTTCGTGGCAAATTTCTTAAATAAATTTAATTTAATCTAATCTAAGATCAATTGAACCGGGAACCGGTTTGAAAAGAAGAAAACTCGTTGCAAAAAGTAACAAAATTTAAACCCGAATTAAGATACGATTAATTCTCGTCTACTGCAATTAAATTAATTAAATAATAAAAATTATATAATTGTTTCTGCGTCTTTTCTAGCGAAATAATATTTGGTTCCCGTAATAATTCAAATTTAATATTACATATATATATATATATATATGTATGCATGGTATGTATTTAAATAGTTAAACGTTACCTTGTCCTTTTTTATCTTTCCTTCCACTTACAACCGTTAATTTTTGACAGACAGTCGGCGTATTTTCGCAATCGATGTGGTCGTACGTGATTCAACCGGTGCGCCAATTAGACGAATTCATTTACTATTATTTTAATTATTTAAAATATTTTTTTTTATTTGATTTTTCGAGGTAAACGAAAACGGAGCGGAATATATATACGAAATTACGATCGATGTAATATAAATTCGGCAGAAGAAACACAGAAAAACAAAACGAAAATGCGTAATAAAATTTGAAAAAAATTTACATAATGCGTTTAATTGATTTTTCTTCTAAAATAAATAAATAAACGATTAATTATGATCGTTAATTAAAACCGATAGTGTAGACGGAAGAGGTAATAATAAAATACGGATATTAACAAGCGATGTCCTATCCGATACTGAGAAGAAACAACCGTCAACAGAACTACCAGCACCTCCGTACGAAAAACATATAAGCAGCATCCGTGGCCGCTTCATCACTCCGACCCGTAGACCCCTCAGCCCATATATTCGGCGCGCGAAACAAAACACTTTTTGAAATTGTATATATATATATATATATATATATATGTAAAATATAGATATTCGTATATAGTAGACGCTTTTTAAGTTCTATCATGATCTCTCTCAACGCTTTATAACGAATGTGTGCGTAATTATCATTTTCGTTAAAAAAAAACTGACAGCAGAGCAGAGGATTCTCATTTGTTCAAATAATTTTTACAAATAATATTAAACGATTTAAAATTTAAAATAATATGTGGAACATTTAGTTCTAAAATACGAAAATTTATTACGAATTAAACATTATACGAAGTCGTTTCAAAATTGAAAAAATAGGAGTAGTAGAGCAACAAGCTGCTGTTTAATCGAAAATTCAAAAGTGGCTACACCACGATATACTGATTGATCAGTAATAATGATGGTGATGGATATATGTATGTGCGCGTATGTGTATCGACCTCTTTAAGTATGAAAAATTGTTTAAAAAAACATAAGTATATATATATATATTTTTTTTTTTCTATGGTCAACTGTTGGATGGAAAGCGTCATATTGGACGTCCGCGATGGCGGTACAAAGACTTCTTGGGGAAAATATTTAAATGTTGCGATATAGATCCCAAGAAATGGAATAAAGTAGCAATAGATAGGAAAGGATGGAAATGTGCAGCTATAAATGGCCTACAATGTGCGGATAAAAAATCTCAAACCGTGGCAGATAAGAAAAAACGTAATCGCGTGCTCAGGGCAGGAACAATATCCAGCAACACTGGCACTTTCAAATGTAACGTATGCAGCAAGGATTGTGCTGTGAGAATCGGGCTACTTAGTCACCTCGGGGCACATCAATAACGGATGGTACTCCATACTCGGATACGAGTGGATAAATGATGATATATATATACAACAACAACAAAGTATATTTGCATAAGTAATAAACATAAAAGAAAATATAACATGGGTTACAAACATTGTGTAGCGGGAACACCTTACCATAATAACACAGTAACAATATAAATAAATAAGGCAAAACAAAACGTTAAATGCTGCAGGAAAAAAGCAAATAAAAACCTGCGGCTAGAAAATAAACTTTTCTAATTAAAAGTAATACATGATAGTATGGAAACTTAAATCTAAGCGACAAAAATATATTGTTTAGGTTGTAAGTTCTTAAATAAATACTATGTATACACGCACATATATATATATATATATATATATATATATATATATATATATATATATATAGCATACAAATTCAATCATCAAATATTATTGGGTGTAATGAATCTCTCAATTAGAAAAATTAGAGTTCATATTTAAATAAAGTTAATTTTCCAAAAATAAAATGTATTATTCAAAGAATTATTGCAAGTTTTTAAATAAATAATCACGGGATGTACATCGTGTACCACATTTAGGAAGAGATGTTGTGATACACGCTTGTAATTTTCCCGAATAGAAAAATTGCCTTAGCCTAAAATAATAAATTACATTCGCAAATTGGAAAAAAATAAAAGTGTTACTGAACAAATGGAAAAAACTTTATATTTTAATATGAAGTATCATTGTTATTTTGAAAGAACCTTTAACGGTAAATCCACGATAAATGTATAAGTTAAAAACAGTCGTTAAAAATCAAAAAAAGTTATGTAAAAAATAGGAATATAATAGTAAGTTTACAAGAAATAAGCAAGACGAACTAAATGTAGAAGTGCTACGAGAAAATAATACGAATGCAACATTGTTCGTTATTTATGAATTGTTAGAAAAAAAATATATATAAGCAATTTTTCGTAACGGTTTCTCGATAATTAATGTGCATATAAAATGAAATTTGCTGAAATGAATAAACAAAATAACTTAATAATGGTCAGTAGACTAATGACAAATAAAAACAACAATGGATTCAAATAGATAACAAATGTTCATAAATGAAGTATGGAAAATAAAAATGGTAAAACTCGTACAAAAATAACATATCTACGTTTGTGTTGGAAGTTGCTTGTTGAACTTATGAAAAAGAAGGTAAAGTCAGTAATACCAGCGATATAATTACCTTAAGGAATTATGTGATCAAAAGAACAATAATGACGGTATATTAAGCTTTTACCGAATCAAGAATTTGAACACATGCGTGGTATATGATCAAAAAATCATACACTAGAAAAATAGATAGTTTCAGATAAAAAATGCTTACAATGAAGATGAAGCACTCAATGAATTGATGTATAAGAAAATAGTATTGAATGCTACGAGACTTAATGATAAAATTATGGAAATATATAACAAATGAACGAGAAACCGAAGTAGATTAAAAGAACCGAGCGGATACCGGACAAGAGGATTGATGAAATACAAATTACCGGTTTACGGGACATAGTACGCTAAAGAGACAAGTTAATTATTTATAAGAGAAATTCTGAATCTATTACGTGTCGTGTAGAAATGGAAAAAATCAAATCATTTCAGAAAAAGAGAGATGAAGGAATATTTTGTTGGAGAAATACATTATCAATCAAATAACAAATAAACGATTAGAAGGGTGATTGGATACTGCTAACGAACATACAGATATATATATATATACACGCATATATATATTTAATGTAATCTGCTAAAGTTAGAAACATCATGGCAGAGTATAATTATATACATTTAGTAGGATACTCAACGTTAATTGTTACATTATCTGTAATGATATTTTCCTTTTTAATCTACGTGTCTGTTGAAGGTTATCATTAATTAAGCCTGTTGCTAGCGGAATCGGGTGCGATGTTAGGCGCTGTGCATATGTTTCACTGTATATTCTTATTACATCTTTCACAGTTTCTATTTTTAGATATCTATATATCTCATCACTTCTAATATACCAAGGTGCAATGATACTTAAAGATTTTGATTGGAACCTTTCAATTTTAGAAATATTTAAATCGAATGTCGTACCCCATAAATAAATACCATACAAGCATACCGAAGATAAAATAAGTACCTAATAAATACTGTGTGAAGATTTGACCTGAAGTGATATTTTTAAGAAGTAAACATTAAAAAAAAAGTATTTAAAATCACTAAATTTGTTAAATGTTAATTACTTTTTTTTTATTGTTTACAGCGTGAAAAAATGTGATCATGTATGAACGCATATGAGTGTGTTTGAATGACTAACATGAATAATTTTTGTATATATACTAGTATAACATATATAAACTAAAGGTGAAATGAAATAGAACAAGTCATTATAGTAAAGATTGTAATCAGAATAAGTATGAGTGAATATCAGTAAAATAATTGCAAAAAGAGTGAATTCATAGACATGTGTAAAGTTGATGGAAGTGTGTTCGAAAAAAAAAATGATGTATTTTTCAAACAAATATACATTTAAAAAAAAAAAAGATATTTGTTGTAGTAGTATTATTTCATGACAAGCTGATACTGACAGTGTAAAAACTTTCCACGAATAAACAAAAAAGAAAATTGCTGAGATTTAAAAATTCATTTATAACAGTATTAAAATAATAAAAGCATTTTCAATTGCATTATAAGCAATGTAATGTAAAGTTGAAAAAAACAATACTTTCAATGGTAGTTGTAGTATAAGTAATTATAGAAGGATTAATCACTATTTTCAATTACCTGAAAAAAAATCAAACTTAAAATATTACTCCCTGCAGAGGACGAGTGATAAAATAATGTTTTACATTTACTACTAAGAAAAAACTTGCAGTAGCAATAGTGAACGAATGAAAGTAAACTTCATAATTGAGAATAAAATGTCTGTGATGATTACTGATACTGAAAGAGCCTTAATGCGGTAAATTCATAGGACAAGCTAAAAAACGCAGGCATTAAAAACAAAATCGAGTATTAGTTTACAAGTTATATTATTGAAACGGGGAAATAGTAGTAGGCCTACAAGATGTGCAACAGGATGAACCGGAAGTAAATATCGGGATCCCACAAGAAAGTAATATTGCTGCAACATTGTTTATTATCGATAGAATATAATTATTGAAACACAATAACATACAACATGTTAGGGAGGGGAACTGATTGACGATTTATTGATAATAATTTTGTAAAAAATTAAAAATAACAGAAATGAGTTATAATAGTGTTCGGAATGATGACAAAAAGTGCAATAACGTAAGTTTTATTTTTAGAACAAATAGAAAATCTCCAACTTCGTAAATTAAAGATGACAATGAATTCAATCATACGTACTTGTAGTATGACTATAGAAAATGTTGGAAAGAAAATGCGAAACAATTGAAATAACAAACTCGTATAAATATTTCACGATAAAAGATTAATGCTTATATGAGAAGATGCATGTTGAGCTTGTAGAGGAGAATATATAGTCAGTACTGCCAGCGATATACATACCTATAGAAATTATACATTATGATTTTATCGAATCAGGAATTTGATATAGTACATATGCATGGTGTATGGTTAGAAAATCATACACTAGAAAAATAGACAGTTTCAGATAAAAATTGTTTTGGTGTAATAAATGGAGAAAAAGATCAAACAGTCAATAAATTGTTTAATATGGAAAGAGTATTGAATGGAAAAAACGACTTTATTTAATGACAAAAATGTAGAAATATATATATCAAATGAACAGGGAGTAAAAGAAGAAATGAAATAAACCGAGTGGATACGAGACAAAAGGTTTGATGAAACACACAAATTATATGTTCATAGGGCATAATGTGGTCGAGACAAATGCCAAGTAAAAAATGAAAAAAGCGAAACATTTTAAAGAAAAAACGATAAAGCAATGTTCGTTGGAAGGATATATTATCAGTGAAATATCAAATTTAAGAATAGAGAGATTTGAATGATGTTACCCAATTGGATTCTGCTGATGATTATGTAAATAAAATGGTCATGTTGAAAGATGTAAAACGAAAATGTAATAAGTGAGTATGATGGAATTATTAATATGAATAATTTATGTGTATATCGCAATATAATATATATAAACTAAGGGTAGAATGTAATAACATTAGTTATTTAAGGATCGTAATCAGATTTAATGTGAATACCAGTAAAATTTAGTGCAGAATAATTACAAAAAGAGTAAATCCGTAGTCACGTGTGACGGTAATGGAAGTGTGTTTGAAATATGAATAACGTTTTAGAGTGCGAACATACATATATTTTTCAACCGAATGTACATTTTGAAGAAAAAAATGATATTAGTTATAACAGTATCGTTAATTACTAACCCCAAAAGCTACTACAATGCAGACATCTCATACAGTTAATTCTTGACGCTCACCGCACATCACCGGCTGTGAGCATGTGTTCCTTACTAGGGATACTCCCACTACATGATCATAGAGAATATATTTAAACTAATGCTCCGTTCCACTCCTATACGTGACTCTTCTCCCAAATTCCCATTTAATCTTATCCCTCGCCTTACAGCCACTCTAAATGATTTCAACATAAATTACAGCACTTATAATATGACTAACTCAAATTATCCAACTCCTCCCCCTTGGAAAGAGAATATACATACCAACATAATCCTCCTGCAATATAAGAATATGGCCGAGCATGAGCTCATTATGAAAGCAAATAACTTAATAAATAGCTATTTACCAGCATTGTTATGCTTTACTGACGACGCCAATCCCTATCTCATTCTATTAATATTCCTGCAACATGTGCATTCTCCGTTAACAATTTATGCTATCCAATACGACTGCATGATTCTTGCTCTATATATGATGCAGAATTATACGGTATATTTTTCTGTCTTCAGCACTTATTTCTGAATCCCAGGGATACCAAAACTTTAATCGTTACAGACTCTTTTGCCGCTGTATTGGCCCTCCAAAACACAAAATCAAAGAACCCTGCGATTAATTGCATACAATTCCTTCTTTATAAATTATCACAAGACACAGATCTGCCTCTTGTGGGTTCCAGGTCATAAGGGGATTTTGGAGAATGAGGTAGTGGATAAGGCAGCCTATTCTATACTATGTTCACCTACAACCTATAAAGCCCCACCGTCCACAGTACTAAACACAACCCTCAAACATTTCTTCCACCACAACTGGCAACAGAAGTGGAATTCATACCACTATAACTTCCTTCTTGCCATCAGGCTTCTGGGAGCCACCTGCCAATTTAACCCGTTCCAAGTACATAGCAGTCAGCAGGCTCCATCTTGGTCACATATCACTTTTTCATGACCATCTTCTCCAACGTACCTTTTTGCCCCTTTTGTTTACTCCCAAACCCCTCTCTTATCTGCCATATTTTACTGTACCGCCCTACACTCCTCCCTTTTCGGCCTAATATCCATCCGCGTACTCTATCTGCTTTCCTCTCCAACAATTTTTACAACTATTGCCTCAGTTATACAATTCCTTTCCTCCTCCAACCTCAGTTACCACATATAATTGTTAAATCACCAATGCCGTAAGAGCCTCGGTAGTTAAACACGGGGCACTATAAAAAAAAAATACTATTAATGACAAGCTGACACTTGCAAACACTTTCTGAAGTTTATTTTAAATAATTTTAAAAATTATAAAACCATTTCCAACTGTAAAAGAACAATGTAAAGTTTTTTAAATGTATATTTGGTCGTTTTACATTCATATTAACACATTCTACACATTTTTTTTTCAAACTAACTTCCATTAACCTCACACTTGTTTACGGATTTACCGGTTGTGCAGTTATTGTGCAGTATTGCTACTTTTTAAATTTTTACTGTTATTCACTTATATTTATCCTGATTACAATCCTTCGTTTAATTACTAATTCCATCACATTATATCCCTAATTTGTATACATTTTATTAATATGTATATATAAATTAATCGTTTCAATCGTTTCAATCGTTCAATCTTACTCGTTTATTTTATTCAATATCATTCGTCTTTAGATTTTTCGCACACAGTATTTATTAATTTTATAGCCGTAAGCAGCATTCAATTGTTCATCACTCAACACTTCTATTCTTTAATTTTAACATTTTACTTATAATATACTTCCTGCAAATATTCCTCGATATTGTTTTATTTTAAATTATTTCGCATTTTTGCTTTTTTTACATGGTGTGGTATTTGATTTGGCACTTCCCTTATAAAAAAATTCTTTTCTGCTATACTATGCCCTATGAACTAGAAATTTGTATTTCATCAATCCTCTTGTCATATATATTATATATATATATATATTCGGTGTTTTGTGTACATATTTTTCTTGTTCATTTGTTACATGTTTCCATAATTTTGTCATTATGTAAAGTTGTTTTGCATTCAACACTTTTTGTTTATTAGATAATTCATCGAGTGTGTTATTTTTCTTCATTTATGACACTTAGCAATTTTTTCTGAAACTAAATATTTTTCTGAGGTATGATTTTCTGGTCTACACGATGTATGTATTCTATAACAGAATTCTGATTTGATGTATGTATTCTATAACAAAATTCTGATTCGATGAAAGAATATCATACGACCATTGCGCTTTCAATGTCATAATTCGTTGAGGTATGTATACCGTTGGCATTACTGACCTTACATTCTCCTCTATAAATTGAAATTTGCATCTTCTAAAGCGACCTTAAAGAATTTGTACAAGTTTACCTATTCTTTCAGAATTTATTTTTGAACAATTTATTATTTGCAATTATTTTATGAGCACATTTGTTTATTGCCATTTTTAAGTTATACGGTTCAAAGTAATTTCAGCGGTTCTTAAAACTGTACATTTGTTATTTTAGTATTTATCACTAAATTATTATAGTATGATTTCTTTATAAACAATTATTTTCAGTGACTTTACTTTTGAGATAACTTTATGTGAATGGTATGTGTATATAACAAATGACGTGGAAGTTATATAGTATATTTCTACCATTAGTATAGATTTTGATTCCCATATACACACACGCATACATACATCCACCACTCACTGGTGCTAAAGTCTTTCAATTTTCTGTATTAGATTCAGAAAAATTAATTTAATTCGCAATTTGGGATAAGTTCATTCTTTATAAAGTATAATGATTTGACATAAATATACAATATGTGTACAGTGTCTGATGTGTATTCGAAAGTTGAAAATGAATTAAAAATAGTATACATGCAATTTAAATATGAATATGTGCATTACGCTTAATATTTATTTAAATAAATCACTTGCTTTTACATTCACAAAATATGATATATAAAAATACAAGTAGTGTAAAAAATTTCAGATGAAAAAAAAGTGAATATGCGAAATAAAAAATTATAATTTTAAATGCCTATTTAAAAAAAAAAAAAAAAAAATAGCCTCCTGAGTGTTTATAAACTTCCTTGTAGATATTAAGCAATGCAAATGTTTCCAAGCATTTCCTTGAATCTCACAAATATTGTCCGAGACACGTTTCATGGTTGAGAAACTTCGTCCAAAACTACCCATAGTTACTGCCAACGGAGCACTAATTGGGGAATTGGGAAAAGCGCATATCTATTTGAGTATCATGTTTAATCCAATAATCCATGCAATATATCAATGAACATGGACGCTCCAAATTATCTGTAAGCCACATACGTTTTCACAACAAAAGTTTTTTCAGGACAATGTTTTCATTGAATAAATTTATGCCATTTTGCCAAAACTATAAAAGACTTCCTGTAGTTTCTTCTATTATACTACCCGGCATCAATCAATCAATTATTTATCCACTCGAACATATCTCCATCACAAAAAACACATACTCACAAGCCCAGTACTGATAGCTATATATTTTTGTATTAACAAGCAATAATAATCGCACCTCAGAGGAATGCCCTATCTAACCCTAGTTATATGCAAAGTGCTAGAACGTATCGTATATTATCGGCTAAATTGGATACTTAAATCCAGGAATCTCATTCACCCATCCTAATGTGGTTTTCCTCGTAACCGCTCAACTCTTCATCAGCTTTTTTCAATTAAAAACGCTATAACAAACGCATTAATACATAATCTTCATCTGCTAGCTGTATTTTTTGATTTATCGAAGGCATTTGACAAGATCCCGATTAATAAAATTATCGAACAATTATACCGCTGGGGATTCAGTGAAAACCTTATCACGTTTATTTATTATTCGAAGTTTTTTAGTTCAGATTGGAAACAAGTCTTCATCCTTACAATCTTTAATAAATGGCGCACCTCAGGGCTCGGTGTTGAACCCACTACTCTTCAATATGGCGATTAATGATGTGGTAGAAGCGGTCAACTGCCGTACGAAGCTTCTCACGTGCTGTACGAAGCTTCTCACGATCTTTGTAAACTGTAGAACCAGATCCGCTGATGAATGCGTCCTTCAAGAATGCACAAACACACCTGGTGTTCCAACAACAGCTTATCCATATCAAGCAGAAAACCCGTTGCAATGCAATATTGCCGTTTTCGGAAATGTAAACGTGAAATGTGTATCTCTCTTTAGGGTAAGACGCTTCCTAATAAGTCGACAGTCCGCTTTCTCGGATTGATTATAGACGCAAAATTAACATGGAAGGCCCATGTAAAGTACGTTTAAAAAAAAAAAAAACTGTTATGGAAAAATGAATATTCTGAATAAATTATCACGTACTATCTAGGTGCGGATCGAAACTCCTTGCTACGAATTTATCGTTGTTTGATCAGATCAAGAACCGATTATGGAGCCGCAATGTATTCTTCAGCTTGCTCATCCACCCTCAAAACCATCAATGTTATCCATAATTCTGCATTACGTTTGGCGACTGGAACGTTTACACCGATCGACAGTCTATAATCCGAGTCATCAGAATGACCTCCTGATTATCGTCGTTGGTTTCTCCTAGACAGTTTTGTAGTGCAGTTTAAAGTTTCCAACTTTTCAATTCTTAAACTGTTTTTATATTCTAATCCAGCTTCTTTGAAATTAAAACAATCAGATCCGACTCTCTTTGATAACATCTCAAAGGCAATAACTTCCCTAAATACCTCATAACACCGCGCCTCCGTGGAAAGACAACCTGGTTCGGCTGGATCTCGAAATCAACATACTATGGAAAGAAAACATTCCCATCCAAGAAATCAAGAAAGAAATTACGTCACGTTCATATGAATCTACCATGTTTAACACTGACGCATCTCTGTTCAATGGATTTGTAGGCTGCTCAGTTGCCAGAGATGGAGCAATCATCATTCAATATTCGCTATCGCAGACATTCTCCGTTATTTTCAGCTGAATTATACGCGATTTATCTTGCTGTGGAATCTTTAATGAACTCCGATGTTGATAAACCGTTGATTATATGTTTTGACTCTTTTCACCATTAGCTTCAGTGTGTTGTTCCGGCTGTAACATTATCCTTTCCTCGCTTCGAGCGTCTCTTAATCTTCCTCCTTCGCTTCATATCCTCTTTAAAGATGACCATGTTTTGTTGTCGAATCTAATTACCTACCTCCACCGATTCTGTCTGTATTCCTCAATATCTGGTTGTTGATGTGAATTACACGTGTTATGTTAGTCTACTACAAAAGAATACACGTTCCGAAATATTTTTTTACGGCGACTTGAAAAATTTTATATTGATATTTCCAGCGGTTAAACTTTAGTACCACCATACTGTACAGTACTATTATGTATATAAATTTAATTTTGTCTTTTTATTTCCAGTGTAGTAGTTAAAATGCTGCTCTTTCTTAAAAATAACGATATATAATGAGGTAAACAATCAAGGAAACAACTATGTTCGAAGATATTGACAAAGCAGTGAAGACGTGGGCATATATTGGAAGACAATCCGGTGTCAGATGGACAAAAGAACTGGTGATATGGAAACCATACGATGGAAAAGAAGCCAAGGAGAGCGAAACAGAAGATGGACGAATGATATTTAAAATGGCGAAAAAATTGAACGGATAAATCGATACGTACACTCGGAACAGAAATTTACTATGGATAAGAATAATATAATGTAGCTGGAAACTAAAAAAAAAAATATATCTCGCCTGGGTAGTATTTAGGAAATTAGGAACTTTTTTTTTTAGAAATAGGAAATACCGAACAACCTTAAAAGTAAGCTGTATAATCAACGTGTAATGCCAGTCTTGACATATGGAGCTAAAACACGTAGCCTTACTAAAGGGACAACTAGAAGAATTAAAAAAACCTAAATAGCTCGCGATAGAATTATCCTTAAGACGTTTACATGGATTAGTGAACAGACGAAAAAGATGCTATGGAGCGGATCGCCACGCTAAAATGGAAATGGGGCTGCCATTTTGCAAGACAAGGGGATGAAAGATGGTCTACGCAGATACTACAGTGGTGTCCAATTGGCAGCTGGCGTCCAAGAAGGAAGCCCTAGGTGGCGAGATGATGTTGTTAAATAGACAGGAATTAATTGGATTCGAGCTTCGTAAGATAGGAGTGGTTGGAAAAGTTTGAGGAATGCTTACAAGGCATGTGGTGGTAATGTGATCGTGAATATAAATAAAAGTAATATTAGTATAGGAGCAAATAAATGACAAAAAGGACATATCAAACAGCTATTTTATTATCTAAAGCAAAGTAATATGTACAATAGAATGAAAATTCGGATATTATAAAAGGAACTAAATGTAGAATGCGTTAATAGAAAAAGAAATATGTCCAGAAATTAACCGGTTGTAGAGTTTGACATGGTGAAGAACATAGCATGAACATTCGAGAAAGACATGATCGGTCATCATGGCCCATCGAATGGATGAGACCAGAGTGGAGAACAAAAAATGTGCATTTTAAACGATTAATGTGAAAGCCTATTACTAATAACATATAAACATTAATTATAGATTTCTCTAAATTGGCCACAATGCTTTACAATATGTCATACTGTTTTAGTGAACTTAGACGATCAGATGATTCAGCAGTCGAGTCATTTCATTTAATGGGTGACTGAGATATAATTTTTAGAATTTGATAGGATAACAGTTTTTTTTTTGTTTTTTTTTTTTGGCCCAGTTTGCGCCATTTGGCCAGTTTAATCCTTTATCCAGTTAATCTATTTTAAATCTCAATGCCACTACGTTTGATAAAATTATATAAACTGACAGAGACAGAAGACAGTGGGTTGGAAACAATCAATTCAATACTCACGGGTAATGTGTGCCATTTTTGTACAACACTAAACAACATCTCATCTCTATGTTTTCGAAACTTCGGACAAATCCAAATTTGATGCTCGATACAATTGTCAACATGGCACACATCACATGTACCATCAGAAATTATGCACAATTTAGCTAGGTGTGAGGTGGAGAAATTATGACCAGTACGCAATCTAAATAAAGTTGATATATAATCCCTCGAAATGTTTTTATGTAATTGAAACCATGGTTTACTGGGAACTGTATGCATCAAGGTGAAGTATTTTTTCCCTTTATTTTGACTTTCGGCAATGTAGTACTATTGGAAATCAATTAGTACAGATTGTTTAATCTTTGGTAAAATATCAGCCCAATTCCATTTAAAATTCTCGTAAGGGACACTTGATAGATTATAACGAGTCAATTCATCGACCACCTCATTTCCCGTAATATCACAAAGAGAAGGGACCCACTTAAACTTTAGTCTAGATCCACGATTGTAAAGCTGAATAACCCGATGTCTGACATCAAATTCTAACTTGGATATTTTAGGTTCTGGGAATTTAGATAATTGTAATAAGACACTTGAGGAATCGGATATTATTAGAATATTTTTTTTTTCATATCTTTGACTAGGAGCAAGGCTTTGTAAATGGCAAACAATTCTACAACAAATGAGGAGCCTGCAAAGGATAATCTGTATACTTTTGATATGCCTTTTTTCGGGTAATATAAAGCAGAGGTATAATTTTCCCGTATTTTATCGACCGACCCATCTGTAAAAATAATTTCATGGTGGCTGAATTTTTCATTGATTGCTTGCATAAATGCAGCGTTGTTAACTCCAGAAGGGATAGTTTTAGCAATATTATTATCAAAGGTAATTAAATCAACGTCTAGCAAGAAAAATAAATCCTGAAAGTAGAAACGGTAGAAGGAATAAGAAACATTTTGGATGATTTCAATTTTTTTCCATTTATTATGGCTGCAGAGAAGAGGTGGTAGACTTTTATTTGACCAATATCTATTATGCCGCAGTCTCAGTAAACATCGAATTTGTTTATTAATCACATGGGTTTTTCTCTCTTTCACTTTGAGATAAAACTTGTTCGCTATATACTCCTGCCTAGGTTTTAATGGAGGTTCAGCCATCTCCGCGTTTAAAGTCTGTAGGGGCGTGGAAGATATCGCTCCCAAACATAATCTAAGACCCTTATTTTGAACAACTTGTAATTTTTTCACCTGTGTTTTGTTGAGATTTATGAAAGGCGCTATATAGTCCACATGGGATCTGATGAGGGATTGGATGGATGTGCTCCCCATTTAATACCTGTGATTGCTCGGAGCAGATTTAGACCCCTATCACACTTCTGCAACACAAATTCCAATTCTGCATTCCATAACAATTTTCTATCAAATACCACTCCTAGGTATTTAATTGTTGTATCAAATTTTAATGTTTTTTTCCCCCAGACAGTAAAGGGGAGACACGATTTAATTTCCTGGTAAACATTATTCCATTAGATTTGTCTATATTTATAGACAAATCTAGATCTTGTAGAATCTCCTGTAGGTCAAGAAGCGCCTTCTGAGCTTTTTTAACCACAGTTTCCACTGATGTCGCGGTGACACAAATAGCTAAGTAATCGGCAAACTGAAACATTCTAACAGACTTATTTTGAACTTTTTCTATTTCGTTTGTGTATAGGAGGTATAAAAAAGGACTCAAAATACTCCTCTGTGCTAATCCTTTACCCGAATAGACAGAGTTGTACTTTTTACCTTTATATCTGACTGTTAATTTTCTCCCATTGAAGTACTCAAATATCCAGGAACAGATACTTTTATTAATACCAAATCCTACTAGTTTATTATATAATGTTGAAAGATTGACATTATCGTACGCAGACTTGATATCAATACAGATAGCAAGAACATATAGATTTCTGGTTAGGTTGATCTGTACATGTAAAGAGAATGAACTTAATGCATCTGCTGTACTAAAATCCTTTCTATAACCATACTGAGAAAGTGAAAGTTTCTTAAATTTATTAGCCCACTATTCTAACCTAAATTTTAATATATTTTCTAAAGTTTTACCAACACACGACAACAGGGAAATCGGTCTGTAAGACCTATAATTATCCGGAGACCGACCTGGTTTCAGTACAGGACAAACAATATGTTCTTTCCAAATAGGAGGAATGTATTTCAAATTTAGTGAATTATGAAAAAAAGCCAGTAGAAAAATTTTACCTTCTTCCGGTAACTGTTGTAGCATTTTGTACGAAATTTTATCCACTCCGACAGTAGAGTCTTTCTTATGATCTAAATTACGAAATAATTCCCCTTTTGAGATAGTAGCTCTGGTATGGGTTAATATGATTAACAAAATGGCCTTCCGGAATATGAGGATCAACTGAACTTTCAAACTGTTTTATAAAATCATTAATCCATTCTGTGCTCGCAGGATTTATACAAGAAGAACAAAACGGATATTTAAACCATTTAATTCTTTGCCATATCTCCCTCATGTTTAGACCCGTATTAATACTATTACAAAAATTGCGAAACGCATTTCTTTTTTGTACTTTTAAATATCTTTTCGTTTCAGCCTGTTGTTTTTTATATTTAATAAAATTCTCCATTGAAGGAGAAGCATTGTAAGTCGCTAATGCTTTTCTCCTTAGCGCAACATATCGATTACACTCGGCACCCCACCACCGATATCGGCGATCTAAAGGTACAGTGTCGGTGAATCTTTTAACTGTAGGCGCTGACTTATTTACGGCTGATTGAATAACCTTCTCGATAAATGAGTATTGTTCTGATGGAGACATGGCACAGAAATTGGCTATATTAATTTTTTTAATTTCTTTCTCTATTAAATGTTTGTATTTAGTCCAGTCAATCCAATTGTAATCTTTAACTAAAAAAACTTCCCTGCTACGACAAAAAGAAGTACTTGCAGAAATTATATCGGGTAATTTAATTTTTATAAAAACTGGAAGATGATCACTACTCATAGGATCTTTTCCTATTAGCCAATCAATCTTTTCACAGATACCAGAGGAAGCCAAAATTAGATCTAAATTATTAGGAACCTGATTAAATCTAGCGATTCTTGTGGGCTGTTCTGTGTTTACAATATAAAGGTGATGTTCATCTATAAATTTCAAAAGCTCGACCTTCATAATTATGTACAGATGAACCCCAAGCCGAATGAAGATAATTTAAATCCCCTAGAATCAGAAAAGGATGTTTGTTCTTTTTCGGATTATGTATTAAATGTTCCCAGTCAACAGAAGTAATTTTATGTTTTGGAGCGGCATACACCGCTATTAAGTCAAATTGAAATTTACGTATTTTAAAAGTGATTCCCAAAGCTTGAACTACGTTCCCAAAATTCGGTATATTAATAGTAAAATATTCCGTTGTCAGTGAGTTATGCATAATGATAGCCACCCCTCTGCCACTTCTAGATGTACGATCGCAACGTAGGATTTTATAATTAGGAATCTTAAACTGCTGATTTGGTTTGAGCCAGGCCTCATATAACACGCAGACAGACGCTCTTGACCTAGACAGAAACTCTACAAGTTCTCCCTGACAACCATAGGCAGACCTACAGTTCCACTGTACTATTTTTATGTCTTTTAGGATATCGATTGTTGCTGGGAAAGATTGTAAGATGGATGAGGGTTAATAATAATAAGGAGAACTAAAGTAATATACTATGTAATACAAACATAATGTAACCTAAATTTAACTTCCCTGCGTGTATAAACAACTTTATGATATATACATACATACGCATATATACATATACTAATCTTGTATTTATTTATTTATTTTATTTTTAAAATATTATTATTTCATATTTTTAGATATTTATTTATTTATTTTATTTTTAAATATTATTATTATTTCATATTTTTAGATTTATTGGTTTTCTGAACTGTTTCTTTCTGAACATTCCTGGTATTTTTATTTAAAGGTCCAGAATCTTTTTTTATAAAAATTGATTTATCTATAACATTTTAGAATGGCCATTATGTAACGCACACTTATGATGTTAAAATATCGTCATTGATTCAGCAATGAACGTAAAAAAAAAGCCTAATAAAAACTTCTTAATAATATTACGATTAAAGCAGCATCGATTAATGACGGATACGTAGACCCATCAGTAAACATGTGCAAAAATTAAATTATTTATGATTTACAAATAAGGCAGATAATTTAGAAAGTGTTAAATATAGTTTTAAAAAAAATGAACAACATAAAAAACTTTTATGATATAAAAAGTCTACCCAAAACGCGTTGTTTAACACATTCACTATTAAATGGTTTTATAAGTACTGGTTTTTTCATTTTGCTAATTTTTGTTCAATTGTACATTTAAATTAGTACTTTCTATAATTTGTATTTGTTATATTGTACATATTTATATATTTTATTATTACGTTAATTTGATAATGGCTTAACAACTGAAAAACTTTGTGACGTTTTATATATATATATATAGGTATTGAAATATGTTTATATTCAAGTAGGTAATATTGTCGTAGTATGGAATGGAAAAGTATGAGGAATCAAAAGAAGAGAAAATAACATCTCGGAATATATATAGCTTATAGGATGTAGACAACACAGGCACGGTTGATGAGGAAAATTTACAATTATACTAACTGCGTAGAGAAAAGTTTGGACAAAAAAATTAGTGTATTATTTATAGAGTAACAATTTAATAAAAAAAAAAAAGCTGAGAGATTTCTACATATAGGTATTAAGACTAAATCTGAAATGCATAGTAATAGTAGAAGTAAAAGTGCGAAAGACTAAACGAAAACACAGGTTTCAAACTTTGTCTAAGTTATAGCCGTTGAAAAAGATAGCATAGTTTCGAATACTGCGATTGAAGAATTTATAAAAATAAAGACACCGTACACGTCACCCAAACTAGTGTAGCTGACGCTTTTCTCAGCCTTCTTAGCGCGAATATATGTAATATGCGAAATTAGTTCGTTGTTAAGTCCAAAGACTAGGTACCGACATGATGTAACGAGTGGAATACCGCAATATTAGTAAACAATTTCTAGCGATATCAATATTTCCATATCGAAATATTACCAATTCTCGCTTGTTAGGAGAGTGAACTCCGGTTCAGGTAGCCTATGAGAAAATTAAAATAAGTACCCCTCTCGAATAGATTAATATTTTATTTCAATTCCTTATGCGCATGGTACAAAACAATGTTATCGAGAATTTTGACGTCACGAACTAATTACGAGTTGAAGAATTAATTTAATATAGCGAACTTTAATCTCGAAAAAAAAAACAATTAAAAGCAAATATTATATTCTTTATATTCTTTCGCGTTCGATGTATATCCGAAGAAATTTGTATATTGCAAAATGATATACTTAAACATAGCTCACGGCCAGTAGTGAGTACTTATGAAAAAGTGAATTCCTTATGTAAAATGTCGGTTAAACGGCTGACATTCCAGATCTCATTTCTTGCCAAATTTGGTCGAGTAGCAACAAGTTGTTCAAATATATTTCAAGAGGATAGTCGAGCTAATGAAATGGTTAAATACATACTCGTACAGATCCGTGAAGTATATTCGTACAATAGAAAAACAAAAAGGCTAAAAATTCGTTGTTGTTATGTTTTATAACAAACGTTAAAATCGGTCTATATATAATTATATTACGAGGGACAAATTTTAGAACTGTGAAGCAATTTCTAGAATCGTATATAATATGAGGAAATTTTACTAATAATCGCGATACCAGTCCTCTTATCAATATTCGTGTTGACGAGATGGTTTAGTCGACGTATATATTTTCGGCTTCAGGGACTTTAAAAGAAATATATTCCAGTCCTACATAAATGGATTTCGAACGTCGAAGTGATAATTTACTATATACGTAAGAAATTTAAACAATATCGATTTAATTTATTCTATAAGAGAAGACTTCGCCAAAATTCGGAACCTCGACAACGACCTTAGTAATTAGAAAATTGTCCGCGTTCCGTTATTCGCGCTGGTTAATTAATTTTGCAGTCGTCAGGTTAGCTATACGTACGTAGGTTGTGTTTACCCTCGTAATAAGTAGAATATACACACACGTACACCTCGTTCTAATGAAATATTCGTTTCGGTGGATGAAGGACGCGCAATGTTGACTGATTGAGAGGAGAGTATTAAAATCCAACGTCGTATTGACAATTAGCGAAGTACAAAAGTTTCCAGCGTTAAGAGGGTGGTAAATCTAGGAGGAACGCGTTCGGATCGGGCCGCTACATACCGTCTTTCGGTTATTATACAGAGACAACGCGAACTGCACCGCCTAGAATAAACGAATAGATTTAGACGTTTCTAAGGCGGTTAGTCGACGGTCGGTACGGATAAAAAAAAAAAAAAAAAAGATCCGTTTGCCTATTACGGATTTCGAGAAGGTACATATAAAAGGGATATACGTCGGAATTCGACTTATACCCTGCGTCCTAGGAATAGACGAGCCTTTCATTATGTCGCTCATTGCACGGTACTTAATACAACAATAATGACGATGATGACGAGATCGTGATAATAGTGGTAGCAGTAGTAGTTCTTGTTAACAGGGTTCCATATATACGTCGAGTAAATAAAATTGAAGCATAGAGTATTCAGTTATCGTGTAAACAAGCATTTTCCTCGACTGTTCGGTAAACAATGGAAAATTAACAAGATTGTACTCTCTGCCCCTTTTGTTCATCGTGAGACTAAAAGTACGATTCAAAAATTATGGCCCACCACTCACCGAAAACTAATATATTTATCTCTTTTATATATATATATATATAAAAATTTGGTTAAAATTTCTAAAAACTCGAATTAAGCTTATAACGCTGTTGCGATTTAAATTAGAAATTATATCTACCGTTTTCGGTACAATACACACACAAACATATATATATATGCGTGCGTTTATTTTTGGAATCTACGTTGAAGATCACTTACTGTCCGGATACTTTATATTTCAGCCTAATGTGTAGCGACGTAGATTAAGCTCGGATCCACTAATAAACATTGGAGCAGGCGATCAAAAGTTTGACCTCGCAAATAGCACCGCCTAAGATAAGACGTAGAGCCCACATCACAAATGATGGATAATAGACACCTACTATTTGGACATAATGTCAAATCCCCGTCGACTAAAATCGAGGAACACTTTCCTTAAGTCAACTCAAATGCCGTTGGCTAACCCCAAATCAAGTCCGGCTAAGTTACAGAAAGTTTTGCCACCTGGCCATAAGTTACTATGGAACGTCTGGCGATCCCTCAACAGACTGATCGAACGACGCGATGTAAAGTATTGAAAATAATATTCTAGGCTTAATTTTATTTTTATAACATTTGCGCAAGTTTTAAAAATCATTACCGTCTAGCTTAAAACCGTATTCAGAATCGAATTATTACAGATAGCATTTATAGTGCAATACATATTGTGCATTAATTTTATAAATTTTTCGCGTTGTAAACAATACGGAAACCTCATTTTCTCACGAGATACACTACTACTCTCTGTTTCCTTTCAATCTCGTTGTTTTTTAATAGTTCATGTTTCGGACGCATATGTCTCAACAAGAAAAGCATCGACCAATTTTAATTTTGTTGATTTTGTTATGTATTTATATTTCCATATGCTACTCAGCTTGGTCATTGCTACTCTTGCTAAAGCGAGACGTCTGCGTATTTCCTATTCGCGTCCACCTATATTCGTTATTATCGCACCGAGGTAGTTAAATTGTCGTACTATTCCAGAACCGCCATTATCTATAGTTTCTGATCTATTATTTTTTACTCTATCAACAACTATCAGTTTTGTTTTCAATTTGTTCAGTTTAATGTTGTAATTTTCACGCACAATTTTCAGATTTTTTATAATATTTTGAAGTTTTTTTTTTTCTGAGGCGGCTAGTAATACTATATCATCGGCATAGCGTAGGTTATTGATCTTGTAGCCTCCTATTGTTATGCCACCATTCCATCCATCAAGTACTTCCCGCATTATGTGTTCGCTATATACATTAAATAACGTAGGAGGTATCATCCTTGTCTAACTCGTGTTTCTAATTTAAATGGTTGCGATTTACAGTTATTAACCCTTACGGTGCTTATGTTATTTTCATATAGATTGTGTATAATCCTTATTATTTGTTTTGCTACTCCAGTTACATGTAACATCTGTCACAGTTTACTCCATTTGACTGAGTCATTTGAAGAAATCAACAAAACACATGTATAATTCGAATTGATATAAAGTTTTAAGTCTTTCATCGATAATAGTTCAAAGAAGCTGGCGTGAGATATTATAGCTATCTGTAGTTCTCACAGTTCGTGGGTGAACCTTTTTTTGAACAATAGGATGAAGGTTGATTTGCACCAGTCTATGGGCCTTTTGCTAGTACTCCACACTTCCTTTTTTATGTATTAGATTAATACAACGGTCTACAAGTTCTTTAATCACTTCTGTCAATATTCCATCATCTCCTTCACTTTTCCTCTTTTTTAAATTTATTTATAGCTGATATCACTTCCGATCTTAGTATGCACGGTTCTTTTTATATTATTTTATTTCTTTATCAGGATATAGATTTTTGACAATAATTTTCCAGAATTTCGGCAATAGCCATAGGATTAGTTATTATTTTACCGTCGTTATTATTTGCTATCATTTTAGTTAGTAATTTTAATTCCTCGGTGAGATACTTTACATAAATAACTCTTTTGGTTCATTACGTTCAGCATGTTTTTGTAATTTATCGCATATATTCGTAATATGGACATTCTTATCCCTTCTGTACAATCGTGTTATGTTTCTGTTTATTTCGATCTTTTTTTGCTACCGAATGACTTTTGGTTACTAAGATTCTTCTTTTGTTTATCAATTTTAGGGTTTCATCTATCATCCAATGTCGTTTCTTAGCTTTTGTATTATAGTTTGTGTTTTCTATTAACAATCCATTGTTTCACTTCGTTCCAAGTATCGTCTGGATTTTCTGTTGGCATATCGTATTTTATCTGTCAAACAATGCATGACGGAATTCTACCGAATTCGTTGGTATTTTCTTGATTGCATTTACCATTCTTAAAGGAATATGGAATTTTAACTGAAAATCTGCCTTCAATAATTTGTGGTCAGTACCACATTCAGTACCTGGTTTAGTTTTGGTGTCCGTTACACACGTTATCTAGCGTTTGCTGATTAGCATATAATCAATCTGATTTTTATACTGTCCATTAGGCGATGTCCATGTTGATAATCGTCATGAATGATTTACAAACATAGTGTTCAATATACTAAAATCATGTTCTATAGCGAAATGCACTAACTTCCGTCATTATGTTCTCCCAATCCATATGTACCTACTATTCCCTTCATATTCTGGTCACTGGCTTTCATTCCAACTTTTGAATTCATATCTCCCAATTACAACTATAGGTTCTCTTTCGGGAACGTTTGTTATAATCGATTCTATTTCATTATATAGGCTTTCGACTTCATCTATTGAATTTATGGTTGGCATATATACTTGTATTGCAAGGGCAGGTATTAAGTGTGATTCTTATTACCTGTGCACTTATTGGCATGTATATATATATATATGTTTTGTTGTTTTTTTTGTATAAAAAATGCACGAGCTTCACTTTCAAAGACACACTACCGTTCGTTTGTTTCGTTACAATCAGGTTTTGCCCTAATCGGCATAATCTTACAATTCAAAGGTCATCCAGATTAAAGTGTAATTTAAATTCAGGATAATCCGATGTAACAAATATTCCTATATGCGTGATATATGAACATATTGCAAAGTTTTTCTGTTACACCGTTATCAAATGAACATGAAAATTAAATATAAAAAGATATAATACATATATTATTTAAAAAAAAAAATTAAATATATTAATTTAGATATTTACAAAAATTAGCGAAATGAAAAATAATATTATAAAACTTATAATTTTTCAAAAATTTATATCTAAATTTATATTTTTACATAATATTTTTTACAAATTGTATAGATTTTTATTATGTATTTTTATGTTCACTCGATAATAGCTTAACGACGGAGAAAAACTTTGTGATTTTTTATTTAAAACAAAAAACTAGTAACTTCTTTCATCACTACATTCCACACTTTTCAAACGGATCATATATATATATATATACACCTACCTACCTATAATAAAAAGTCTGCACAAGACGCGGCGATAGATCGCGACGATCAGAATCAGGCAGTGATTAAGAAGTACGACGCTTATTGTCATTAATGTATTCAGATGCGAAAAAAAGTTCAATTCTTTTTATATAAATAATGGATACGAACGCGTGTGTAAGGAATAAGAAAAAATCAACAAACGCTCTGAAAAACGGAAAACTTTTTCCAAAGTTTTTCATTCTCCAGAGAAAAATCCTTCATTTTTCCAAATAAATGAGGGGAAACCGGGAAATAAACTGTAAGTATAAAAGAAAAATGATGAACTACGAAAACATGCAACTATAAGAACATACATGTATATACATGTAAACCTGTGTGTATAGTTCTGAAAAGAAAAAATAAAGATTCACTGCTACGTGTGTGTGTGTGAAGCCGTTGTTTTTCCGATACTCGCTTATTTTTCCGTATTTATATTTGTCGTATACTTTATTTTCGCGTCTTTGTCTTTTTCGTCGTCGTTACGTTGTTTTTTTTCTCCGTCCTTTTCCCGAGTCTATCCGTTTGCGTATTTCCCTTGTTCACATATATCGTTTTTACCCGAAGTTTTATATTTCCTTCATTTTCGAATCTTATTTACAGTTCACGTATTCTCGGCGCTACTGGTAAAAATCTACATTTTTAAGCCGAACGTAAGGATGCTTATTTTAAAGTTTTTCCGAGACATCTCCGCGCCGGAATTTCCACTTCATCAGTTCGCGTCGCGCTAAATATAACGGACGAGCCATCGGGGAGAAACCGTATGCAGGTTTTTCCTTTTGGAAATTTCCATCATTATTATTATCATTCTTAATGGCGAATATCACGTTTCGCGGTTACAACGGTTTATGTCCCTATCAAATTGGCAAACAACGTCGGCTTTACGTACACTTATTTTGTTTACTTTATGCAGGTAACGACCGTCTCGAAAAATGAAAGACTTAACAAACGTCTAGACTGTTTTCGAAATGAAAATTTGAAATATTTTAAGGAAATGGTGTTAATTTATTTGGACGAACGAAATGTCAAGGACGATTTTTGGAACTGAATCGGTAAAGACGTTGGACTGTCTCGTAAATCGCGAAGTGATCGATATCCGCATAAACACGTCTAATATTATTAATTTCAATCACGTGCCGCGCTCACCGACTAAGGCTAGAGGCACGAGGGAGAGGAAGTTTAATATCAAGAAGTAGAGACGGAACATACGTAAGAACATGATTAGATTAGTAATAGAGGAGTATTCATGTTTGAAGAGATCAGGATGTTAGGAGGGTCGTCGGTTGAGAGAAAATCTAAGTGAGGAGTACAAAGGACAGTCGATGAGTATGACGTACACACGGTGCACTGAGGAGCCGTAGTTATGTTGATCGGATATGAATGGTTGAGTCTTGTATGATCCAGCCGTAATCTACTGAAGACAACCGTCTTCTCTGTAGTTTAGAAGTAAAATATTCCGTGGTAAAACGGAATTCTTGATTTGGACGAGGGTCGACTGCCATTATATATATATATACATAATAATACCGACACTCGTATCCAAATTATGTTGCCTGTATAAGAAAAATAATGATTAGAGGAGGAAATAAAGGAAAAGAATGGAGGTAAGAGAAGTGAAAGGAAAGAATATAAATATGCAGAAAGTTGTGCGTGAATTGATAATGTAGAAGCAGGATCACAAAACGGTGCAACCACGTTTCAGCAACCACGTATGTTTTCATCCAGTGGCAACCAGAGGAAGACGACCAGAAACATAATGCGATTACGCTGAAAAATAAAGGAGAGGGAATCAAAAGAGAAGGGCATAAGAAGAAAGAAAGGCAGGAAGGAAAAGGAAATAGCATTATTTTAGGGTGGCACCTTTAATACCGAATTAAGAATACAAAAATTAAAAGAATTAAAAAATCAATTAATCGCACAGCAACTTTTGTTTCGGAAACTTATGCATCAATCCAAAATGGCAACTGAAATCTTATGTCATAGCATGCATTTTGGCAAAACATAAAAAGCCTTTTCGATATGGGGAAATTTTTAAACTAGCTTTTCCCGACGGCAGCGAGAAATTATTTTCTAACTTTAAAAAAAAAATAAAACTGAAATTCTCGATGCAATTAAAGATCTGCAACTTTCTCGCAGAACTGTAACTCGTCGTATTGAATACATGGATAAAATTATAACTCGATAACTAGAAGGCGACATCCAAAATTGCTGTTTCTTTTCATTGCAATTTGACGAGTCAACAGACATCGTTGATACTGCGCAATTAATTGTTTTTATTAGAATGTTTTTTTTGCGATTTTTCGGTAAAGAAGAATTTTTAACAATACTTCCGATAAAGGGAACAACGCTAGGTACAGATATGATGGCAGCTTTTATGCCATTTGATAAAAAACAAATTTGCCTTTGTGACGGAGTACCTTTATGATTGGTAGAAATCATGGATTTTTAGCCCTTTGCAAACAAAATGAAGAGAGTTTCCTGATTTCGTATCATTTCATTGCATAATTCATAATAATGCCTTATGTTCAAAAATATTGTATGTTAATGATATTGTGCATGCGGCAGTGAAAATTACTAATTCGATAAGAGCGCGGAGTTGAAGGAGGGGTCTATTCATAAGTCAACTTGAAGACAATGATTCGAATCAATTTACAATTACAAGGAAAAAGAAAAAATATTATTGAGTTACTGAGTTCGGTGAATGCTTTTAAAGCAAAATTAAAGCTCTTTGCTTCACAATTGAAAGAGCAAGATTTTAAATATTTTCCGCATTTAGAATATTAAACTTACCGGAGAATGTAATATTGAAATGTTTTGTTCTGACCTGGAAAATTTTAGTCAAGAATTTGAGAGACGATTTGCCAATCCCAATAATATTCAACCGATTTTTGAATTTATTTCATTACCTTTGGAGAATTCAATAACGAGGATATTTCATCAAATCTAGCTCATACTTTTCAGTTGAATTCATCTGATCTAGAGTTAGAAATTTTAACAATACAATCAGATATAATTCTGTTAGCACGTGCAAATGAAAATAATTTTTGTAATTTATTATCAAAAGACAAATATCCATTATCGAGATCGGCGGCAAAGAGGATGTTTGCATTTTTTTGGTTCCACATATCTATGCGAAGCAACGTTTTCTCAAATAGAAAATATCAAATCGCAATTTAGGAGTTCCCTGACTGATGATCACTTAATGACATCTATTCGATTGTGCGTCAGTGATTACAGACCTAACTTTACAAGACTTGTGAATGTCACGTTTATACATAAAAAAAATTAAACCAAAATATATATCAATAAAAGTACATTGCACAAAATAGTAAATGCAATGTATTTAACATATAATTCTCAAAAAAGATTTTAATTAAATTGTTATCTGTTTTTAATTTAACCAATTTTCCGAAGTCTTAAAAAAAAAATAATGTCGATCGTACCCGTATTAAGCTTGCCTACCCCTGTTGTAGACGCACCACGTTCCGGTTACAGCTCAGGATCCTTGAGAGCACCTGTATAAGTACACGTGCCACCAAGGTATATATATATATATATATATGAGAATATTTTAATTTAATGAAAACCAGAGAAATTAGTAAAGGTGGTTTGCGAGTACACGTGCGACAAAATATACAATGTCGTCCAAACGGTTTAGACAGACAGCATATACTACTCTAACACTTCCCAAGTATCGTAAAGTCTTCTTAAAAAATTCTCCACGATAAATATTAAAACTAAATCATCCGGAATCCCACTTTTCATTACGGGAACATTAAATGTTAAAACCTTAAAATCTGAAGACAATCTTACCGAAGTAGAAGAAGACACGAGCAATATTAATATATTAATATACACACAGTAGAAATGGCAGCAATGCGATGATATAGAGAAAATATTCTTCTCTTGTTCTTTATGCGCCGTGTCCATCAAAAACCTCCTGAAAATTTTGATCGCGTCCATTTTAAACAGCTTTTTCAGATTATTTATTCACGTTGTTCTAGGACGACCGCGACCATTCACCACTTATTTTATCCTGTACGTTTCCACCGAGCATTAAAGAAATATTAAGACCACACAAAGTTGGTTCCATGCTGGGATACCTGTATGAAACTGGCTTATTCAATCAACTGTAGTACTTTTGAACTATGCCTTCGGCCCTGTAACAGTACACTGCACGTTAAAGGAATCAAGTCAATATATGAAGTATTTAATATTTCTCATTATACGACCGATAATATATATATATATATAAAAAAGAAAAATTTCTGTATATTTTTTATTATGTTGGCAAAACAGTAAGACAATACAGCGTCTGTTTCTCAATAAAACGTATCTCAAAGAAGAGATTATAAAATTTGAAAGAGTATCGGAAAACATAGTTATAACGACTTGGAACTAAAATGTGACTTACCGACTTACTACTTAAGAATAGCCCCCTTGCGGTTACTTCTACATTGTGCTTGTACTTTTAAGGGTCCGGAACTCTAACCGGGAAGAGGCGCGTCCACAGGTTGCAGATAGTGGAACGGCCTACAGATATGTAGGTTAGCTGCGAATAACCAATAAGCAGCCGCGGACAAAGAGCGACGATGAGAGAGAGTATATGGGGCAAGAACTATACACACGCGAAGACATCAGTGTGACGTGGCGAGTCGTGCCGCCACTAAATAAGCACATACTCTGAAAGAGGGCAGCAGCTCTTTCAGTATCAATGCAGGTGGAAATCAAGAGGATTGGAACAGCTGCGGGTGAAAGGATATTCAGGTGTGATAAACATATTTCTGAAATGACTGATTAACTGTGATGCGGAAAGAAAGGGGAACCTACCGCATTAATTAATCCAATAGTTCTCTATTTGTTCCTACTACGAATACACAAAACAGTACCACAGCGCCGAGTCTCCGGGGTTCCTTAAATGGAACAGGGGTGCGAAGAATACCAGGATGTGTATCACAGGTAGAACCTAGGAGAAAATATATCTGAGGAAATAACTATCGGGGGGGAACATGGAATATCAGATCACTAATGAAGATAGGAAAGTTAGAAAACATTAAAGCAGAGATGAGAAGATCGAACATTGACATACTCGGTCTAAGTGAGACCGAAACCGAGGGATATAACACAGTATATGTCGGACGAATTTTTAGTTGTGTCTACAGGAGGAGAAGCTGCCAAAGGAACGGCAATAATTTTGAATGAAGCGTGGCCAAAAGGATCGTAAGTATTGTATCAGCAAACAAAAGGATAATTATGGTAAAACTTAGGGATGACTAAAATTACAATTATCCAAGTACATATGCCAACCAGCAACGCGGAAGAAGGTGTAGAAATAGAGGAGACGTATGGATAATTAGAAGAACTACTAGAAACTATAAATAAAGAGGAAATCATGATTATATTAGGGGACTGGAATGCCATCGTTAATCCGCACTTAACAATTGATTATTTCTTCTTTCTTCGTTATCTGATTACATCGTGACCAATCGTGTAGTTTTTGCGATCTGCCATTTATTCCTATCCTGTATATTGTCCACTAATTACAACCCCGTCATCTCTTGTATGCTATCTATAAAACGAGTCGGCGGACGTCCTTTCTCTTCCCTGGGATTACTCCTTGTGTTAGAATCTTCTCTAATTTCGTCTCATGATATGTTCAAAAAACTGGAGACGTCATCTTTTTATAGTCGGCACCAATCTATCTTTATGTTCCACCCTAAGTTGTTCAAGTATTGACACATTCGTCCGATGTTCCTTCCATGAGATCCTCGACATGCGCTTGTATGAACACATTTCAAATGTTTCCAGTTTTCTATGTATCCTTTTGTTATTGTCCATGACTCAGAACCATAACACGCTATTGGAAACACCAGATTAGTCTCTTTTTTTTTGTCATTATATTTATGGAATGGTCCATCCATATCTTTTTAAGTTTAGCTACTATACATTTGGCCAAGTTCGTCGTATTTCATCGTTCCCATTGTTGGTAATAAGCGTTCCTAGATATATTGTTTCCGTTTTCCTGTTTATGTCAAGCACGGACGTGTATAGGCAGTTTCTTCGCTCTGTCAATAGGACAATTGTACATTTCTCCCGATTTAATTTTAAATCGGCTATCCGGTTGAAATGTTCTATTGTTCCTAGAAGTTCTGTCAACTACGATTCATTCTTCGCCAATATCACCGTAGTATCATCTGCGTATCGTAAATTACATATTGTTCTTCCACCGATTGTTATTCCTCCGTACCATCGTTCGGTTACTCGCTTCATAATCCACTCGCTATATACATTGTATAGCAAAGGTGTATACATCCTTGCCAAACCCCTTACTTGTTTTAATGCTTTCTGATAGTTGACCTTCTATTTGGATGTATACATTATTCTCTTCGTATAAGTTTTTTATCAAAGTTATTAAATGCTGCGCTATCTTGAACTGTTCTAATACATTCCACATCGTATCCCAGTTTACCATATCGAACGCCTTCGTATAATCTAAGAAGCATAGTATAGCTGACGTATTGAACTGATAGCACCAATTATTTGTTGTAAGATAAAGAATTGCTCCCGAGTCCCTTTCCCAGGCATAAAGCCTGTCTGTTCAATCGTTATCTGTGGTAATATGAAATAACCTTTCATTTACTACATACAATAGTATCTTGCTTAAAATATTCGAAAATATAACGTGCCTCTATTTCTGATGTTTATCATAATTATTCGTTGCAAAAGGTCGTGACTACCGTAATATTGTACGTTTATTTTTACATACAAAATTTTATAAACATAGATGCGCCCGTATATGATTTTATACGGAGTGGGGTGCAACAGCCTTTTCCGTTATAATTAAGAATTATGTAATGATGAAAAACTTTCTATGTTAACAGTCGAGAACTCTAGCAACTATGCAACCGCATATAAGACTTATGATAAGACATTCACGATACTAGAGCATGATAAAGAAAGTTCATAATGTACGCTGTGGCTTACCGTCTAGTAATGAGATTTCACTTCCATTATAGCAGGTGGTATATCTCTAAGTGTCTCCGATTTTAATCAATTGCGTTTCAGAAGAAATATTTAGATTACTAGATTGGTCACATTTATGCGCATTAGAAAATTTGTAACAAGCACGCGATATATTTGAAGAATTGCGAAATGAAACATACGTTCTTTTCTACAGAAATATAAAGCAGAATTGAAGATAGACTTCCTTCTTGCGGTTTTACAACAGTCTTCAGAAAGAATAAGATAAAACAAATATCGGAAAATATATATTTAGGCCAGATAATCTCATAACAAATCTGATACATGATAATACGTCGAAAAACGACGATTTTTAAGAATAAAATACAATTAAATCTCAAATTCATAACATTCAACAGTCGCTTCCGTTTTTACGTTATTAACCTTATCTGGAATCTAAAAATTCGTGATATTTACCCAAAAAAAACCATATGCGAAATACATTCTACTTGCAGTTTAAAAATACTAAAGTAAGAAAAAAAGTTTTTTATAATCTACATATTATAAATAAACGTCACGCGTTTATTTTTTTAGCTTTTTGTATACGCAACATAAATTTGTTTCAATAATAACGCGTTGTTAAAAATGTGTTTATTTAGAAAATATTAATAATTATTTTTAAACTACGTATAAAGAAAATGTATAAATAATATGACAAAACAGAAGCAAATATTTAAAAAATTAGTACGATTTGAAAGTGTACGTAGTAAAGTGTCTATCTAAATTAGTAATAATAGTATAAGGTCTTCACTATGGACTACATTGAATGTGTGTCATGTTTGAAGGTTACACTTCCGCCGAGTAGAACAGTTAGATTAAGTTATTTTTTGCGCAGAGTTACTTCTTGTACAAGTTGGAGTTTTAAAATTTTTTGTTTACCAAGTATTTTTCCATTTATTGGAGGACGCTGTAAGTTTTATAAACAACATAAAAATATAAGTAATAATAATTATGTTAAATTGTCATTTTATGTGAAGTTTTTCCAGTTATGTCGGTAGAATATAAAACTGGCCATTCCTGAGAATTGCTGTCGCATTATTAGCATATTATTATTGCACTTTTTTCTATTTATTTTGCTACATACCAGGTTCCCAGCAATGTTTTTTTCCTTAATTCATGGCCACTATCGTCAGTTTCATTACAATATATATGTATACATAAATGGAATTATTTTTTCCGTTTTTAAAGTGGGCATTACACCGCATAATATTTGTAAATTTTAATAGCATCTTAACCGTTTTTACTGAACTGTTATTGTACGTAATTGTGTGTCCTGCCTATTATTGTATTCGTCAGTTATTTGGCTCCTTCTAATTTTTATTCGACCGATATACCAATTTAGATAGGGTCCTTTTTACCCATTTACACATATCCTTGAATAGTTAGTTTTTCAGTTCATAAAATTCGATGGTAAATTTCAATGTGTTTTTATGTAGTCTTGGAATCAACCGTTTTTTACTCTTCATATTTAACTCTTTTAGAATCGATGCATTGGTTCGATGTTAACGTTACATTAAAAAAAAAAAAAAAAGCAGTTGTAGGTAAATATATATATATATAACACTACCGTATATATTAACAACACACGATCACAGACATGAATAAAAATCGAATAGGATTTTAAAATAAAATTTCAAATTGAACCGACTAAATTTTAGAACATATTTATTACACAGATGTCGTGAGTTGTGAATTTTCTCACAATATAGAACGGTCTTACAACGTCTAAAATCACGTCGTCAGAAAACTGCGGTTTAGTTTCAGCTGCTTATTTTCCATGTTATTCCAACGCGACCTTTTACCCGGAATTCATTTTGCTGGAAAATTTTCAACCCGAAATATATAACAATCGCATTATCACAGCTACAAGGTATCAGATCGGCCCAGACTAACACCGTCATCGGCTTATTTCGTCTGCACCATTATTATTATTATTATATATATATATATATATATATATATATGTGTATGTATTGATATATATATATATACACTTATTTATTTATATATACAAAGTATAAGATTAGCACCTCGTCTTGTGCAAGAAATCCGTATAAAGGTGTTATTCCTACGATCGACGATAACTTTTGAATTGTTCGACTCTCCTACTTAAAGGAGTATTAAATAAGATTTAAAAAAAAAAAAATGACATAATTAAACTGATCAGCTTTCGCAAAGTCACAAATGGTCAGATCTATAATGAAGTCAGGGTATAAATTTTTATTATTATTTACTTATTTACGCGCCATGCGCAGCAACTAAGGCTAGAGACACGGAAATGGGATTACAAAGTTGGAAAAGGGGGAACAAAAATTATATACATTAAAATAGTTTCGATAAATTGCTCCAAAAAATTAATCTATTAACTGTTGACTGATCATCGCGCAGCAGATCGCTTAAATTCGACGGTATTCCATAACGTCCCCGATAACTGTTATCAATCGGACATTTAATCATTTGATCGATAATTGACAACTGCATAAGGAACACTGCGTTTCTTGTTCGTTGTTTAATAACGAGCGTGTAAGACGGGTATGCCAAAGTCGCAGTCTGCATAGCGTTACTCCTCGGTTTCTGCTTGCTTGATGCGAAGAACGCCACGGCTTCGTTGACGATTTGATACGGCGTAATTTATTTTTTGAAATTAACACGAATACACTTCATATCGCTGCTATAATCAATACTACGCTGTTTGATTTTCCTATATAAATCGTATATAGAATATAGTCCGGAGCTTTTATCCGTGTTGACACTTAAGACAGCTCAATCTATCCAAATGTCGCCACCGAGTTATTTTTCTTCTTATTTAAGCCTTCTGACGCCAATATTTGACGTAGGTCTCTCCCAATCTTTTCCAACGTTGTCCGTCCTGAGCTTCACGTACCCATGCGTGTACCCGACTTGTTTTATTAGGTCATCTGACCATCTTCACGGGGGGTCTTCCTTGTTTCCTTTTCCCAGTGTAAGGCCGCCAGTTCGGTATTTTCTTCGTCCATCTGTTAAACGTGCTATATGCCCAGTTCCATTTGTTTGTTGCTATTCTGGCTATAACATCTTCAAATCTTGTTTTTTCCCGTATATCGGTGTTTCTAATTTGGTCCTTTAACCTAATTCCCAGCAGCGTGCGTTCCATTCGTCTTTCCGCCTTCCCGATCTTATCGTTATTACCGACCATTATAATTAGTGTTTCCTCTTATTTAAGATTTATAGAGAATTCTAAAAAGTAATTCGGCTGTTCTCAATACTATACATCTCGTACATCCATCCATTTGTATTGCGATTTACAATTTTATTTAATACACGTATCTATCTATCATCCGATAGTGTCTATAGAAATTTTCATATTCCTTCATATAGGTAGTTCTTTTGAATACGGAATATATACGTTCAGACTGCACTAGTGCACGCATGTGTTAGTCGAAGTCATCTTTTATCATTGCTCGTCAGTCGTCAAATCGAAATTTTTAGAACGTTCGAAAAAGCTTGTCGAATTTTTTATTATCATTTTTCAATTTATTTCAACCGAATTCAGAAGTGTGTGAATGATGAATTTGTCCTTCTTTCCTCGACGATATATAATAATAATAATAATAATAATATCAATAATAATAAAATATTTTCTCTATTTTATTTTATGTATATGGCGAATTCTTTTCCACTTTAACCTCAATAACTGTTTTTCACGGAGATGACGCAGAATTCCTTCGCTCCAACTACTTTAAGCTTTGGATTTCATTTAATTTCGATCCTCTTGTATAAAAGATATTTCGAAGGTAGTTTTCGCCGTTAGTGTTATACCGTCGTTCGCGTTCGATTTCGTAGTTTTCTTTTAAAACTAATTTATAAGTTGCCGCCATGTTCGTTAAATGAAAAATTCCCTCCAGTTTCGAAACAATCTCGAAGAACTTTATAACAGGAAAAATCGTAACATTTTCAAACAAACTGAACGTTTCGATATTAAGTTTAACAGGGACTTAATCGATTTTACTACAACGATAACATTTTTTCTGTTAATTATCGACGTAAACCACCATTCGTATTAATTGCTTATTTAAACATTTTTCCCCCAAACTAGTGTTTTAAGCTATCTTGTGTCTTAATTTACATTAGTTTCACACAGTCTTCCATTTTTTTAAAATAATAGATATATATGTATATTCGAGCATACAAACGTTATATATAAATTATATCACCAAGTAATACAAGTATCAGTTAGACTAATACTAGAATCATTAGAGTAGTCTGCGAAATTAGCTTAGGGCTACTAGTAGCGATATGTATATACGTATTTAATTTTAAATAATTCAGAAATAAAGACAGGTGTAATAATGTAATTTCATTTAATTCAAGTGCACATTCAATCTTATATAAATGTCGCAAGTGATTATACTTACTGCACGTATATATTTCATGTTGAACACTTTCAATTTCATCGCTTTCGCAATTACAAGATTTTTATATAGATTTTATGTATTTTATATATATATATATATATATATATATATATATATATATATATATATATATAATCATGTTCTAAGATATTAATCTTCCTTTATTTCCTAATAAATCAGCTGTTTTTGTGTTTACATTTTATTTATTCAGCTAGTGTAATCAGTGTATAGAATTTGTTGAAAAAGTCAAATATTCGAAATTTACCTCGACTTCTCATTTGCTTATATGGAAAGGATATCTCATCATTACTTATAGCTTATTATACGGGTCTTTTATAATATCTCGGCTAAGCTATGACTCATGAATCTACCACACCCTTTTTCATCTGGAAAGAGGAAAAAAAAGTGTATTCTCTTCGGAATATTGGCTTAAGACTTATTACCGGCAACCTCAGGTCACGTCTTACAATGTGCCTCAATTCGGGGCTGTAACTCCGCTATTTCGTAATAGAAGAATATTAACTGATAAAATCTTATTCCTAAAATGGTCCATCCACAAATAACATCGTGGACCTCTATACAGTGAACGAAGTTGTCGGTGTACTAAAACTCGTTTTCTTGCTAAACGAATTTCAGCATTATATACAAACCCGCATTAATTTCCGTTCTCTCTTCGGCATTAATTTATAAGTTTTGATCTTTAAATCTTTCAAGAATTAACCGAACTCAGTTCAAATTCTGATTTTCGTTCCATTATCGAAACGAAATATCCTCATTATATTCAGATTTCCGCCGATGCTTCGAAGGTAATCTTGGCTGAATTAGCGTACAGCGTTCCTTATTCCGACAATATTTACTCGACAGTTTACTTCACCTCCTGAGACTTCAACGTGATCGATACGATCCGTGAATACTCTGTTCGATTTAATTTTTTGTTTTATTTACTCGAATAACCTCAGTGCACATTTCGCTATGTTAGGCAGTCGTTTCATTTATAAGGCCAACACTTTTTTGAAATTATCTCTCAATTCGTCGTATTTTATAAATAAGGTCGTCTGTATAATTTTAAACGCGTTAAATCGAGCTTTCCAAATTTTTTTTTTTAGGAAGTATACAATTTAAAATTTCGTTCACTCTATGTAAAAACATCAATAATTTTGTCGATAGAAGTGGATTAATTCTCAGAAAACCGTAATCGTTTTCCGGGAAAACCGCACTTTTAAAATGTATTTTATCATCGTATTTCCGTCAATTATCGGACGATGTGTACTTTAATCCTCTGTCGCGAGTAAAAGAACAATTCAGTATCCGTTAAGAGTCGCTGTTACCTCGTAAGTAGAAGACGGTATTATATTGACGATAACTTTCTATTTCATGTCGTTATTGCGTGTGTTCGTTGTTTTGCAAATATATAGTCCCTCCGGTTCTCTTATAATATTAAACTAACCAAGGAAACGGTAAATGGCGTAAATATTAGCAACAGTACTAAATGGTATAACTAGTAGTTTTGGGTCGAAATGTAAATCTTAACACGAAGATCGAGGTAGTTTAATATAGTAGTTGTGTACTTGAGAGTAACTGGGTTTTAGCTTCGTGCGTACAAAGTTTTCGTTTGCTCAAGCAGAGCAAATCGTCGAAATAAGGGAAATTTGCTGAATGAAGATGTACAAAGGAAGCCAAATGAAGAAACATTGGAAATAAGATTTAGAGAAGGTCGAACACTTGCAGATTTATATATATATATATATATATATTACGAAAAGCAATTATTACTAAAGATATTCATTACACGATTTAACTTGAAAAAGATAAGGAACTACCGTACTTCCCTATTTCTGATAACTAACCCGAATTTCGCCCGTTTAAAATATCCTTTCCTAAAGCGTCAGCTGTACATAAACTTTCGCTTTCTGTATTATTAACCAGACGGAAGTTGAAGTATCTGCTTAATGACGTAGCTCAGGCAACGAAAACAGCCGTTCCTCGAAATTACTATATCAATCTACCTGCCCGTTTATCTATCTATATGTCCGTCTGTTTTCGTGTATATACATATTAACGTCGCTCGATCTTTTGCTCTCGGTGTTTATATTTTCTAATCCGCAATGCTGGTTATGATGTCTGCCGAATAATATTCTTGTACTCTCATAATAATTTGCGATTAAAAAAACTGAGATTTTATTTACGCGCGATCTGTCTGCAGAAGAATAAGAAGCAGCGGTGTCTTTAATTATTTGTAGTCGCGTCAACCGTTTGGTATTTCATGTTATATTAATCAGGTTAAATCGGTAAATTTTATTAATTAACATTTATTCGTTCGTATTGGATACGTCAGCTAATTTGCAGTCTTCGACATATCGATAAGTACTTCTCGCCGTTTACGATTAAGCGGTTCATTGCATCTTTCCCATGTATGTCGTTATTACGTAATATAAAATCACGTATTAAAAATTCGGAATCAGCCCACTACGATCTCCTCGAATTATTATAATTGATTCGAGCTTCATTCCACGGGAAACTAACATGCGCTGTTATCCAGACTATAAAGATTTGTTTCCTCCAACAAGTACAGATTTTTCGTACGTCGAATAGAATCAGTCTGTCATTGGACCAACGGTGATCTATATTTGTAAAAGTCGGAACAACAGAAATATTTTCGGTGTTCGTTGATACATCTTTCAGAGTGAAACTTCTATTGGCAGGATGTACATGGAGAGTTAACCCGTGAAACGAGCGAGTCAAAGACTAATAATAACGGATAGCCGTACGCGCATGCGCAAGAGACTACGAAATATATATGTATAAATAATATACGCGTAAAATTTTTCCCGTGTTTTCGTATTGTTTCTCTTGCGCATGCGCGCATGGACATCCGTTATTTCGTTCAAAGCTTTGTGGATGTGAGATGTAGATTTGAAAACGGAAACATTTAAGTCATCGCTACGTCAAGTTAAGCATAGCGGACAGTTGAATTTATGAAGAAAGTGTCTTTTTACTTCAAGTTTCACTTCTTTCTTGCGCCCGACGGACACAGTTCTTTAAAAATGATTTATATCGTGTTATACTACATACACTATATTCGTCAATGCTGTGTAGTAAATTTCCTAGCTAATACGTTTGTCTGAATCTCGAATCTTTTTTATTGTATCTTCTATCTTAATTAGGTGTACTGACTTGTTTTTTTGTGAGGGGGTTCTATACCGATATTAAAATAATCGACTTCACCGCTGTTCGATAGTAATTACGAGATTTACAGCTGGAATGAAGTACTAGACGCGATATTTTCTACTACGTGGGTCAGAGAACCGGCTAAACGTTTACGTACGCTTCGTAGACTACATAAAAGTGTTCGATATTCTGGACAGAAAAAACACGTTCCACATTACTCTGTTCATTGAATAAAATTTAATTACAAATACGGTTGGAAATATAAGGACGGAATATATATTTACGATCAAATATGAAAAAGACGGTTAGGCCAGTATTTTCGGATGATATTCTTATATTAGCGAATTTTCCGGAGGAAATCTTCGAGGTTTAAATTATCGAAACAGAAAATACGGATAAACTTAAAAGCAAAGTTACGATTATATCGTACTGTAACGGTCGATCAGATGCGAAATAAGAAAGCTATAACGACGTGTTGATTAAGGATGATGGAATGCAGCGAAAAATAGTTGGGGATGTCACTTATTGTTTTGGACACCTCCGAGCGGTAGTATTGTGAACGGTGTAAGTTATTTAGCTAGTCGATTATGTCGGGACTACAATTCGTGTTTTTCATTCTTTGACTTGCTCAGCACGAAAAGTAAAAAATAAGTATTGGCTTCTCCTCGACCGATAGAAAACGTTACGTATTATTTATATTTATTCATTTCGCTTCTAATTTTCCTAGTTTATATTTATTTTTTTAGTCATTCTTAATTTCTACTACTATGAATGTCGTTGTACGCTCCAAAGTAGAGTTATTTCACGCACCCGTAATTATCGCTGTTGTATAACGTACAACGGACAACGCTTGATTAAATCGGGAAAAAAAAACCGAGCGGTTAAAGTTAATATAAAATAAAATAATTTAAAAGTAAATCACGTAGCGAATTTCGAGTTATTATTTTCCAATTCCATAAATAAAAATTTTCCAGATTTCAATTATTATTATTCATTTTTACGGGCGTAAACTAGCGAAATATATCTTTTTCATTTTTTAATAATTCCCCTTGAATGGTCGGTTCGCCTTGATGCCGGTATATCTATAGATCAATTCATAAAACGTATCCAGAACGGCGCACGCACACACACACGCGTAAACACACACACACACAAAACACACACATACTCGAAAATTGTTTCAGAAGGAAATTAAAAATTCTTTTGCATATTAAACGAATTCCAGCTTTGAATTGAAAGTATTCGTTCTTCGTAGATGCTTTGTTTAGTTTGAATTCGAGCTGAACTTATGAAAAAACTGGAATGGATTTTTTAACATAAAAATAGCGACGAAGAATAAAAAGAGAAATAGAAGAAAAAAATTAAGAAAAAACCCCCGGTTGTTGTTGAAATTCGTAAAAGGTACGGAGGAAAAACAGGGCGAATCTAAAATCAACAACGTTTTTACGTTGACGTTATATACAAATAGACTTATATGTGAGCATAGATATGTATATATATGCATATATATATATGTATATATATATATATATATATATATATATATATATGTATGCACATATATATAAAAACACATAGTATACATATTTAAAATATAACACACACACATATATAATATGTACGTGTGTATGTGATAAGAGAAGGAAAAAACTTAAAATTGAATAATTCATGGAAAACGAACAAGCCTGAAAGGTTGAACAGCGCTGAATTATTCTCTTTTTATACGGTTAATAAGAAAAATGAATGGCCAATGGGGAATAACTGAAACCCGCAAAAAATTTGCTATTTTCTACTCCGGCCAACCGTCTGCAATTTTCCGGATTCAGTGTGGAATTACCCGATCTCTAACGCTTATTATTATTATTTATATTAAAAGTTCTGCAAAGAAAAATTCGAGTTTTTTTTTCTGGAAAATTTCTCGAATAAAAAAATTCGTCGTAAACTTTACAGTTAAGCTACTGTTTACAGAAATCGTCCTCAATAAACGCGTTGTGAAGGAAATTTAAAAAAGCTTCCGGGTTTAAAACGTTCGATACCTATTTTCTATACATCTCGCGTTTATCATTCATTAATTAATTATTGAATTAATTAAGAAAACTAACGGGTTTTTCTAACCATGCTTGTCTGCATACGAATTTACGTAACTATACGATCACTTAAGAAAGCGTAATATATATATCTACTCAGAATTAAAGATTAAAATTATACGAGATGGTTTCATGAAAACACGATTTGCATATGGAATAAAGCTGTCCATATGGGTTCAAACAGCAATAATGATGACAATCGTCTAATACGTTATATACGTATATATATATATATATATATAATATATATATATATATATATATATATATATATATATATATATATATTCCCTTGTAGTTCCGTATGTACCGTTTTTTTTAAAAGGCAGAAGTATGAAAATTTGCACGTTTATGATTAAAAATCGTATGTAAAATTCGGCGATAGGATCGGATTTTACGTACGATAGAAATATGCCGAAATATTAAATGGTAAAATCACCTGTTTTTAGGTAGAAGTTTTTTTCACTTCATTCGCCAATTTACAACGAGCGAATCTAATATCTTAGTTGTAAGATGACTTGCTAAAGAATCCTGTCAAACGACAGGGCCTCGTTCCATATGTATACAAAATGTATACCGTATACTAGATGCGTCAATTTCGTCCATTTCAATCTACGAATGTTCGCAGAGTTATCTCTAACAGTACAACTACCATATTATTTGGATGTGACTCCAGTCTTCTAGAATGATTTTTCGCTCTTTGCACAATTTCATCCATTATGTAATTTACCATCAGGTCTGTGCGGAGAGTTTGATTCGTCACATACCATGGGGTATTTGCAATGATTCTCAGAATTCAATTTTGTGGTCTTCGTATAATCGCTATGTTACTCTTTTTCGAGCAGCCTCATAACTGATACCCGTATTTCCAGACAGGTTTTTGATGACCTGATTGTAGAGAAACTGCTTATTTTCAACTGTTCTTACTTTCTTCGTAAAAGCAAGGTATACCGGTTTAATTTTAACACGTATTTCGGTACACTTTGTTTTGATATGTTTCTTCCGCGTTAACTGTTTATCCAAATATATAAATACCCGACTTCGTCTTTTAATGGGATAATATTATCGTTCAAGGTTACATTACTATCGTGTAAAAATTGCGCGTATCGATTTGTTTTCACTTACTTTAATACGCAAACCAGTCAGATAATTTGTCAACCGCTAGCTGTAGACACGTATTTGTCTTTATTGGGCAATCATCCGAACAAAAAATAAAAGTAGCAATTTCAACGTTAGATAGAGTGGGAATATCAGCAGGGCATGCGAGGCATAATAGCACTGTATCCGGAGGCACCTGAAGCCGAAGTTTAATGCACGAAATCTAGCGTCCGTACAGCGTTGGTGATACTAACGTTTAAATATTGGAATGTTTCTGCATCGTACAAGAATGTTGAAAAATCAAACTATCCACGAGAAGAATCATTTCGTATTCTGATAAGTTTAACCATTGCAATCTGTGGCAACTGGATTCCACTCTCGTAACTATTTCACATGTGAACGACTTTTTTCGGTTGTGGATTACAACGGTTTGGATGTTTCGCATAAACAACGTTTTTGTAGCCTCCGAGCGATAAAAATCCAAGGAAATGAAATTTCAATTAAACTCATTATAAATCTACCATTCTGTCTGGCCTCGGACCATTTAAGTAACGTTTTCTCGATCGTTTCGCAAGTACAAAAATCATCTGTGCAAGTAGATATTTTTCGGTTGGAATAGAAAAACCGATGAGAAATTTCCTAATCGAATACGGTTATGATTAATGCGACCATTTTTATTTTTACTCAAAACGGGACACATAAATTGCATCACGATAAAAGTGCGTGTTTTATACTTATTAAGATCGTTTTTATTATAATTTATTTTAAAATAATAATCACATAATACGTTGGTAATGCTCTAATTCCAAAAGTATCAATAGCTAATTATTGTTGGGTGTATTTTTCAGACGAGCGTATTTGTTTCAATATAATAACTGGTGATGATTTCAAATAATATTGAAATTCTTGTCGTTTGTTATCAACATAACAGCCACTTGAAGCTGATTTTTTTCTAATGGCCATAGTTTGTTCATTAAAGAGAATACTCTATCTACTTTTGTTCCAAGCAGGCGGACATAAAATAGATTCTGTAGTTATTATGTTTAAGATTATTAGTGTGGAAATGTTTAAATACTTCCGACCGACGATATCGAAACATTTCGATTATTCCAATCCGCCACTGTTTGAGATGAAATGTAGTTAGGAATTAGTGAAAATTCAACGAATATGTCTGTATCTTGATTTACATTAACGTATCATTTTTCAATAAAAACATCTAAGATCTATTGAACATCTTCCTACGCAAGTGCTTTAAAATCTGTCCAATAAAACATTCCCAAGTCTTTAGTGAACATAATACGGTGATCCAAATATTCATGACTTGTTTCGTAAAATTCTGTAGATGTGGTTTTCGCAATTTCTTCATAAATATCAAAGGTATCTTTCAAAGTTTTCAATAAGTTACGGAACTGCGTATGATAGGAATTGATTAGTCTATTTCTAAACTAAATATTCTTTCAGTTGCTAATTTCATTTGCAGCATACATTGCCGAAATATTCTGCCCTTCTATTTTTAACGCAGCCTTATGAAGAAGCTCGCTAATTGAGAATGTATCAAAAAAGCCACAGATCTGAGCTTGGATTTAAAAAAAAAAAAAATGTTTAAATATAATGAGACATTTGTCGATGCTCAAAAAATATTCTTTCAATGGTTGAAACATATTCAAAACTCTTTCGATGGTAGGCATTTCCGCAAGACATCTGGTCTTGTTATAGGCCAACAATTTTTGATACCAGTTTTGCTGCAAAATTCTTTTAATGCTTCAACTCGAACAGTGTAATTATAAAAAATGAATAAATCTTCACAATTATATATTCGAAGTCTACAGGTAGACCATGTGCAGCGGATTTCATTGCATCGTGAATGATACTCCCCGCATCTGATACCTATTAACGGACATTTACAACAATTGCTTCACTTTTTGTTCGCGCACATGTAAATTTCTAATCGAAACAGGACTGAATTAATTCTGATGCACAATCATTAGAACGAAAAGTACGATTCCCTTGTATCGTGCGATAAGCCCAAACGCCTTCTGCCGTGATAATTTCCAGATCATTTAAAGTTGGAGCAACAGATTTCTTTAAAAAATTTAACATTGGAGAACTCGAAGCAGCTGCACGATCAACATTTTTATGATTTTCTGACTTTAAATGCTGTTCTATATCACTGGCCCCCCACCATGAGAAACGCTAAAATCTGTACGACATTTTTCACAGCTAAAGTACTTCGTTGCTATATGAAAGAGTATTTTGTTTGTAAATTAGCATTAAACGTGCACTTACGTTTCGACATTATTAAAATTTTTCCATAAAACACGATAAATCGCAAATTAGCACTTTGAACAAACCGCGATGTTAAAAAATCAAGAACGGACTGATGAAATGATAAACAACAAGTGCGAGAATAAAATGAAGTAATACCGGTAGTCTCAAAATTATTCAAAAAATTACTTCTTAAACGGATGAAAAATATGATTGAAAAGTTGTTACGTGATCATTAATTTGGGTTCAGACGGTTTTCGATATAAAGTCTTGCACGAACGACTGATATACAAATTACGAAATATACAATTTTACAACCCTGTGCTGGGGCCGATATTATATTTATTATACACTATGGATACCGAGGATGACACAGTAATACTGACGGTGCAAGGTCAACCCAAAAAGTGTAACGATATTCAGGATGGAGTCTTAAAATGGACTATTCGGGCAATTCAGCTAAATAAAAGTAAATCGATTACAATTTTACCTAATGGCAAAATAAGTTATCATCGATCGATAATGATAAATGGAGAAACGGTATCCACCGATGCTAAAAGTACCACCTTGGTATGTACTTAGAAGAAAAGCTGACGGGGAGAATTCATATCGCCAAGAAAAAGGAGTTTATAAAAATAGTTGAAATGTATCGATTAAACTAAAGAAGCACGCTAAGTAGTAAACTTTTACGATAAAGTAATTAAACATATAATGGATCATCTACGGATGTGAACGATGGGGTAGTGCTAAACCGAGCGGCATATAAAGTATGCAACGAATACGGAATAATATTATCAGAAAAATATCAGACTAAAACAATTCAGTTATCTAGGAATTCTAGCGATACCGGAAATGATCGAAACAATGACTAGAAAACATCGGCAAACACTAGAAACGCACGGATAAGCTGAAGAATCATAAATTAGATATTCGGAGATTAAAACGAACAAAACCGCATGAATTAGCCTAGGAAGGTACCGAGACGAAAATTAACTTCCGTCGTCGGGAAGGTGATTTTTTTTATTACAAGCAAAATACCAGAATGATGCTAAATGTTCCTGAACAGATCGCATTTTAATATCACTTTTGCTTTGTTTCTTTTAAGAAAAAGTACATAATATAAACGTTTAATCCTCTTTTTAGTTTAGATTTTAATACTTTATTTAACGCATACATAGATACCGTCACAAACGATATTACGCGAAGTAATTCGCCCTAAACTTCGCCTATCCTGTAGAAATAATGAAGAAGAAAAAAGTAATATAAAGGAACACGTATTTTAATTAAATAATTAACCGACTTAATTAACTAACCGCTTTCGTTGGAGTTCCTGCACACGGGTCGAAGACGACGAAAAGTTGGATACTAGCCAAACGGTGTTGGGAAACAAGATAGAAAATAATAGCAACGGCGGCCAGCAGACTGGTAAGATAGTTACGGAACAAATGTTTTGTTTTCTGTAAGGTCGACATTATATCTTTGGCAAAAGATGTGGGAGGGAGAATGATAGTAATTTAGACGCGGACGAATAGTAAAACCTTCTTAATATCTCGACTCTGGTTTAATGAAGAAAAATTTAGCCAACGGAGAGTTTTAAATTCTCGTCTTTTTCGTTTTTTTTTTTTTTTTTTTTTCAAATAAATTCCATTTTATTATTAAAATTCTCCCAACGTCGTTGCATTTCGTAGGTTTTCGTTTTTATTAACGCAGTTTTACCATTCGGTATTCTCTCCAGTTTTTAGATTTATATAAATCTAGAGCTTTCCGAAATTCAGAATATTAAGTTCTCCGATTTCGGAGGCTAGGTGTTAAAGTATTATCGCTATTTTCTCCGTTGTTTTTTGTTTGTAATTACTAATCTGTAATATTATATATTTACACATACACACACATATATATATGTATGTATTATGTGATTAGCTATATTCTCGCTAGAACCAAAAATACTACCAAGATTGTTAGTCTTGGAAGGTAGTAACTAGTAGGGTAATAGACCTAGCTTATCTATATGACCAGTCTTATATTTAATCAATAATTATTTTTAAATACTATACACCGTAGTTTCGTAAAATATAAATTAATAATTAAGTAAAGTTTATCGGTAATTTAATATTTCCTCCTACGTATGCGTACGGCTGATATTAATTATTATTTCCAAAAAATAAAAATACGCATTAAACCATATAAAGATAGCGATAAATAGCTAATAGCGGTCTGTGATACGCGAAATCATCTACAATGTTGTGCAACACAAACGCGCACTAACACTACAAAACGCACACTTAAACAGGTTCACCGGAAGATTATTTAATTATATGTGAAACCTAAAAATAAACGGCACATGATTCACGGAGATAAAAAGTAACATCGAAGAACTGAAAATTATGCCTGCAGACATGAATCATCCAGTAACATTAAGGAAGAAATTATTCAAAAGGTTTCGTGGAGAAATAAGGAAGAATTGGCACTTTGTGGACGGAAGAAAGGAAAAAAATTAGCGAAAGGATGAAAGACATCTGGAAACAGAGGAAGTTGACAACGTAGTCCATCTGTATGTGTATTATGTGTATGTGCCCGTTATAGTGATATAGTGATGTGTGTCTATATATATATATATATATATATATATATATTGTTATGTACGATCTTAATACTACCATGAAATAAGTACACGTGTTAGTAATAGAAAAGATAAAAGTTGAACATGTTTGGGATTATGCTCCAGCAACGAGTAGAACTCGTCGAATTACTAAATTAGTAATACTGTTGCTAGACAAGATCAGTTGGATGGCGACGCTTAAGCAGCCTGATATTGTTTCTGATATTTAAAACTTGACGAGTTTCTGTATTCACATGCTTAATCGCTTTTCATGCGCTGCAGCAAACTCTTGTATAACATCATCCACAAACTTCGCATGTAAAAAATAAAGCTTAAATCAAACTTGACGATAGTCGATCGAGGAAATGTAATGCCAGAAATCGAAAAATGGATCGTACACAACTGATGCGTATATTTAGTATGTTTTGTCGATGAATAAATATGATTAAACAGCCGAAATAAAACGGCGAATGAAATGAGACGAGCCTATTAAACTGAATTTTCCCGACGCATTCGTTACAAATTCAGTAAAAACAAGTTGGGAGATGGTTGTGTGTTTTCCGCGTTCGTGTCGGAAATATTAACGCTGAAAGCAAAAACTATTCAACGTACCGATGATTCCGAAGTAGTACAGACGGTTGTATACTACCGCGCAAGCTCGACATGAAACGTAGAACGTCTAACGATTTCTCCAGGCGAATATTACGATTTTCGTCTATATTATGTGGAACGAGTATTCCGTGCAACGATTGATAAAATTGGAGAAACACAACATACTCTTTCTCGTATCAGACTATACATTAGGCGGGCGTAGACCACAACGAAAGTACTCGGGAAGTTAATGGTCGACTGGTTGACTGTCAACGGCATATCAGATGTAGCGGCGAGTAAGGATCTGTAGTTCTAAAGACTATCCTTTAGGGTTATATAATGAACAATTACTCGAAAGGATGTAGCAACCCAAAGTACAATTCCAAAATCAGCGTTGATGACAGAAATAAAATATCCGACAACATAGGGAAGCATATACGTAGAAATCGCAGAAACGAATAATTACGACGTAAGTATGGTCGGAGGAGAAAGGAAAATTGAAATCATTCCAGACCTGGTGCCGAAGACGCCAGCTTAAAGTCTTACGGAGTTTAAATTTGAAAATCAAAGTATATTTTATCGAGTTAAAAATAATATTTTAATTTTTTATATAATGTGGAATGTAGTGATTTTTTATAAAAAATCAATTGAAAATTAGTTAAATCACTAATATTTATTTTCTTAAGGAAAACACAAAGCTTTTCGGCATTTACGCCATTATCAAGTGAAAAATTTTAAAAAATCATAATTTTAAAAATATAAATTAAATATAATTACTTAAAAATATGTGATGGTAATTGTGAAAATATGATCCAAAAATGATGTCTGCTTCTATCGGTCTATTTTTTGATTTGTTGAAATTTAATATCAATATATTTGTTTATTAATTTATTTTTTTTATATTAATTTTTTCTTCAATATTATTTTCCTGATTCTGTAAAAGTTGTATACTGGTGGAATTTTAAATTTTTCATTTACTATTGCGATGTATGATGTCCAAACGTAAAATATAAAATATAAAAATGTACAACCACAAAATTTTTTAAAAAACACAATTTTACAAATAAAATGAAAATAAATATTAAAAATCTGATATTTTTTATATTTATTTTCATTTTATTTGTAAAATTGCGTTTTTTAAAAAATTTTGTGTTCATATATTTTTATATTTTATATTTTACTTTTGGACATCATACATCGCAACGGTAAATGAAAAATTTAAAATTCCACAAGTATACAACTTTTACAGAATCCGTTAAAATAATATTGAAGAAAAAATTAATATAAAAAAAAACAAAATTAATAAACAAATATATTGATGTTAAATTTCAACAATTTAAAAAATAGACCGATAGAAGCAGACATCATTTTTGAATCATATTTTCACAATTACCATATTTTTAAGTAATTATATTTAATTTATATTTTTAAAATTATGATTTTTTAAAATTTTTCACTTGATAATGGCGTAAATGCCGAAAAGCTTTGTGTTTTCCTTAAGAAAATAAATATTAGTGATTTAACTAATTTTCAATTGATTTTTTTTTTAAAATAATATGTTCGAGTGATCGAAAAGGAACAGTGACTACAGTGATGACGTACGCCATTGAACCGAATAAGGATGAAGAAGAAGATGTATATCTTATACTATAAAACTAGCAAATATTTTTTATGCATATATATATATATATATATATATATATATATATATATATATATATATATATATATATATATATATATATATACACTCGGCTATCTCGGAAACAGATCTATTGTATACATCTGTAATTAATTAAGTAATCAAAAATAGACTGTATGAAAATTACGAATTTTGAAATTTTGGGTCCCCCAACCACAAGTATAGCGCTTAAAATTGGAAAAATTTTAATTTTTTTCGTCGTATTTTTCTCGATATTTATATCTAAATGTACGTCAAAAATTTCAACTCGATGGCGTTAATCGGTCAAATGTTATAAGATTAGAAAATTACTTTTTACCGCACACGCCTCAGTAAATGTAATTAAAATCTGGGTTGGTACCGTTTCGTTTGGAAACACTTTTCATTCTGTAAAAGTATTATTTTATGGGGAAAACCCGATCGAAAAACCAAAAAATGTATTTAAAAAACAAAAAACAATAAGGTGGTCAAATTCTGATATTTGTCGAACTGAATTTTTTTATTATAACTCCGGAAATTTATGAAACGAAATTTTACACGATATAGTTACGTACGTAACGGTTTTTAATAGTATATTCTTATCTAAATATACTTTTCAAACAAACAGTATTTTAGAAAAAAAAAAAAATATCAGGTACAACTTAGGTTATATATATATATAATCGCAAAGAGGTTAAGTTATCGAAGCACGCTAAATTACGTTTCGAATTTTACCGCGAAAATCAGTGTTCATACATACATACACGCATGCATACAAGTATGTATGTACATGTATATGCATATATTTTTGAAATACACACGTCCCATCTTCGACCGGTAAATGAAACTTTCCAATGATCATAAATAAAATACGAACAACGCGTGTCAGAATACAAATTCGTTTTGCTATCTTACACCTGAATATCGTAAATTCAGACGATACTTGAAATAACTATTTTCTTCCAGAAAAAAAAAAAATGAATAAAAATATAAAATAAAATAAAAAAATATTAAAAAATATATTAAAAAAACGATTTCCTAGTTCGCTTTCATTTTCACTTCGAGATAAATTAACATTTTCACGATTTGTAACATTCTACGAGAAATAACGTTACTTAACGCGATATAAGGATGATATTATAAAATAGTTTTGGGAACGTAACGCTGCGCCGTTGAGCTGAACCATTAAACTGCGTCAGTTATGTCAATCGTTACGTAATTTTGCGCTATAACCCAATTTTAAGTAAATTTATTTATTTATTTACAAAACAATACTGCGTACACAACAGCATAACGCCAATTACAGTGTATGCTCTTACAGAATAATTATAAAGTAAAAGTATGAACAAAAATAAAACTGAACCACACTCGCACAACACGCTAATTAATATAAATAATATTTAGATTGAAAACAAAAAATTACTAATACAAACTGAAAAATGATTCTAATGAAATACAATACACATAAAGCACAAAAAAAAAAACATAAATATACCAGTCATACACCCATACTCTCATGTAAACAAACTCTCCATCGGGGCACGCACATATGACCAAAATAAAACAAACTTACTGAAAAGTAACAACTGAAATATAGAGTTTAAAAAAATTTATTATATACAAATTTAGTATCGAAATGGATATCTAACTGTGGATGAATGTTGAGTACGTTATTATATAGACGTAAGGTGGATAAAAGTGGTGAGTTGAAACCAAGATTTGTACGAGCATGCGATTCATAGAAAATACGATGTGACCTACTATTAACACTGGGGACCAAATGAAATTGTAGATAATAAATAATTGTCATCTATGCGAGTGTTACAAAAATCATGCAGGAACCTCAACTTACTTATCTTTCTTCTAGCACTCGAGGATTTAATATTTAGGAAATCGCATAAAATATTATAACTTAAAAATGTACCAGTTTGACGGTAATAAATATACCTCAAAAACTGAGATTGAACTTTTTCCACCATATGAATATATTTACTGTAGAAAGGATCCCAAACTACAGATGCGTATTCTAATTGCGATCTTACAAGAGTGTTGAATAGTAACGAATTTCTAATGATGAAGTTCTGTAAGCATTTTTGGTAAAATTACAAATATGAGTTGCAAATTTAAGCTCGTTGTCAATATAAACCCTTAAATCCCGAACACAGGTTACATTACAAACTGGAACAGTACCCATAGAGTAATCAGACATTTATTTTTTGTACGACAAACTCGAATATAAACACATTTCTTATAATTAAAAGGTAAATAATTATTGTCGCTCCATGTCACCAGTGTACACAAACCATCTTGCAACAATTCACAATCACTGACAGTTTTAATTGATCTAAAAAATTTTAAGTCATCAGCAAATAATAGAAATTTTGAATATAAGTTAATTCCTATATCATTTATGAAAATATTAAATAATAGTGGACCCAAATTAGACCCCTGTGGTACTCCGGAAGTAGGAGTGTATTGCTTCGGTATCCGTTAAATAATACGTAGCACACACGCGAAGTTAAATATGATCTAAATAACTGTATGAAATCGTCAGAAAATCCGTAATTATGTAACTTAACCGGAAGTAAACTATGGCTGACTTTGTCAAAAGCCTTACTAAACTCCGTATAAATACAATCAACTTGAAGACGCTTCTCCAAACAGTCAGTAATTAATTTTGTATATGTAACAAGATTAGTTGTAGTAGACCTTAAGAAACCATGCTGTTCAGGAACAACTCTAGGCAAAAAAAATTTATATAATCTTTCATATAAAATATACTCCAATATTTTTCTGGGTACACATAGTAGGGAGATAGGACGATAGTTTTCAGCTGCACAACGATCACCAGACTTGAAAATTGAAACAACCTTAACTGTTTTTGTTCCAATAATAAGCTTGAACAAGTATATAAGTGGCTTTTCAAACTCTACCAAACATAGTTTAAACAATATTGCCGGTAATCCATCAGGCCCAACACTCCACTTAGGTTTCAGAATCTTAATAGATTTTTTATAATCATTTATGGTGATCAGAGCAAGTTTCAAGTGTCTTCCATCTTTAATTAAAGAGGTTTTAAGTGTCATGAAGCTGTCAGTCATATGAACAGATGAAAAATACTCTACAAAAGCATTTGAAATATTCTTACTACTACGCTAGGGTGTAGCCGATCATTACGTCTATATTTAACAAAAGTCCAAAAATTGCTAGTGTTTTTTTGAATACCAGCCTCGGTCTTAAGAATATAATCATCATAAGAATTCCTTATTAGCTTTTTAACTTCAGCCCGTAGTTTACTAAACTTAAAATAATCAGTTTCCTTGCGGGTTCTACGATAGGATTTTCTAAACTTAGTTTTCAGTTTTAGTTTACGAACAATTTCTGGGGTAAACCAAGGCGGGTATGTAGACTTTCTAAATCACTTCTTTGTAAGATGCTTCTGAAGTTCATTGTATATTAGACTATAAAAATAAGTAGTTGCATCATCCACATTTCTGATATTATAAAGTTGTTCCCAATCAATCAGGGAAATTTTTTTGTTTTAATGTTAAAGGATTTGCTTTCCTAAAGTTGTAAGGTGCCACGCTTGTACTAAAATCCACTTTATATAAAGAACTACAGCGAACAGTGATATCCAGAGCAGGATGATACTTATCCTCAGGAAGAAGCGGATCAAGTGACCTCTGTACATCAACACTCAAAACGGAAGTAATAATGATCAAATCTAAAGTTTTTCTCTGCGAATTAAGGACATTATTTACTAAAATGAGATTATAAATTTCAATGAAATTTGAAAGCGAATTAATATTCTTATTAAGATAATCAAGCGGAGTACCAGAACCAAAAATGGATAAGTTAAAATCGCCCATAATCATAATATTAATTGTATTTTTCATATTCAATAATAAATTATGACATTCATAAAAAAATCTGCTATAACAAGAGCAAGATGTACCGGGAGGAACATAAATACAACCGATAAATGTTTGTACATGCAGACTAACATTCCTGACCTTAATCCAAACTGAATCTATATTCCCAAAACTGGGAAACGCAATTTCTTCTGCAACATATGTGTCCTTAATCGCTAACAAGACTCCGCCTCCCCCTAACAACTCTATCCCGACGATAAGCAAAATAACCTTGATTTAAAAATTCATTGTTGTAAACACTTCCAGTTAACCAAGTTTCAGTGAATCCTACAATATCAAAGTTACTTCTACACATTCCTAAATGAAGTTCTTTTAACTTTGTATTTAATCTCGGAACATTTGGTAATACACCTTAAGTCCCATTATAGTAACTGTTTGAAAATTTGGCGATAAATAATAGAATAAATAAGAACTCCAATATATAAGAATAGACGAGTTTAAGTAAGAAACTTGACAACTCTAACCTATTACATATAAAAAACGGAAAAGAAACAGTTCCTAAAATACATCCACCTTGCATAATCAAAAAAACCACCTAAATACGCTAATTCGTAAAGGTAACAAACATTCAAATACATATCGACGAATAAATAAAAATCCGCGTAATAATTCTCTTAAGAATATTTTCAGCAAAACTGCGTACAGCATAAAGAAAGATAAAAAAAGTATTAGTATTAATCAAGTGATTAAATGAACGGTAAAAAGTATATACCTTTGACATACAACACAAAAATACGTTTAAAAATGATGATAAAATACATGCGCACCAATACATAACATACCAAACACACTCGTATTATATATATATATACATATACATACTTCAAATAAACATAAAGTACATTTAATATAAGACGATATAACGCGTAACGGGTGAGTGGGAAATTTTAAATCGTCTTCTATTCCGAAATTCTAAATCGTCTTCTATTCCGAAATTCTAAATCGTCTTCTCTTCCGAAATTCTAAATGACAATTTATCATAATCGGCCAGCGTTCTTATCACAATCCTTTGATTAGACGTACTGTCAATGACACAGTTTATTTTACCGTCTTCCGTTCAGACATTTCTACGACCGTATTTATTACCCGTACTATGTTTATCCGTTTCTTCGTTAAATGTTCCCGTATTACTATATTTGTCTTTTTCAATAATCGTTTATTACTGAATAGTAATTTTCGATATCTATAGCTGACGAACTTTACTACAATTGGTTGAGTATTAATCCCCAGTTTATCTACTTGTCGCTTTCCAATCCTATGCGACCTACAAATAGCTTCGATCGGAACATTTACTGATAATTTTTCTTTAGCCAGTTTCATAATACATTCATCCGTATCTTCTTTATCTGTTTCGGGAATTCCGTATATCATCAACGAATTTCGACGGCTATATTGTTCCAATTCTTCTAACTTGTTACTAACTTGAGTATTCATATCTGTTACCTTTCTATTCAATTACATGAAGAAATTTGTCAGTGTATTCTTCACCGCTTGCATGATGTTGTTAGTAAGTTAAACTCGAAATTCGTCATTCATTTGGAAGTCAATATTCCCCAACGCCTGCTCAACTGTCTCAGTTATATCTTTTAACGGAGACGGGAGTTTATCATCTTTCCTTTTTGTACCAGCGCTCCTTGTTTTTATAATTACCGGATGACATACTGAATAGAATTTATTCGTAACGATATTATATAATTTTTTTTTTAATCCGTGCTATAATCTACGCCTAGCCTGTCTAGGCTATCAGTGGTTGTTATCATAGGTGATTACAATTTAGTCACTTGTAGCCCCATCCATTGATGTTGTAGCTAGTTAGTGTTCACATACTGGCTTTTCATCATAGCCTACCGTTAACTAGAGTAAATCTAGTGGTTTCGTCCGTTGTAGCCGGCGAATCTCCTCCATGTTATCCAGTAGGATAATTGCTGTCCAGTTGGTATGTTTATCCAACCCTATCAGCATGCTTCTTAGCTGCGTTTTTAATGAGATCTTGCACATATGGTACAGCTAAATCACGGTGTAATGTCTCGTTGCTTACGTACCAAGGGGCATCTGCAAGTGTTCTCAGAGTTTTATTCTTGAATGTTTGTATTATTTTTACATTACTTTTTTGCGCTACATCCCCACAACTGGCATCCATATGACCATACTGGCATGATTATCTGTTTATAAAGTATCACCTTGTTATTTAAGGTGAGTTTCGATTTTCTTCCTATTAGCCAATACATTCGCCTTACTTTCGTATTGAGTTCTGTTCTTTTATTTAGAATGTGGTTGGGCCACGTTAACCTGCTATTCAGATATAGTCCAAGGTACTTCACTTCGGTTTTAATTGGTACGATGTTTTTGTTCATAATAATATCTTTTGTAGTAATTTTTCTGTTTGTAAATGTCACATGAGTCGATTTTGCTTCATCAATTTTAATTTTCCATTTTTCACACCAAGAGGTGATGAGATTTACGCTTGTCTGTAATATTTCATTCGCTTCATTAGGACAACTGCTTGAACATAAAACGGTCGTATCATCAGCAAATGTAGCAACTAGCGCGTTTTCAGATTTAGGCAAATCAGCAGTATAAAGCAGGTAAAGCAACGGACCTAAAACACTCCCCTGAGGTACTCCCGCATTAGCAGGATGTATTTCAGATACTTCATCGTCATACTTCACTCGAAATAAATGAGATAAACGTACCTTTTAAAATATAGTTGTATTATAACGCGCTACACATCGATATCACTATACCAGAAACACACGTCTTATCATTTTAACAACACATACAGTTGGTATCAAACAGCTCTTTTAACACAGCGCTGCGCTGATGAAACCACTCGACTCTCCCCTATCCATATAATAATTTTGCGCTACAGCGCTTTCGGTATCGCTTTGTTATCTTATTTGACATGCCGCTATTGATACTCCGATCTCAAAGCACCGAAAATTAAATAGCCAAACTTTGTGAACAGCTTTAATGTTTGTATATTTCTATAACACCAGCAACAACATTAAACTAAATCACGCACATATACACGCGCATACGCATACAATTCAAATACTATTACCCGGCGGGTTACTTTATTGACAAAATTGAGTTGACTCTCTGCGCTGATACACTAAGGTGTACCAGCACTTTTGCGTTAGCGCAGATATTTTCTTGCGTTATGTTTAGTTGGAGTTAACTAGTTTCAGGGAAGCATAGAATAGGAATCCGTGGGAAAAAAATTAATTAAAACAATATTTATCCAACGGTAGACTGACATAGGCGTACGACGAGTATATATGTATGCATGTGTAAATGGGTGCACCCGTTCACACTTGATGATACAGCGTGACCAAAGCGATAGAAGGAAAACATATTATGATGTTACCATGCCTTTCATAGAATGGACAAAAGAAATTATGCTAGTAAACTTATTTCTGAACTGAAATTTCTATTGGCGTATTTTATATAGGATGTTAACCCATAAAATGAGCGAGTGAGCGAGCCGATTCGTGAATATCGTTTGCGCATACGAGCACGTACACACGGCACATAGACAAGGCCTATCCTCACAGTGCAGTCGGGCTCCTTTACACTTTCTTGCATTCTGTATTCATATATGTGTATATTCAGTTTACATACATATATACAACTACGTTAAAACAGACAACGCATGCGCGCACGGCTATCCGTTATTTCAAATCTTCGCTGCACAAAGGATGTATGTGGTACGTAGATTTGAGAGTGAAAACATTTGTCATTGTCACGTCAATGCATAGCGGACACAGTTTGTTGCTTTTCTTTATGAAATTTTACGAAATCGTGATTTTATTAAATAATTGTCTCTTCGGGGAAACGTCTTTAAGTTTCACTTCCTCCCTACACCCGGACTTTTTTTTTTGTTACATATGATAAATTAATGTCATTCGATATTTTCATCTGTGTTAGTTGTTATATAGAATTATTCATATTGCGGGGCGGGGAAAATAAATGAAGGTAATCAGAATTTCTACTAAAAGAAAAAGAAAGGAGTGAAAAAAGAAATCATTCCAAGTAGATTTAACATCGTCCGAAGCCGTTGAAAATAATCTAATAATATACAATAAAAAGAACTAAGTTACAAATTACGAAAGCAATGATAATAATAATATTAAAACGAATAATTAACAATAATAACAATAATAATACATAATAACATACAATAATAAAATAATAATGAGGATAACAATATTAGTCATAAAAATAATTTGATATTAATAATAATAATAATCATCATCATCATCATCACGGTATTAATAGTAATAGTTTTTTTTTTTTTCAATTTCAATTTATTTCAATATTACACTTCTACATTACAAAATGTACACAATAAACTTAGGGCAACTCGACTATTACACGAGCGTCTTTATAATAAACGAAAAACGAACAAAAATTTATAATCACTTCATCAAAATAAGTACAACCCTCTAACATCGTTTTAAATTACTGGATCGGGAACAACATTCCAAGCGATAAATAATATAAAAATGTATAAGGCGCGGTTCACACTGGAACGATACAATAACGATACGATAAGCAACGCAACCTTGAATCGACAGGGGCCACTCATAGTAGTGCAAATGTTTTGAAAGCAACTAATCCAGTACTGTGATTGGTTCATGTCGATTCAAGGTCACGTTGCTTATCGTATCGTGATGGTATCGCGAAAGTGTGAACCGCGCCTAAGGCACATAATGTGATAGACTAACTTGCTGTTAGTCCGTAAACATACACATAAAAACACTATACCATTCGCAATATACACATACATACATACATACATATATATATATATATATATATATAAAAGCAATAACGTATGATATAAAATATACTACATTCTATTTCTTTTTTATTTCCCAAAGTAGGCTATTAAACATTTTTTGAAAGGAGACTCATGTTTGGGAAGCACACCTATTGGTGTGTTCTGCCCTATTTTAGTTAGATTTTCATGAATCTTGATTCAGTCGATTCCCTTGAGCGTCTTGTCACCCATTTGTTTAGGATCGCTGCCGCTAGCTCGTTAGAATGTCGGTTCAGACGCATCAAGTGATTTTGAGTTCGCCTGTGGATGACCTCGTCGATGGTATGAATCCCCGAATCTCGATGGATCAGCTCATTGGTGTCGTATCGAGGCAATAATAAATAAGAAAAATAACGATCACTCGTTTTCAGTTTGTGCACACGATGCGATAAACAAACAAAACTTATTTGCTCCAACAATTCGGAAAAACAAAAGCGTGTTAATTATTGAATAAAATAATTCGGTATAAACAATTTGGATATGCTATACTGTACATCAGTTCGGCCACTCACATTATAATGTACATATTTCGGATAATACACACATATTTGTATTGTTGTGAACGTACAATTGTGGACATACATACTACAGTAAACGTGCTTTCCTCTACATACTCGAATTAAGGAAATATAGGCCGCGTGTTTAAATTTATTATTATTATTATTATTATTAGGTTTTTTTTTCGTATAAATCAACTATACATAATACACGTGTTCCTTATCAACGAACCTTTAAAAATGCGCAATAATTCTTCATAGCATACTAAATATCTCCGGATTTGCTTAGAATTAATCGATACTTTTCTCGGGCGGCGTTTATAGTTTAGTAAATCAATTTTTACTTCTTTAAGCAAACTGTTTGATATTCGGGTTCTCACATTACGAGTTTTATTGAAGAAAGTGAAATTTCTGCTTGAACTATTCGTCTCGATCTTTTCTTTACTAAACTTTATATTAAATTTAAACCGGTTCTTCGATACAAAATTTAATATTCGCAACTTGTATAACTCGCATACCCGTGAAAAAAAGAAGTTACTTAATGACCATCTTGTTACCAAATATAGCTTTTAAAATAGGTTTTTGTAAGCACTCGATAGTACACGGATACTTAGCTAACCCATTACAGTGGACTAAGCCATAGACAGGAAACTGATTGATACATAAGTATAAACGATTCAAATGTTCCGTACCGCTTTAAATAATAAAACAAGTAATTAATTTTCCTCGTGATAATAATAATAATTTTAATTTTAATAACAATAACGGTGTAATAATAAACGCGCTCGAGACGAAAAGGAAAGGCAAAGAGTTAGAGTTCGCTGTCAGAAGGAAAATTGCGAACTAGGAAAGGAAGAAATTTAAATGACAGAAAATTTACGATTAACACTAACAAGTTCTAATACCCCACCGCCGGTCATCTATACGATCTGATGCGATGCGATGCGATGTTGTAGCTGACGGCTAAATATCAGATGAGAGACAGTGAAACGTGCTTTAAATAACGATATTACCTCGACGCTACGCTACCGACACCCTCTAATGAATTTCTAAATGAAATTTTCCACAATTTTGAACATCTACAGCGTATCCTCTCCGGGCGTTTTGTTCTACCATATATATATGCATATATATATAAATATACACATGTATCGTAGTGTATAACATGCGCGTAAATACGTATTTTCCCCCGTCAATTTAAATATATATATATATATATATATAAAAGACAGCATAGTGGCAAACGAGTCTAAGGAGACGACTCAGCAGCTGATGATCATAATTATACACACGCGCGCACACACACGCATTATTTCGTGTACTTGGACAATAGTATCTAATCGACTTAAGAGTTGAAAATTATTTAATATTCATTTTGATTACTACGGTGTCAGAACAAGTTCCAATACGTGAAACGAAAATTTGAGCTAACTGAAATATTCCAAATTATTCAAAAAATAATAATAATAATTTATTCAGAAAGTTCAGTTAGCGTAAAAGTTCTAACTGTTATTACTTTACACTAAGAAATTCGGGTTTAGAATGATCAAAAAAATGGATTTATTGCACATCGAATAATTTTCTTGTTCGAATAATTAAAACTGTCGTGAATATAACAATTTTTCCAAAGAATGTAAATTTCTTTGGGTTGCTAAAGACGATGAATCTGTTAGAAAATGTAAATTTCGTCCGTACTTCGACGTTAATTTGAAGGTTAGAGAGGACCATTCGATATGAACATTCTGATAGTCTGTGACAGTCTGACGTCAGTTACAAACTGTTCTCTTCCTCACTCTAACATCGGTACGTCTTTATCTACGTAGCCATTTCTCAATAATTTAAAGCTCGTATTTTATATCACGCGATCGTGTATAACGGTATTTCTTTATCCACTCCCAACTAGTCTAGTTAGTGCGTTTCAGTTCTGACTTTCCGAACAATGTTACGTATCGGTTTTATTTTCAACGTGAGAATTTAAACGAAACTCCAGTTCATTTTTTGTATTAATTTTTTTATTAACATATGAATAGGATAAACACGATTACTCTACCGAACAAGCCAAGAGTAACAGGAAGTACAAAGTTTTCCGATAACCCGGTGTCGAGTCGCTGTTCAAATGGAACAAAAAAATCAATTCTCGTTGGCATCAATGTATTGCGGCCTACTGGCATGGAAACAAGCTAAGAGTAACAGGAAGTACAAAGTTTTCCGATGACCAGGTGTCGAGTCGCTGTTCAAATGGAATAAAAAAATCAATTCTCGTTGGCATCAATGTATTGCGGCCTATTGGCATGGACCTGCAACCTCGGGAAACACCATAAGAAAAAGTCTAGCGGGGTTAAATTGCACGATCGTGGCGGTCAATTCATGTCGCCTTTGAGAGAGATAACCTCATCCTGAAGTCGTTCATGTAGAATATTCGTAGTGGCGTCCGCTATGTGGTATATAACGCCATCAAACTTGACGTGATGAGTTGACATTTGTAACATAATACTATACAGATTAGACACACACTAACAACATGGTCGCTGCAGACTGTCAAAGAACCCCTGATATTAGCCAAAATCACCGAGATGCACTTTTTGAATCATATGGTTATGAGGAATTTTCTTTGAATATTTTTTTTTGGCTGTTTTCTATTTTAAAACGACTCGCTAGAACGTTATAGGTATATAACTGGTTATTTTCAACTAGAAATTTCTATAATTCGGGAATTATAAGTAATACGTGACGGAATTTTATAGATTCTTAACATTTTACACCACTTAATATCGATTTTTGATAATGTACTCTGAAAAAATGATCAATTTTCAAGGACTGGTTTTTTTAAATTTGATTTTGATGTTTTATATACTTCTTTTATACATTAACGTTTCGACAAGTGCCCAAAAAATCTCAGACGAAACTAAACTTTTTATTCGTTATTCCAGAAACGAATTGGAGAGACATCGTGGGAAGTGAAAGGAATTGAACTGTCGTTTAACATGTGAAAATGGGATATTTTTCTATCGCCCATAAGCAGACGGCACAAAATTTCTTTTTGGCGGTTTGGACCTTAATGAGGTTTGTCGATGTTCAATGTCTGAACGAATTGAACATAATTTTTATTTAATGTATGGATTTCACGTTAGGTTTGTGACTACTTCTTCATTAGCCGAATATTACTTGTCTTCATGAAATGTGCTGGAGTTATTGGCATATATTTGAGGCGACTTCTTTCACAACTAATTCGCCAGTTCATTTCCGATAATACCCTTGAGTCCTGGAATAAACGCAAAGATAATACAATTGGAAGAAGTAGATAAAGTATTGTTTTGTCTATAGGATCTTTCGATTTCGTGTGGATATAGGCACGGGAGATTATGGAAACTTTATTAAACTATATTGCCACATCGTGGTGTACACATGATGGATCTGAGAAGATTGATAGAAATTAGTTCACAATCAGATTAAAGTAGCAATTCTTCACCTGCTGGAAAATGGCAATGTACGAAATGATCCAGTCGCTAATCTGTGAACAGCAGTCTGTATAGCGTTCATATTTAGAACACTTCAGTTCCGTAATCAAGTCTCGAACGTAGATGATCTGTCAGCACCGTATGAAGTATGATGGAACGCGAGCTTTAGAGTTTGTCAATATGTAGGTACCAAGCCAATTTTCGGCTGAAGTTAATCCTAGTTATTTGACTGATTCCGTGAGTTCGTAACTTCTTAATCTACTTAAGTGCAATACACATGTTTTGATACTGTTATTCTTTTCTCAAGCACTGTTCCCGGTGGATTAATTCTTGTAAAACTGGTTGTTTCTGAGCAATGTTCGAATAGAGGGCAAGCAGGGTGAGATCGTTCACGAATAGGGCATATTTGACGGAGATACGTACGTTGTCGGTAACATCATTGATGACTAGATTAGATAAAATAAGACTGGAAACTGAATCTTGTGGAATGCCGTTTATAAGGTCGAAGAGATCGGAATATTGAGGAACTATGCGAATTTCGAAATAACTGCCGGACAGAAAGTAGCGAATAATAAGTGACAACAGAACCTGTTGAAAGAATTACTACAAAAATGGTAATAAAACTTTTTTGTATTATTTTTATCCTTTAATTATATTTATTAGGTACACGTTTTAAACATTACCCACACAAATGTACTATTATGTATAAACATGCTTGTTTACATTTTTTTCAACGTATGTACAATATTAAATATATAAATATACATATGTATATATATATATTCTTCTTCTTCTTATATATTATATATATATATATATATATCTTCTCGGTGTTTCTCTACGGCGCAGAGATGTGGACACTACGGAAATGTGATCGGCAAAAGATAAATGCGCTGGAAATGTATTGTTGAAGGTGGATGCTAAGAATTCCGTGAACGGACATGAAAATGAACTGCTCGATATTACATGAAGTTGATGCAACAAACAGAAGATTATCCTCGGTAGTAATCAGAATACTAACAATCTTCGGTCATATAATAAGAGTAGACCGAGTTCAAGCGAGAAATCTTGAAGGAATAGTAGAGTCGCGTTCCTACAGGATGGTCAGACATGGTAAGGATTGCAGTAGGAGTAAATTCTGGATGGGACGCAACAAAGATTCATGGCATGTACAGCAGATGGATTTTTCGTAATCACGATATCTCCACGAGGGATTTACGACTCGCAGGTATATATTAAACACACACACACACACACATCTCAGTCTATTTAAATATATATTATTATCTTCAAGTGTACACACTACGCGTATTTAAATTAAACGTAACGCATTTAAATATATTCTTGTTGACGTATCGCATAATTTTGCGCTCTATGAACTAACCAATTAAAATTATACAAGCTGCGTCGTTGACCCTTAGTAATATTTTATCCCTTATATATACATACACGTTGACCGATATATGTAAATTCGTAGTACCTACGTTTGTGACGATTCATTTATTCGCAAAATTTCTATTCTATTATATTATTAATGATGTAAATTCAAAAAAAAAATAATAAAAAATTAAAAAGAAATTATTAAATATTACGACATTTGGAAGATAATTATATCCGCGTTTTTCTAAAATCACCGAATGTCCGAGGTTTGACAATTATAAATAAAAATTACAATAAAGGAACTTACGACGAAAAATTTAAATAATAATTAGAAAGTAAAAAAAGGGGTTAAAAAAACAAAAAACTTTTATCTTAAATTATAAATAAATAAAACAATTTTAATAGCGGAAGTAAAAGTTTAACGTAAGCGATTATTTTATTTGAGTTAATAATGATAAGAAAAACGAAATAAATTAAAATAAAATTAATGAAAAAAGTCCAAAAAAAAAACATTCTTGGAATCTTCGAAAATTGTTAATTTCAGACTGGTCCGGATGATTTCGTTCGTTACATCGTTAACAGAAGTTAAAATTCCAAAAAAATTATCGTTATCATTATCATTATTATTATTATTATTATTATGAGTTTAATTGTATTTATCGTTACGATATGGAAATTCCACGAATACACTTACACAAACACACACACACGCCCGTGCGTCCAAAATAGCAAATTTTCGCCATTACTAAGAAAAAATAACAACATATTATACAGGACTAAGCTAAGATTTTCGTTTGTTATTTTATTTAATTATTTAGTACAAAATTACGTCGTTAGTTCCGCATCCATTTTTTGTTCTTTTTGTTTTCAGATAATTTAAGTAGGATACCACACACACACATACTTTGACGAATCAGCTTGTATTAAGATCCTGTAGTCCAGCGACAAGTTCTATTTTAGATAATTACTTCTAAACACCTATCCAATCTTTATTTTTTCCCATTTTCTCCCATTTATAAGCATATATATGTATTTTATATATATATATATATATATATATATATATATATATATATATATATAATATAAGAGAGAGAGAGAGAGAGAAAATAAATCTGATCCGTAATTAATTTCAACCTTTAAACGATTTTAATTCATACATAGACAATGTGCCACGCCCGTTAGTCGTTAGTATCGGCTTTAAAGGTTGTAAAACTTTTAAACTATCTTCCCGGCACTCGGTCTCAATCGATATATATTTATGTTGTACATATCAGGATGAAATTTGTAAGCGCTTAGTCGAGTTCTACACGTTTGTTTTTAAATTTATCCAATTCGAAAGTTCAATTGCAATACTTAGACTGCGTTTTCCACTAGGCCGCAGGTAAAAGAAACGACGGTCACGATAATAATTAAAATAATAACGAGACGCGCGACCGAGATAGTATATACTGATTGTATCTTCTGCCTGACGTAAGGTACGAAATCACTAGGGCATGTCTGTCGCTGGTACTGGCCCGTGCGAACCAGTAGCCTTTGTTGAGCAGACGGCCTCTACCGGATGCCGCAGTCAGCAGTACGAGAAAATGTTTGTTAGTATTAAAAAGTTACTCTCAGTAATGGGAAAGACGCATGATAAAGAAATGTAATAATACAGCCGGTAATAGTTTCTATCATATATACAAGAACTAATTATCGTATCCTTGCTTCGAGAGAACTCACTTATTTTGCCTCAGGATCAACCTTTAGAAATAGCGTCATTGATTTTGCTGTTGTAAAAAATTTGTCTACCGCCTATTTCTATATTAGTCAACTTTCATCGATATTTACTATCATTTCAGATGATAAAAAACAGGTAAATGAGAAATTAATTTTCGATTATCAAAATGTTCATAATTCAGAAAAATCATATATCAAAATATTAATTTAAATGCATAACGAGTTCTCTAGACATTGAAAGTCATTTGTCTGCATACATAAATTTGATTAGTGTTTCCGCCGAACGTTTTATATCCAAAAAAGACCTGTGTATAACTTTCCACACAATGTTATTCCGTCTTATGTTTTAGGTATTATTAAACTTAAAAACAAGTAATTTGAGTAAAATTGCAGGAAAAATTATTTTGTCCAGATTACATTATCACTATGAGCAATACAAACGTTTACCTGTTCAGTTTGGGTTTCGTTCGAGATACTCCACTTTAAAACAAATATCTATCAGCCATAATTTTAATTATAACAAGCATACTGGTCCGTTTTTGCTTGATGCGGCTAAAGCATTCCACAAAACCCGAGTGTAAAGGTATCACGTATAAAATGATACAGTGTAAATTTCCTTCTTATTTCGTACTTTACATTCGTAGTTTTTTTTTTTTTTTTTTTTTTTATTGGGCTTCCATATCAGTTTACCCATTAAACTATATTATATAGACAATAAAAAATAAAAAAGAATTATCCTAATTTTAACTATATGGGTATGTTACAATTAACAATAAACCTATATAAACATATGTATATGTGCATGTTACGCGTGGAAAGTAAGAAAGGAATATTGACAGGAAAAGGAACATTTAGAGATATGAGGTGATTATAGAAGGAGTCACGAGTGGAGCGGTAATATGAGCACTCCAGGAAAGTGTGATTTGCGTCTGCGATACAGTGGATATCTGAAGGATGTGAACAGAACGGAGAAGCAACAAGATCCATTTGAAAAAGTGTAGCCGGTAGACGATTCTTTCCAAAACGTAGTCGACATAAGGTGACAATAAAACCACGAAGCAGACTCGCTTGTATTTCGATATTATAGAACCATGGTAGACAAGGAAGATCAGGTTGAAGCAGTTTATATTTTGTAACATTATAAGGATTATTCCAAGTAGCTTTCCAGTATTCTTTATGAGCTGTCTTAATGATAGACAGGAGATCAATGCACGGCGTGTAAGAAATAAATAAATCAAGGTACGTTGTACATTTAGCGTAATGATCAGCAAGTAAATTCCCTTTAATACCAGCATGACCAGGAATCCATGCAAACTTAACAGAGACACCGGCATCTCGTAAAAGGGTAATGTGATTACGAATTTTAAGTATTATGGGAGAGGAATGAGGATTGTAAAGTGAGAACTTTAAGGCCAAAAGACAACTTTTAGAATCAGAAAAAATTATTACCTTTTGAGTTACCCGATTGAACAAAATGAAGCGCAGAGCTTGAAAATAGCCGCAGACTCTGCTGTAAAAATGGAAGAAACTCGCAAAAGGGAAAATTTTTTAACTATGTCTAAGGAAGGAATTATAAAAGCTGCTCCTACATGATTCTTTGATTTAGAACCGTCTGTATATATAGCAAGAAATTCTGACCAGTTATCACAAATATGAGATGTAAAGAGAACATTGGCGATAGAAGGGGGTGTAGAAGCTTTGAACGTTTTAAAAGAATTTAAATCTATATCTAATACAAGATCATTATTAAGAAAGGGAAATGAAAAATAAGCGGAAGGTAAAGAAGGAAGTATTAATTCACTGTACATAGAAAGGTGATGTGCAGAAAGACATAAAATAGGACGACGATTAAAAGAAAATTTCCAGTTCTGAAAAATTTCGAGGAATGAGAGAAATATAGAGTATGAAGTAACTGAGAAAGAGTTAATCAAAAATGAGGGACTTTTGCCTCTACTTCTAGACTGGATATGGAAGTAGAGACAAAAGCTCCAAGGGCCAAACGTAGACATGTATTTTGAAGTTTGTCTAAAGTTGAAATATACCTAGATGGAGCATTGGCAAAGAGAAAGCTACCATAATCTATGACACTACGAATAAACGATTTATACAAAAGAAGTAAAATTAGAGGATCACCCCCAAAAGTTGTATGCGAAAGTGTTTTTAAGAGATTTATTCGTTTGGAAGCTTTAGAATAAATGGCCTCAATGTGATTACGCCAATTGAGTCTATAATCTAGGACAAAGCCTAAATACTTGCAAGATGTGGTAAATGGAACACAATAATTGTCAATCATTAAACCGGGTAATGAATGGTTAACACGTCTATAAGAAAATATGATAGAGTCACATTTATGAGATGAAAGAGTGAAACCCATGTTGTTTAATAACTTACAGATCAATTCTAAAGAACTATTTAATAATTGAATACCTTCTGAAAGATCAGAGTTGGTTTTATAAAGTACAATGTCATCAGCGTAGGATAAGATATTAATGCTATTACGAGGGCAGGCTTGAATGGACGGTATGTTGTATGGGCATAGGAAAAATACATTCGGCTTGATTAGGGACATAACTAGGAGCTACAGAATCTACAAAGTGTATGAAAGCTTCAGAGTTTAAGTTAAGATTATAAGTTGAGGAAACTGTTTTACCAGTAAATAATTTAGCTTTATTCCAAATGTAAGATGAGGGTTGAGTACGATTTATAGAAGAAACAAAGTTCTTCCAGGCCTCCCTTTTCTTACTAAGTAAAAAACGACGGGTAATAGCTTCCTGCTTTTTGAATAGGAGGTAATCTCTAATAGAGCGACTCCGTCGAAATTGTTTAAAGTAACCGCTTAAGATATTTTGCTGACTGTAGCAAGAAGAGTCACACCAAGGAGGAGAGTGGAATATTGTATTGGAATTTTTTTTTTTGAAAGGCGTAAAGTTGCAAAGCTATATTAAAATTATGCATAAATTTATTGTATAAAGGGATGTCAAAAGTTGAGGCTAAAAGTAAACGTAGTTATTTAAGCGATAGAAAATTTTATGTAATGGTAGATGACTTATGAAAGCTCGTGCCGCAGGTGTTCCGCAACAAGGTAGTATTTTGGGTCTGTTTTTATTCACATTGTTTCTCTACGATTATTGACAAACACGCAGGTTTATACGTGGATGATGTAGCAATATTTTGCAGCTCTTACAAACCAACTGCTATTAAAAATCAATTAGAAATCGGTGTAGGTCGCGTTTTAAAGTATTATCGCAAATGACAAATCGAAATGAATTAAAAACTGAGGCCATATTTTTTTTACTCGTCCTCGACCAATTTTGTCATCTGAACTTCTAGTCGATGATAAGAAATTGTTCGGATAGCGTACATTATTTCAGTGTTCTATTAAATAAACGCTCGCGCATTCACGAAGCTATAAAAAAAATAATAAAGCAGTAAGCGGAGTCTATTTAATCGCAAATCGTACCTTAATGTTAATAATAAGCTCAACATTTATAAAGCGCTTATTTGTGATGACTTACGCTTGTCCACGCCTAGTCTTCTATCATCTCGAAGACGAGCTTTAATAAATGACAATACAAAATTGGTGTTTAAGATGCGTATTAAGCGCTCCACACCAGAATAGTGGACATGCGTGAGATATTAAATTTACCTTTTATTATTCTTACTATATAACTCGTAAGTTTTGCGATAAAATCAGTATATCGCAACGATCGGAAATTAACTACAGTTTATGTACACGAAGCATAAGACGCCTTAAAGATAATATACTGTAAATTATTAATATTTGATTAAAATTGTTTTTTATATGTGTGTATGTATATATGTAATGTGTATTATATTATATATATATTTATTATTATTATTATTGCTTTCTATCGAATAATATACTTTTTTCTTTTTTTTTTATGCTTAATATGATTTAAAACGTTTTATGGGTTTTTCAGATTTTTTCCCGCGATTTATATTTTTCAGGCTAGTAAATATACTAATTTCTATTTAAATAATTTAGTAATTTTTTTATTCTTCGTACTTTTAATTTACGTATGTAAATAAATATTTCCCTCTTCTTCTTGCGTTGATCTTCTTCTTGCGTTGATCTTCTATCTTTAAGACAGCGTATGAAGAATAGTGGAAAGCTACTTGAAATAATCCCTATAATGTTACACAATATAATCTAGCTTCAGCCTGATCTTCCTCGTCTACCTTCTATCATATCGAAATACAAGTGGGTCTGCTACGTGGTTTTATTGTCGATTTATGTAGACTACGCTTCGGAAAAATCTTAGTCTCGGATAAAATGTCCCTAACAGGTGTATCGAAGTCGAATGAACCATTCTCGAGGGCGCTTCTAGCAAGATTGTCTACAACATCATGTGAATCCGGACAAATTTTGTCATCAATGCGTTTGATAGATTATAAATATTTCTTAGAATATCGTAGATTGATGGAAAACAGCGGCTATTAAATGAGAAATTATAAAATAGCTTCGAGAGCGCTATGTGAATTCTTGAAAATCACTACATTCTGACTGATATTGTAGAAACGTAAAAGCGAAGCCCCCCTGAGAATAGGCAAGTATACAATTATTGCTTACGTAAGAGCCGTCATTAGTCAATTACAACCGTTACAACTTCTAGATAAGTCTAAACTATTTCAGTAACGATCCATCTACACGATACTTTCTCACGAGATAAACATTATCAAAATTCCTATTCGCTTTTCTTCTGAAAAAAATGATAACATAGTATGTCGATGATTTCGGTTCACCTGGTCCAAGGTTATTATAAGAAAGGTTGTCTCAATCAACGGTGTTTGTATGTAGTACGAAATTAGAGTAAAAATCTTGTGTTTTTTTTTGACGTCACTGTGTGACGTTGTAATTGCTTCTTTATTTTATTTATTTTTGACAGTAGTTCAGATTCTGGTATGTTTAACTTTTATTTTTTCTTTATTTTTTACGTGCCGTGTACAGCAGTAAAGCTAGAGGCACGGGGTTTACATTGTTAAGCTGGCTAATAATTAGGTTTGTTTTAAAAAACTAAACACCTGGTTGATAGTGTCTATCCTTAAGTAAGCATCTTAAATCGGATGGTGCGGTCTGATAATGTTTTGCGGTATTGTTCGTAGACCGGATAATCTATCAACAGATGTTTGACAGATAGTCCAGTAAATAAGCATGTGTTAATTTTGTGTGGCCTATTCGTGGCCGGCATAGGATTACCAACTTCGTTCTATTTTACCGAAATACTGAAGACCAGCGTTCTATAGATGATTTTATCGCCCGCAGTTTATTTTCACTAGATAATCTCTGCCATTGACTATTCCATATTTGTTGGAAGTGTTGCTTATTCTTTATAATCGACTGATGGTACCGGTATACTGGAAACTTTATTAGCAACCGTCATTTTCGCGGATTCATCAGCTTTTGTGTTACCATCTATTCCACTGTGAGCTGGTGTATACACAAAAATGTTATGTTCTTAGTCGTGGTCTGTAACATTTCGGTTATTTCGTTGACAATTGAGTGCAAACTATTGGTGTTTGACAGCGCCATTAATGCTGTCAGCGAGTCGGTGCATATCATGTAATTTATTTTTCTGTTGATTTCCGTATATTCCACTGCAGACCTGATTGCGAAAAGTTCTGTTGACAGTACTGATAACATAAACGGTAATGCTTTTTGTAGGACTGATACTCCATTAACAACTGCCCAACAACCTGTTCTTGTTGATGATTTAGATCCATCGGTGTATATGAATTTGTAGTCTCCGTGATTTTCTTTGATCTCCTTAAACGTTTTGCTGATGTCGGGATTATTTTACCTTTTTAAGAGTGTTGAATTTACTTCCAATCGCGACTGTGCCCATGGTGGTGTAGCGTGGAGTTGTTTATGGGAAATTGTTGGGAGTTGCACGTTATACTCTTGAATAGAATACTAAAGTCAGTATCTTTTAGTGTAGCAAGAGACAGTATTTGCAAGTATTTTCTTCTTAGTTGTAATGGCAGTTCAGAAGCATCTCATAAGAACCTTTGTGTCGGTGATGTTTTAAAAGCTCCAGTTGCCAATCTGATCGCTATATTTTGTATGGTATTCAGATATCTCAATAGTGTAGGATTTGCGGAAGCATTGGGCTCCGTAATCTAATTTCGACCTTATTATGGCGCGATATATCAATAAGCTGTGTCTACTTGCAACATACGTCGTGTGAGAAAGTTTTCTCATTAGATTTAACTTCTTTTGACAACTTTTTATCAATGAATTTACATGTGATCTCCATGTAAGTTTATTATTAAATTCCATACCTAAGTACCGAACTTCTTTCGCTGCCTTTAATTGATTATTATTCAGATTCAGGCATATTTTTTGCTCACAGTTCCTAAGACGACAAAAATGTATAACTGTTGTTTTTGATGTTGAGAATCGTAACCCGTTATTCTGTGACCAGTCTTGCAATTCGTTAATTGTATCTTGCGGGGTTGATTCTCCTATTTCAATATTTGTGCAAGGGAGCAATATGCAAAAATCATACGCAAACAAAAATGATCTTATTGGTTTTTAGACCTTATCTACAATATCGTTTATAGCGATGATAAATAGCGTAGGGCTAAGCACTGACCCTTGTGGGACTCCGTTTAACAGCGTGTGAGGTTCGGATAGAACAGATCCTACTCTTACTTGGAAACTTAGATCCGCTAAAAAGCTTCTTTGATGTTCCATGAATATAGTGTTGTCATGGTTTTGTTTTTCTATATAGTATCAAAAGCCTTTTCAAGGTCAAAAAAAAAACTGCCACCAGATGGTGCTTCTTTGAAAAGGCTTCAAGGATGTGTTGTTGTACATATAGTATCGGGCGAATGGTACATCGTCCTGAACGGAATCCATATTGAAGTAATTTCCGTTTCTCTAGTTCCCATAACAATCTTCGATTTACAATTTTTTCCCAGTATTTTACACATTACTGATGTCAGACTGGTCTATAACTATCTAATAACGTTGGATTTTTATTTGGTTTGAGTAACGGTATTATGATTGCAGTTTTCCACGACGATGGGAGAACACCTGTGAACCATATTTTATTGTAGATATTAAGTATATCTATAACACTCTCAGGCGTGTATTTTAGAAGGTGTGTATATGAAAATAGTCCGGACGGACAGCTTTCGGTTTTATATACTTTATTGCTGCGTGAAGTTCCTCCATGATTATTGGTTGATTGTACTGTTCCTTATTATCGTCAACGAGGTTGAAATAATTGTTGTTTTCAATCGTCTGTAGAACTTGAAGCTACATTATTAGCGTTTGCAGATGCAGCAAAAAAACTTTTGAATTGTACAACTATTTCTTGTTTTTCGTTGTGTATGACGCCATTGTTTCTGATGCATGTTGGGATGTAGAACGGTGCTGATTTTTCAATGCTTTTGATCTTGTTCCATATTTTATTGAAGTGTTCGGCGTTAAATCCGAGATAAAGTTTTCCCAGGATTTTCGTTTAATTACTTCAGAATATACCATGCTTTTGCACGTAGTTTTCTAAATATTAAATAATTTTCTATAGTTGATTTCGCTTTTAACTTCTTTAAGGCCTTCCCTCTACTTCTGATTGCCTCTAAACATTCTTTTGACCACCGTGGTACTTTTATAGTATTTGTTTGTACTTTCGTTCTAGTGGGAGGAGAACATGCTTCGGCACATGTTATTAATGTGTCTGTGAAAGATTTAACCTCATTGCCTATATTGCCGAACTTTATTTCTTCATATGCACACAATTATTATATTAATAGTTTCTAATTATGTTCTGACTTTAAAAAGTATAGTACCATCTCTTAGCTAGAATTAACATACAATAATCATGTCATGGAAACGTTGTACGGTTGCTAATAGCGCGGTGAAAACTAATAGAATAATATATCACTCGTTAAAATCTCGAACTTAAAAAGCGATGGGTTAATTTATACAAACGAATTGGCAATTGGAATCCAAATTCGCGCCATATTTGTTCGGTTCATTTTTCAGAAACCGACTACAAACACGCGATTTCAAATCCGAACTTTTAATATTAAAGAAAGGTGCAGTTCCACCATTAAAATTACCAAATAATATATCAAAATCCGCACTACCGAAATTAGATAGTAATAAGATTGAAAAAAAAGGATAACAACACTTTATAATTAACGACATTCTAATTGAAAATGACGACAACATATTAATTCCCCGGGAATCTGTAGAAATAAATGCACAAGAAGAAACTGCTCATTTATATATAAACAAATTGACGAACTGAAAAAATGTGTACTTTGTATAAGAGAAAATTGTTAAAAAACAGACTCGGACAATTAATAAACTAAGACGTCGTTTATACACGACAGAAAAAGGTAAAAACTCCGTTAAAAAAAAAACTGAAAATTTAACTCCGTTAACGAAAATCGAAAATTTCTAACAAGAAATCAGCTGAATTTATTTTATAAGAAAAAGAAACGAGTAAACTGGAGTACAGAAGAAATTTCTACCGCTTTTACGATTTTATATCTTAGCAGAAAATGCTGCATATACTTAAGAGAGAGCTTGTGAATTTTCCTTTACCGGGAATTTCATCAATGCAGCAATAGGCGTCTAGAATAAATATCAGATCTGGTATAATGACTGATGTCATCAACATGATGAAAATTAGAGGTAATAAAATCGAGGAAAGAGATCGTTTAACAGTATATTACTTTTTGAAGAAATGAAGGTTAATGAATGTTATGAATACGTAAAAGGTGCAATTGTTGGTCCTCATTCAAGGGACTTGTTTGGTAAATGGAAACAACCCGTATATGTGGATTTCGATAAACGTATGACTCCAGAAATATTGAACACGGTAATAAGTATATTAAACGTTGCAGGATAGTAATAGCTTGCGTCTCAGACTGCGGCGAGAATGTTCAACGACAAAATGTTAGGCTTGCAACGGAACTGTTTTCACACGCACTGTAGCTACTGCATTGTTCAAACCAGAAAACAAAATGAATAATGCTCAAAAGACAGGCGAGTTTGTACAAATAATTAACAATTGGTTTTTATGTTATAAATTCCTATGTGCCATTTTCAAAAATACCACATAAATCTGGTTATGGTTTAGCTTTAGAAAAGCAGAATAACATACTGGATGAAATGTATAATACAGTAAGTGACGATGAGGTGTATAAATAAACGCGCTTTACAAGTGATTCAAAAAGGAATTGCCATATCGATTAAATCGTTTCAAAATTTACTGTTGGAATTAACAGAAAAATATGATGGAAGATATTTATTAACTCACCGTCTGAATCAGGACGCGTTGGAAAACTTTTTCTCGCAAATAAGAACAAAGAGGGGATTAAATGACCATCCATTTCCTATGAACGCATGGTACAGAATTCGTTTCGATAGGGAAAAACCCTGGAATAGTACAAAGCAACACTAATACAGCTAGTGATATTGATTAACTGTTTGTAGTACAATAGGTCTTTAAACAAAATTGGTATTGTTAATGATGCAAGAAATGAAGAACACAATAATGAAATCTTCATGGATTTTTCGCCAACTGATGAAGCTAATGAAAATATTAAAACCGATCTTCATGAAGAAGGATTAAATTACCTCTTTGGATGGGTGGCTAAAAAGTTACGAGAAGATTTCCCCCAATTGGAAACGATTACTTCAACGAAGTCATATTCTGTTTCACTCTCGTTAATTCAAAACTTATTATGCGGAGGTTTATTAATTAAGATTACCTCGATATTTTTGAAGTATATGTTATTTTAATAAAATCACAAGAGCATGTCAATAAACGGAATTTATTAAAAAATTATAAAAAAACACCGACTAGATAGATAAATGATAATTGTTATATTAATGAGGAAGTAATACCTTGTACAGCAGATAGTTCGGTTCGGGTCATTGCATCACGAGAGGTCCTTCATTGAGACCACCTTTTATACATACATCTTGCCGCTGGTCATCGTGTGTTACAATAATAATAATGAAAACTAATATGTAAAATCGTTAGAAAGTAAATTGTGAAAAATTTTTCTTTTCCTATATTCCTTTTTATTATTATTATTATTATTAATTTTATTCAAAAAATAATTTCCCAACTACGTTTCCTATAAACTTTTTTTTCGGTTTTTAAAATTCATTAAAAAGTATTTTAACGATCTTTTCGTATTAGTTTAGAAGTTGAAAAAACGACTTTATTTTCTCGATCAGCCATAAAGTAAGAATAATAAGAATAATAACGAAAGAAGGAAAACGGGAAATTGTAAATATACGGAAGGAATATTTTTTCGACTCTGAGATAATTTAAAAACGAAGCGGATTCGACATCCCGTCGAAATTTAATTTCAAATTTAATGGAAAATCGAACGCGATGCCGCCTGCCTCATTCATCTCGAAATTTCTATACTTTTATCTTGCCCCATATATATATATATATATGTGTGTGTGTGTGTGTATGTATGTATATATATATATTTATATATATACATGCGTCCTATTTCTATCTCACTCTCGTAAAGGCTCGCGTTCCATTATTATTCCGTCATTTAAATGTTACACTTCCATTTGCTTTTTTTTCCTCCCCATTCGTCGCCAATTTATATTTAAAAGTTTTCCACATTTAGCTTACTTGGACAATTTCCGGCTTTGTCTATATTTTCTGAAATTTCTCTTTTTCGATTCCTTTTTATTTATTATTATTTTTTTTTTGTTTTAATAATTTATTTTTAGTCGTCGGCCTATCGTTCTTTTTCTAATTTCCAACGTTTATTTTATTCGTCTTTACTTCTTTTCGTTCCGTTCGACTTTATTTTCTCTGAAGGACTCGTTCCCATATTTCAGTAAACCTTCACGGACGATTTCTTAGCTTTTCCATAATTAATTCGCGTCCTTAGTAATTACAGACCAAACTGCGATATGTTGCGCGTACGTACGTATTTCCCTTTATACCTATGTAATATGAATACGGTGATTTAAAAACGCTAACACGAAATATATGTAATGAAACGGTCCGGACAAACTGCCACGCCTCTTGGAATATCTTTTTTCTCTCAAATCGAAACAAAAATCGCTTAACGCGAAAAGATTTCGTTTCATACCTTAAAACCGTCCATGTTTACTATTTTCACACGTTTATCGTTTTCGTTTATGTATACTCGAAAATACATGATTTTTTTTTAAGCGCTTTTAATAGCGTTCCTAGCATTTAAAGTGAAACTTCTAGTGGCGCATTGTATGCGGCGACTAACCCATAAAACAAGCGAACCAAAGGCTTATACTTATAGGCACATAAGCAGGCCTGGGTTCTTACACTCTTTCCCGCATTCTACACTCTTATACGTGTATATTCAGAGTTTACATACGTACGTACAAACCCTTACAGAAATTATGAAACGGCTATCCGTTATTTCGTTCAAGTCTTCGCTGCACAAAGGATAATATGCGACATAGATTAGAGAACGAAAACATTTGACCCATCGCCACGTCAACTTAAAAGTTAAGTTAAGCATACAGCCTTTTTCTTTTTTCTTTTTTTTTTTTTTTTTTTTTTGTAAAATTTGTACGAAATTAAATAAGTGTCTTTCGAAAAACGACTTACAGCATTTTCAATAAATAAACGTTGAACTAATTAAATATTTATAGCATTGTAACCAACGCACGAGATAGGAGACATTTGAGATTTTTGGAGAATGTCTATTGATTAATATAAGCATATTGTTTCATCATGATATGAAGATATCGTAATACTAACTATATACACTGATAGCTGAAATGAACGCTTTAAATTCTATCGGAGTTTATAATGATGCCAGTTTACTTTCTATCGAAATTCATTAAAATTTCAATTATCTGTTTTTCAAAATATCTATTTCGCATATGCACCCATGCACAACATCGTTTGCGCGCTAGTAACAATATAGTACACTACAAAAACACGCGGAGCTGCATTGTGTCATAATAACAAAGCGATTACAGTTAATTCTCCCGGGTGAATGTGTTTATTATGATTTCCTTGTATTCTACTTACACTGTACAATAAAATATGTATAGGTAAGTAGTCGTCTACCTCCAACACGGAGACTGCGCTTAATAATTATGATATATATATATATATATATATATAATACACGTATGTCTATTCATTAGTGATCTTTTCCTTCTTTATTCTATAGATTTATTTCACCTTGATTTTCCTAAAGTGACTTTACAGTTTTTATACTATCACGCCAATATATGTATATATTCTTCTTCTTTGGTCGTAATTCCACATAGTAATATCGTGAAAAAAGTCGACAACTCCCCAATTTTTGCCCCCCCCCCAGCTCTGGCGATCTTCGGCATCGTGAACACATTTTAAGAATGTGGTATCTGTGTTGCAGCAATCATGCGTCCACCTAGATGGTGTTCTACATTTTAGTCACACATTATTTTTATATGGATGTATTTGTGAGTTACTCCGTCCACGAAATTTTAAGAAGTCGCCCGTAACATCACATTTCGAACATATCTATACGATATCGTTCCGTGCATCGTACAGAAATATTGATGAATCGGAACTACGCACGAGTTAAACCTTAACGTTTTTCGATACCGAAGAATCCTTCAACATTCCGATCAGTTTGACAATTTCCACATGCTAACTGTATTTCACTCTCGTAACTCCCTTTACTTTCTGGCGGGGAACCCAAGTAAATGAAGCCTTCCACGGTTTCGTACCAGGGGAATGATTTTACGTTCTTCCTTTTATCAGTTAACGTTACTATCGTTTTCTCGTTATTTACTTCTAGTCGATATGATTTCCTTATTCCTTCCAGTTGCTTTAATAATTGTCGCATCATTTGATATCAACTTTACCATCAGTAAACCAGTGGGTTCGATATATAGATGTACCCAATTCTAATTTAATCGAATACACTTTGATTTCTTTTTCTCACTATTTCGAAAAATAAAACCACTTAAATAGAAGAAAGGAAAGGAAATACGAAATGAACACCTGCCTATAACAAAATAATAACAAAATAATAACAAAATGATAACAAAATAACGCCATATCACCAGGACAATTTTTTTGAGTTGCAAAGTTTTAACCGATTTATTATTACCATCTTTCTTTTTTTTTTTTTGACCTCACAAAATTTTTTCAAATTGTTTTGCCGCTGAAACAGACGACGACGTAAATAGGATTACTAAAATGCGTCGCTTCTTTTTCATCGATATAAAGTTCACAACGACGATAGTTCACTTTTCGAGTTGGGGTAGTAAAAAGAAATACGAGAACATTTTAAATTGGCTCTTTAAATTTTCATTCATTTCGATGATTTTCCTGTTCCTGCGTTGAATGTATATATGATGCATGTATCCATGTGTAAGAATTTAAATATACACCGAAGTGTATATATATATACACTATATATGTTGTATATATGTATGAGAATTTAAGTTGTTTCGTAACTCTGCAAATCACGTAGTAAATATCAAAGCGAGAAATATGAAATCAATTTCAACGGCATCTTTTCAAACGAATCATATAAATGCAAATTGGAAGAAGCTCCGTTTTTTAAGGAAATATTCAACTATTGGATTATCTACTACGAGTACAATTTGATTTCACAGTCTATCTTTCACCCGATCAACTTCGGCGGCGCTTGTTGTTTTTATGAAAATCTACCAACACAAAATACTTTTATATTTTATACACACGAGCGCATGTGTATAAGTAACACGCTACATACATTACAATCCTCTTTATAAAGTAACACTGTAACCGAATAAATTTAGAAATTTATGTGTATAGAAACACATTTATAAATACAGTATTATATATATATATATATATATATATACATGGATATTTTTTATATACGATATCTCTATTACTAGGGGAAAAAAATAAAACTAATTTGCGAAGTTCTTAGACGTAGTGAACATCGATTATATAACTTCTATTCTTGATGTAACTCTTCTAGTATTAAATTAAATTCAGTTTTCACAAAGGCGCAACCTACGATAATAATTTCATCATTTGTCGATATCAATTCCACCGTTTCTCGAAAGTATCGAATTTAAAAGAAACATCAGTAGACCAAGACTGTACTTGCTAACGATGATTTGAAATATATTCGGGTGAATCCGAGAAAGATTAATTGAGAAGTAACTGCGCTTAATACGAAAGAATGGTCAAAAAAGTAGGGCGACCCAGAGAAGAGGGACGGCGTTGTCGTTTTTAATAACTCAAAATGTATTTAAAAATAGGAAAACGATAGATTAGCCTACAATTATTTGTGGAACACAATATCGTTCAGATGACCTCTATTTACATCAATACATTCATTCAGTCTTTACAAAACTTTTTCAAGTATAGGTCGCTGAATTTTTGAGAAATCTGAGTTTACAGGTCTTCCCGATCTCGTGGACGTGTTTCGTAAAGGCGACTCTTAGGTATCCCCACAAAAAATCGCTTGAATTCTTGTCGAAACTCTCTATGCATTGTCGTGATCGATTCACGCCGAAAATAACGTTCCACGCAAAACGTGTTATAGGGTGCCATGATAACTGAAACTGGGCAAAAACGTCTCTCGTGCGTACACTAAACGTGGAACACGCGGTTTACGTTGTAGGAGTGTTGCCAATTGCGCAATTCAAAAAACATAACCGTTCGTCTTCCCTGGGTCACTCTATATTAGATCAGCGGGTACAAACACGTCCGCCCATAAGAACAAAAAAAACAAGAACACTACAAGTCTATGCACAGATACTGCAGGTGAACGCCAACGGGTTGCTTGCAGTTATTGAGCTTTTACGTGTACTCATAGTTTTGGATTATTATCGCATATTCACCGCAAGTATTCGATGATTGGAAAAAAGCAGCACTCATACTCGGAAACAAAAGAGAAAGGTAATAATGATTATATATATATATATATATAATATGTTTATATGAAACTATTAGAGAAAAGTTCAAAATTAAACCGGGGAAAAAATAAATAAAAAAATAGGAATACTTTAGACACTATACTCCCCTAAAAATTGCTCTAAATTATTTTCTCACCTTTATGTTTGGAATAAAAGTTATATTTTCTCTATAAAACTAAAAAAAAAAAATTTTAATGATGATGATAGTAATCCTAAAGTGATACGAGGTGATCAAATCTCAATACACCGTATACATATATTTTTAATCATCCTCAAGATCCTTACTAAATATGCAGGATAATAAGATGTTTTTCGCTTCTTATAGTTCCTTAGGTCAGCTTTAACAATTTCGGGTAGTTTATTATATAGAGTACAGCACGCATCGAGCTTGCATTCGATTATATTTATTAAAATTAGTAATTTCGGCTTTCTCCTGGTAACTAGATCGAGTAATTCCATCGCAAGTAGAGATTATGAAACAAGATCTGCTTTTACATTGAAAATTTAATAATTCAATTTTATATAAATCACCAAGTCCTTACAATTTACAATTTAATTTACGAATGTCAGTTGTCCTGTTCAACAAAGTTAACAGCATCTTCGCTATGTAATTAATATGCTGTTTAGCACCCCAGTGAATAATTCCATGTGATAATACAGGTAAAGATAAAACATAATATAAATGAATTAGATGTTTCGGAGTGAAATAACGTTGCAAGTAATAAAAGAGATAATTTAATTTTCTCAATGACTGACTTGACCAAGACAATTTACAGACAAACATATCCCCAAATACTTTATCTCGTATACTCTTTCCAAAGTTACCTTATTTAACTAAATATTCAAATTACAACAGCTCCGAGGTAGGAAACTATAAACGAGATATTTAGTTTTTTGTGCATTTAAAACTAATTTGTTACTATTTAGCCAAACTGAAACTTTGTTAACATGTGTTTGTAGTAAATGCTGTAAAATATTCGGAAATCTAGAACTTGCCAATAGAACGATAAATCAATTTACCGCGAACTTCAAGATTACACAAATCGTTAATATATATTAAAAATAAATAAGGCCCTAAAATACTACCTTGGAGGACTCTGAAATGTTGAATGAACGGTATTTTTGTAATATATCTCCTACTATTTAAATACGATAACCATAAAAATTATCTCTAATCCCGCAATCGTATAACTTTCTTAACAAAATTCCATGATTAACAGAATCGAACTCTTTCCGGATGTCAAAATAAACTGCCGCAAACGACTACCCGTCTCTTCAAACATCACAGTTATAAAAGTTATGTGTTCAACGTACTGATGATTACTGATTTGTTTTTTTTTTTAAAGAAATTAAGTAAGATTTTCTCGGACACATCTTTAAAATATCTTAAAAATGGTTGGAAGAATACAAATTGGTCCGCCAATCGGAGACCTGAGATTTATAAATATGATACCTAGTTTCAACACTTCTGGAAACTTTCCCTCGGAGATGGATTTGTTAAAAATGTTAACGATTTAAGAAATTAATATATCTTTAACCAGTAATTGACAGTCCGTCAGACCTAAAAGAATTTTTATTAGATTAGAGAGCGACAGAATTGCACCTCGAACTTCTAACTCAGTAAAGTCAACGAAACTAAATGAACTTGGACAGTTATCGCCGGAGAAGTGCTAATATTCAAGCAGTGGCTAAAGCCTTCGAGAATATCATTTATACTATAATAATTATTTTAAAGTAACTAGACACAATATTCTCAGAACCTTGTAACCTTTTCATTATTAATTACAATATCTTTAATGTGATTTTCTTTCTTACCAATAACTCGATCGACAACAGACCGTTATTTCTTTTGATTATTTCTACACTTGTTCGATAAATAATAAATTATACGCCGTTTGTTTTTCATTTAATTTAATGATTTCGTCAGTTATCCAGGAAGAACGTTTCCGCATCTTACGCTTATAATGCTGCTTAGAACTATTCACGCTTTGATTTATATTTAATAGAAACCGGTCGAACTATTCATCAATCGAAGCACATGAAGAGTAAATAGTCGAAGTGTTCCACCTAGATAATTTACTTCGAAATAAATTTTTATTTAATTTTATTATTATTTAATAGTCGCAATTTGATTGATAGAATTATATTTGAAACTATACCACGATGATCAGAAAAGCCTTAATATTTTATTATTTAAACCTCGAGCCGGGAAATGATTTAAACGAGATGAGTATTCACCCCGGCAAATAGTTAATATTAATAATGATAAGGAAAAGAGGAGTAAAAATATCGGTTGAATATATTATTAACTTATTATTAATGTTATTATTTACATACCTTGCAGGTTTTAACTAATAAAATCGCTTGATGCGGGTGGTAGAATTTACGATGTGACGAACATTAACGTGGTTGCTGAAGGAAAACTTTCCTCTTTGTATGTGAAAGAAAATTTCTGCACGTTTCTGTAAACAAACGCATACATATATTTTTAACGTTTGTAATGCGTATACGTAATAAGTTGAAGGACCACGGTTTTGCGCAAGTTTAAATATTTAAAAAAAAAAAACAATTCACTAAAAGTCTCCTTTATAATTTTTCGATAGTTAATATCGTTTTAGCATGTAATCGGTTTAAAAACAACGGCTACGGTTACGTTCCATTCTGTGATGTTAATTATTTTGAGTTAACAACAAAATCAACATTAATTAATTCGATACTATTTATCAATACAAATTTGTACGCGCAAGATGGCAAGACGATATTAAAAATAGCAGTCGGTGTAGGGTAGATGTGTAAGAGATCGAATGTGTGCAATACCGTTTGATGGCTCGATTTTTCTCGTTTCAAAAGTAGTGGTCACACTATAAAATATTGGAATATTAGCGCTCATATATTAAAAGTAACTCGAATTAATTCAGAATTTAGTGGTTATTTCTTGAAATTAAATTGATCCTTAAACGGAGCTTTCAGTCGCGCCACTAACAAAATTTACGTCTATAAAGTTGTTCGTCTTTATTATTCTGAAAGAAAGACCAAACTAAATTATTCATAAATTAAAAACAAAACAAAGCATAACGATAAACGTTGACCCTTTTCGTACTAAAATAAATTAAGTTAATCGAAATCAAGATCCATTAGATATAACTGTTTATTTACAAATCTCTGAAGTTTTCGTTTTTTATTTTTACCAGGTACCCATCGTTTGATTTTAGTAAAGTATTTACACCATCCTTATTATAATCATCCGCAAAGTAATCTCGTGTCGATTAAACATTTCACTAATTCACGAAAGCGAAAATAATTAAACACCAAATCAATAATAAACTGCTTTTTATAATGAAAATTCGCAAAAATTCATCTTCGTGAAGCTGCAAAATTTTGTTGAAAATATATGTAATTAAACCTACACGCACCACACTATTTTTAGCGGATAACAGACCATCACTGCTTTAAAGTTGATATTGTATTGTTTTTCCGCGCCTAATTCTTTATGGTTATATAATTCGCATTTGAAATGTATTATTTTTAAAATAACATCGCTAAATATGTAACAATAGGTAACTCGCTTTCAACTTCTTCCAATTCGTCTTCACAAATAAATATATCTGGATTAAATGAGTTGTCGTGTTCCTTTTGTTGTTCCTGAAAATTCTCAAAACTTTCAAAAAAAGACTTAACTTGTACCAAATTTTTTAGATAAAAATTTATTTTGCGAGATTTTAAATTTGCAAATTCTAATGAAAATTCAAATAAATATATTTTATAAACGAAACAAAATCATAACGCAGACTTTTAGTGTGATTGAACTGTGTTATGAAGTTTGTTTTGTTTATAATTCAACTACTCTCCGATATATTAAATATATTTTAATACTAATTTAATGTTAACGACGATATAAGTTGTGCAAGGTTCAGGTTTGCAATCTATTTCAAAAAAATGAAATGTCCATTTTTGCTATTTACACGGAACCGTGTTTTTGATCTAGAAAAACGTTCTAACAATTAGTCGATTAAAATCTTCGAAACATTTCGATTTTTGATATTCATCAAAAAAGTAGATTTACTTTCGATTAAAGCTAATAACATTATCATTTTCCTGCAACTTTACATCCATACTCTTCCTATTAAACTGACAAGGTTGAAATATTTTGGACAGTTTCGGAAAATACATGGTATAGCATTATCGGGGAAAAATTGAAGTCCTTCAAGAAGCCCCAAAATTAGAGTGATTTTTGGAACACAAGTAACATTTGCATAAAAACAGAAAAATTAAAATTATTTCGCGAAACTGTTTTTATATATATATATATATATATAAAAATTTCGAAAAAATAAAATGACTGAAAACAGACTGTCGTAGAGGTAACGGCAGAAAATTTCGAATTTTGACGACCGAATTTTTCATCACTAGTCATACAAATGTGATTTGTGTTCCAAAATTAGTGTTAAATAAATTTTAACGTAACTAAACGAAAACACACAACTAAATTAAAAAAACAAGATAATAAAATATAAAATAGCATACTTGCAAGAATATAATCCTCATCATTCATCCGAATTGTCCTCATGATATAGAGATCGATATCTTCACATGATGGACCGACGAATGGTTGGAATTATATACCTTTGTAGCTAATTTAAATAATTCCGCTGTCCTATCCAATTTATTGAGTGCGCACCGTTTAAAACGAATCACCAGACTCCAGAAACACGCACTATGGAAATCAACTAAACATAAAACAATAGACTAATGGTTATATTGCGTCATATTGCATCATATTCCGCCACTGACCGCCATTTTTCGTGACTAACCGCTATTTTAGATCCCATTGACCTAAATGAGTGAAAACACACTCTGCATAAAGTATATTATTATAATTTTTTAAATGATATTATTATTTTTTTAAACAAATTGTTTAAATATTATTTGCAATTAATTTTAAAATTTCAGATTCTTAACTATCACTTCTCGGTCTATTGGGAACCGATTCTAACTTGTTCTCATCCTCTTAATATTTGATACACTGTTACCTCACCTAACCATATATATGTATATATATATATATATATATATATATATATATATATATATTTATATAAAATTTATTTTAAAAATAGTAAATATTTAATTTTTAATCGATACTCGATTGCTCCAATCGACCGATCAATAATTAAGATCAATCGTACGTTAGCATCAACGTTTGTCTATTATAAACATTAAACTTTGAAAATAAGTATAATTTGTTTACAAAAAGTTTAATCATTTTACAAAAAGTTTTTTTTTCGTATTTTAATTATGTTCAGTGTTTGTAATAAATATATTTAGATATTTAGTAAATATGCGATAAATAATCGAGTTAATAACGAGTTTTTTGCTACGATCTCGTTGATTTAGTAAATTTCGAAACATGGTTCCAAAAATTCAATTTTTTCGAAAATTTTTGACCGGCGCGCCGACAAATTTTGTCATCAAGTAGTCGTTTTTTTATGCGAATTGTGCGGTATGTACACCAAAAAAAAAGGTCCATTTTTAATTGTCTCGAAGGAACTTTAGCCTATTGGAAATATGTTTTAAGGGTATATTCCGAATATTACCTGTTTTGTCATTTTCATCTTTAACTCGAACAGTATCTTCAATTCTAAATCCATTTGGAAGGTAAGAAATTTTGTAATTGCTCTCCCCCTCTTTTTTTTTTTTTTTTTAATCTTCATTGACCGGAAACGAAAAAACTGTTTGGTGCTTCCTCCGTAACTGTAATTTCCAGTACAATTGGTGTAACGCAACATCTATATGGCATTTTAAGCGAAATTCTTTTACACTAAAAAAACAAGTAAGTATAATACAAAATTTTCTTTTGAAGAAAACAAAATGCTTTACAGAATATATAACAAAGTTAACACAATTTTAACAACAAAAAGTCTATATAAAATTATATAACTTAATTAGCTATGTCAAACAATTAAACTAAACACAAAATGTAAAAAAAAAAATACGCGTTTAGCGTTGTAAACAGAATAAAAGTTATTTCGAAACAAAATAAACGATAAAAGAAAATAAAACGGGTGCAACAATTATAATGTAGATTTAATTCATCGAAAAAACTATAAATAAACTTAAGAAGCACAATTTAACATTTAACAAAATTCTAAACCGAACTTCACAACGAAGATAACAATAACAAACTGTTTGGTAATAACTACTAACCTGTTCGACAAAACTAGGAGTGACGTCAGAGCCATCTCAGGCTTTATCATCTCGGTGTTAATGTCAGTACGCGTCCTCGTAATTTTTTATTTACGGCGGATTAGATTTTCCAAGGCATATTTGTGAAATTTTTAACAAATTACAAAGGGATATTTCTCATTTCAGCAATCATTCATTCGAAAGCTATACAATATTATTATAATATTTAATAATAACCGAACATTCTGATACGATTCTAAATACGATTGTTAATTGTGGCAAAATTTAATAAATATTATCCGTAGACGATAATAAAATTACAACGGGAGAAATTTTCTAATATCGGTTAACCAGGCGCAGACAAGTTTCAAAAATGGCTACTACCGCGCTCTAATATAAATGAGGATATAATTATAATCGTTTTAACATAATAATAATCATAATTTGGTCACAATAAAAGTATAATTATATTTTTCTTAACTAAAATCAAAAAACAAGCGGTGGAAAATTTTCAACTCGGACAAGTCGTTTAAAGGTTAAAGTTTTGCTAAGGTAATCAAAGTTCAGGTATGATCTTTATGTCAAGCTGTTACGTGCTGCGCATTCGATTTTTGTACTGCTGTATTGTTTCTACAAGAAGTTGACAAAAAGGGGATGGACGAAATAAAAGCGAGCGGGATTAAGAGAAGTAAAATTTTGGAACGTAACTTTATTGGGAAATTTCTTTAGTACGTACATACATCAGGATTATATGTATGTGATATATATATATATATATATATATATATATATATATATATATATATATATATATATAATATGTAGGCTACCAGCTCTCGGGTTAACTATTTCCGTTTTCTCTAACACAGATTTACTCTAGGGAATATACCCTATTCGAACTGACGGTATTATCATCGTTTCCGTTGCAGGAACAGAATCACGAGGAGAGATAAAGCCAATCTAGTTTGTCGTCATTTATAACGGATAACTGTCACGTTTTCAGACCTTTGTATTTTTCCTAAGTTGACTTTCGAAGATTTATTTCCGATAATCACGAAAGCTACGTTTTCTTTTTGAGATAACCGAAACTAATTTAACTTTTATTAAGACGTGACATTGTTATTATTTTGTGCATAGCGAACGTTTATTATTTTTTTTAATGGCGTTTAAAATAAAAATAGATTTTAATTAATCTTACGCGAAACTTAAATTATGTAGCGTGATATCTGACCAAGCCTAGATAAGTTAATTATATATTTTTTCTTCTTGACTGCATGTGTTAACTCGCGACATCTGGAATCCGATCGGAAAAATGCTTTGGGATTATCTTTTAAAGAACGATCTATATTATATAAAGGGCTTATTCAGGCCCATTTTGGGTATTAATAGAATTAATAGAAGAATACTTGGTCTTGCCAATAAACGGCAGATGAAATTTTTACTTCGAATTGCTCCTTTGTACCGGACTACTCAACCTCTGCGCAGCTTGTGCTGGTGCTGTCACTTGATTTATTTCTTGTTGGCATCCTGGTGAGCACAGGGTTAAGGGGGGCGTACTATGGAGATGAAACATTCTGACCTACTTTTTTTTTTTTTTTTTTTAATCTATTTTTAATAGTACGATCTTATACTTATGTATAAATTAGTACTAGAGATAGAGTCATGTAGAGAACGAAAGATGTGTCCAGGATTATATATAAACTAAAGACCGACCGAAGGTTCGGTTTCGGTTTCGGTTTCGGCTAGTTTCGACCAAAAAATCGAGTTTCGGCCACAGTTTCGGTTTCGGCCAAATATTAGCCGAAACTTCGGCCGCGCCGAAACTTAGTGTAATTATGATTCATTAATTGTCGCGCGTCGTTCGGCTAACTTCCGGTTATTAATTACTAATATACTTATGGTAAAATTGATGCTCTTTTATGTAATGAATGGAATGTTTTAAGGAACCTCACAGCCTGTTTGAAATTTTTCTACGAGGCCACACTTGATTTATCATTTGATGGCGCATGCATATCAATAGTAATACCTTTGATATCATTATTAAAGCGCAAGCTACAAGTTCGATCCGAAAAGGAAGATGAGCTGCTGACAAATATGAAAAACTCATTGTACGAGTCATTGAATACCAAAGTTTCTTTTATAAAAACGCACCCTTAATTGATGGCTGCTGGATCCAAGATTTAAATCAAAATATCTCTATTCCAATGAAGCGGATGCTGCAATGAGAGAAATAATATATTTTTGACAGAGGATGACGACGACGTACAGGATCCTATACTTTCTGGTGGTGGAGAAAATGTTCCCTCAGTTTCTACAGAATTGGTATTGCCAGCCTCCAACCTACAGCAAGAAATAGAGAGTCTTTGGGATATACACGATAATATTCCAAAACAGATGCAGGTAACCATATCTGAAGATCAAAAAACTGTTTTGAAAAAAATAATTCAATCTTATCTGTCGGAGCCATTATGGCAACGCAATGCTGACATAGATTGTTATTGGAACAGTAGTCCATATCCTACCCTGAGAAAAGCCGTTTTAAAGTATCTTTCTGCTCCACCTACTAGTGTTCCCAGCGAGCAGTTGTTTAGTGCCGCTGGACAAATATACGCAGATCGTCGGAGTAAGCTGCTTGGCGAAAACGTAAAAAAATTACTTTTCTTAGCGTACAATATAAGACTTTTTAATTACGAATATTAAATCTAATTTCAATTTATTATTTAATGTCAAATTGTGAATATAACATAAATAATAACTATCTTTGTTAAATATTGCAACTATTACTTTTTATTGTATTTTACATGAGTTAATTGTCTGTATTTGTGTATAAAATACACCAGATTTTAATATACAATAGAAAGTTTAATATGTCTAAATAAGTTTCGGTTTCGGTTTCGGTTTCGACCGAAACTAACACCGAGGCCGAAGATTCGGTTTCGGCTGAAAATCTTGTTTCCGTCGAACACTAATATAAACTAAGATGCGTATTTAATTAGCCAATTGATACGGTTTCGTAAAGGCGACTAATGTCGTTTGTCGCGCTTCATCATTTGCATGAAGACAGAGTCGTCTTTGATAGCGAAATGCTGTATTGTTTCGTCAATGGATGGGATTTCCAAATCCGAATGTATATCAATTACGCTGGTACCATTGAGCACCGGTTATCACTTTTCTGTGCAGCCTATGTCTATGCAAATTTTAAAAAACATATTCTTTGTTGGTTGTGAAGTGGCAGAGCAGAGTAACCGGCAGAAAAACTTATGCCTTTCTTCCAGATATATCTACGCGGTTAAAAATGCTAAGATTTGATGTCAACTTCTACAGTGTTCAGGTGTTGACTGGTCATGGCAGGTTTGGATCCTATTTACACTGACTCAGACTTACTAATGACACGGTCTGCACCTGTTGTACTGTAGATGAGGTTGATGATGTTCACCACACTGTGTTTGTTTGTCCAGCATTCACTAGTTTGGTTTTGACTGCACAGATGTATTTCCTCTTGGTAGGGATGTTAAGGATTTCTTTTTGCTGGCGAAACAGGTCATGCGATTAAAATTTCAAATTTCGTAAATTTGCCGTTAACACTTAAATCAAACGTGAGCGCATAATCAGCGCAATGGTCAACTGTCTTTTATTTAATTTAATATTTAATTATTTTAATAGTTAATTTTAATTAGTTTTAAGTGTTATTAATTTCCTGATCTTTTATATTTTTATTTTTAGTATGGTAATAACTTTTTTTTATTACATTGGTAAAATATCTACGATCTAAGCGTTTTTATTTTTAAGTTTCTAGAATAATTATTATTTTAAGTTTCTATTAATAAGTTCTTCAGATATCTGTGTTTTCAGTTCTTAATTTAGATATCAGTAATGCCTTTTAAATTTTAAGTTTCATCGTTCGAAGTCTTTTTCTTGTTATTAAGAAGTTGTGGATTATTCATAAAGTTTTTTTTTATATGATATTCTTTTATTTCGCATTCGTTTCCATTATGTTTAGTTAAGCATTAGCTCATTACTCTTTATTTGATGTAAGAAGGGACTATGTATTCTTCATCCCTCCTTTCATCGCGTTAAGTTAATTTTTATGGATGGGGCCCACTGCAATTGTGTAGGGGCGCCTCTATTTCTTATGAAGTCCATTTTTATTATAGAGGGACGGTGTTTTTAGTGGGTAAAAATCCCACACACTGATTTTGGTTCCCCGCAGTGCAGGCTTGTATGCATTGCTACAACAAAAACTAAATTATTTTTTTTCAACAGTGTTTTTTGAAAATTTTCTTCCTCCCGCTTTAAAAAAAAAAAAAAAAAAAAATTGTTACGATATATTACGCATAAGTGCTAACCAATTGCTCCCCTTCTACAATGTTAAGAATAACATGCCATCATGCCAATATTATGAATATATCGGTTTATCTGCTTTACATTCATTCGTAAAAAATGTGAAATACAAATTTAACTTTTTCCAATCTCAGTTCTTTTTAAAAGCAAAGGTTTAATTTTCAAGATTAAATTTATTTGAAAATATCACGTGTTCGAATAGTTGTTTCAAACTGTATTGTTTTAAACTGCATTCCATTATGTTATTTATATCATTAATTTGGAAATTTCTAATCGTATTAATACTTATTCACAGTAATATATTTAAAAAAAAAGTCAACTTAATAATTTAATTATATTCACATATATGTATGTGAAATAAGTACGAAAATTTTATAACATTCAAACATCTGTATTTTACAAATACATTCTAATTTTTAAATTATACGTTTAAAAATAATGAATTTTACACCATTAGTGAAAAGTTGTAATAAGAACAATCTAATTTTTAAATTATACGTTTAAAAATAATGAATTTTACACCATTAGTGAAAAGTTGTAATAAGAACAGAAAAACACACCATTGGCTGTGAAAATTAATTCTACGGTCAGCAAACAAAGTCTGCTAACCCATGTACTTTGGATTCCTGGACGTGGGCGATATGGAAGGAATGAAGAAGCAGATTGAGCTGCAAAAGAAGCCGCCTTCGTCATCTGCAGAATTACTTCCGGCAACATGTTCCGATATGCGTCGCTGCATGTTCGACAAGTAGCAAGAGTTCGATTTTCCGGTTTACCTTAACATAGTGGAATTTGGCCTATTCAACGTGTTCATCGCACAAGCAGAGCGATGCTGTTCGTGTTCACACAATAATCGTTTGGCTCATTTTTATATCCTATCCAAAACCGATCCTCCTACTTATTCATCCTGTAATTTTCAAATCAGTATAGCTCATATCTTACTCCACTGTTCTCTGTATAACTTTATTCGTTCTTCATTACAGCTAAGACACTTTCCTTTTACCTAAAACTTAAAATACTATTATAACTTTCCTCGTTGGCACTAAATTATCTTCGCACGTATAATAACGGAATAATAGACTCCGTGCTTTTAGCCTTTGTAGCAGTACATGGCACGGAAGATTTAAAAAAATTACATGCTTATTCATCTCGTTTGACGCTAGTATCTCCACACCATTTTCATGCTCAAGGTTCTCGTTTCCAGAATAGTAAAAGATACATTCGTCTGTAATATATTTCTCACATCCTGGCCATCTGGTTAATACCAGGTACGTCTATGTTTAATCTGTTCATTTTCATAGTCGTATTTCCCAATTTACCTGGTTCATATGGACGTTTTACATTCCATAGTTTTAAATACATTCTTTGTCAGATTTTTGTTTATATCCGTAATAGTCTTTCGGTCACTCATTTTTAGCGTCTGACATCCATGTGTAAATGTACACACACACACACACACACACATATATATATATATATATATATATATATATATATATATATATATATATATATATACAGTAAACACTCGATTATCCGCCGGCGGATTATTCTGGGTTTGATTTTTTTTTGTTCTAGAGAAAAAACGCGAACGAAAAAACGTTCGTCTACTTAAGTGTATTAGTCATTGTTACCGGAAGCCTGTATGAACTCTCAGAACCGCACTCTTTACTGTCTCGTTCACGTCAGTTTTTGTCAACTTGACCGTAGAAGGTAGCTCGTTTGTTTAGTGAATCGTGATTTTAGTTTTGCCAAATTTATTATAAAAGTGTGCTTGTTTCGTGATTCGTGGTTTTATTTTATTTTACAATGACTGATAAAAGGAAAAAAGTAGTTTTATCAATTTAAGAGAAACTAGAATTAATGAAACAAATTGAAAATGGCGCTTCGAAAAAGCAAATTAGCTTGCAGTATGGAATAGGATGTTAGAGACGTTTTAAAACGAAAAGATAAATTAATTCAATTTGCATCCACATCAGACAACTCCTCGTCGATGAAAAAAAGAAAAACTATGAAAAAGAGCAGTTATGAAGAATTAGATGCGGCACTTTTAGAATGGGTAAGTCAATTGAGAAGTGAAGGAACTCCTGTTTCAGGGCCTATTATTGCTGCAAAAGCAAAACAGTTTTTTCAGATGCTAGGTTTGGAAGGGACATTTGATGTAACATCAGGTTGGTTAACAAGGTTCAAACAGCGCCACGGGATAAGAGAGATTGGACTTCACGGCGAGAAGTTAAGTGACGACATACAGGCAGCGGAAAATTTCAAGACCAATTTTGATGAGTTTCTTCAATCAGAGGAAATTTCATACGATCACGTGTACAATGCTCATGAGTCGGGACTGTTCTGGAAATGTTTGCCGACGCGAACATTGGCCTTTGAAAGCGAGCGGCATGCTTCAGGACATAAGTCCAGTAAAGTGCGAATGACTATAATGACGTGCAGCAATGCATCAGGCTCTCACAAATTAAAATTGGTAGAGATTGGTAAATCAAGAAAACCGAGATCCTTTAACGAGACAAGCTTTGAAAACCTCCCTGTACACTACTTCCAGAAGAACGGCTGGATGGACCAGCAATTATTTAAAGAGTGGCTTGAAAAAAAATTTATTCCTCAAGTCAAGAAACATCTGAAGTCAAAGAATTTACCAGAGGAAGCTCTACTGCTGATTGACAATGCCCCATCTCACCCAGGGGAAAACGTTTTAAAATCAGAAAATAGAAATTTCATCGTAAAGTTTTTGCCTCTCAATGTCACTGCTCTTATCCCACAAATGGACCAGGGTGTGATTGCGTTAATGAAAAAAAAGTATAGAACAAACTTATTGAAACAAAGGATTGAGTTTCTGGAAAGATTACACAATTCTTGACGGCATTTATGATATAAATACTGCTTGGGAGTCAGTTAAACAATCTACGTTAGTAAAGTCCTGGAGGAAAATTTTTCCTAATGTGGAAAATACTTTACAAAAATCTATAGAAGAAAAAGAAGAAGTTTCTACTTGTGATTTAGCTAATTTGGCGGAATCCGTTATAGGAGGAAGTAACGTCGACGAAGCAAATATTGTTGAGTGGATTAATTGCGATGCCAATGATGCAGGCTTTAAACATCTTACTGATGAACAAATTATTGACAGAGCATCAGGTAGGGTTTTGGAGAAGAGTGAGGAAGAAGAAGAGGATAAGACGAAGACACAAGTAAGCCACGACGCAGCTCTAACTCACATCGAAGGACTTATCAAATATCTGGAGGAACAAGACGTTGCTTCGCTCTGTGATAAAATGGTACTAAAAAAACTTCAATCTCAAGTAAAGAAGAGGTGTTTGATTCTGAAAAAACAAAAATTCGTGACAGATTTTTTTGTGAAATCGACAGGTAACTTTTAAAACCTCCTTTACTTTATAAATTGCATGATATGTATACATATATGTATGCATGTGCGTATGTACATAATAAATCAACTTTTTGCCTTGATTTGAATTGTTTTGTTGACCTTTTGAAAATTTTTCGGATTATCCGCGGAATTGGCTTATCCGCAGTTGCCACGCCACCCAATACCACGGATAATAGGGAGTCCACTATATATATATATATATTATATATAGTAACTTGGAAATCGATCTTTTGCACGGAATTTGTTTTTGTAAAATAGTGTTTTTTTCCGAATATATATTTAGATAAGAATAACCTAGTATCAAAAATCGTTACACTGGTGTAGAATTTCGTTTCATAAATTTCTGGAGGTATAATCAAAAATTTAACTTTTGACAAACATCAGAAGATTTTGGAATTTGAAATTTTTCGATCGGATTTTTTCCTTAAAATAATTGCTTCGTAGATTAAGAAATATTTCCGGAATATCCGACACCTTAAATCTAAACGTCGGACTCGAGATATAAAATTTTCATTATATTTACCAACGAATACGTGATAAAAAGCAAATTTCTAAGCTTGCAACATTCGAACGGTTACTTTACTTTTGCGTATGTCCCTAGGCACGGGATCTATATCCGCTTCGTCCTATAACTTCAGGTCCAATCGTTTGAGCCATTCCTTCGCATTGTGCGTGAGATCCTTTATCTCGGCTCAGCCTCCTTGTAGAACTCTCGTAGGGCACTCCGTTACAATATGATCGATTAGTTTGGCATTCCACACCGCAGTCGCATTTCTGGATATTGGAAATGCCCCACAGCTTTAGCATTTGGCCTGTTCTTCCATGACCGGTCCTTATTCGGTTCGATCGAGTCCACGTTATTCGAGGTAGTTCAAAACCAGGTGGTCTGGAGTTTGGGTGGTCAACCAGCTTTTTACTATCTGGGTTGTTTCTGTCCCACTCCTGCTTCCATGCATCTGTTGAGTTAAAATTGTTCTTAATGAGCTCCTGTCCTGTAGCATGTGGAGGTTTTCTTGATTTCAATCTTCGTGGTGCATTGAGGTCTTGATGGATTGGCAAAGTTTTTCGATCATATTTACCCCATTCCTTCATTGCAGCTTGTTGCCTTCTGATATGTGGTGGAGTTACATTAGATAGGACAGGGAGCCAGGCAGTTGGCGTTGATTTAATTGTTCCTGAGATTATGCGCATGGCTGAGTTTAACTCAGTGTTCACCCTCTTTGTATGGGCGCTGTTAATCCATGTTGGAGCTGCATATTCTGCTACTGAAAAGGATAACGCCAGTGCTGTAGTACGGAGAACGTCTGCATTTGCACCCCAAGTTGTGCCCGCGAGTTTGTGGAGAATGCCGTTTCTGGTTCTGATTTTTGCTGCAGTGTTTTGTAGGTGTTTCTCGAATGATAAAGTTCTATCAAGGGTCACACCAAGGTATTTTGGTGTTCAGCAATTTCTTATCATCAACTTTTATATTAAGTTTTATTTTTTATTAAGATGGAAAAAGGACACTACTGTTTTTTCCTTATTGAGGACGAGTCGTCAATTATTGAAGTATATCATTATTTCCTTCAAATCTTTCCTTAACCTGGTTTCGGTTGTTTTTATTCTGTTGTGTTGGATTGCCAATGCTGTATCATCCGCGTATATGAATTTCCTTGCGATTGTTCTTGGCAAGTCTGAAATGTATAAATTAAACAGAATGGGGACAACACTGATCCTTGAGGCAGGCCGTTATTTAGTACTCTTTTCCTCCAACAACGACTGTGTCTACCACTTATCATATTATTCAGCAGTTTGTAAAGTTTTTGGCTTGGAATTGCTTTCAGGAACTTTGAGAGGAGTCCTGTTTTCCATACTGTATCATATGCACAATACAGGTCAATAAATGCTAGTGCAGTTTTTTCATTCTTTTGATAACCGCCCTCAATATGCGTGACAAGGGCATATAACTGATCAATACAGCCTCTTTCTTTCCGAAAACCAGCTTGTTCGATTGGAATTTTCTGATCTATGGCAGGTTGGATCTTTCCCTGGTTTTGCAATTAACGGTTAATGTGATCGAACTGAAATTTTTAACGTAAATTTAGATAAGTATCGAGAAAAAGACATCGGGGGGGGAATCGAAATTTCCGGAAACTTTATGTGCTTCTCGATTTCGAGGCCTGAAATATCGAAATTCTTTATATCCATACAGGCCAGTTTGAATTACTAATACATATGTACATACACTATATTGATACATATAATATACATATTCGTATCGTACTTTATATGCGTATATATATGTATATAATCGACCTTTGTGTGTGTATGTGTATATGTGCATTTTGACGTATTGAAATAAACGTGCGAGTTAAGTGAGTGATGGTTGTCTGAAAAGTAAAGATGATAATTATCGGAATTTAACGTATTCACGATGTTGTTTTCATTTATTCGGTGAACCGAAAATTTCCACTTTAAGTCCGCGCACTAACACGAGAACACATGTAAGAAGAGTAAATAAGAAAAGAGAAAATTAAAAATGTAGAAAAGATCGAGGGGGAATCGCGGAATAGTGGTAAGGTACGCGTGTAGTTTATTTTCTTGTTTGTTAGCCGATTAAGAAAAGCTTAATATAGGAAAAATGCCGTTACCTAGAGAAAATCCCTGAAAAACGATCGTGCGGCAGGGGAGTACAAAACGAAATGGCTGGTTTAAAGGAAAAAACAAACAAAAAAAATGCTCGACAGGGTGGTGCGGTCGTTGGAGCGGGGAGGAGGGAGATTGGTAAATTTTTGTAAGGCGTAATCGGTCGGAAAGGTTCGCGTGAACGCTTTTTCAAAAATGTTACCAGGTTCGGTTTGGTACAACGAGTGAGACGGTTACGCCATTAAATTTAATTGGCGAAATTTCTGTAATCTCCCTTCACACTTTATCGTTCTATTCGCTCATTAGTTAACATTCATTATAATTTCCTATCTAACCTTTTCCAATTATAATTCACACTATTATTACTGTTTTTGTTTTTTTTTTCCATTACATATACATATGTATATGTATGTGTGTGTGTGTGTTGTGTGCATTATTATAATCATCGTTATTATTTGTACAAAAAAAATTGTTCACTTATCGTTCTTCTTGTACTACTGTTCTGTCGAAGCTGTTTTAACTGTACAAAAAGGTTATTACGGCTCGAACACATTTTATTACATCAGATTTTCAGGAACAAAATTATGGGCACCACGTAAAGAGTTAAAAAAAAAACATTTTAGACGTTTTATACTAATTAAACTTTAGAGGTTGGATATATAGAGAATATCTCTATATATTTATACTTCTGTACTAATATATAAAACTATAGTGTCTGTGTTTTGCGAATATTTTCATTATAATCAGAACAAATAAAGAAGTGCTCCAAAAAAGCGGAATGAAAAAATCATCCGGGAAAATATGTGGCGCGCGAAATCAGAAAGGAAGGATTATTCATGCTGGCTATACGGGGGAAAATCGAACGGAAGCCTCCGTGGAGAAGAAGAAGACGACTGGAAATTCATCAGGAATGGAGCCAAAAACCGTGAAGGACATAGTGCATGCCGTGAGAAGCAGATGATTATAGGGGCAGCTATTCGATTTAACTGCATATAGATGTTGGTGCATGCAATCTTTGGAAATCAATGACGCAACTCGTGATGATTATATATATATATATATATATATATATATATATATATATATATATATGCATGCATATAGGTTGGAAAGAAATAGTTTGAGTGTTCGTATGAGTATCACTTTTTTTTTATCTATTCGGATTTCTTAATTTTTCTCTCCGCAAGCACACGTATCAAATACACAATATACGCACACATGATATATATGTAAAGGTTTTTTATTCGTTGTAGTTAATGTAATTTGAAAATTGTAGCGAATTATATGTTTAAATGGTTTTAATATCGCTCGAATTTCGGTAATTAAGATTATTTTAATTATTATTTCTCTACAAACGTGTGTATATCGTTTTTAAGTTTTCTTAATTTTTCCGGAAGTATCGCATTACTTAAATTTTTCTCTTCTCCGTATTAAATTCACTCCGTTTTATACGTTTTATACGTTTTAATACGTTAATCGCGTACGGTTTTATACTTAAATTAACTCTTTCAGCCACCGTGTCCACTATATGGTGCGTGAAATTTTAACGCTAACAAAATTATATATTTTCCGGTTGACCACGAAATGTCTCAATTCTAATTATACTCGTGTGTAAAAACGTTGAAAATAATCTGGAGTTATCTCAGAAAAACCACAATTATATAATAAACAGCCTGCGTAAAATTTATAATTTTCTGTGAAAACTTCGTGTGTGACTGAAAGGGTTAAACCTTTTTTCGGCGTATATATATAATTATGTGTACGTAATGTTACGTTAGTTTGTAAAATTGACCGATATATAACCATTTGTACGTTTAAAACATTCGCACATTGTTTCTGACCGTAATTTCGCTTGCGACATCTTTTACATCGATTCTACACACTCGGTATTCGCATTTTAAACCTATCCGTGTAAAAATGTATCCCGTTTTCATGTAGGTTTTTAGACCAACCGAATAGTTTAACTGATCGATCACGCAAAAGTTGATCAAAGAGCGTCGCGTAATTATTTACGTTCACACTGTGAAGAAGTTCTAATATGCGTGAAAACTGAAGAAATAAATGACGCGATCGCGGCTAAAGTAAAGTATGGTCAAAAATTAGATTATTGATTTCGGTTGTGTCACGAAAATTGGTTAGGTGGCCGGCGTATTATCGGAAGAATTTTCCTTATTACTAATTTGACCGATCCTATCCGTGTTAAAAGCGTTAATTCGCATCTTCTTAATAGTATCTTTACAACCGGTTGTACATTTTTTCACGTATGCGTAAAATACAATTTACTCTTCAGTCATACATTATAAAGTTTTGACACAAAATTATCAATTTTATACGGGTATTTATTATAAAATACTGCTCTTTTAATTGTAAATAATTTTCAATCGTAGTTTTAAAATCGAGACATTTCAATCAGAAAAGGAAAAACTTTGGTAAAGTTAAAATTTCGTGCACCATATACATCGTGACTGAGCTAAAACGCCGCTATTACTAACAATTTTTAAAATAACACCCCCGATACTCTAGAGCAGAGCTTCCCAAACTTATTTATACTGCGACGTGCTTGGGACTTTAATATTTTTTTGCGACGCCCCTCAAGCCAGCTTCCAAAAATACTTACCAATTTTAGTAGGTACTAGCCTAGTAACAGGTTATAAGAAAAACACTATTTGAACATTTAAAATTTTTATTGAACATTTAAAATTTTTATTAGAAAATAATAACGAAAACAAAATATAAAAACGAAAATAAAAATATATATTTATGTAACTAGCTGGTTAATGTGAGGGGTGTGCTTAATTTGGAAATTGCCACTCTCATTTCTTTTTCTAAATTTATGTTTGATCTGTACTTGTTCTTAATTACCACAACTGCAGAAAAACCCGTTTCGCACAAGTACGAAGTCGCAAATGGTAATAAAACCTTTATTGCTGCAGTGCTGATGGCACGATATTCATGAGACACTGAGCTCCAAAATTCAAACAGTTTGTCCTTGTCTTATTGAAGTTTTAGGCTGGAATTACAGGACAATTCTATTAGTTGCTACCAAATAAGAGGCGAGTAACGCTTTGGTAGGAATTAATGCTTTTGAAACTAAAGCCGTGGACTGATGTTTGAGTTCTCGCAATTCTCTTGCAAAAAATCTCTTGCCTTACCTTGTAAATTACTATGAGTTGATTCTAAATGCCGTTTTAATTTATTAGGAAGCATACTTTCAGCCGCCAACACTTTATGACAAACAACACATTGTGGAAGTTCTGCATCCCCTTTAATAATGTAGGTAAATGCGAAATTCAAATACTGTTCGTCATATTTCCTATATTTCTTCTTTTTACTTAAATTAAAATTACTGCTTTCGCCTATATCTTCAGTTCGTTTTTTATTATTTTCCATAAATTTATCCATTGTTCATATTATTCAAACAACGCATGCGTAATAAAACGAAACCGAGAACGAAACAATAGTTGACCGAACGACATGAACATGAACTATGAACTGAACAGAACACGCACGTGCTGAGAGCAGTGAACACGGAGGAGGGGAGCAGGCCGGTGCAGTAGCCGAGATTTTGTCATCAACCTGTGTGCAATACGCGTTCACTCGATTCGGTCGAATTGACGCGCGACGCCCCTGAGACCACGGCGTGACGCCCCAGGGCGTCGCGCCGCACAGTTTGGGAAACTATGCTCTAGAGCATTTATTTACTAAATAGTCAGTAGGCTATTTTTGCGAATATTCCCTTTAACTCGGAGGTTAGTCTATCATCAAACATTCACATCTCACCGAAGTAGCTTTCCGGCCTTTACGTCTGTTTGATTTTAAGTTAATTACGTTCGGTGTACTATATGACGGTGGTCGATTTGAACTGGTCTTGTTGTTGAACTTTATTTCATCACCGTTGACATTACACCCCGCATCGGTAAACCGTATATGTCTTATCTCGTTTGTTATATTACAGTCGTTCTATTGAACTCGCTACATTAAAAGCGACGAAGAAGCTTTTACACCGTACACTTAAATATGCGTAAATTTTATTATTATTATTATTATTATTATTATTATTATTATTATTATCATATTTTAGACTTATAGCTAAATCAGTTGATTCGCGATATGATACGATATTAGTTTTAGTAACGTAAGTGGCTACACTGATATTAAGCGTGAAACTTTCGCACGTTACTTTTTCGATCCACTACTACGAGGCGTAAAATTATTCTATTCTTAGAACGAGATAACGACATCAGACAAAGAACTTACCTAATTTTACTTCTAATTACGATTACGATGTCGTACTTGTGTAGCTTAAATATCCACATCCAAATTCTATCACCCGCGCTTGATACTACTCGAACATCATCCTATACACCGCGAAGGGCTGTATGTGGGCATTCGTTCAGGATATGATCCATTGTCTCTGGTTGAACCAGATATGAAAAACCACTTTGCCAACGTGTGATTACTGCTACGTCCGTGGCCCGTACGCATGCGATTCAAGCGCATCCTGCTTTTTCGATAGAGGAGATCCAGTGTGCCTATCGTTCTGTTTCTATCGGGGTTCTTTCGGTTCCATTTTTTCTTCCAGGCTGCGACTTCTAATTACGAATTTTATATAACTGTTTCGACTTTTATTTTAGTTTTTTTTTTTTTTAATAATACTCGCGAAATCGCGATACCCGAAAATGTTTGAATCGTATAAATACAAATTACGATACGCTTAGGAAAATATTTGTCGATGCGGAGCGAATTCTTATTTATTTGCTCTTACTTTTTTTTTTTAATATATAAATAATAAGTGGGTATTTTTAAATAGTAGGCTATAAAATTTCGAGTTGACGAGATCTTTGTAATTTTGGTTCTATAGGCTGACCCAGAGAAGACGGACGGTTTTTAATTTTTGAATAGCGCAGTTGGTACAATTGCTCCAACGTAAACCGCATGCTCAAACGAGAGATTCGTTTTGTTCAGTTTTAGTGGAGTCCTATAACGAGGAGGAGCGCGCGTTTTGCGTGGAACGTTATTTTCAGCGTGAATCGATCAATGCGAAAAGATTTCGAAAATAATTCAAAGTTACGCAATTTATTTTGTGATGATACTTTAAGAGTCGCGTTTACGAAACACGTTCACGAAATTTGGAAGACCACAAAACTCGGATTTTTGAAGAAATTTCGAAAATTCAGTGACCTATCCTCGAAAAAGTTTTCGAAAATTTTATAAAGATTGAGTGAATGTATTTTTTACAAATTGTAGTCATACGAACGATATTGTGTTCGAAAAATGATTGTAAGCTAATCTCACGTTTTCCTATTTTTAAATAAAATTTCATTCAAAAATTTTGCCTTAGTAGTTTTTGAGCTATTTAAACGACAAAACCGTCTCCGTCTCCTCTGTGTCACCCTATAGTTGTATTACTTTTATATAACACTTAAGAAAAATGTGTTAACACAAACCGACACTTTGTTGGTTAAATCATAAGCAAATAGCGTGGTTTACGATAGCAACTTTATAGTTGATAACATCTTGTTTACTTAGTACTTTCGGATCTAATCGTTGAACTGTTTAATAATAATTTCGATGTACTATGTGAAATACCGATTTTATAGCTTCGCTTTATAGCTGAATTAAGCGACAATAATTAAGATTGTATTACTTTCAAAAATATATACTTGCATTATTGGTTTATGCGTATATCGTGCATTTATATATACATAGTTTTGATCAGATAATTTATGATAACATTAAAATTGACAATCATGTGTTTACTTCTACTGATCACATAAAATATTTGGGTTTCATTATAGATAATACGTTAAATTATAATAAACATATACAATATATAAATAACAAAACCAACAAATATTATTATATATTTAAAGCTCTTGCTGGTAAATTATGGGGACTTAACTATAAATCTAAGGTAATTCTTTATAAAGGTTTAGTACAGTCATTATACTCATATTGTGCTGGTGTCTACTTCAAACATTTAACTAAGCAGCAGATACATAATGTAATTTGTAACAGTCGTAAATTTCTTATTGATTCAATCTCTTCTTATATTACTGTATCAAATATAACATTATATACTATTGCTCGTTACCTATTGATCTTTATATTAAAAAAAGATCTTTAATTTTTAATGCTAAAAAAAATAATTATGGTGTCATAAGTAAAATAGTTCTTAAACAGTTGAATACACAAATTTTAAATGAATTTAGTGTAAGATACAAAATTTTAACAAAAGATAAATTAATTGGTAAATTTTTTCCGAATGTAATAGATCGTTTTAAAAATAAAAAGATTATAGTAAATTTTTACACGACTCAGATACTTTCTGGTCTTCCATTGGATATTATTTGAATAAATTAAATATAATCGGTGATAAATGTCACAACTGCAAGTGTAATGTAGTTGAAAATGTGCAACATATAATATACAAGTGTAACAAATATGATCACCTGAGGCAGTTGTATAGTATTGATTGTACGCTTAAACCGATTGAAATTATTTTATTAAACCAATTTCCGGTTTTTATCTTGGAAATATTTAAAATTAAGTACATTTATAGATAATCGCTACTAGTAGCAATAAGCAAAAATTTGCATGCTACTGCAGTTTTTTGTTTCAATTGTAATGTATATGTTAAATATATAATAAATAAATAAATAAAATATATATATATATATAATATCTTCTTTCACTACTCAACCTTGCGATTGATGAGTATCATATAGTACGTTAGATACGTCTACGGGAACATGCTCGCGCTTTTATAACTTTCGCAATTTTTTATTTGGTCGATATATCCAGTTCGTGGTTCATTCATCATTCATTTAATTAGTCTCGTCATCCATCCCAAATGTCTGACCATTTAATTTCTTCTCTTTTGCACTTTATTAGTTGTAAAGCTTCGTTTTTAGTTATTTTACCCATCTGCGGTATTATTAACATTCGACGTCTGCACTACATTTCGAACGTATTAAGTTTATCGTTTATTCTTTTTAAAACCGTCCATGTCTCTGATCCGTGTGTAACGCTGTAAAATCTTCTTACAAAATGTTTCCCGGTATTAACCGATATATTTCGGTTTTTTCGTAAACGCGTTTTTGCCTTAAGCTGTTCTTCTACTTTTATCATTCGTATTACTACCATCTGAGGATATTCCTACGTGGAGGAACTTCGTTACTTGATCTCTAAGCTCTGTCGGTTAAACCAAATATCAATTCTTTAGTTTTTGAAGATACCATCACTTTAGTTTTCGCGGTGTTTATTTTCACTTTTACGTGTTTGTTATAGCGCTTTCCTTAGCGCGTTTAAGGATTCTCGTAGCCCGTTCTCTGTTTCTGCTATTATTGCTATATCATCGGCGAATCTAATTGCGCTGTATATATTTTAGCATTAATATTTATTCCATTATTATTTTTATTTTCTAAGATAACGGATAACAGCCTTGATCTTATCTTTGCATTTTATATTATTACTGATTGGTTTCTATAGATTTGTAACAGCAGTCAGTCGTCGATCTCTGTAGTCTATATACGTTAATTCTTTAAGGAGTTAAATAGTATATATTCCAATCTACATAGACGAAAGCTTTCTCTGTATCTACAAAAGCTATATAAACCGTTTTTTCCTATTTTCAAATATCTTGCGCTTTTGTTTCTCCGAAAACATTGATCTTTTAAGTTGTTTTCGATTCTATTCTATTATATTTATATATATATATATATATGTATGTGTGTGCACTGTTTATGTCGTGGTAAAATTTTAGTAAGCACAACTTTCGGTTTGAATTTATTTTTACTTTTACTTGTTATTGAAAGGGAATTTTTATTCGAGCCAACAAAAAATTTGAATTTTAATTACACATCGTCCCTTATTATCGTGTTCTATATAAAATTAGGTTAATTTTTTTGGATTTGTGTTTCGATTTCAGTATCTGGTTATTATCATCATTACTTTCATCTACGTTATTATTATTATTGTTGTTATTACAGTCGAAACTATTCGTATTATTTTATTATTTTTCATATTATCCTTATAATTTTTTTTGTTTATTATCATTATTATTTTTCTAGTTATTATTATTATTTTCTTTTTTTTTTTTTTTTTAACCAAACGAACACGGACCATTCTTCACATCGTCGTTCGCGAAAAAGAGTTTCTCGGAAGAAAATTTCTTTTATAAAAAACGCTGGTAATAATTTTAAAAACGAGGAAATTCGGATTTTTTACGGACGAGCGATTTTTTCAGATATACGTTTTTTCCCTTTTGGGGTTTAATTTAAGATTACAAACAACGGGCTTCTACCATTACGGATGCCGCTATTATTATTATTATCAGATCACGGCGACGCCTAATTCCGCTATTAAATCGCGTCGCTGGCAGACCAGAATAGGACTTTCTGTTAATTACACATCCGAGTGCTGTATAATAACCGGCTCGGAATTAATTCAACGCGATAGAACGAATTAATAATGTAGCGAGGAGAAAAATATAGTATTTCAGTATTTCGTTAATGGCAACCGAACGAATTTGTTAATTTTTTACACGTTGCACGGGACAAGTGGAAAGAACATGAACGAATATACTGATAATTGTATGCTCTTTACGGTCTGTGCTTAACGATAATAATTGACTAGAATTGAGAAAAAATATGCATAAAAGAAATTACGATTAAACTTTAATTCCATTGTCCGGAATAAAAAGGAGCGGGGAAAAAAGTGCCCGATCGTCGATACGAAGGAGGTGGTGAATAATAGAGCGTGAAGATCCCACGAGACGATAGTGTTCGTATTTATTGCAGTTAAATATGTAGAAGGCGATAGAAGATAGTGAAAGTTACAAAGTTTCCCCATAATTTGAGTCTAAAAAATTTATACTCACTCGGAAATGACCCAATCGATAAATCTGAAGCACATGAGTAAATGTTCAGCATATAACCAGACAGCTATCAGAAGACAGCTACTTAGTATACCTGAACCGGAGGAGGTTATACCAATCTGAAAGTAGCCTCTCTGATCACTTTTTAAATGCTCCTTTCAGCGAAAATGAGGTAGCCTATATTTTAAAAACGCTCAACAACGCCGCATTATGATGGTGTTTCGTTGGAAGCGCTAAAAAAATTAACGGAAAATTTTCTAATTGTCTTTGTCGATGTTTTGAATAATGTTTGGCAATCTAAATCGACGTTTCTATACCTGAGACAAATGTATCATTTAGACCAATTAGCATCTTGTTTTAGTATCCGTTATAGCTTGGCGGCTCAACTGATGGTTAGAGCATAATGAAATCCTTCCAGCTAATATGTATGACTTTCGTAATAACTTAAGCACATCGGAGTGCGTAGGATTTAATATTACTGATTTTCGGGATATTATGGACGCCTAGTCATATGCGCGTGCATTTGCGTCGCATATAAAATAGTGTCTCGAATGCTAGCTCATTTTGTACGTAAAAATAAGCGCACAATATCTAGTCACGACGTTCGGCAACAAACAATACGACGATGATGATAATGATTGATGATTATGGTGATGAGAATAAGGTATATCTATCCACTTTGCAACGAAATTATTGATTTTAAGTCTATGCGGATGATATTACGGTGTCTATTTCCAATACAATATTCTACGATGTCGTATATAACATTAATACAGTATCAATTGAACGAGTACTTAGTTAGGTGTTAACTCTGTATTCATACAATTTTTCAAATGAAAAAATGAAAAAAACATCTTTCTTTCCCGAGAACTACGTCATTTATCCGGCTCCACTGATGCTACATTCAATAATATTATCTTTGAGCATTTTCATACGCACATCCTTATTTATTAAAGATGAGTCAAATTCGGCTCAGGGAACGAAAGCAGCGATGTTCATTGCATCTCTTAATATTCGTAATGCATACCAAATTATCCGATCATTGTTTCATATTCACCGCTGAGTGTCTAGCGGTGGTACACGCCTTATCATTCTTAATTGACAGCTTCCGGGTAGTTACGTCATTGTCAACAAAGCATTTTGAAGGCTGTGGAAAACAAATGGAAAGCGTCGGATAGATTGATTTCATTCATCATGCTAAAGCTTAATCATCTGGAATACTCGGTTATGTTTGTGTCTTTCTTATGGGTACCGGGACATCGAGAAATCACCGACAATGAAATTGTAGATTCATTGGCTAAAGTGGGGGCTTCTAAGGGTATGCATTCTCTTTAGTTTCTGCACACGATATCGTACGTTTTATACTGAGACATACTTGGAGAACATACAGCAGTCATCCCTCGCTCTACACTAATCGTCTCTTACAAAATTCTAATAGTTCTACTTTTTGAAAAATATTAAGTGTAAAGGAATTGTACTTATCAGCACATTGCGAGTCGGTCATTACTTGTTGCCAGATCGCTTGTTCCTTACTGTCCTCTCTATGCTGGACGTGTAATTTACAACCCTGATCATACGTTCTTCGAATGCCCTTTTTTAGTAATGTTACGTTCTGACTATACCTTAATTTATTGCACTCATCATATAACGATTCTGTCCCTTCTAGTATTAACATCTGTTTCCGGACAAAACGATGTTTCTAGGGAAGTTTTCCGCGATTATAGAAATACGAGTTAGTTCGTATGTATAGCATCACATTGAGTAAGTTGTAAAGACATCCCCATTTTTTTTTTTTTTTTTTTTTAAAGGTTAACCGTATTTTACTCGATAGTCTTCAAATAATTCCATACACTAAAGTTTATAATTTTTTATTGCTAATATATGACAGCGGAGGTTACATATACTAACGAATAATGAGGATGTAACATCATCGCTATTTTTAAATATGTAATTGGGGAATTTGAAAAGAAAATTAAGCTGCGGTTATTACATAATGTACTAATCGAAATTCCAGTCACGTATTGTAAGCAAAGGATGTCCCAACTAGTCGTCTACTCAGCTCGCAGAATGATTACATATTAGCCTGTAGTATAAATATTTAGTAAGACGCGGCGTCGTCCGTTCATCAACGCTCTGGGTGGAATCTCGAAAGCTCATGTGTATAAAAAAAAATGTCAGTTCGGTTATAATATTTCCAAGATGAGATAGAGTTATAATTTAGAAGAAGAAAAAAACGCGAGTTATTAACGATAACGGTATTACATTATTATATATTTATTCTGGAATTGCATTTGTAAATCTTAAAAATTTTGAAGCCGTTTGTGAATGTTGTGCATGTCGATGTACCTGTTAGTAAGTATGCATATAATGCGAGTGTGAGTATAATGTTCAGTACCACTTTAATTAATGTAGACACTCGCATATATCGATACTTTCTAAATCTGATACACACGCCGACATAATTAGATATTATAATTATGGTTAATAAGTTTTACTTTTTACCTACGATATTTGTCACGAATTTTTTTATATCTATAAATTCTAATGTAAATATATATCGGTGAAAAATAAATATATTTATTATTATTATTATTATTATTATTATTATTATTATTATTATTGCATATACAAAAGTGTTAAACACCTACCTAATCGACAGTAATGGTACAAAAGTAAGGTATATTTATAGCGAATGGTATTTGAAGAGAAAATTAGTTGACTATATAATAAAGGTTGTTAAGAGCTGTAGTAAGAACATTTTTAAAATACAACTCGTTTGCTATTATGGTAGTCGATTTCTTCCAAACCCCTTAATCCGGTAACGATATATCCGGAACATTTATGCCATAGAACCACTAATGTGGCGTATCAGAGACATATCACCATTCCGCTTACGTTTCTTTTATATTATATATATATATATATATATATATAGTTGCTACTTTTAATGTTGCATCTTTAGACAACTTCCATTGTTATCGAGTAAGGGGGAATTCATCGGATGGCCAGTAGCTGTCGCCGCTCCAAGGACTAAATGTAAACACTTTAACCGACCTCTTTAATTCTCGTTCGGGCATTTCTGTTGTTGACAGTAACTTCTTCATTTTCTAATTCTAATTCTTCGAAATAGCGCGTTGCATTTTCCCCTTCGGCAAATTTTCTTCCAAGCAACGCTGACTAACTAACGTCATATTTTCTAGCCAGTCCCAATTCGCTATCTTTCTACTTTATCAACTACTCTCATTTACAGAAGTGGAATAGATCTACTAACTAACTAACTAACAAGTAAAACCCGTTGACAATTTCAACCGGAGTTCAGTGCACGTAATTTTTTCCTTTCTCCGTTACGATTTAACTAGACGGTGTAACTTTAGGTTCAAGTTTTCTCACGTATACACCGAATAACTGTATTTCATTTTCAGCGAGTTATTCTTTAATACATTACGCCGGGATATGTGTACATATTTATATATATCTATATTGATTAACACACAATGTATGTGTTTATATAAGTTCGTATATGTAATGTACGCTTATGTTTGATTATGAAAACGTGTACGTTTTCCAGTATAAACACAGCAATTTTACTATCATCATCATCATCATCGCCGTATACGTCCTGACTAGTCGTTGTAGGTTTTTATTTTTACGCACAGAATGTACTAGCATTGCACCAATTATATGAAACGATGTAATACAGAGTGGGCTGCTACTGTCTTCTCCGTGATAATTGAGAATTAGATAATGATGAAAAACTTTCTACTCTCCAGTTAGTACGCGAATCCTTCAGTCGACGGTACTATTTACTATGTAATATTATTTTTAATCGCCTTTTAAATGTTCGGCATTTCTTTAGATTGCGATCGATTGTTCCGGCTGCGAGCAATCATTTTGGTCGGTCCATCCTACCTATTCGGAATTTTCCCATATCTTCGGTTTTAAGTCTAGTTCGCGAGCAGAGTTTTACTGTTTTTTTTTTTGCTTTTTTGTTTTTTCCCTCTAAATAAAATAAAAAAAATACATCACTTAATTAAACAAGAAGAAGGAGAAAATATTATTTAAACTGTAAACATAAAATACAACGAATTGTATACTAAGTGCATAAAATTAAGTAGCTAATATAAAAAATAATAATAATAACAAAGTGCAATCTATAAAAGCTAGGATGATTACAAGAAAATTTGAAAAACCTGTCACAATAAAAAGTGAAAAAAAAGCATGAAATTAAGAAATTGATTACATTTAATTGACTTAATATATAAATAAACAAATATACAAAATAAAAATAATGTTAAAAATCGATATTTCAGTCGACGATGTTTTTAGCGCGTATACCTATTACGTAAGCTGGCCATATTATAGTTCCCTTCGGCTTTAATTAATTCATTCTCCCTGAATTTTACAATTTTTATAAAAATTTTTTGGAAAGCTTGTGCTGGAGGTTTAGTTTACATAATCATAGCAAACCTGGTGGTTCTGCAACAACGTTTTTTTTTTCTGTAATTTACTATATGTACTGTCGCAAACTGAAAACCAAACGAAACATGCAATAAATTCAATTGTTTATTTTTTAGTCTGAAGTTGTCGTAACTACTAAAAATATCCGTTTAGATTGTTCAAATATAATACAATTCGCGATTATTACTCAAATTTCATTAAATCATTTTTAAAATAATAATAATCTGTGCATCTTGCTCGCGTACTGACGAAATTTGTTGCTGCTTCGCATAGTTTCTGTCAGTAGCCCAGGTATTACGCCGCTGGTTTTATTTTACTTTATTTTACAAAACAATCTTACAGAATAATTATAAAGTAAAAGTATGAATAAAAATAAAACTGAACACACACGTTAATATAAATAATATTAAGAATTGAAAGAAAAAATTACGAATACCAACAAAAAAATGATAATATTTCTAATACAAGCACACATCCGAACAGAACCAAAAACAGAAATACCAATCACACACCCATACTCACATGTAACAAACTCTACATTGGGACACGCACATATGACCCAAATAAAACAAACTTACTGAAATATAGAGTTTAAAAAAATGCATTATGTACAAATTTACCATCGAAATGAATATCTAACTGCGGATGAACATTTAGCACGTTATTGTACAGGCGTAAGATGGATAGAAGTGGTGAGTCATAACCTGGATTTGTACGTGCATGTGATTCATAGCAAATACTGTGTGACCTACTACTAACACCGGGGGACCATAAATAAAATTGTAGATAATAAATAGTTGTCATCTATACGAGCGTTAATCGTGCGGGAACCTCAGCTTACTTATCTTTCTTCTAGCACCCCCAATACTTAGGAAATTACGTAAAATATTATAACTAAAAAATGTAATAAATATACCTCAAAAATTGAGATTGAACTTTTTCCACCATACGAATATATTTAGTGTAGAAAGGATCCCAAACCATAGATGCGTATTCTAATTGCGATCTTACAAGAGTAATAGTAACAGCGGAGTCTTAGGATCACGAAATACGCATGAATTTCTAATGATGAAACCCATAGTTCTGTAAGTATTTTTGATAACATTAATAATATAAGTTTCAAATTTCGTTATCAATATAAACGCCCAAATCCCGAACACAGGTTACATTAGAAACGGGAACATTACCCATAGAGTAATGGAAGAAACGTTTATTTTTTGTACGACAAAAACGAATATAAACACATTTCCTATAATTAAAAGGTAAGTAATTATTGTCGCTCCATGTCGCCAATGTACACAAATCATCTTGCAACAATTCACAATCACATTTTTAATTGATCTAAAAATTTTTAAGTCATCAGCAAATAATAGAAATTTTGAAGTAAATTCCTATATAATTTATGAAAATATTAGATAATAGTGGACCCAAATTAAACCCCTGCGGTACGGTTAAATAATACGTAGCGCACACGCGAAGTTAAATATGATCTAAATAACCGTATATAATCGTCAGAAAATCCATAATTATGCAACTTAACCCGAAGTAAACTATGGCTGACTTTACCTGTGTTCCTCATTTAATATTGTAATCTAATCACGCGCGCTGCAAAATAATAGACACAAAGAAAGAGACGGAAATACAATCTCACGAACCGCGAAATCTCACTAAAACTGACAACCACTTAGGTTGCAATTTCGGATTGAATATTACACGTTTTTCTATAAATACCGAAAAAAACTTATGTCAACGTAAATCTCGTATAAAAGCTTTGGGGCTACAACCAATGCAGTTGATTTCAAACCTGAAATCGTACGATCGAAATTAAACTTGCAGAGCAGCTTCTGGTAGGCTCTAATTTACCATATGTTAGATGGAGATCTCTTAACAGATTACGGACACAAATTGAATTGCAACCAACAGTCGCCAATATAGTCCTATGTAAACTCTACACACACAGTAGCATTACACGTAAGATCACCATATAACGCGATATAAGGCTTTTAGATGCTTTCTTCAAGTTGCATCGAACGTTCAACCACCAACCGTTGTAACTAGGCATTTCAAAACACTTTTTAAACGATTTTCAACTTTTTATAATACATTCTATGAAAAACGTATAATTAAAATTAGTCTGCTGTCTTATCCACGTGTTGGTTTTCTGGTCTGATATCTTAATGCCAAATATTAATCTTTCGTGCGCTCTCTGTGTCACTGCAAGTTTCTTAACAACATACTTCGTTAGGCTCCGTGTTTCCGCTCCATATGTAAGCACTGGAAGGATGCACTGTTCGTATACTTTCTTCTTCAAGCTGTTAGGTATATCTTTATTTTTGAGGACAGTACTCCCCAAAAGCTATCCACGATAGATGCGTTCGCCTTTTAATTTCTTTACGCATTGCTTCCTTCTGTGTGGTAATAATTTGACCTAGGTATATAGTTAGAAGAAGAATTGAATAAAATAAAATTCAGTTGTATAATCCTATTCAATTACTTCTCGTGAGCTAGGTAAAGACCTCCATGTGGTGCTCCTGGAAACGACAACAATTGTTGTTCGGCTAACTGTACCTGCTGGAGGTTGAGAATAATAGATGATCATGTTGGAAAGAGTAGAAATAGTCCTTTTAAGTACTCCGCAATGATAACGGCATTAAAAACTCTCAATACATGGGTAAAGGATATTTCAAAATACTAAACTTAAATGTAGAACGTCTATCTCCGAGGAAAACAGATTGTATTGCGCAGGTAATACAAGAATATAATATAGATATAATTACGCACGCCATCTCTGATGAAGATATAGCGTGAAGAGGCAATTTGGTCGGTTTTAAAATAGCTGTACATATCCCGCATAGAAAATACCATATAGCAACATACATCCGTAATGACCTTCAATCAATCACGAGGATAATTCAAACATCAGGCCGTAATAACGTATTTTTCATTGCAATTAAAATATCGAACACGTCTATCATGAATGTTTATAAACCTCCATTGTTAAGTGGAAAACCAAAGTGCTTCCAATATTTAAACACTCTTCGATCTATATTGGTGATCATAAAAGCCACTCAACAAACTGGGGGTGCACCGATGAAGACGAAAACGAAATATCATTAATACTTGGATACAGTTAAACAATATGGAACTGATCTATCGTGCAAAAGACAATGGAACTTTTAGATCTACAAGACGGAACAAGTCATATACATCAGATTCGCGTATTATTTCTACAACCGACACAGTACACTGTATTGATAAATCTCAAAGAAAAATACCCAATGCGTTTCCATGCAGACAACATTGACCATTTACGCTAAAATCTCGTCTGACCTGCCAGTAATAAATGCAGTTCAAAAAATCAAGAATGGCAACTGGGATATTTTCAAGGATCATATAGAAAATTCGTTAAAAAACATTACTCCCTCTCTTAAAAATTACAACTCGTTCGTTCGTGCAATTAAAGATGCACCCCGATATAGTATACCTCGTGGTTTAAGAAAACAATATATTATAAGCTGGTCAGCGGAATGCGAACAGTTACTGAAAAGTTCAAATATACATAAGAAATCCAGACGGCAGAAATGCTACTTACAAAAGTGAATAGCGGAAGACGACAAAAATGGATCAATACAGTTGAAAACATCGACTTCACAGATGGTAGTCGGATTGCATGGAATCTTCTTAGAAGGTTAAAGACAGACCGGGTAAACACGGGCAAAATTCAGGCGAAACACGATAGGAATAGCTACAGGACTCTATTATTACGAATATCCCAGGCAAACAATAAAACATATCGTCGAAAAATGAAAAATATATTCGGAAAACGGAATTGCGATTGAAGATTTACATCATTTGCGTGGCGAGTCTTTAGACTGGCTTTCCCGTTTAGAGCTCGAGCTATAAATCAACATCATACAATATGATACGATACGATACTTCTCAGTGTTCGCACTTTAATTCATATATATATATATATATATATATATATATATATATATATATATATATATATATATTCCGGTCTTCATCGGTTAATCTTTTCAGACCCACATTATCAATTTTTTATATAAAATTATGCACTTTGGTGTACGAAATAATTAACCAAAAATGACTAGTAAGGATTGTTTTTATTTTATTTTCGGATACACCTGCACATTTGTATATAATTATAATTTTTCATTTTAGCACTCTAGTCCTCTGCCCTTCTACAATATTACACCTAGTTATTAAGCAATAAACATCCCCCACCGGCAAATTGTCCGCAATGGGGGGACAAAAAAAAAATATGGTTTTTGAAATTACCGGATGATTTTTATATTTTTAGAATTGAGGAATTTTGCTCCAACTAAATATTATTTTAATTTTTTATTTTTTTTTATATACTAAAACTTTATCCACCGTATAGAGGACACTGCGATTGAAAGTAACTGAAATATTTCTCAATATTTATTTTTATTTCAGAAAATTTATATATATATATATTATTATTATTGTTATTGTTATTATCCTTATTATTTTAGGCGGTCATTTTTTTATTTCTTTTTTAGTGACAGCCCTTTAGATTCCCCCTGAGCATATCTTTCATCTGGTCGCCCGATGATATATTTCGTTTCGGATGTTTTCGACTTTTAAAGATAAACGTTTTTTCTCGCCTCCAACTTTTTCGTTAAAGATGTTAAACACGATGCGAACTCCAAAATCCGATATTGCGGTCACGTAACGGTCGACCCACGTCCTCCCACACAAATGTATGGACTAAGCCAGAGATAAAAGATTAAACGAATCGAACGAGATGAAAAGGCGATAGGTGGTCAGCTGGTGATGGATGGTCAAATTGCGGCCATGTAAATTGCCGGCTTCTCACCTATATAACTTCGGCGACTAGTTTCAAACGTTAAAGTTACCATTTGTTTCTTCGGCAACGAGACCGCAATTCGTGACAGGTCCGGCGGCTTTGGCTTAACCTTCGAAACAATTTTTTTTTTTACTTGGCCGCACGCGTGCCTAACCAATCTTTTCTTCTTTTCGTTTAGCGTTCCGCGTATTAGATATTAACGACGGCGGTGGGTAGTAAAGTACCTGAATGAGTATCTATTTTTTTTTTTTAATACTCTACTCGGGGAATACTAACGAAGTCGAGATAAACCGTTTAACGTCCGTGCTTGAGCTCGTATCGAACAATCTGGTATAAGACGAAATTTAAAGTTAGTGCGAGGGTTCGGTTGTCTTCGATTTGTTTGGGTGAGGGTATATTTTTCTATTGTACCCGGTCAAACTACGTCCAGTTGGCGGCAAATGAGCTTCGGGAATACGCGCAATTTAAATAAATTTTAGACCCTCGTAAAGAAGTTTTTCACCCTAGAACGGATCTCCGTATTATATCTCTATTTAGCGACAAAAATCGCGTTCATCCGTTACATAAAACTTTTTTTTGTTTTTTTTTTAGTCTAATTTTTTTTTTTTTTTTTTTTTTATAAAGAACCAAAACACGTTTGATTTTTAGTTTTATACATGCAGGCAAATACGTTTCAAAAGCAGGAATTCCAATATTTCTAAATATAATTGAAAGTACTACTATATTTTTTGTATAGATTAAGAATAAAATTCGTTGTTTTTTCTGCAATTTGAGAACTAAATTTAAGCGGTATTCGTAATATTGCGCGTAACTTTATATACAGAGGTATATACTCAGGTAACTATATCACTCTCTAGCGACCGAGTCACTACATTTCCAACGCTTTAGTCTTGTTAAGTCTTGTAAGACAATAATGAAATGGGAGGCTGGCGAGATAGATCTCGTAATATACACACGAAAATTAACTTCTCGACGTATCGATCTTAAAAAATGTGCTAGGTGGTTATCATATCCTTGATATTGCGATTAACATTTGCATTTCCCGATGCAGTATATCCGATTGTAATAATATCATATATATTATATATTAAATGGATCACTGGTTTCTGACTAGAAAATATTTCAAATTTAAAAGCCGTCAATGTTATTTCGTTCCTAACTTTTCCACAAGTTGGCTTAATGTAACAATAAATGCGTAATAATAATAATATAATAATAATATAATAACGGGGCAGTCCTAAGAATAATCAACATGTCGGTCTTCCAGTTATAATGTCGCATTTACAATTTACAATTTGTATTCAGTTCTAGTCCCCTCACGATCACTCTTCCAATTTACCGTTATGTATACGCATGCTTATTAGATTTAAAAACGATATTAGAAGATAGTATGCTAAAAATTATCTCTATCCGTGCGCTCGAATAACAAATCCTAAATCTATTAACCAAGCTCGGTTATTCTTAAATAGTTACAATAAATTTAATTGGTTTTTATCGAAACTTAATACGAAAGATAATAGCGTGTGGAAGGTTTACAAAAATTATGTAATAAACAGGGCACTGCTCTTCCACCGTTCTACGATTCATTTAAGTTCGATCAATATTCAACCAGTATATTAAACATCTGTTGATAAAACCATTTTTGTCATTTCGAAAGATATTTGTGTCACTATAAAATAAATTAAAGCTAAACATTCCTTAGCACATGACAAAGATATTTTTTTTCTTCGTACATTTTTTGTTTGTTACTTACCTTAATTCATTAATCTCGTAAGCTATCGTGGTAAATTCCGGTACACGATACATTTATAAATTATGTTTACTGATTGTATTTTAATTATTTAATAAAAGATTTATTTATTTGTTTATTTAGGTCTTGATATATTTTACAGCCCCGGTAGTTTACCGGATGTGGTCCACTACAATGTACGTAAAAACAGCTGGTGTACTCATTGCTTGGGTAAAATTTTTGAAATCATCGCTTCTATTTTAATTCTCATATTTAATAAGTAATTCAGTTTATAACTCATTTTTAGCTCAATCTCGACGAAAAATATAGGTAGGGATTTTTTTAGTTATCCCGCGTTTAATATTAATTATGTATCTAATCTTACGACTTTCACGTAGCAACGCAAGTTTAATGTCATCAGGCTGTATAGAATTATATAAATTTCGTATCACCACTTTGAAAGCGTTCTCTTTTGGAACTTGAAATGTATCGTATTTAATGTTTGCTTCGTTAAAGTAGCGATTTAATTTTCTATATTCGTCTATTTCTACACGACTTTAACCTGTACTATTTGATCACTGGTCGATCCGCATTTAATTTGTTTCGATTTTACGCGCTTTGTTAAATCAATGAACACTCGACGAAAGTCAGTTAGCCTGTACATACTGCGATAGGGGGAACTTTAGATTTACTATTTTCTACACTATTACGATTGTTCCTGTCAGTGAAATTTCCGACGTTATCGTTGATCCATCGTCATTTTCATCTTGTAAACGAAAGAATCAATTTCTCGTTCTTATCTCAGCTGCTGTTGCTGCCGGAGAAAATCGTTCCTTTTTTACAGTTGGGTCGATGTGCCACTGCTAGTGAGTTTACACTTATTTTCAGTTCTGCGTAGTATTTTATTCAGTTTAACGTTTTGCGTGGATGATATATTCGCGTGGTCTATATTATCACGAATTGTAATGTCGCCATGTTAATTGTCTGATTACTTTCATGTTAACTTTTACTGCTGTTGCTGCTTGTATAGTTGGTTTCAAAGAAGTGTATGTGCCACTTTTAAGCGATTCGTTCCCTGTACGAGATTGTACACATATCCCGGGCGAGGGAACGGGCAATTTATCGTTAATTCTGTATTAGTAAATACTATTATCAATAAGTAAATGCAAAGTTTCCCCGTACGAATGTCGGTGTAAAACGAGATAAATAGTATAAGCGCAATATTATTATTAATAATAATCAATTGCTCGTGTAAAACAAAACAAATGCATAAGCGTAATACGATATAATATAAATGTATACTACTCGCCGCCTGCTATATACTAACCTGCTTATAACATGGACCAACAACATAATATAACATTATCACGGAACTCGAATCCGTGAATTCAAAATTGAACTTAATAAGTTCGCCGCATTCAAATGTTTAAATCTATATTCATCGACAATCCAATTTGAGGCAGGAACGTTTACATGACAGTTTCCTCGACTTTTTCGACCATTAGGAAGCACTAAAATAACGGAATATATAATCGATTTTACAGCCATGAATAATATAAAGTTGGTGAAAATATTTTAGCTTATATTTAAAATGTACCGTCGGCGAAAATTTCTACGGTCGAATCCGCGAGAACTGTGTAATTTGATTATTATCAACATACATGAATCGTTGGTTTTTAAATGTTTCTTGTACGCTGCATAAATGTACTATTGATAAAAATTCGTAGACAACATAATATGAAGAAAATTAATGAATACTCTTTTAAACCTTCATGGTTGATATCCATACGTCTATGATTTTTTTCGATGTAAACCATGTACATATTTTTTTCACGTAACTTTTCGAAATACACTTTCCAATATCAAACGCGTTTGATAATGAAAACTGTGTTTTCGAAGGCAAAGATTAATTTCAAATTGAGAATTATAGGCAATTTGTCACGATTTTATTCCTCATTTCAGCTAACACATTTTTCAGACACGGCATAAGTTCATGTTGTCTTAACCCTTTTAGTCATGATGTCCACTACTATGTGGTATATGAAATTTTATTCGAATAAAAATGTTTTATTTTCTGCTTGATGTGTGAAATGACCCAATTTTCAAAATATTTATCTAAACACATAGAAAATTATCAATAATTCACTTAAAAAGGGAGTATTGTATAATTAATTGTATAAAATTTATAGTTTTGTGTCAGACTGTTATAATGTATGACTAAAAGGATTAAAATATACTCTTATATCAATATAAATTAGTGATAAAGACGTACGTAGTAGCCCATATTGCCATTCGTTTATTAATTATTACAAAAATAACGCATCAACTTTAATTCATTTTTTCTTTTAATTTTGTACACTGGATACAAATTATAATTATTAGAAAAAATTATGTACTTAAAAATGAAGTTGAGAATTTTTTGATTGAATTTTTTCCTGATAATAATTTTTTAATCGATTAGAAAATATTCCTGGAACATCCGATGCCTTAAATTAAAACGGTATTTTAATTATATTTACCAGCACATTTGCAGTAAAGAGCAAATTTGTAAGCTTGCAATATTCGTTCGAATATAATAGTCGGGCTGTTCGGAGTCAGGGCCCAAATTTTCAAAGTTCTTTATTTCTTAAAGTTTAAATTGTGGAATGTAGTGATTTTTTATACTTGATTACAAAAAAACGGTTAAAATCACTAAACTTTATTTATTAAGCAAAGCTTTTCGGCAACTACGCCATTATCAAGCTATATATAAATAAAATTAAATATATAAAAACATAAAATATTAATTTAAATATAAGTTCACAATTTTTACATAATAAATGAATTATAAATACTTAAAACTGACAGTGAAAACAACACAATCAAATATCAGTAATATAAAATTTACAGAACAGTAGCTAGAAAATAATTATTTTATAAAAATATGTATTTGAACAATGAAAAATATATTTTATGTAATCAAAAATCAATAGCTAGGAACAATATAATTTTTACGATATACTTTTTAGAATTAATTCTTCCTCAAAATTTACCATTGAATTCAATAAATTTTTTTTCTTTATTTCTATATAGGTTATTTTAAATTAATCAATACATTAACGTGTATGTAAAAAATTTTATCCAAATCGATTGTTGTCGAGATGTCCGATATATTTGTATGCGTAAGATATAATAAATGTTTAACACGCAACTTTATTTAATATGTTTTGTATCTATCACCGGGTTATTAAGGTAATAATTTAAATAAAAATGATTAACGTTTTTAAACATTTTATATTATACTAATAGAAATATGAGTAAAAATAGAAACCAAAAAAAAAATTACGAAAAATTTCCAATTATATATACACGTCTGAAAGGAAGGTGATCGTGTTTATTTATTAGGTTATTAAAAATATTTTTATGCGAAATCAACCATAAAAAAAAAAAAAAAATAGTTGATAAATTATCGTTCGCGCACTATTCGAATCAAAAAATAACCAGAATTTGTATAGTATCGTAATGTTTATACCATATGAAAATCATGTAGGCGTATACAATACATCTGAACACGCACGACACACGCACCCTAAGCACATATATACGCATACATACAAACACACATACATATATATATATACATTGTAACAACCCTAGTTGTCGCAGCATTAGTAGTAGTGAGAGAAAATTAAAATGTCAAAATTAAAATGTACAATAAAGAATTACGAGTTTGTGAAATATATATAAAATCGGATAATAAATAACATGTTAGGATAGATAAGAATAAGTATAGGTAGAAACAGCGGACGTGACTGTTGTCAAAAAGATGAAATTCGAAGATATATATATATGTATACGAGAAAGAATGCTGGCGCCGTGAGGATTAGAGTTTTTTTTGGAAATTCGTTAAAGTAAGTATAGATAAAAAATAAGAAGAAATACTGCTAGAAAATATATAATAAATTAAGAATTGACAGAGCAAGTGCAGACAAAAGGAGGTGAAAATAGACCTCATAAAATGGGCTCAGTCGGTATTTTAGTCAAAGATTAAAAGAAACAACTCCGAATTTTCTGATTGGCTGTCCCAAAAGAGAAATCGCAGGGTTTACCAATTTAGAAAATGTTTCTATAGAATTCATAGAAATGCATGGCCGCCGTGCTAATAACAATAAAAATAAGTACGTATATGTATATATATATATGTGTGTGTATATATACGTCCATGTGCATAGATAATGTGTGCGTAAGTCTAGAATGTAGAATATAAAAAATGACGGAACTTCTCCTTAGACGAAGCATCAGTTTTATTAACAAAAAACTGAACGAGATCCCTTAGAAAAGAGAAAATCAAAATACCAGAAAGTAGAAAGAAACCGGAATTTGCCGAAAATAAGATAAGATAAAGTAACAATAATAATAATAATTAGACGGCAGCGCCCTAGTGTGCTGGAGTATGGAGATATTATTAGAAATAGTTGGTCTGTTCTGTTAGTCTAAGTTGGTTAGTCTAGTCGGTTTGGTTGAAGGTAAGAACGCGATGACGACGGATCTTAGTGAAGATCGATCGCGGAGCAAGAGTCGCTTCTTCGATCCTTCTAAGAGTTCTAAGTATAAGGGAAAATTCCGTGATCATAAGAAATAAGTGATTAAAATTTAGAATACGCAAATACAGTAATTAATTTAATAGTACGTTTATATATATATATGTATTTAATCGTGATTTCTACGGGAAAAACAAAATAAAATTAAAATAAATTGTTTATCGGAAATAAAAGGCGTATTATTTTCTTGCGAGTTCGATTTATTTAAGTATCGGTCGGGGCCTCTCCCACGTGGCATCCCATTGAACCAAAGAGTTCGCCGAGTACCAGCAATGTACATTATGTAAATATTTACATGTACTTCTAATTTTTCACGACAATAGCAAAATAATAATAATAACAATATAAATAAAACTATAAAAATAAAAAATAAAAGAAAAATAATAAACAAAAATTATAATAAACCATTGTATGTGACGTGGCACGTCTGTGTATATATATATATATATATATATATATATATATATATATATATATATATATATATATATATATCAATAGTTTGGTGAGTGGCGTCGCAATATATACATACGTAAAAATGTGGGTATAAAAACCTTAAAGGGATAGATTGTTATATATATATACATATATGGAATAAAATAAGTGAAAGGAACGCTTGTTATTTATATATATATATAGACAGACATATAATATAATTATTTTTCTCTACTACACATACACACTATTGCAGATATTATTTATTTTTCTTTAATTATAATAAAGTAAATCAATTACTCATTGTTTCGTTTATCAATGCTTGAAGTTCACAGTTTATTTGCTGGTTACGACCTTGGGTACAACTAGTAGCATCGTCATATATATACACAAATATGTGTGCATGTGAATGCGTAATATATATGCGTAAGGGTTTGTGAATATGATATACTATTTTATTTATTTAGCGTCTGGACTGCTGTTTAATTTTTCTCACAGCGGCATAATTGAGGACGTTGCCACGGTTTCTATCATTTTACGCTATTTTCCCACTACCAATAAATAGCAGCCATAAACAAAAATAAGCGATAAGGAAACCGTGGAATGTAAGGAAAGAATCTATTATGTTAAAGGTTGGTTAATTTTATAATTTTTAACGTTTATTTCTAGAGGGTTGATCGTTTGTAAACGTTTAATTTTGTTTATTAATAATATTGGAATTTAATAATAACGTAAAAAAGTTTTTTTATTAATTATAATATTTTAAATTAAGCATATCGATAATCATAACTAAATGTATAACAGGAGGAAAATGCATTTTTCGTAATAACCCTAAACATAAATTACGGCGTGAACGATGTACAGATTCGTATTTATCACGGAGATGTGCTTGTCACACGTGTAATGTCGGATTGAGAACGAATCTTGACATCACCGAAATATTGACACACAGTCACAAAATGTTAACTGAACCAAACGTGAAGAAGTGTACGGGTAAGTAAATTTTGCATATCTTTTAATAATTTATTCATTGATTAAGGAGTTTTGCAATAATTATGATTTAGATAAGTTTTAACAAAACAAAATAAAGACAATGTTAATTACTATAAAATTTATTTTATTTTCATAAAAGTTTTTCGACTTTCCATCGTCGTAGGCGTTATTTTTGTAATTTCAGTTTATCATGAAACGTTATTTACTCTTAACACGTTTTGATAATTAAAAGCAACTTCATTTTGAGATTGATTTAGTGAAACTTCTTATCATAGTATTATCATCGTTTAATTAATAGATATGCTGTTTTACTAGTACATGCAAAATTATTATGATAATTTTTAGATTTTAATTTTGAAAAGTGCGGAATGTAGTAATTAAAAAAAAAATAAACAAGAAAGGAGTTAAAATCATTAAACTTTTTATAAAAATCGCAAAGCTTTCTGATGTCATTTTCAAGCATACACAAAAAGCGTTATATATAAATTAACTCTAATTATTTAACAACAGCTTATATATTTCATGTTGAATATATCGGAGAGTAGTGATTTTATAAATTATAAACCGAACAAAATCGTAACGCAGTTTAATCACTAAAAAGTTTTTCGACAATACGTCATTTTCAAGCGTACATAATAAATATTACATACCACCATTTCAATTATTCATACCAAAATGAATAACAATTATACAATTTAACAAAATTATAAGAAATAATATTATAATTATATGTAATATTTATTGTGTACGCTTGAAAATGACGTAACTGTCGAAAAGCTTTGCAATAAGAAACTTTTAGTGATTAAACTGCGTTACGATTTTGTTCGGTTTATAAATTATATTATGTTTCATATACATTTTACTAGCCAGATGTAATTTATGCTTAGATTTATCTTTTTTTACAATAACCATTATTTATAAAACCGATTTTAAAATTGATTCTTCGTCAGAATTGATCATATTATTTCATAAATTATTAATATACACATTTATATGTATAATTGTATACATATAGACGCGCACATACATATGCATATACAACTATAGGCTTATTCCTATATATCGAAATACGCTATTTTAATATAATATATATTCTTTATTCATAATTTTTGTTTAATGTATATATACACTACTACAAACCATGATGCACCTTTTTGTGATGTTACAGTGTTATTTTTTCAGTGTAATTCATGCCAATTTGTATGACGTAACGTTTGGAAAACAATAACAGTTTTCATTATTTTATTTTAATGAAAACTGTTGTTTTCCACACGTTACATAATAAATAAATCCTACGTGGTTTACAACGAAAACAAAAATATGAATATGCGAATATCAACCGTGAAAGTTTAAAGATGTAGCTACGAATTATCAATATAGAATTGTAATATTTACATTACAGATTCGTCAAGCTGTTAAACGACGTGCTGTGGAGAATTTGCGTATGAAACCGAATCAGATAATCCACCGAGGTAAGTTTTGTATAATATCTCAAAAAGATGTCATGTGTTTTGCATTACTACTAAATTAAAATTTAAAGTATAATTATATAACTTACCTCTTGTTATGTATAACTTTTAAAACAGGTTTAGGCGATGATTTTTTTTTAATCCTTTCTTTTGTATTGCCACTAACTTTGAAATTTTAACAAACATTTCTAAACATAACTTTTATAATATATAATAATTCAATGCACGATTATTAAAAAGTATGTTAAACTTAGTAATCAAACGTACATAGTCAAAAACACGATTTTATTGATAAGATTTATCCGCTATATTTATATAGTAATTTATTTATGATTCCAGAAATGAGACTATTACAATCTACGAGTTGCAGCTCATCGAGCTCGTTCATCGAAAATGGATATTCAGCCATTGTAATTAGCGGAAGCTATAAACCACTTATGTCGTATACAGGAAAGCGTTAGATTTTTTGTATGTTGATGATGATAATCAAATTGCCGTATTGACGTGTCATTCAAATATGACAGTTCTCGCAGATTCTACGCTAGATATTTTCGCCGATGGTACATTTAAGTATCGACCGAAATTTTTTCAACAACTCTACGCAATTCACGGGTATAAAAATCATATATTTCATTGGTTTATTGCTCTCTACCGGCAAACAGGAAGGGAACCTTATTTCCGCGATTAGCAAGTATTAACCCTGCAGTGCATGGATTATTTATTTTCGAAAAAAATTATTTTAATTAAATACCTAAAATTATGCAACCTTATATCCAATATAATATTGAGGAAGCCTCAAAAACCCTATGTTATTGAATGCGCTACATTATTAAATAGTATAGGAGCATAAAAGAAGTTGTGACTTTTACTGAGTGTATATATATATATATATATATATATATTGGGCCTATAAAACGATTAAAAAACCTATAGTTGCAAACATAGGATTGTATTTAAACCCATAGTTAAAAACACAGGGTTGCATTTAAATCTACAATTAATTTAATAAAAATTTTCTAGCAAAAATCACTGCATGCATAAAGTTGCATCTTTTTAAAGCGTGTATCAGAATTCATTGTATATTAGCAATATTATGCATTATAGGGTTAAGAACATAAATAAGGAACACACGATATATTTAATTTGCCTCGTAATATATAATGTTTGTACTTTGTTTTGTATACAACAATTGACTACGGGGGATAGATAGATAACTAATTGCTTATTTAATATATATTTTTCTTTAAGTTTATGAAATTCTCATGATGTATTAGAAAAATTTGTGTTTTTTGAGCACGAGAAAATCGGAAAATTTTTGAATTTAAAAATAATATATTCCCGTTACAAAGTAGCAAAAGTTAAAAATCAGATAAAATTAGGATGTAAATATATGTTAATTCTATTATATATATATATTATAGATTTACACTCATCAACATACAAAAAAACTTCATTTTTGAAAGTTCTAAAGCTTTCTTGTATACAGCATAAATGATATATCGCGTATATTTATTTCACTCCCACGCATATGTGAAGACGTAATAACTGGTTTTTATATCTCTTGAACACATATTATATATATAGATATCTTAAACAATATCAAAGTTAAATTCGAAACAGCGATAACGACTGAATTTGAATCAAATTTCTTAAATTGAAAGAAAAAAAGAAAGAAAAATTCATTGTTAAAATAATTATATACAGAAAAAAAGTCTAATAATAGATGTTGTTTTATCGTTCCGAAAATTATGAATTTCATAAAACTTAAATATACGCGAAACTGAAAAAAGTAAACTTATAGTTAGCTGTTATTTCGCAGGAAAAAAACCTGCGTCGACAAAATTTTAATTAATAACTTTAAAAATAATTAAAGTAAACAATGTTGTATTAAAAAATATTAGCATGTATTAATATAAATAAATTGCCTCAATTTACGTAAAAACTATATATTTTATCGTATCAAGGTAAAATATGTTTTATTCGTCTATGCTTGTGGTGCTGTTAACATTTTAGATGCGATTACTTGTTTGTAATATTAATAACTTATTTATGGGTGCTAACGTTGATCGTCTGTCTAGAGATGCATTCATTTTTATGCTTTGTAAACGTTTGTTATCTAGTGTAACACTCAGTTATCTAACGTCAAGTTTCCCGTCGAGGTGTTCAGTTTTGATTTTAATATAGTTGTTTAAAGCAAGTTTTGCGTCTAGTAAATATTATAGTTTCAGTTTTACTGTCGCGTTAATTTTGATTTTCCTTATGATTGCATCAGTTAGTCTGTTACTAATGGTATCTATGCGATATGGTCAATAAGGCGGTGTCATACGCATATAAGTGATGGTGGACATTGTCTATAGTGGGAATGTCGTTTATGTATATAATAAACAGAAATGGTCCAAGAATGCTTCCCTGCGGTACTCCTGCTGTGGCATAACTAATTTTAGATTTAGGAGTTTTAACATTTTTTTTATATATTAAGGTATATAATACGATGATAAATAATCAATTTATACTTAGAGCATTTATAATTGAATTTTTTAATATAATTACGATATTTATTTTATCCGTCGGCTGGCGCTTGGGATTGAAACGTGTTTCAATTTTTTATTATTATTACCGGGTTTCACATCATTTTTATTTTAAACTGATTTAATGAATTGTCGAAATTGTAATCGACGTGTTAAACGAATCAAATTTTGAAGAGACAGTTCGTGATTATTAGAATCTAAGAGTTTAGATTCGTTACACAGTGGTGAAGAAATTGATGATTCCGACATAGACTCAGATTTCATTTTACCTGCTCTATTTCAACGTTTCTATTGAAAACTATTCCAATACTGATGAATAACACAATTTGATACAACTTCAACAAGATCAGGTAAATGATACAGTTTATAACACATCAGCAGATCTTATGAAAATGGCGCAAAAACAAGGATCGGCTCATGAAATTCGTGATATATCGTAGTTATAAAAATAAATCCCAATACGATTCGTTTTGATTTTTTGGACGCCATGATGTGATTGTCGCGCAACTTCAAAAAATACTAACAGCATCAATAAGCTTACCGCAAGATTTAAAGCAGGCGATAGAATACGCCATTGGACAATGTAAAATGTCTCACCAAGAACAACTAATAAGTAAATGATAGACAACAGGGATAATCTATCAACTGATCGTTTACAGAAAAAATGGAAACGTGTTCAATTTTTCCGAATCCTAATCCACACGAGGTAGTAATCGAAGCATATTATTATTAGGTGCTTTTATTTCGCTGTATACCACAATTTTACGAGTACTCGAGTTCGAACCAGTGACCAATGGTGGGAATAAAAGTTTTGCTGGCGCTTAAGTATGTAATGTGATATATATTTTTAAACAACTGCTGTATTTTTAAATATCTGTAGTGTATCTAATACAGATAAATTTACAATTCAGTTAAAAAATAAAATACAAAATCAATCGAATAAGTTTAATATATTCAAGCTAAATAAAAAACGCGCGTGCCTGCTAGTGGGTAGGAGAGTATAGACATCATTATGCGAAAGTTCACTTACATTTTCAATTATTATTCTCGCTGTGAATTTCTTTTGAAGTATCTGCGATGTAAAGTTAGTAAAGTGCTTAATTATGTTATCACAAAATTCTGGTTCTGCTCTCGATTTTATGAGATTTTCTTCAACATTTTTATTATATAACGAATCGCTTGATTTTTTCCCGCTTGTCTAATTCGCGTTTTATCAAATGTCGTTAATTGCGGGAAACTTTTTACGTTGTTTGCTAATTTTTTATGTCGAGAAATAGCCAATAATGCAAAGTATTTGAATTTTCAAATCCAGTTTTATTTCATGCTCCATTATCTGTCGGCAATAACAGACAGGTTCCATAAAATAACTTGTTTAATACGTCGCTATCTCGTCAGTCGGGCGGTGTTCTTATATAATTAGAATCATTAAATAATCGTGTATATATTTTTTATTTTCCTTATATTTTACTTTTAAATTGCCTAATTTTGGACACGCTATTCCGAATAATAATCTCTTTTTTTCATCCATATTTCAGCTACAAAATGGATTTGCTTACCGCATCTTGTAATTTGTATAAATAAGAGAAAAAACTTTAAAATTTAAAAAATGTAAAAAAAAAAAGCAAACAAGAAATAAAAATAGTGAACTAATTTACATAATATATATTTACCGTCGGAGGTATTACAAGACGTGCCGGGTTAAAGTGCATCTTCACCATTTTATCAAGTATCATATGCGAGCGCAGTCGTGTACGCAACAGCCGTTGCTTACAATTCTCTACTAGAAAGTGTGAAATTATCGCTTAAAAATTATAAAAGGGGACAAAATTGTTTGGTTCGACACGTGTGTAATAAGTAACCCGAATTTAAGGTTTAGTTTTTAATTTGAGCATTTTGTGTAAATTTCTAAGCTCGGAAGGTTTTGATTTTGGTGCCGGAACGAATAGTATGCATTTATTATTATGCGCGTATTCATATACATGTAGTTTTTTTTCATAATTTTTTGTACATATTCATTTTATCATTTTCCATAGTTGAGGCCAGTCACAGTTTTAGTTCAGTTTTCTTATTTTAATACTTTGTAATATGAATTTCGGCTATATATATTTTCTAATCTAATAATTGATAAATTTTCTTACGTTTGTACTGTACGAATGTCGGTGTATATGGGTATTTAGATAAAATGTATTGATTTAGTTGATTTTGATATAAGAGAATTTGAAATTGTTTAGAACGAATGAGCAGATGCAGAGTATCTATGACTGGCGGTATAATAATTAAATAAAATACGTTTACTAATTGTAACTTAGTGTTAGCGCATCCGTGCGCATAAATAATATTTTGCGA